>OU342741.1:115239165-115839165 GCA_910589775.1 Avena eriantha
TACAGTCATTGCATGTGTGTTATTTCCACAAACCGCACATGGATCAACCACTAGAGTCATTGCATGTTTGGTCTTTCCACAAACCACATATGGATCAACCAGTGGTCATTGCATGTGTGTTCTTTTCCTCAAACCACATATGGATCAACCAGAGTCATTGCATGTGTGTGCTTTCCACAAACGACACATGGATCAACCACTAGAGTCATTGCATGTGTGTTCTTTCCACAAAACCACATATGGATCAACCAGTGGTCATTGCATGTGTGTTCTTTTCCATAAACTACTTATGGATCCATTACAGTCATTGCATGTGTGTTATGTCCACAAACCACACATGGATCAACCACTAGAGTCATTGCATGTGTGTTATTTGCACAAACCACACATGGATCAACCACTAGAGTCATTGCATGTGTGTGTTCTTTTCCACAAACCACACATGGATCAACCACTAGAGTCATTGCATGTGTTCTCTTATCCTAAAACCAACACTAGAGTCATTGCATGTGTGTTCTTTCCACAAAGCACACATGGATCAACCAGTGGTCATTGCATGTGTTATCTTTTCCACAAACCACACATGGATCCACCAGTGGTCTTTGCATGTGTGTTCTTTCCACAAACCACATATGGATCAACCAAAGTCATTGCATGTGTGTTCTTTCCACAAACCACTTGTGGATCAACCAGAGTCATTGCATGTGTGTTCTTTCCACAAACTACACATGGATCAACCACTAGAGTCATTGCATGTGTGTTCTTATACTAAAACCACAAACCAGCACTAGAGTCATTGCATGTGTGTTCTTTTCCACAAACCACACATGGATCCACTAGACTCATTGCATGTGTGTTGTTTTCCAAAAACAACTTATGGATCAACCAGTGGTCATTGCATGTGTGTTCTTTTCACAAACCACATGTGGACCCACTAGAGTCATTGCATGTGTTTTCTTATACTAAAACTAGCACTAGAGTCTTTGCATGTGTGTTCTATCCACAAACCACACATGGATCCACCACTGTCATTGTGTTCTTTCCACAAACCACACATGGATCAACCACTAGAGTCATTGCATGTGTGTTCTTATACTAAAACCAACAAATGATCAACCAGTGGTCATTGCATGTGGGTTCTTTTCCATAAACCACTTATGGATCCATTACAGTCATTGCATGTGTGTTATTTCCACAAACCGCACATGGATCAACCACTAGAGTCATTGCATGTTTGTTCTTTCCACAAACCACATATGGATCAACCAGTGGTCATTGCATGTGTGTTCTTTCCTCAAACCACATATGGATCAACCAGAGTCATTGCATGTGTGTGCTTTCCACAAACGACACATGGATCAACCACTAGAGTCATTGCATGTGTGTTCTTTCCACAAACCACATATGGATCAACCAGTGGTCATTGCATGTGTGTTCTTTTCCATAAACTACTTATGGATCCATTACAGTCATTGCATGTGTGTTATGTCCACAAACCACACATGGATCAACCACTAGAGTCATTGCATGTGTGTTATTTGCACAAACCACACATGGATCAACCACTAGAGTCATTGCATGTGTGTGTTCTTTTCCACAAACCACACATGGATCAACCACTAGAGTCATTGCATGTGTTCTCTTATCCTAAAACCAACACTAGAGTCATTGCATGTGTGTTCTTTCCACAAAGCACACATGGATCAACCAGTGGTCATTGCATGTGTTATCTTTTCCACAAACCACACATGGATCCACCAGTGGTCTTTGCATGTGTGTTCTTTCCACAAACCCACATATGGATCAACCAAAGTCATTGCATGTGTGTTCTTTCCACAAACCACATTGTGGATCAACCAGAGTCATTGCATGTGTGTTCTTTCCACAAACTACACATGGATCAACCACTAGAGTCATTGCATGTGTGTTCTTATACTAAAACCACAAACCAGCACTAGAGTCATTGCATGTGTGTTCTTTTCCACAAACCACACATGGATCCACTAGACTCATTGCATGTGTGTTGTTTTCCAAAAACAACTTATGGATCAACCAGTGGTCATTGCATGTGTGTTCTTTTCACAAACCACATGTGGACCCACTAGAGTCATTGCATGTGTTTTCTTATACTAAAACTAGCACTAGAGTCTTTGCATGTGTGTTCTATCCACAAACCACACATGGATCCACCACTGTCATTGTGTTCTTTCCACAAACCACACATGGATCAACCACTAGAGTCATTGCATGTGTGTTCTTATACTAAAACCAACAAATGGATCAACCAGTGGTCATTGCATGTGGGTTCTTTTCCATAAACCACTTATGGATCCATTACAGTCATTGCATGTGTGTTATTTCCACAAACCGCACATGGATCAACCACTAGAGTCATTGCATGTTTGTTCTTTCCACAAACCACATATGGATCAACCAGTGGTCATTGCATGTGTGTTCTTTCCTCAAACCACATATGGATCAACCAGAGTCATTGCATGTGTGTGCTTTCCACAAACGACACATGGATCAACCACTAGAGTCATTGCATGTGTGTTCTTTCCACAAACCACATATGGATCAACCAGTGGTCATTGCATGTGTGTTCTTTTCCATAAACTACTTATGGATCCATTACAGTCATTGCATGTGTGTTATGTCCACAAACCACACATGGATCAACCACTAGAGTCATTGCATGTGTGTTATTTGCACAAACCACACATGGATCAACCACTAGAGTCATTGCATGTGTGTGTTCTTTTCCACAAACCACACATGGATCAACCACTAGAGTCATTGCATGTGTTTCTTATCCTAAAACCAACACTAGAGTCATTGCATGTGTGTTCTTTCCACAAAGCACACATGGATCAACCAGTGGTCATTGCATGTGTGTTCTTTTCCACAAACCACACATGGATCCACCAGTGGTCTTTGCATGTGTGTTCTTTCCACAAACCACATATGGATCAACCAAAGTCATTGCATGTGTGTTCTTTCCACAAACCACACATGGATCAACCACTAGAGTCATTGCATTTTTGTTGTTATACTAAAACCACAAACCAGCACTAGAGTCATTGCATGTTTGTTCTTTTCCACAAACTACACACGGATCCACTAGACTCATTGCATGTGTGTTCTTTTCCACAAACAAACTTATGCATCAACCAGTGGTCATTGCATGTTTGTTCTTTTCACAAACCACAAGTGGACCCACTAGAGTCATTGCATGTGTGTTCTTATACTAAAACTAGCACTAGAGTCATTGCATGTGTGTTCTATCCACAAACCACACATGGATCCACCACAGTCATTGCATGTGTGTTATTTTGCACAAACCACACATGGATCAACCACTAGAGTCATTGCATGTGTGTTATTTCCAACGACCACACATGGATTGACCACTAGAGTCATTGCATGTGTGTGTTCTTTTCCAAAAACCACACATGGATCCACCACTAGAGTCATTGCATGTGTGTTGTTATACTAAAACCAACACTAGAGTCATTGCATGTGTGTTCTTTCCACAAACCACACCTGGATCAACCAGTGGTCATTGCATGCGTGTTCTTTCCACAAAGCACACATGGATCAACAAGTGGTCATTGCATGTGTGTTCTTTCCACAAACCACATGTGGATCAACCAGAGTCATTGCATGTGTGTTCTTTCCACAAACTACACATGGATCAACCACTAGAGTCATTGCATGTGTGTTCTTATACTAAAACCACAAACCAGCACTAGAGTCATTGCATGTGTGTTCTTTTCCACAAACCACACATGGATCCACTAGACTCATTGCATGTGTGTTGTTTTCCAAAAACAACTTATGGATCAACCAGTGGTCATTGCATGTGTGTTCTTTTCACAAACCACATGTGGACCCACTAGAGTCATTGCATGTGTTTTCTTATACTAAAACTAGCACTAGAGTCTTTGCATGTGTGTTCTATCCACAAACCACACATGGATCCACCACTGTCATTGTGTTCTTTCCACAAACCACACATGGATCAACCACTAGAGTCATTGCATGTGTGTTCTTATACTAAAACCAACAAATGGATCAACCAGTGGTCATTGCATGTGGGTTCTTTTCCATAAACCACTTATGGATCCATTACAGTCATTGCATGTGTGTTATTTCCACAAACCGCACATGGATCAACCACTAGAGTCATTGCATGTTTGTTCTTTCCACAAACCACATATGGATCAACCAGTGGTCATTGCATGTGTGTTCTTTCCTCAAACCACATATGGATCAACCAGAGTCATTGCATGTGTGTGCTTTCCACAAACGACACATGGATCAACCACTAGAGTCATTGCATGTGTGTTCTTTCCACAAACCACATATGGATCAACCAGTGGTCATTGCATGTGTGTTCTTTTCCATAAACTACTTATGGATCCATTACAGTCATTGCATGTGTGTTATGTCCACAAACCACACATGGATCAACCACTAGAGTCATTGCATGTGTGTTATTTGCACAAACCACACATGGATCAACCACTAGAGTCATTGCATGTGTGTGTTCTTTTCCACAAACCACACATGGATCAACCACTAGAGTCATTGCATGTGTTTTCTTATCCTAAAACCAACACTAGAGTCATTGCATGTGTGTTCTTTCCACAAAGCACACATGGATCAACCAGTGGTCATTGCATGTGTGTTCTTTTCCACAAACCACACATGGATCCACCAGTGGTCTTTGCATGTGTGTTCTTTCCACAAACCACATATGGATCAACCAAAGTCATTGCATGTGTGTTATTTCCACAAACCACATGTGGATCAACCAGAGTCATTGCATGTGTGTTCTTTCCACAAACTACACATGGATCAACCACTAGAGTCATTGCATGTGTGTTCTTATACTAAAACCACAAACCAGCACTAGAGTCATTGCATGTGTGTTCTTTTCCACAAACCACACATGGATCCACTAGACTCATTGCATGTGTGTTGTTTTCCAAAAACAACTTATGGATCAACCAGTGGTCATTGCATGTGTGTTCTTTTCACAAACCACATGTGGACCCACTAGAGTCATTGCATGTGTTTTCTTATACTAAAACTAGCACTAGAGTCTTTGCATGTGTGTTCTATCCACAAACCACACATGGATCCACCACTGTCATTGTGTTCTTTCCACAAACCACACATGGATCAACCACTAGAGTCATTGCATGTGTGTTCTTATACTAAAACCAACAAATGGATCAACCAGTGGTCATTGCATGTGGGTTCTTTTCCATAAACCACTTATGGATCCATTACAGTCATTGCATGTGTGTTATTTCCACAAACCGCACATGGATCAACCACTAGAGTCATTGCATGTTTGTTCTTTCCACAAACCACATATGGATCAACCAGTGGTCATTGCATGTGTGTTCTTTCCTCAAACCACATATGGATCAACCAGAGTCATTGCATGTGTGTGCTTTCCACAAACGACACATGGATCAACCACTAGAGTCATTGCATGTGTGTTCTTTCCACAAACCACATATGGATCAACCAGTGGTCATTGCATGTGTGTTCTTTTCCATAAACTACTTATGGATCCATTACAGTCATTGCATGTGTGTTATGTCCACAAACCACACATGGATCAACCACTAGAGTCATTGCATGTGTGTTATTTGCACAAACCACACATGGATCAACCACTAGAGTCATTGCATGTGTGTGTTCTTTTCCACAAACCACACATGGATCAACCACTAGAGTCATTGCATGTGTTTTCTTATCCTAAAACCAACACTAGAGTCATTGCATGTGTGTTCTTTCCACAAAGCACACATGGATCAACCAGTGGTCATTGCATGTGTGTTCTTTTCCACAAACCACACATGGATCCACCAGTGGTCTTTGCATGTGTGTTCTTTCCACAAACCACATATGGATCAACCAAAGTCATTGCATGTGTGTTCTTTCCACAAACCACACATGGATCAACCACTAGAGTCATTGCATTTTTGTTGTTATACTAAAACCACAAACCAGCACTAGAGTCATTGCATGTTTGTTCTTTTCCACAAACTACACACGGATCCACTAGACTCATTGCATGTGTGTTCTTTTCCACAAACAACTTATGCATCAACCAGTGGTCATTGCATGTTTGTTCTTTTCACAAACCACAAGTGGACCCACTAGAGTCATTGCATGTGTGTTCTTATACTAAAACTAGCACTAGAGTCATTGCATGTGTGTTCTATCCACAAACCACACATGGATCCACCACAGTCATTGCATGTGTGTTATTTTGCACAAACCACACATGGATCAACCACTAGAGTCATTGCATGTGTGTTATTTCCAACGACCACACATGGATTGACCACTAGAGTCATTGCATGTGTGTGTTCTTTTCCAAAAACCACACATGGATCCACCACTAGAGTCATTGCATGTGTGTTGTTATACTAAAACCAACACTAGAGTCATTGCATGTGTGTTCTTTCCACAAACCACACCTGGATCAACCAGTGGTCATTGCATGCGTGTTCTTTCCACAAAGCACACATGGATCAACAAGTGGTCATTGCATGTGTGTTCTTTCCACAAACCACATGTGGATCAACCAGAGTCATTGCATGTGTGTTCTTTCCACAAACTACACATGGATCAACCACTAGAGTCATTGCATGTGTGTTCTTATACTAAAACCACAAACCAGCACTAGAGTCATTGCATGTGTGTTCTTTTCCACAAACCACACATGGATCCACTAGACTCATTGCATGTGTGTTGTTTTCCAAAAACAACTTATGGATCAACCAGTGGTCATTGCATGTGTGTTCTTTTCACAAACCACATGTGGACCCACTAGAGTCATTGCATGTGTTTTCTTATACTAAAACTAGCACTAGAGTCTTTGCATGTGTGTTCTATCCACAAACCACACATGGATCCACCACTGTCATTGTGTTCTTTCCACAAACCACACATGGATCAACCACTAGAGTCATTGCATGTGTGTTCTTATACTAAAACCAACAAATGGATCAACCAGTGGTCATTGCATGTGGGTTCTTTTCCATAAACCACTTATGGATCCATTACAGTCATTGCATGTGTGTTATTTCCACAAACCGCACATGGATCAACCACTAGAGTCATTGCATGTTTGTTCTTTCCACAAACCACATATGGATCAACCAGTGGTCATTGCATGTGTGTTCTTTTCCATAAACTACTTATGGATCCATTACAGTCATTGCATGTGTGTTATGTCCACAAACCACACATGGATCAACCACTAGAGTCATTGCATGTGTGTTATTTCCACAAACCACACTTGGATCAACCACTAGAGTCATTGCATGTGTGTGTTCTTTTCCACAAACCACACATGGATCCACCACTAGAGTCATTGCATGTGTGTTCTTTCCACAAACCACATATGGATCAACCGGAGTCATTGCATGTGTGTTCTTTCCACAAACCACACATGGGTCAACCACTAGAGTCATTGCATGTTTGTTCTTATACTAAAACCACAAACCAGCACTAGAGTCATTGCATGTGTGTTCTTTTCCACAAACCACACATGGATCCACTAGACTCATTGCATGTGTGTTCTTTTCCACAAACAACTTATGCTTGTTTTTATACTAAAACCACTTGTTTCATTTTCCTACTAAAACCACACATGGATCCATTTGAGTCATTTCATGCTTGTTCTTATACTAAAACTAGCACTGCCCCCCAATGGATCCACCGTTAGACCGAGTCTTCTAGAAGGCACACCATAACGCAGTTATTCTGCTTGAGGATTGTTACATACCGTTCGATTGGGGCGCTTGGACGATTGGGATGGTCTTCGCGAGAGCGATCCTCGAGTAGGCTGTTCTGTGGCATGATTGGCCACGCTTTCTCTGGACAAACTGGCATGTTGCGAGTGTTACGACTCACGAGTTCAATGTGCCATATCCCAGTGTCACGTCCCCGTTACTTCTCTTCCTCCTCGTACTTCTCTTCCTTCTCCTCGAAGCCACTTTCCCCACTTCACTTCTATCCCGCCGTAGCCGCAAGCCGACGACATCCGCCAATTCTCTGGTCGCTACCTTCATGGTAAGAAATCATTTTACAAGCTTTTGAACTTATCCTACACATTCCTGCTATTCGCCAATCTAACTGCTGATCTTTTTTCCGATTTCTCGACGAACTTCAGTTGTGGCAGATGTGGGAGCCCAAGAATCTAGAGATCCTCGCATGCAACTTTGCAGCGGCGTTCCTACTTGTGTGCTCCCACCCAGGATGCTTTCGCCGCTACTCCTACCGCGAGCTCCCGCTCCAAGAGCTCGCGTGCCCGCACGGCGCGTGCGCCTGCACGGAGCCGGGCTGCAACTACACCGGACCGCCGACAGAGCTCGTCGTCCACATTGCATATGTGCACTTGATCGAAGTGATTATGATCTCGTACGGGCAAGCCCAACTTCTCCAAGAGCAGGTGCCGTTCACTGACTCGGCACGCCGCCTGCTAATTTTCCAGGGGGGGACGGCTCTGTTTTCGTCCTGACCATCACCGCCGGTGTTCCGGGAACCAGAGCCGGGCCCACCGTCGTGGGTGCCGTATGCGTCAGGTCGGTCTCGTGCGCCTGTCCCGTATACACGGTGCGCATGTGGGCGAACGCCCAGCCGCCGTCGTCGGATAGCATTCTTGTGCTAGCCGAGGCACCGAGCTGCCCGACGCCGCGGGAGGTGGAGTATGTGGACCTAAGGTCGATCCTATGCGTGCCATCTCAGTACCTTGTCGGTGCTGGACCAAACAGGCAGATGCATTTCTACATTTGTATCGAGAAGACCGATAGACAAATGTAGTACTTGTGCTGTCGTTACTGTTAGACTTAAGCGATGCTTCTCACGTGCTTAGAGCATACGTGTTGTGCGAATGTACCCCAGTTGTAGTTTTCAGTACTCCTTAATACTTCGACGAGTTATTATATTGGTCCAATCAGCTTGCTGTTGTTACGTTGCAAAGTCCGCTTGCTCTGGACAGACCGGCAATACCGTGTGCTCCCGCATTTCAGTGTCACGTGTTCCGAGGGCCCACCTGCCAGTGTCCTTCCCCTCGAAGCCACTGTCCCAACTTCTCTTCCATCCTGCCACTCCCGTCCGATGGTTGTAATCTGATGATTTTCATTGGATTGTTTACAAGTAATCTACGTTGATAATGCAACATGCAAATGGCACAGACACAATTTCTAAAGTGGAAGCACTCACTGGCTGCTATTGCACATATTTCTTAATATAGCTCGATAAACACATTACAATAATTGTACTCGCATTAAACACAATTAAAATTGCAACCATCCTAAACAACATCTAAACCCACATCACACAGCTGTCGTCGGAGTCCACCTCGATTGGTGACACCGCCATGCCCTTCCCAGCGACATCCACTCCCGCCCGTGGCTTGCCCTTCGCCAAGGATGCAACAATGGCGTTCTGCACAGCTTCGTCCCCGTCGCCCTCCACATCAGAATCGACAATGACGAAGGTGACGGGGTTGGCGTGGACCGAGCGCCGTCGCGCCTGGCGGCTCCTACTCGAGCTCGACGCCGCATCAGTCCTTCTACAGGTAGGAGGGGCCGAGCTCGCATATGTAGCGTCGTCGCTCCTCTCAAGAAACCATGGCCATTTGATACTGCGACGGTAGGATCTTGGGGTTGATCCGCCGCGGTGAGCCCTACCGGAAGCGGTGGAGCGGATGGATCTGCCAGCGCGAGCGATGACAAGTTCCTAGGAGGGAGTAAGATTGTGGGCCAGGTGTGTCTGGTTCCTGAGCAAGACCTCCCAGTGATATGTACGCGGGCAAGGTACCAAAAAATTTCGTCCAATGCGCGCATCAGGGCTTTTGAACCACGAAGGCGCGAGTTTTTTTGACAAGTCCACATGCTGGGTCCCCCACCTGTCAGCCGAATGTGGACGGTAGGATTCTGCCCGAGTTATTAAGTAGGGATAAATCACGCTTCACCACTACCCCGACATACAAAGGCTCCTGTTTCCTCTGCCCTCGCTCCCCTCGCTCATGGCTCGCAACTCGTGCAGTTCGTCTCGGGCGGAATCAGGGTCGGCTCAACGCCATCAGGCGGGTGCCCCCATCAGGTACCGGAGGGCGCCCTACGATTACTACCCAGATATGCTGTGTTTGTGTGGTGAGAAGATGCCGAGATGGATTTCGTGGACCGACAAAAATACTGCAGGAAAATTCAGCAACTGCAGCATCAGAGCGGTAAGTTCCTACTGTAGGTGCAATGGTAACCCGGATCCGGAAAGCGTAATGTAATTCTTTTTTTTGTTTCCTTCGATCTACTACATAGGAAGGGAGGGGGCCTGGCTGTGACAAGTTTGTGTGGATCGAAAAGCCACTGACAGGTTTTCACAGAGAGGTTGTTCAGGATCTGCGTGATGCTGAGTGGGACAAGAAAGAGGAGATTCGTGCGATGGAGCAAGAGATCCGGGAGCTTCGCCAGGTGCAGGGGAGGCAGGGACAGGGAGGTGGTGAGACAGACGGGCTCAAGATTAGGCCAGATAGTGGACACAATTTCCTCATTATCTGGGCATTATCTATTGCATTTGCAGTTTATGTTGCCATGTCGTTGTCCAGCAGCTGAAATAAGTTGCTGCTTCGTGGAGTGTAGCGGCTAGCTTAAGAAATTGTTTTCTAGCACAGAAACTTATCATAAGTTTAATGCCAACCGCAGGGATTTATTAAGCGCCTATAAATAAATCATGTCTGTGCCACTAACACCCATCGATTTTGGAGAGTATTTAATCGCTCCGCTATCGCGATTGTTTAGATAGTAGTGGCACAGTCATAGTTTTGGATTCAACTAGTGGCCTCGGCCGTATCAAATCCTAAAGTCGCGATACATTTTACTCCGAGTACGAGAGGCAGATTGTTTCGCCCGACAAGTTCCACGCACACAGCTCTAGAGTTTAACGGAACTACATATATAGGTTCAAGTTCAATACATCATTAGGCTGCTACACTGCTAGCCCTGTTTCTCTGCTTGGGTGCCAACTTTCTTCCTCGTTCCTTCACGTCCACTGGCTTCTTCATCTCCTGCCTTCTTCCTCTTCCTGGGTGCCAATTTTCTTACCTTCACGTACCCTGCATCTCCGGGCTGAGGGAAGTCAGGCCAATCAGCACCAGAATCTTGTCCGGCATCATCACTCCACTCATTTTGGTTTTCTTCCCGCAGCAAAATCACTGAGTCGGCTGTCTTGTTTCTTACCTTGCGCTTCCTGTAAAAAACAGTACATGGATTACTACCTTATATCTACAGACTATAAACAATTTTTTTGTATGAATGTACCATCTCATACCTAGGTTTGGGAGCATTAAGTGGACATCCAACTACTCTATGGCCTATAAGATGGCAGGTCTTGCATCTGCTTTTGCCCTTCTTTGTAGCACAGAAAGCCGAACCCTTCTTCTCGAGAAAATTCTTAAACCTATTCACCTTGGGTCTTCCTCTGCCCCTTTTTGTAACTGGCTGGCAAAGCTCGAAAGACAGTTGGACTTGAGGCCACTGAGATGGGTCTGTACATGGTTCGACAGATCCAGCGTACACAGCTCTGAACTTTTCCATAGAGTAGTAGTCTGACAAATACTGATCCAAATGTGGAATAGTTCTTTTCTTCACCAAGAAGTCCAAGGCGTGGTCGCAAGGTTTCCCGGTATGCTTCCACTCTAAGCAAGTGCATTCTCGCAGCTGGATGTTCACAACATCCCTTTTGCCACTCTTGGACATATCGACCACCTCACAGCTTCTGCTGGTTGACGGGAGAACCTTAAGATGAGCAAGTCCTCGGCTTCTCTTGTGCAGTTGCTGTACAACTAGCGGTAGCATATGTCCTCTAAGTCTCCTACAAATCTCTCTCCTTATATTTAACAGCTTCATGATCATACCACGTATGATGTCCATCAACATATGAACATGACGCACTTTTATGTCCTTCACCTAGTTATTCAGGCATTCTACAAGGTTGTTGTTTATGTAATCAACTTTGATGTCAGGGTTGAATTGACTCCTCTTCCATAGCTGCGAATGATGGATGGCTAAGTACTCTGGAATTTCAAGGGCTTCGGCAAAAATCTTGCGCATGAAATAATCGCTGCTACTAAGTTTGTAAACTCTAGCAGCAGGAAACATGTAATGAAATACGCTGCCTGCGTAGTGTGAGTACAAGTTGAGCATCATATGGGCATGGCATTCTCTACCTTCAGCTCGCGGGAACACCTCCTTCACTGCATTCGTCAGCCCTTTGCATGCATCCGTGGATATAGCCAATGGATCCATGTGGCCTATTGATCTCCTGAGCTGCCTCATAAACCAGACCCAATTTTCCTCCGTTTCTGTTTCAAACAGCCCGAATGCCACTGGGAACATCCAGTTGTGACCATCAAGTGCTGTGGCAGATGGCAGGCAGCCTTTCCATTTGCCAGTTAGGACAGTGCTATCTACACTCAGATACGGCCTACAGCCGCCCTTGAATCCATCGTTGCAAGGTTTAAGTGCCATGAAAAATCTTTTGAAATATATTTTACCACCTTCTGATTCGGTGTCAATCTCCACAACACTCCCCGGACACCTATCTTGTACCTCCGCCTTGAAGTTGTACAGCATCCTGAAGCTATTGGTCCAATCCCCGTGCAAGACCCCTAGAGCTTTCTCTTTACCTTTCCAAACCGTGTAATACGGAAGGATAATGTTGTATTTAGAACCGAGGCTAGTCTGAATATTCTGCGCGGTCTCCTAAGGGTTATCCTTTAGTATGGACATATATTGCATAGCCACCCACTCCGTATCAGCCATTGAGGATTTCAGTTTGCTGCCTGTCGGACACATGTGTGGAGGGCCCATTCTGTTCACCTGCAACACAGATTCATTTAAAAGATAAGCGGAGTCGACTAGTTGCTAAAAAGATATCGCACATCAATTGTAGTTATAGAGTGAAAAGAGAGAGAGAGTTCTAATGGTTTGCTGCATTCATTGCCCCAATACCCTAATTGCAGTCGACGCAGGTAAGCATCTTGTTGTGATCCTCCATGGACAATGTACCTCGGCCCGTCCATTCATCCATGTTAACTTGCAAACGGACTCATACCTCTCGGCAGAGTTCTTCAGTCGATAAACGTCGAACTCCCCCTTGATACAAAAATGCCGGAACAACATCCTGAACTCATGCATGCTCCTGAACTCGGTGCCGGCCGAAATTATAGGATACTCGTGGTCATGTTTCATTTCTTCTACTTCAACACCCAAATCATCGACTGGAATACCAGCCTCATCGTTAAGTTCCTCGTCTATTTCATCATCACTAGATTCTTGATCCTCTACAGTGCCCGCTTCTTCATCTGATTCAGAATCTTCGCCATTGTCTCTAATGCCTAGTACTGCACACATCATATTGACTCCCATGGGTGGGGCTGCACCATCGTCTCCACCCGGATGGACAGGAACATTGCCCCAGTCCACCTCACCGGCAACTCTTTTTTCTCCAAGACACTCGGTTGGTTCTGCTGCAACCACATGGGGTGGTCTTACGTTTGCACGCATCCCAGGTACTTCAGTGGACAAACAGCAGTCAGAATCAATTTCATCTTGAGTGTACATAACCCTCTTGCTCTTCCTGTGTACATCCTCCTTCCTGATGTAATCTTTCCTGATGGTATCAGTAGGGCTTGACATCCGCGTTCCATTCCCCATCGAACTAGGCCTTTTGCTGCCGCTCTTGGGTGTGATCTTCTTACTGCCTCCCCTCACGGGTGTTGGCTCCAAGGTTCTGGCATTATTGCCTGACCTCTGCGGCGTGTTCTTCTTCGAATTAGCCCTTTTGCTGCTACTATTGGGCGTGTTCTCCTTCGTGCTGGTATTATTGCCTAACCCGAGCGACGTGTTCCGCTGCAAATTAGCCCTTTTGCTACTACTATTGGGCGTGTTCTCCTTCATGCTGGCATTATTGCCTGACCTCAGCGGCGTGTTCCGCTCCAAATTAGCCCTTTTGCTGCTACTATTGGGCGTGTTCTCCTTCGTGCTGGCATAATTCCCTGACAGTGGCGTGTTCCGCTCCAAATTAGTGTTTTTTCTGCTCCCACTGGGTGTGGTAGCCTCCGTGCTGGCCATCTTCGCCTCTTTGCTACCACTCTTGGGAGTGTTCACCACCGTGCTATCCCTCTTAGCGTTTTTGCTGCTACCGTTCGGTGTGGCATTTTGACTGGATCTCAGGGGTGTACTCTGCGGCGTGGTGCCTTTTGTCGTGTGACTCTTGGGCGTCCTCTTCTCTAGCGTGGTCTCCTTGGTGACGTTCTTCTTCGGGGTGCCCTTTCTAGGGATGCTCTTCCTTCTCCTCTTTATGACGCTCCTCTCTAAGACTCTCCTCTATTCGAAGCCACCATCAGTCGCACCAGCCCAGTGATGTCATGGATCAGGTCACCCATGCCTTCTAAAAGTCCATCATCTCTATTGTCGAGTTCCAATTCCTCTCCAACCGTGAGCACTACCAAGTGGAAGTAAACTTCACCTCTATAATGTTTCCTTGTAAACGGTACGACTAAATCCCTGGTATCTTTCACTTCGATAGACTTTTTGCTCCTGTAACCATAATATAACAAACGTTCTTCCTGGGAGGACCCCCATAGCACCTTCACACGTAACGATGCCATCAGGTCAGATAACTCTACCACTTCAGGGTCGTATCTGCCAAGGATTACATCAAACTCGTCATAGAATTTTTCTGTGCCATCATCTAATTTTGCAGTATAATCCGCGACACCGATATGAACGATTACTTTGCCATCGTCATGTTCTTCAGGATAGAAACCTCCGAGAGGTTCGAGAGATGGAGCGGCACCATCAGACCCAGCCCCAATGCCACCGCCGCCATCACCAGCGTCATCGTTAGCTGGATCAACCTCGGTGGAAGTACCATGACCAGGAGCAAGGCGAGGGCCCTTAGCAGCGGGAGTTGCATTACATGGTGGACAGGAAGGGCCCCTTCTAACGTCAGCCACAATAGGATCAGCTGCTGCCATGCCACCTCGACGATCAGGAGCAGTTCCCACAACAGAAGTGTTTCAAGTGCTAGCAGAGTCCAGACCATGAGCTGGCTTCAGACCAGCAGCTCGCTGAACCCGAGCACGGGTTCGAGGAGGAGAGAATGGTTCAGTCTTTGCAACAACAGTGGGGCAGCCTCCAGAAGCCTTGGTTTGCTCAACAGCGGCAGGGATTGGGTCAACAACGTCCAGATCAACAACAACACGAGGACGACCAGTACCAGCAGATTCCAGAGCACGGGTTCACACAACTTGAGGACGGTTTCAAGGAGGAGCAGCACACAAGGCGGCGGTCTTGGCAACAACAGCGGGGCAGCCTCCGGACGCCTTAGTTTGCTCAACAGCGGCATGTATTGGGTGAGCAGCAGCCGCAGCAACACGGGCACGGGGAAGGGGACGACCAGTACCAGTAGATTCCAGAGCAGAGTTTTCCTCAACGGCAATACGGGGACTCCTACGAGGAGGTTGCCTGACAGAAGCATGTCATGGACGAGGAACCACTTTTTGCTCAACAACAGCAGGGGTTCGAGTTAGACCTCCCTGTCCAATAATAGCTGGGCGACTCCCAGTAGCAGGAGCTTCCTCATCCACTATGTTACACACCAGCATAACCACGCGAAGCCTAACATGCTGTTTCATCAACCCAATTAGCTGACTGTCACACGCTATAGGAACCTTGAAGCCTCGTTCATCAAGGAGGCTAAACCGTGCAGTCTGCTCCGGCCTCATTTTAGCAAGTTCATGCACAGCAACAACCAAACCAGGGATAGTGCATAACTGCACAGGCGCTACTTCCATCTTCAGATTCTGAGCCTCTTTCCACGTGCTCTTCCCATGTGCTAATTTAATGAGGTAGCCACAGATGGTGACCATAACCATGTAGTTGGGTTCAACCGAGATCCTAGTTGACAGAAAATTGGAGACAAAAGATAAGAATTGTTTGTCAGCGTCGTGCTAGCAAACAATTCTATGTTCGATATATCTCTGTAATGCCAATAGCCAGCTAGCAGTTATAGGTAGTGCGAATAGCAAAGAGAAGAGTAGCTCACCCGAAATTAGCCAGAAGTACTTCTTTATCAGCAAATGGATCTGCCATCCTCCGCGCTGCTCAGCTCGTCGGCGGTAGAGGCAGGCTAGATCGTCGCAACGGCTGGCACGGCATTCGGCATTAGAGCTCGGTAGCAGCGAGTAGGCGCAGCAACTTGGCGCCGGAAGTCAAATGCCCGAAGAGGTCATTCTGGTTGGAGTGGGGATTTCGACGCTGCCGGTGCTAGGGTTCATGCGAAAGGTGGGAGGGGGTGGATTTGTGAATTTGGTCAACACACGATGCTCCTTTAGTATCTCGTTTCGCCTATGTGGTTGCCACGTTGGCACTCGCGTCACGGAAATATTACGGACATGAGGGTCTCGACCGTCTACTTCACGGGGCAGTTTCACGGCATGTTTGGATTTGGTAGGGGTGAGACGAGTTTGCATCGAAATGGCCCCTCTCGGTAGTTGGCGACCCAACTTTTCGAAACACGGTAATTTCATACAACTTAGGTACCGCCATGCGCTAGCCTGCCAACTTTGGTACCGCAGACGAACAAGCCCGTTGTCGGGGTCCCAGTTGGTGTCTAGCCACTGCTCCGGCGTGAGCTCGCCATAGTGGTGGTTGGTGATGTCCAACCGGCGGGCAGCACCTTGAGGGACGGGCGGGACCGGCACGCCACCGGCGCTCAACCTCCAGCACGGAGGGCACCCGTACCCCGGCAGGCAGGGGTAGTGGGAGGCGCACAGTGCCTCCGCCTCGGCGTATGTTAGTGCGGGGAGATTGGAGGATGGCATTGCGTGTAGATCTGAGCTATGGCAATGGCGGCCGTGGCCTATGTAGCCGAAAATGGCGGGAAGTTGAGGCGGGAAGCGGTGGAACTGGCGGGAGGAACTGGCGGGAAGCGGTAGAACTGGCGGGAAGGAAGTGGCGGCCACTTCAGGCCGCCGCGTGACCGCCAAAGGGCGCGTGGCTTGACAGGGCAATATTTTATTCCCCTCCGGCGCCCCCGCTTGCCTCCCTGTAGATAGGGTTTCGCCTGGGGCCGCAGGGGTAATAATTGGGCCGCGCTGGCGGGAATTCTAAAATGAGGGCCGCAGCTAGGCGCGTTTTTTGGCGCCGGCGGCCCACATAGGCCTTTGGGGGGGGGGGGTTGAGGACCCCGTGTGGAGATGCTCTAACATAGAATAGTAACATGCATATGTTACTAGTCTAAAATACTACCTTCATAGTAAAAAATAGCATAGGTGTGGTATCATGCAAAGTCTCATTTATTGCAATATAGACTCATTTTGTCTTAAAATGTGTGATGTTATGGTAACATAGCTAGTTACCACAAGATTCTCTATCATCATTTAATTGCATGTCATTTCATCTAAATGCTTAGTTGGCAATACATATAGGATTATGTTACTACCTAAGTTACTCTACGTGAAAGAGAGATCGAGTGCGGATTTCCGAATACTGGCATGCAACTACCAAACTACTAGTAGCAGGATCGACCACAGGGTGACAGGGGCACCCGCTGGCGGCGTGCACCAGGCAAACGTCGATCGCGTACAAAACAACCGGGTGATGTTGTTCCCAGTTCGATGGTGAGGCCGGCGGTGCTTCTCTCCTTCCCGTTGTAGCATCTCAAGCCGGCGCCGTGCGTCCCCGCCCAGTCCACGCTGTCCTTTGGGTGGGTCTTGGTGACATGATCTATGGCCAGGTGAAAACCCTGCTCGGCTGGAGCTGATGCTGGCCGCGGCGACGCTTGCGGGTGCCTTTACCTCCTTGGAGGCGCGGTCATGGCATGTATCGTATCTCCCTGTCCTCGTGTGCCGGGGGAAACCCTTGGTTTGGGTCACCGGACCAGACTGTGGCGGCGGCACCACGGTGTCGTGATCTTCTTGAAGACGTCGTCGAGGCTATGCGAGAAGGGCCAATTTTGTGGAGTCTCGCTTTGATCGTGACCCGGTTCGGTTGCTTTGTGCATCGTCTCCTCATCTTTGGTAGGGGATTTGGCGAGGCGAGTTCGTTACCGTCGGATTGTTGCGGAGGACGTTTTGTAAGCTGCTGGCGTTGTATCGTGTAAGTTGTACCGTCTTGGGTGTGTGGTGTGCTTTTGGCGTCCTGTTGGCCGTCGGTCTTCTCCTCTATGTGTTGGTACGTCTCCTCTCCCAGGATGTATTATAGAAAGAAAAAAATGTTGTTCCCAGTTCCCACACGCCTGAAACTGGAATGACTCAGTGAGTTGAGCGAGTGATCCGTCGCGCTGCAGGTCAGGCGGCAATGCGTATGAAAACGCGAAGATAGTAAGACTGGCTGCAGATTTCTCACAAAAAGAAAAGAAACTTACATCAAAATTGTACTACTACTGAATATCCACATCAAGAGCGGGCAGTAGTACCAAGAAAGATGGATGAAACTGGAACGACGTCGTGTTTCTGTATCTTGAGCGAGCGTACCCGTCTCGTTGCGGGGCAGCAACGCGTATGATGAATGGAGTACAATACAAGATAGTAGTAAGTCTGGCTGGCTGCAAGTAGTATATCACCATCAAGAGCTAGCCGTTCCGATCCGATCCTAGGGGCACTTTGGGCGGCCGCTCTTGGGTGATTTCATGTCCCTGTAGCAGGGGCACTCATCCTTGCTGGCGTCTGGCCCCGACGGCACGCAGCCGGCGCACTTGCCGCAGCACATCATGCACAACCCCATGCACCGCCCGGCCACCTTCTGCGAGCACCGCTTCCTGCACTTGCCGTCGCACACGCTCTCAGGAACGGCAGCCGCAGCACCGTCTGCAGTCAATCCATCCGACCCAAAGACAGAGCAAGAAAAACACAAGAGTTGTTGTTGATCAGCTAGGGGAAGTGTAGCAGCAGTAGGAAAGAACATGACATGGGTGGCTGGGTGTGGTACTGTGGTTAAGCTACCTGCTGCAGCCACGGCGAGATCCTGGTATGAGGCGACCAGGAAGAGGGCCAGGAGAGCGACGGTGACAGGAAGAAGCTTCATCGTCTCCCCTTCTTGATCGATCTCTGTACGTCCAAGTTACTATGTTTTGGCACAGCTCAGGTCATGTTTAATGATGATCGCTTCTCAAGACGCTTGATGAGCGGAGAAATAGAAGGAAACTAATCCTGGCGTCTTGTGGAATACTACTAGTTCAAAGCTCCAACGCAGGGCCACCAGATTAGACGCTTGTTTATCCAACGGAACCGATCCGACTTTCTCGCCGCAGACCAAATCCTACCGATGCGCCTGGCGCTGCGTTTTGTGCTGAACCCTGATTTTTTTTAAGAAACACAGTACAAACACAAACGCTCAAAATATATACATACACTCATCTCTATGAACACACGCACGCCACCCTACCCTATGAGCACCTCCGATAGGCTGAGCCGACAGGTCTTGAAATTGACGAAGTCACTACAGGCGTCACGCTATCGACGTGAACATTGCCTCCCACTGAAATAATATTCCATCTTTATAAGACACCAAAGTATCAAACCTGAGGTTTGAGCTCTAGTGGGCTGGGGTACCACTTGAAGGGGATCCACAACAGAAAACAAAAAATTTCCTACATGGGAACCCCAAAACTACCTAGGATCTACCTATATAGTAATGCGGTAACGACCAATGTGTATAGAATACATACCCTTATAGACCGTACGCGGTTAACGTTCCGCGGGGAACATGGTTAAAGTAGTTGTACTCGTAGCCGACCTCTAGGTCGCGAAGCTCTTCGTAGGTCACCCCTTGCTCCTTCTTCATCTTCATCGTGCAGCAGCCCCGGCTCACGACATTTAAACGTCCCAAGTGTTGCGCCTCGTGTCTTCGTACACATACGGTGCACGATGAGACCTCCGGATCCCCGATCCCGCCGGGAGTACGGAAGTTGATATCCGGCTATAAATTCCTGCAGCGCAACGACGTGCTGCAGGTGTGCCTCGTCCGCACAACCCAGACTTGGGGCCATGGTCACAAGACATAGCGAGAGAGAGGGAAGGAGAAAGTCAACCAAAAGACTTCTCCAATTGATGGTATGTTAATCCCACCCATGGGCACCCCTTTATATAGGGAGAGGGGGTGTGCCCTCCCCTTTGGGTTTCCCATGTGGACCTATTCAAGGGAGAGGGGAGAGGCGCATGGGCCCTTAGGGCTTCATGGGCCAACCAGCCAGGGATGGGCCCCACCCCGCGCCCAGCACTAGGCTAGCCGGGTGGGCCCCCTTGTGGTGGCTGGGCCTTGGCCCTCTTGGCCCTTGGCCCTTCCCTCTTTCGGTTTTCCCTCATGGGCCTTTATTCACTAGGAAGTTTGGCCCATTAGTGGAATACCCCTTCAAATTAGATTTTAATATTATATTTAATATTAATTACACTAATTAATATGTAAATACATATTACAAAACCTGATTCTTTCTATATCCTCCGAACAACTTCGGGATTCCCGGAATGATCTAGTCCTTTATTCTTTCTCCGAACTGCTTCGGATTTCTCCGCGGAACGATTCCGGCATTCTCTTTCTCTACTATGATTCCGTCTTACGAATGATCGCTCTCATTGTACCCTTAAGTATATCCTCTCACGGCTCGGGAATGCTCTAAACATGATCTGTATCAATGATCAACAGAGTGACCAGGGATATCCATGTGACCCATATGCATCCCTGATGACAATGTCGTTTGAACCGCTAAATGTAGCATCCTTGTCCTTTTGTTTCTTGATGCGACTTGTCCGAGATCCGATCATTGGTATGACATACCTTGTTCAATCTCGTTCACAACAAGTTCTGTTTTCTTGTTACCGTGATATTACATCCCGTGACCGAGTCACATGTTGCAACATTTATGGATGTAATCTCACCAAGCCGGTCGTATGTATCTTTACCCGTCATGTGGGTGAACAAATCCCGGTCTAGTAGTCACATGTCATCTACTATTCCTTCGGAATACCCAACGTACACCTTTATGACCACCGTATTACCAGATGACGGTTGATGCAGTCTAAGCAGCCTTGGGAAACAGTGAGTAATATGAGCGCACGGTCTAAGGAAAAGGAGTCAAGGTATAGCTGTTGCAACAATGAACTTATATGACTTGATCGCGTTGCAATCCTTCGAGAAATGTCCATCACATCATTCTCCAACGATATGACCCCGTTATCAATTGGCATAAATGCCCATGATCTTGAAACCCATATCATCCTCATGACCAACGAACTAGTATGAATAGAGGCTACTAGGAACTTGGTTGTTTCATACCACACCTGCTCCAATGTTTCTACTTGGCACAGTTATAGCACAATATGAAACTATTATAAACTAATTGAGATATGACAATAAAATCCTATTTATTATTTGCCTCTAGGGCATATCTCCTTCAGTCTCCCACTTGCACTAGAGTACAAATAGTCTAGCTTGCATTTTACTCATATAAACCATATACCATATGCGTTTATAGATCATGCATGCTCATGGGAAACGTCATGTCTATGTTCTGTTTTACCAAATCATTATGTCTTTTGCAAATTGTTAATGTCTTCCTAACTTTGACATTCACACAATTATCTTATAATGGGTCGAAGCATTTGTTTGGCGAAAAAGTGAGATTTAGTTTCTAGTGTTTATGATGACGGTCGTTTTCACTGTTGTCATCTAAACTTCGAAACACACTTTGCTATCTTTTGTATATATATTATAGTCATGGAAGCAGAACAAGGCCGGATTCCAGGAGCTTACAGTGACTTTAGATCAACCTCGAGGGCTTTCTCATGGGCACTAGGCCCTGGGACACATCATTCTACGTAAAAAGCAAACTAGACTCGCCATAACATTATACATCACATCAGATGGAGCCTTTATACTTCTATATCTGTGTAGATCCTAGTGCATGAAATGCAACTATGCCACTTACTTTGCTTCTTGCCATTTAAGTACAAACTTAATTCTGGTTCAGTGATCAACTCAGGAATCACTTAAAAACATGTTCTTACAGTTAAGACTTTGTCCTATCAACCAGAACCTCGGGTCACATTATGTCGAGTATACAACATGGTTGTGTGGAAGAACCTATGACTGAGGCATAGGAGACACAACACATCTCTTTCTTTCAACCATAGTCGCAATACTAACTCAATGCTTCATATAGTAAGAACTACTTTCTTACCTTGTTCCATTCTGAGCTTCTTCAGAATCTTGCTTAGGACATTCTGAACATCTTTCAGAATCAAGTCCAGAAAGCATTCAACATTCAGTGTTTATTAAACTCATCAATCTATCTCGATAGATCTTATTGTTTAATAACTTCAATTTCATCCTTATTTATCTAACCAATCACATCATTCACATATGTCGTCCACATATCCCAGAATGATTTCACGCTCCCACTCAAATATGACATTCATGTTTGAGATCCAGGGATTTCACTTAGCTCCCACTCAAAATATGTCAGCTACATATTATGAATTAGCCAAGCTGGTTTGCTCCCACTCAAATCTAGGTCCTCTCGATAATATTGGACATTTCAAAATTCTTTGATCATCATCAATTTGAGAATTCCAATTACGAGACTTCAATATCCATATATTTCTAGTGTAAATCCAAAAGACTTAAGCATCACCAACATTGTAGTCAACTCCTTGAATTTGTCCAAACTTGTGACAAATCGACCTTTTTGTCATTCATTAAGTTTCATTCCCTTCTTATGACTTTGCAGTCATTCAGAAATATCAAGTAAACTTCTTTACTTTAATAAGATCAAGTAACATGTTACTTTGCAATCTTAAATCTAACTTAATGTAGGATTTTATGACTCCTAGTCATTTCTCGCACTTAGGTCCATCACGCTTCTTTGTAATCTTGTTCAAAACATGACAAGTGAATCAATAATATAATTCTACAAACTTGTAGAGTATACAGTTGAAACCTACTTTCTTTAGTAAAAGTATTCATTGAAACTTTATGATCATTATCATTAGTTTATCCTCTATTTGTAGAGTTTGGTTTCACGAAACAAATTCCGCTGCACCACTCAACAATTCGGAGGCAAGGTCAAATACCTTGTTTTGGTCATTTACTTTCTTCCACTTGTATCTTCATCAAGACACATCAACTTAGGACAATAGCAGGTTTGCCCCTTGTGGACGATGCATTCATAGCTTCCTAAGAATGCTCTACAAAGACTTGTTTATTCGCCACGACTTCGATTTATCGAAATCTCCAGAAACTCGAACTTACCATAACATTTATGGTGTTGTTTCCACGAATCTATTAGATGTTCTTTTGTATTTCAAATGAGTGTTTGCTTATTTCGATCTCTAACTCTAAACGATAACTATAACCCTGACAAGAGATAATATAAGATCATATGTGTCTAATACAAAATGTTTATCATGTTTAGACATTTCAACAATGTTTGAATTCGTCCAATTATCATAATTTGTGAAACATCTTTCACAAGTCCCTTTTATGCTAAACTTAACTTGAATACTTTAGTCATGTCGATCAAATCGAAGAGACTTTGTATTCTTGTTAATTTCAATGTCCTTCTTTTGTTCTGAACTCATTTGAATAATTCAAATCATTTAAAACTCATGTTTCATTAAGTAAATACGCTTATTCACTTAAGTCCACAATCTACTAATGATTTCCACTATTTTTTGAAGATACGATACATCACTATGTATAAGATTCAACATTTCTTCGCATATCACCGTTTTACCAGAATGCGGAGTTTTAGTCATTCTGCCCAAGAGGCATGGTTTTGCAAAGTCTCTAGATCAAGCATCTAGGACCCCGATCTTTATTTTTAATGAAGAACATGCAATAACCAAAATGACTCAAAACTATAGTGTCATTTCATTATTAAACTTTGGATATCTGTTAGCATTCTAATCCTTTATAAACGTTTAAACTATTATCATTAACATAGTGATGAGAATAACTTGTTTGTAATCGTAATGTGACCATAACGGCATTGTTCATAAGAATAGTACAAACTGGCTTGTAACTTGTTCATATGAATAATCGTCTCGCCAAAAGCAAGACACACAAACAAGGATTACAAAATTATATTCAAGTCCACTAATCCAAATGATAAACTTCGAGGTAAGAGGTGATGTCGGCCATCAACTGATTTTCTTGACGTCATCAAGTCATGTTGCCTCAAATCCAGCAATTCTCAAGGAGATCCTCCTATTTTCACAAAATGGGACAAGTATCAAATACTTTGCAAACTGCAACGAGTTTTGCAAGAACCACATTTATAATTTGTATATCTTACATATACCTTTTCATCCATGACCTCCATTGCAATCAATCCCTTCCAAGAGTTCTTAACTCTAATGCAAGATTGCTAAGTGTTTTTCCAAACATTCTCTTTTCATCCATGATGGAGGAAAACCCATCCAACGTCTCATACTCTATGTGCTTTATTCTGTAGAATACAAAATGTAGCCCAACTCTCCACCGAATGGAGAATGGCTTATCTCCTAATGGTTATTATATCAAGAAGAGAAGATCACCTTTTACGAGGATATCCCTTAGGCGTGGGTATTAATCTATGAAGTTGGACCCTTTTGCTAAGTTTTACTAGGATATTTGCAAATAGACATCTAGACTAAGTTTATAATAAGAGATCAATTTGCAATTGGTCTCCACTAAAATTGTCATCCCCTGGACGATTTTAGTGATCGCATGATCCCTATCCTCTGCACCTCCCCCGATCGTCGCGGACATCAGTGCAGCATCAAAGGTAGACATTCAATAATATCAATCACATCATCCATGTGACTCATGCTCAATCTTTTGATCTCTTGTGTTCCGAGGCCACGTCTCTCTAACGTGCTAGGCTCGCCAAATCTAACTTGTGTGTATTCGCTGTGCAACATGGCTTACACCCACTATATGCGAACGTAGATATGTCTGACCCCTACTCACCGCAGGGCGCCTCATACTGAAGAACTTTCTTGGTGGTGCACACAAAAGGGGAACACGGAACATTGGAATTCTATAGGGATTATCTTATTTTCTACCGTTGAGTATCTAAATACTAGCACACAATAAGATGTAAAACAGGTATCAATATCATATGTATAATGTGATATGATATGGTCCTTCTTGCGCCTTGATCTCCATCGAGCGCTCCGGCATGATCTCCATCTTGCCATTGGTTTGACGCCAAGTCCACGACGCCTCCACCAGGTCGTTCATCGGAACGATGACTATTACTATACTACTTAGTAACAGAAAAGTAAACTAGTTTACCTTCGCAACGACCAATGCCATATCAAATCACATGCCCTCCTGCAAAATAAAGTTAGATGCCTCTACTTTATCTATTGCAAGTTTTACGTGGTTGTTAGGGCTTTCGCAATAGAACCGTGTCTAATCTACGAACTTTCCAACCACAACATGGATCCAACAGTTGTCTCTATTACACCCCTTTCGGGGCCCTCCGTTGTAAATGCTATATCAACTATCGAATGAGAGACACACACCCGCTAGCCACTTATACGGTACAAGCTGTATGTTGGGCGTGGAACCAGTCTCGCATACGAATACGCGTAAGGTCGGTCCGGGCCGCTTCATCAAATAATACCGCGATATAAACAAGTACACGTTAGAGGGTAACAACTAAGGGATCAATTCCCACACAATACTTGTGCGTACTGGCCGTACACCAATCCTACGCATAGATCGGCTTTGATACCACGGAAGGGGATCCACAACAGAAAATAAAAAAATTCCTACGTGGGAACCCCAAAACTGCCTAGGATCTATCTATGTAGTAATGTGGTAACGGCCAATGAGTATAGAATACATACCATTGTAGACCGTACGCGGTTAACATTCCGCGAGGAACATGGTTGAAGTAGTCGTACTCGTAGCCGACCTCAAGGTCGCGAAGCTCCTCGCAGGTCACCCCTTGCTCCTTCTTCATCTTCATCATGCAGCAGCTCCGGCTCACGACATTTAAGCGCCCCAAGTGTTGCGCCTCGTGTCTTTGTACACATCCTGTGCACGATGAGACCTACAGCTCCCCGATCCTGACGAGAGTGCGGAAGTTGATATCCCGCTAGGAATCCCTACAACGCAACGGCATACTGCAGGTGTGCCTCGTTCTCACAACCCACAACCCAGACTTGGGGCCATGGTCACAAGGCATAGAGAGAGAGAGGGAAGGATGAAGTCAACCAAAGGACTTCTCCAATTGATAGTGTGTTAATCCCACCCATGGGCACCCCTCTATATAGTGGGGGGGTGTGCCCTCCCCTTTGGGTTTCCCATGTGGGACTATTCAAGGGAGAGGAGGGAGGCGCATGGGCCCTTAGGGCTTCATGGGCCAGCCGGCCAGGGGTGGCCCCCACCGTGCGCATAGCCCTAGGCTAGCCGGGTGGGCCCCCTTGTGGCGGCTGGGCCTTGCCCTCTTGGCCCTTGGCCCTTCCCTCTTTCGGTTTTCTCTCATGGGCCTTTATTCACTAGGAAGTTTGGCCCATTAGTGGAATACCCCTTCAAATTAGATTTTAATATTATACTTAATATTAATTACACTAATTAATATGTAAATACATATTACAAAACCTGATTTAACCCGAAACACCTTTCGGTTGCCCTTTCTATATCCTCCGAACAACTTCGGAATTCCCGGAATGATTCTGGTCCTTTATTCTTTCTCCAAACTGCTTCAGATTTCTCCGCGGAACGATTCCGACATTCTCTTTCTCTACTGTGATTTCGTCTTACGAATGATCGCTCTCATTGTACCCTTAAGTGTATCCTCTCACGGCTCAGGAATGCTCTAGACATGATCTGTATCAATGATCAACAGAGGGACCAGGGATATCCATGTGACCCATATGCATTCCTGATTACAATGTCGTTTGAACCGCTAAATGTAGCACCCTTTTCCTTTTGATACGAATTGTCCGAGATATGATCATTGGTATCACATACCTTGTTCAATCTCGTTTACAACAAGTTCTATTTTCATGTTACCGTGATATTACATCGCCGTGACCGAGTCACATGTTGCAACATTTATGGATGTAATCTCACCAAGCCGGCCGTATGTATCTTTACCCGTCATGTGGGTGAACAAATCCCGGTCTAGCAGTCACATGTCATCTACTGTTCCTTCAGAATACCCAACGTACACCTTTATGGCCACCGTATTACAGATGACGGTTGATGCAGTCTAAGCAGCCTTGGGAAACAGTGAGTAATATGAGTGCACAGTCTAAGGAAAAGGAGACTAGGTATAGCTGTTGCAACAATGAACTTATATGACTTGATCGCGTTGCAATCCTTCGAGGAATGTCCATCATATCATTTTCTAATGATATGACCCCGTTGTCAATTGGCATAAATGCCCATGATCTTGAAACCCAGATCATCCTCATGACCAATGAACTAGTATGAATAGAGGCTACTAGGGACTTGGTTGTTTCCTACCACACCTGCTCCAATGTTTCTACTTGGTAAAGTTATAGCACAATATGAAACTATTATAAACTAATTGAGATATGACAATAAAAACCTATTTATTATTTACCTCTAGGGCATATCTACTTCACCACTGCCCTCCTAACCATCCAACCACGGGTTGATTCTCTGACCTCTGAAATTAAGCGCCCGATAGCACGGAGTGTGTGCCATAACTGTTGATTGACCCAGGGGCGGAGCCATGGACGGTGCTACCGGTGCTGTAGCACCGGCCGATCAACGTTATACACAAGACAAACTCTGAGACATGTAGCTCTCAAGAACGAACATCACAGTAGCCCAGCACCACCTAGGCATGCTCATCATCACTCTCTGATCCTTTCTGGCTTTGCCCTTCGATTGACCGGGGTCAAAATCCTACCACCTCTAATTAATAAGCGCCCCTCAGGCTAGTTAGACTAGTCACAAGGAGGAGTATCATATTGTAGTATCATGCATATGATACAAGTATATGATACCATCTTCACAATGCATAGTATCATGTAATACTATCATAGCCTTAGTGTATTTATTGTTTTGTAGAATGTAAATGCAAAATTGTGTACAAGATTTATTTGAGACTAGTTTTTCTAGTTTTACGTGCTATGATACTGTATCTTTTTGTCGTCGGACTGAGGAAAAGTACGCCATGAGGGGCTCCTCGACGCATGCGGAAGAGAGGGGTGTGAGACGTACGGTGTTTTGGGACGGTGAGCACACAAGTTTACCCAGGTTCGAATCCGCCGGCTTTGGACGGATCCTACTCCTGCTAGCAATCCAGTAATACGGCAGAGCCAGAATATGGGCTACAAGGGTTTCGCCTGTGCGAGTTGAGGGTCTAAAGTAGCGGGTTCCCTAAAGGCTCTCCCTAGGACGGCTTATATAGATATCCGGCCTAGGGTTTACAGGAGAGATCTATCTAGCTACGATTAAGAGTCGGTTACAGAGTACATCTTGAAACAGAAGTAACATTATGGGCCTAAGTCGGTAAGTCTTCTGGGCCTTCTCGTAGCCGGATTGGACTCCGTCTTTCTCCCTGACTGGGCCGCCCGTGAAGCAAAGCTCTAACCCGAAGTGGGCCACCCTGGTCAGCGAGGAACTGTGAGGATACCCGGAAAGTATATCCCCAACAGCAGCCCCCGGAGGCCTCCAATATCCAAAGTCGGATTCATCATCGTCTAGCTTGATCTTCGGCTTGCCGAATCTTGAAGGGTTCCTGATGACCCACAAGTATAGGGGGTGTATCGCAGTATTTTCGATAAGTAAGAGTGTCGAACCCAACGAGGAGCAGAAGGTGCTGGCTAGTGGTATTGACATGGGTATACCCTACAGGTACTCGAGTTTCGTATATACGGTCTAAATATGTACAAGCCACGGTGTCGCCAAGGCCCAAACGAGGGACTCGAGTAACCTACGGACTCTCGATTTCTTGAAGAACAAGAAGAAGTTAAAGATAGAAAGTTTGAAGGGGAAAACCCTAATTTGTAACCGACTCGACCTGCTACCTAGGACCTAGCCTATCTATATAAAGGCTAGGAGGGGGCGGCGAGGAGGACACACACAACCCTAGTTTCCACCACCCTCGCCAGATTGCATCTGCGCACCATTGTAATCTTCGGTTCCTTCGATAATTCCACGAGCAGACAAGCAGGGGCAGGGACCTCTACGAGGCCTGAACCTGGGTAAATCTTTGTCCCATGTGTGCTTGATTGCTAGCCGATAGATGTCTCCAGCACTCCCTCCTTCTCCAAAACCCAAGTCCATAACAATGGGCATTGACGAGTTAAACCCTCGTCAATTGGCGCTGTCTGTGGGAATTGGGAGTGGTGATGTTGTGGCTTCTTCGGCCCCATCAACTGCGATCTACAACTCCGCAAAAGCGGAGATTCGCCAGCTCTTCGGTGCGTTTGACTTCACCGTCCACACGCCGGCCACTCGCCCGGCCTTCGAGTCCGTGGGCGACGGAATCAGCCTGGCGATCGGGAGCTTGCGCTTCCAAGTTGGCCAGATGGGCACGCTTCGCATGCCTGATCAGCCGACAGCGCCAGTGATTGCCCCAGCATCGTGGTTCCCTCCATCGATCGGCACCCTCAGCGAGCTCATCGCCCCGGCAGCAGTCGAGAACACGGTCAGCGACAGCAGTCGCGACTCTGATCTGAGCGATCTGGCCAATGAAGATGGAACCTACGATTCCGGATCTGAGAGTTGTGGAAGAAACAGCTTCCCCAATAACTTCATGTGCGCCGTCATCAACACAGGTGATACCTCTGCCAATCACGACAATGGTGGTAATCTCGGTAACGGGATCGATCTGCCTAACGCCGGTAACAGCGGCAACAGTGGCAATGGCGGCAACGGCGATAACTGTGGCAATCGCACCCCCGTCAATAATGGAGGAGTAGTTGAGCCTCCATCCATAATAAATGAGCAAACCGGCGAACGCGTCGTAATCAGGCTCAACGAGCAAGAATGGGCTCGCTGCCGCGAGGCCCTACAAGGCGCTCCTCTACCCTTCGGGTCCTCGCAAGAGCTGCTGATGGGCTATCACTGGCTCCTGAAGGAAGAATTCAAACGCCAAGTGCAAACAATCACGCAACTCAAAGCGTGTAAAAAGGCTGCGGACGAATCGAGCCTTCGTCACGCTGGGCTCTCCTCCTACGGAGGATCCTCCTCAAGGGGTAATGAGTACCTCGCCAAGAAGAGACAAGCGCGGATGGCCCATCTCACCAAGCAAGAACGCATAGAAGCCGCAAAAGTCCTCGACTTCTACTCTATGACAGTCGACACGCGAGGCAACGTGGTCCCCAGGACACCGCAGGCTGCGGTGACAGCGGCCACCATGTACCTCCTCAACAACCAATCGCCAGCTGGAGATCCCCGAACCGCCATGCATCGATCTACGATCGCGGGCTTGGGATTAATCGAGGCCGCCCTCGACAAGGAGCCAACACTAGACCCAAAGAAGGGCAAAGCGCTATTCCTCGCCCTCGTCCAGCGATGACAGTCACGACCTGTCTCGACGCCGCCGCTCACGGCGACACGGCCGTGACTACGATGCGCGCGACGACCTCACACAGCACAATATCGACAAATCAAGGGCACGACGTGCTCGGTCAACTGACACGGAAGAAGAAGATGGGGAGCTCTATGGCGCCAGATGCTTCAGCAGATCCATTAGGCAGAAGCGAATGCCTATAGGGTTTAAACTCCCGTTAGAGAACCCGAAGTTTGATGGCCTACATGACCCAAAGATCTGGCTGGAGGATCACATCTCCTCCGTCAGACTCCACGGAGGCGGTCGGAGCACGACCATGCAATGCTTGCAGCTACAGCTGCAGGGCGCCGCTCGAGCATGGCTCAATAACCTCCCACGCGGATCCATTCGCAGTTGGGATGAGCTGGTTTACAGCTTCGTGCGCAACTTTAAGGGCACGTACAAGCGGCCTGCATCAATCGAAGAGCTGAGATGTTGCCAGCAAAGATCTGGCGAATCGCTGCGCTCCTACATCCAAAGGTGGTCCATCATCAAGAATTCCATAGAGAACATCTCGGAAGATCGCGCGATTGACGCATTCAACGGTGGCGTCCGCCGCCTAGAACTTAGAGAGGAGCTGGGCCGCTCAAAGCCCTAGACCATCGACCACCTGATGGAGATCGCGAATCGGTGGGCCGATGGAGAAGATTCAGTGAAAAATCGCGTTCACTCCGACGAAGAGGCGGAACTCGAACGCAGACGCGACCGCCGAGGCAAGCGCCGCATGCGCATCTACGATGAACGAGACGACGACAACATGGTCGCGGCTGGCTACGCCGATAGACGCGACGATAACCGAAACAACGGATACCGTGGCGGCGGATACCGCGACTCCGGGAAAACCACGCAGGTGTGGCAACGCCGCACTCGCGATGAGGCACCCGCGAACTCCATTGAGGACAAACTGTCCGGGCCTTGCACGGTGCACTTCTACATCGACAAGCATGATGGCAAGAGGAAGTCTAGCAACCTCCTCAAGGACTTCCGCGAGTTCCTCAAGCTACATGAGGGATTGGTGCGGATGAACCGCAATGCAGTCGAAAGAGGCTACAAAGCTGCTCCAGGCGTCGTGGCACATGGCGCACCGCCACCACCACGTGGGCCACCACCGAATGCGGCTGCACCGGACCAGCACCATGGAGGCGAACCATACCCACAAGCCATGGGCACCATGATGATCCAAAAGGGACGCCCCTCCAATAGGGTGCAGAAGGCCATCACTCGCCAAGTCAACTTGGCCACGCACTCGCCACCGTCTACCACTGAGTAGCTCAGTGGAAGCGAGTCCTGCATCACCTTCGACAAACGAGACCACCCGCCTCAGATACCCCATCCAGGTCATTGCCCCCTCGTACTAAATCCGAGGCTTTGACATGAGCCGCGTCTTCATGGACGGTGGGAGCGACATAAACCTCATATTCGCGAGTACCTTGCGAGCAATGAGAATCCCTCTAACCTGCCTGGAGGCCTCAGACACAATGTTCCATGGCATCGTCCCGGGAAAAGGCGTATACCCCCTGGGCAAAATCTACCTCGACGTCATCTTTGGCATGCCGAAGAACTTCCGGCGCGAGCGCATCGAATTTGAGGTTGTCGACTGGCCCTCACAGTACCACTGCATCCTCGGGCGAGTCGCGTTCGCTAGGTTCATGGCAGTGCCCCACTACGCCTACTTGCAGATGAAAATGCCAGGTCCCAATGGCGTCATCACGATCAACGGGAGCTTCGAGCGATCTGATAGTTGCGACAGGGAATTCAACAGAATCTCCCAGTCTTTCGGCATGCAGGAGGAACTCGCGAGACTGAAAGAGACGATAGACAACAGTCTGCCTCCCCTGAGCAGGCCAAGCTCACCTGATCTCTCCTTCGACTCCTCTGTGCACACAAAGAAAGTGCAGGTCCGCCCATCGGATCTCGCCAAGACGACCCTCATTGCCAACAACTTGAGTCCCGCATAGGAACTCGCACTCGTCGAATTCCTCCGTTAGCACTGGGAAATTTTTGCCTGGTGTCCTGCGGACATGCCAGGAGTTCTCAGGGAATTCGCCGAGCACGCACTCAACGTCAACCCCGACGCAAGGCCAGTCAAGCAAACAATTCAGCGATTGTCTGAGCCACGAGCGCAGGCAGTTGGAATGGAGATCAACAGACTCCTCGAAGCCAAGTTCATACGCAAGATCAAGGAAAGCACTTGGCTCGCCAACACGGTGCTGTTACCAAAAAAGGACACGGATATCTTGCGGATGTGCGTGGACTTCACCTCTCTGAACAAGCACTGCCCAAAAGATCACTTCCCGTTGCCACGGATCGACCAGATCATTGACTCCACCGCGGGATGCGAGCGCCTCTGCTTCCTCGACGCCTACTCAGGCTATAATCAAATTCGAATGAAGGAGGAAGATCAAGAGAAAACAGCGTTTACAACGCCCTTCGGTGTGTTCTGCTACCACACAATGCCCTTCGGGCTAAAGAATGTGGGAGCCACCTACCAGCGGTGCATGCAGGCTTGCCTCAAGGAACAACTGGGTCGCAACATTCAAGTCTATGTCGACGACATAGTAATCAAGACCAAGGAGGAAGCCTCTCTAATCGACGATTTGCGCGAAACCTTTGGCAACCTCGACCGCTACCGGATCAAGCTCAATCCGGACAAATGCGCCTTTGGCGTACCATCTGGGCAGCTACTCGGGTACCTCATCTCCGCGAGGGGAATCGAGGCGAACCCGAAGAAGATAAAAGCCATACTGGCCATGGAGAAGCCGAAAAACATAAGGGGCGTCCAGCAGCTGGTGGGACGAATCGCGGCCCTCGGTCGATTCATCAGTCGAATGGGTGAAAAGGCGCTGCCCTTCTACCAACTCCTCCGTAAAACTAAAAAATTTGAGTGGACCACTAAAGCGCAAGAAGCATTTGAAGACCTCAAGCGCCTGCTACCCACTTCGCCAGTGCTGGTGACCCCACGAGAAAGGGAACCACTGTTGCTGTACATCTCCGCCACCAACCAGGTGGTCAGCACAGTGCTCGTCATCGAGCAAGCTGAGGAAAACAAGGTCCACGATGTACAATGCCCAGTATACTACCTCAGCGAGGTCCTCACGCCAACAAAGCAGTGGTACCTGCACTACCAGAAGCTGGCGTACGTCGTCTTCATGACCGCCCGGCGACTGCGCCATTACTTCCAGGAACACCCAATCGTGGTGGTCAGCGACGCCCCGTTGGGGCATATCATCAATAACCCCGATGCCACTGGACGAGTCGCGCTCTGTGGTATAGAACTGTTTCCACGAGACATCACATACGAAAAGCACGACGCAATCAAGTCACAAGTTCTCCCTGACTTCCTCGTGCACTGGATGGAAAACCAGCTCCCGGACAAGCCAGATATGTCCTACCTCTGGACAATGCACTTCGATGGGTCCAAGCAGAAAGACGGAGCAGGCACAGGTGTCATACTGACATCACCTCAAGGGGACAAGCTAAAATATATCCTACGAATGCAGTTCACAGCCTCCAACAACGAGGCTGAATACGAGGCCCCGTTGCACGGGATGAGGATGGCAAAAGCCTGCGGCGCTAAGAGGCTCATCATATACGGCGACTCCAAGTTGGTCGTCAACCAAACGATGCACGAGTGCGACGCGCTGAATGACAACATGATCTCGTACCACGACCTCTACGACACACTCGAAGGAGACTTCGACGGTTGCGAGCTGCAGCACGTAGGTCGCGAAAGCAACGAAGAGGCGGACGCACTCGCCAACATAGGCTCTACCTGCGCCCCCATACCACCTGGGGTATTTCTCGAGCGCATCTGCGAGCGCTCCATCAAGCCAAAGGCCGTAGAGAAGAAAACAAGCGCAGCAACGGGCTCGGGGGCTATGCCACCCAATGAGCCAACGGCACTCGATGACTTGGAGCTAGACACCGGACTCGAAGGACCAATGAGCGTGATGATGATTGAACAATCCTGAACGCAACCGTACATCACGTACCTCCTCAGCAAGAGGCTACCGGACGATCCGACAGATGCACGACACATCACGCGGCGATACGAAGCATTCGCTGTTATCAACGGCGAACTGTATAAACGCAGCATCACAGGAGTACTCCAACGATGCGTCTCCATGGCCGATGGAAAAGCAGTTCTCCTTGACATCCATGAAGGAACATGCGGGCACCACGCCGGCAGTCGTGCCCTCGTTGCCAAAGCTCTACGAGCTGGATTCTACTAGCCTACGGCCATGCGCGATGCCAAGGACATCGTCCAAAAATGCAACGCTTGCTAGCGATTCGCGGAGAAGCCGCACGCACCGGGTGTAGAGCTATGGCCAATCCCATTGGCCTAGCCCTTCGCGCAATGGGGGCTCGACATGGTTGGCAAACTTCCAAGGTCCTCGCGAGGAGGCTACGTCTACCTCTTGGTCGCAGTCGACAAATTCACCAAGTGGATTGAGGCCATGCCAATAACCAACCAATCAGGGTACATCGCAGTTAAATTCTTCGAGTCCATCGTCTACCACTTCGGAGTGCCACATAGCATTATCACCGACAACGGGACGAACTTCACATCCAAGGAGTTCCAAGAATTCTGCGAGAACCTAGGGATCAACATCAGCTACGCCTCAGTAGCGCATCCACAGAACAACGGTCAGGTGGAAAAGGCAAACGGGCTCGTCTGCAGTGGCATCAAGAAGCGACTCCTCTGGCCACTCGAACAAGCCGCAGGTTGCTGGCCGGACGAACTGCAATCCGTACTCTGGAGCCTACGTACAACTCCAAACAGAGCCACGGGCTACACGCCATTCTTTATGGTGCACGGAGCAGAGGCAGTGCTACCCGCCGAGGTACGGTACAAGGCGCCGCACGTAGTCGCTTACAGTGAACAAGAGTCATCCCTCGCACTCGAAGACTCCGTCGACCTCCTTGACGAAGCAAGGGAAATTACCGCGGAAAGATCAACGATCTACCAGCAGAACCTGCGCAACTACCACAGTAGGAGGCTTCACCCTAGATCCTTCGTCGAAGGTGACCTGGTCCTGCGACTGAAGCAGCAGGGGCATCTCAAGCTTGAGTCCCCCTAGGAAGGACCGTACGTGATTACAGAAGTAATCCTAGGTGGCGCCTATCGCCTTCAAGATTTGGAGACAGGAGTCGCATACTCCAACCCCTGGAATGTTGCACAGCTGCGACGCTTCTACCCCTAGTCGTTTTTACTTTTACATTGCAAATAAGGCTACTCAGCCAAGGCTACTTAGCCACACATTGTACCTCGCACTGTTCTTCGAATAAATAAAAGCTAAGTGCCCCAAAACTCTGTGTCCTCCTTTACTTTTTCAATTTATCTACTCGGGGGCTGCGCCACCCTATACACATTTGTTCTTCAAACCAAAATGCGATATCCTGAGTAGTTGGCACATCAATCGAAACCCTTAACACAACCTCAACCCAGCTGCAACGCATCTGACAGGTTGACAAGGGACTGAGATAAAACATGGCCAGGCTAACGAAAAGGACTCACATAGTGCAACGCACTTCATGCTAACAAAGCTCTTTATGCACATTTAACAATAAATTATTTACAACAATTATACGAACTTTACAACACAAGTACACTTATGTGCAGGATACAAGCTAAACTACTACTGCACCAAGAGAACGTTGGTATGTTCCTCAAAGAAGTCGACAATTCCTTCTGCTGGGCGATCCACTGCTTGGTAGTGCGGCACCATATTCCAGGCAGAGCCCACTGGTGGTACAGGCGGCCCAGACGCGATTGCCGCAACATCTACGTCAGACCTGTGCAGTCGCACCATTGATAGAGCAGCCTTGGCACCAGCCACCAACTGTTGCCTCACGCACTCGCGAACCGCGGTCAGATCTTGAAACTTGGCAAGGAGGCCCAGTAGACTTGATGGAGTATCATCCAGCGGAAACATCACCCGATAAATGTTCTTCAAGCATGACTGTGACTTCTTCAGAAAGAGCAGCACTCGCGACGCACGATCCTGTAGGGTCGCCAGCGCAGTCGCACGATCATGATCTACCCAGAAGTATCCACTCTCTTGAAGTTTCTCCTGGGTAAGATCATGCAGGCGAATGGCAATTCTATCCTTCTCCTCCTGCGGATGACGCGTGCTGACAACTACACGAAGCAGCAACAGTAGCATGAGTACAACGTACCACTGCAAATGACTACAAGGAAAAGACGAGAACGAGCAAACTAACATTTGAAATTGGTCGCCTAGCTGCGTCACCTCGCCAAGAAGATACTGCTCTCGGGCAGCGGCCTTTTCCGCCTTCGACTTCCATACATCCGCATTACCGCGGAGCACGGGCAACTCACGCTCCAGCTGCTTCACGCGGGCACGCAGTCGTGAAAGCAAGGACATCTCATCTACCCTGGAGCACGGCGGTGCCATGGTATCATCAAGAGTCGACGAGTCCTGAGTTTCCCTCAAAGGATCACTTGATGTACCCTACCACAAGTCAAGACAGAAGCAAATAAGACGACCAAATCAACACAAAGACAAAATGATTAGATGCATTCAAGACTAGCAAAAGTATCAACAGATACACTCGCCAGCAGGCATTGTTCATAAACAGAAGGACATAAACTAATTAACTATTACAAAGCTAACTAAGGAGCAACTGGCTTCTTCGACTTCGACGACTTCGGGGGCTTCATCAAGTCTGTGGCAGTGTCAGACACCACTGACTTTCTGCCGGCCCCTGACGCCGAAGCTTTCGCCGCCTTCTTCGCACGTTGGAGCTCCTCAGAGTACTTCACAACAGTATTTATGAGATGATGCCCATATTTGCCATAGGCAGCCGCGAAAGGAGCGAAGACTACCTGCTGGCCATCCACGTTAATAGGCATCACCTTCGACACCGCGGCAGGATCAATCTCGACTCCGTGGGCCTGCACCATGGCAAGTGACATGGACGCGCCGGCCGCGCGGAGCGAATTCTTGAAGCTGGAAGGCACACCTCTAGCGAGTGACTCCACCAGCTCGTTTATATTTTCGACTAGCTCTACCTTGGGCATCAGCTCCTCTCGAAGGCGACTGAGTACACTTTTGGCCTTAGCGAGCGTGTCTCGACTGCTGACAGTGCACCCGCCAGAGCGTCATCACGATGAAGGGCCTGCAGGTCGAAGCTCAAATCGCCAGCATCTGTACATAAATCCACACATGGATAAAAACCTCAGCGCCACCGGCAAAAACATTCGAAGCAGAAAAGGATAACAATGTCCACAGGCAAAGTACCTGAGAGAGCCTTGGCAATTGAGAACAGTTTTTCTTCGAACAACTTCTCCCTGGCTGCGAAGGAGGCATGCAGATCCTCTTCACGCTTCCGCGCCTTGTCACGCGCCGCGATTGCTTCGTCATGACCCTTCACAACCGCGTCGAGTTTCTTCTCCAAGGCAGTGGCGTCACGCAACAGAGCATTATGTTCAGCTACACGACAAAAAAAATTGACTATCAGTTGACTATATCAAAAGGGAAGAAGAAAAAATAAGAAGAAGTGTAGAACGCTCACTTTCAACCACGCAATGACGCGTCTCTAGCATCGCATGCTGGCGGCCCATCGCAAGCACTTGATCTGCCAAGTGCGCGGCCTCCTTCACAAGGAGCTATTGCACAACAAGGAGTCAGCAGAGGCAACAGATAACATCGACTGCAACACTAAAAAGGAGAAAAAACTACACTTACATGGTCCTCCAATGACTCCGAAGATGTTTGCTGTACCGTCATCCGGGCAACCATTTGATGCTCTCCTGCATGAGGAGAACTGGAAGAGTTGTGCCTCAAGTGGGCCGCCAATGGAGGGGAAGGAGCGCACTCGACCTCTTTCTTGGCCCTTGAGGTCGCGACTCCTGATTCCTTCAAAAATTGGACGTCTCCAGAAGATGACGACACCTCTTGACTGAAAGACAAAAACCAAGTCAGGAAAGGGAAACTTAAAGACGAGCCAACAAGGACAAAACAGAGAAGAACAAGTGAACTAGAAAACTTGCCAGCCAAACTTGTCAAAGTCAAAAGTGGCCTCCCCTGACTCCGACGACGACTCCTTCGGCAATCGCATCTTCTTGCGAGAAGATGGTGCCACGGCGCTCACAGAAATAGCAGGTATCGGCGACTCCGCACCAACACCTGTACCTTCCAGAGTCGATGGAGACGACGCGTCGGAATCCTTGCTGCGCGAACGCTTGCGAGTTTCCGGACTATCGGACTCGGGGGCTTCCTCCTCCACATCAAAAGGGACGGTCGACTCCGACTCATCCTCTTCCAAGGCCTCGCGAGGAATAATCCCCTCAGGGAGAGGGGGCATACAAGGTGATACCAACCAATCCTAGATACAGACAACAAATTCAGCAAAAGTGCGGATGAGAGCGACGGCGCAGCCAAGTGCGGATGAGAGCGCAGCCTCCCTCCTCTTTGCCTATGCGATTCTCGAGGTCGCAAATGCGCCTGTACAACGTATCTGTCTCCGCGGACTCGCCAGGCATGACTACGTTCTTCCAGGAGCACATCCTCCTGCATGGCGTCGCGGGATCAAAGGGCGCGAGTCCAAAGAGCTCACCGTTAGCCTTCTCATCACGGATATAGAACCATTTGTCCCTCCATCCTTGGACGGACGACATGAGCTTGATGTCGAAGTAGGTGGTGGATGGGTCGACATGAATTCCGCAACCACCTACATCATAGACTAAAGAACCAGTGGCAGATTGGCGCTTCAATTTGAAGAGGCGCTTGAAGAGGCCGAAGTGTGGCTCGATTCCGAGCCAGCACTTGCAGAGAGTAATGAAACAAGAGATATGGAGGATAGAGTTTGGGGACAGCTGATGGAGCTGGAGCCCGTAAAAATAAAGAAGACCCCTAAAGAAGGGGTGAAGAGGCAAGGAGAGACCGCGAAGGATGAATGCTAAAAACATCACTCGGAAACCAGCGGGGAGGATAGGAATTGTCTCACCGCCGGGCATGCGCGCGTCGGCGACTGTGGCGGACAGTACTCCGTCTTGACGAAGAAGACGGAGGTCAGATGCCTTGATGATGGAGGGGCGCCACGCACCATTTGTGACGCGGGTGCCCGCGACCTTCTTCTTCCCGCCGGCGGCGGTGCTAGTGCCCGCAGCGGCGGAGCCGCCCTTCTTCTTCGCCGCAGCAACGGTGGCCGCGGAATCAGCGGCAGCGCCTCCCTTTTTCTTCCCCATTGCGCGACGGCGATGTGAGCGAAGAAAGTAGCTCGGAAACGAGCGGAGCTGGTCTAGCGTGTGGAAGAAACGGGCGTAGAGAAAGCAAAGGAGCAGCGGCAATGGCGATGGCAGCAAAGGATGAATGAGAACAGATGGAAAAATTACCGTTGCAGCGCTGCTACTTAGCCCCTAGAAGATGCAATCCAACGGCTCAGAAAAACCCTACTAGACGCATGGCACACATCATGTTGGACATGTGGAGGAGTGGAAGCGTGAACCGTCCCTCCACTACTCCCATTACGCGCGTAAATCGAGGAGGCACAGTTAAAATAAAGATTACGCACGCCCAGTCAAATCAAAGTCAGATAGTAGGACCCACTGCTCGTCACGTCCCGTCAAACTTGCTCACGCGGGCAACTGAGGTCATGAAAGCGTCAGCACTGACGTCATCAAAGCTACGCAGCGGAAAACTTCGACTATTTGAGTCCTTGCTCGAGTCTTCGACTCCACCAAGCACACGGGGGCTACTCCCATAGGGAGCGCTGGTCGCGCACCCTATGATTTTTTCTTCTCTTTCTACAGGAATACGGACAATCACAAGCAAACCCAACCACTTGATTGAGGACATGGGTTACTCCCATAGGGAGCGCCGGAAACAAATTCGACTGAATCAAGCAAACAAAAGATGACAGCAGTCGCAAACGTTCTTTAGTCCCTGCCTGAGTCTTTGACTCAACCAGGCACTCGGGGGCTACTCCCATAGGGAGCGCTGGTCGCGCACCCTATGATTATCTATACAGAAATCTGTGTGTTGATAACATCCACACTCGAAACTCATGGCGACACCGCCTCATAATTTTTCCCTACAAAGAGACTGTGTCTCCTGTGTCACCCGAATCGTCTCCGCAATGATCAAATTCGGATCCCACGCTTACAGCGTGAAGGTAAGACCTGAACAAGGCCTGACAACGCATTAGCTGCGCACTACCAGAAATGTATCCGTGCCTATAGGTACGATGAACATGCTTCGAGGGACGCGTCGAGTGCTCACACCCATATAACTGGAATTCGACTCCTGTAAGACCTCCGCGGCTTGAGTCGAATTACGCCAACACTTTTCCGGATTCGAGTCCGGGGACTCGAGTTCGAGTAGATTGCGTTGTTTCACCCTAAGGTGGTTAACTGATACCGATACTTCGGTTATATCAGGCACGTATATCAACAATCCCTATGACACAAATAAAGCAGCAGAAATACACTCGTTTAGGCACTCGAAAGACTTCAAAAAGTCCCCAGTCGAATCTGCGATTCCACTGGACACTCAGGGGCTACTGACATGGGTATACCCTACAGGTATTCGAGTTTGGTATATACGGTCTAAATACGTACAAGCCCACGGTGTCGCCAAGGCCCAAACGAGGGACTCGAGTAACCTACGGACTCTCGATTGCTTGAAGAACAAGAAGAAGTTAAAGATAGAAAGTTTGAAGGGGAAAACCCTAATTTGTAACCGACTCGACCTGCTACCTGGGACCTACCCTATCTATATTGTAACACCCTCGAATCAGCACTATGCAAGTTTTAGCGCTTCCCGCCAAGCCCGCATAGAAACGATTCAAGGACGCCCACCAAGCACTTTCGTGTAGGTGGAAAACGAAGTAATATCATTACACAATAGTCCACGATGGAACCCACAGAACAGATATATATACAACACGACTCCACGAGTCAAGAATACAGAAATACAATAGAAAGATCCAAATCACCTTGAAATCGATACAACGTCCGAGTACGGATAAGAAGCAAATTAGGCTAAGAGCCCTGAAGAATATCCAATGGCATCCATAACCCTGCCCAGGCAAAGCCGGAAGGGTAACCCTGCTAACGACGTCGATCTCAAACCTGTTAAAACAAAAGGGGTGCCGACAAAGGGCAAAGGAAAAAGAGGAGCGTCAGTACTGAGGCCAGTACATGGCGAGTCTAGAATTCGGCGGTCCTCGCCTACACAGGTATGGTGGACTGAAGTGGTAGCGCAGCGCCACTAAACAACCTATGGAGACTCCGTATCACTGGCGGCTATTAGAGAGGGGTAAGAAAGACCTATTCGGATCCTACCTGATACTAACACCAAACATACCCATCCTGGTATTTCCCCCTTGAGACCAAACGAGGAAGTCGGACCAAGGAACTCACACAGTTGGCAGTTTTACTCATTCCATTATAGTTGCAGCATTTACTAGTCAGATATATAGCATGAGTCATCCTGATAGCATAAGTAGTGGGCAGTTTTAGTTAGCATTCTGTTGTAGTTGGAACATTTACTAGTCAGATATAATTGTCCTGAGGAATCCCAAGACCCAGCAGTTTTTGGCACTTTTATCACATTCCATTGGAGTTGCAATACTTACTAGGCAGATATAACAAGACACAAGGAACCCCAGCTCCACCAGTTGTTGGCATTTTTAATATCCATTCCGTTGTATTTGAATCTGATTACTAGTCACATATTAAGTCAAATTTATAGCACTCTTTAGTTATGCTTGTCTATGATCAAGATACTATGCTCCGAGTCGTCCATAACCGCGGACACGGCTTTTAGAAAATTTTACCCTGCAGGGGTGCACAAATAGCAACACACACTCGATCAACCTCGGAAAAACCAACTCAAAACCAACCTCAAAACCCAACGAGGCTTTCACGACAAAGCAATCACAGGATTCATAAATATTTCAGGGGGCCACCCCATTAAGCTACCCGCAACGAAGTTGGCAGGCTCCGAGACGGACCCAAGGTTTGCGTCAATGGCTGTAAATGACTTGGAACCCGAAAGTGTGACTGGGTTTGTCGATACCGCGAAAACACTCCGCATCCTAAACAGTACAGGTGCTCCACGCACAATCGTAAAAAAAGCAGTAAAGGAAGGCATAAGTACATGATAGTAATAAAGCCCCAAACTAGTTTGTGGCCCCAAGAAATAAGAAATGAATAAAGCTCTAGCTAAGGGGGATTCATAGACTCTCCCGGATGTGGGTAGTGCGAATAGTCAAGGAACAGGTATCAAGTACTCGGGGCCTACGGGACACAAGTGGACATGAAAAACCAAATAGCATATATTACCCACCGGTGCCTCTTTTATTAGTTATCCCAGCAATTTAATATTGTATTTAAAGTCATGATCATCTCCACCATTAAGCATCTCCACCATTTAACATGTGCCAACCTCCCAACAACAGTGGAACAACAACGACGCGAAGCAGCACTTGAGCAAGCAACTACGACACGCAAGGCCGACTATCTATCAAACAACATGCAATAGGATGTGTCCAAGGCAATATAGAGGTTGTAGGGAATATAAATGGTACACAGAAACTAAAGCATCGCAATACGGATAGCAATAGATCAATAGGAGGAAATAAAGACTATAAATGCAAAATAGGTAGAAAGGGGGAGGATGCTCGCCTGGGAAACATAGCCGAAGAATCATTATCCGAAGAACTTGCCGATACTCGCATCAACTCATCGGCCTAATCCGCGAAGAAGCAAAGCACTAAAAGAAACACTGGATGCAATATTTAATACTACGGCAGAAGATCCGGCATGATTATGATATGATGCAAATGCGGTGCAATTAAGCAGAACCGGGGTCCTGACAATTAATTAATAGGTTCCAGTTATTTAGATACCCCACAATTTAAATGTTGTCTTAACAAGGAAAAACATGGTATCGGTTCGCTACAAAAATTTAAATGGAGTCCGGAATAAGACTAGAATAGCCCGCATATAGACTCCATATTGAATTTAGGTGAATCGACTATTTAACCCAACCCACCAGATGACATGTATGCAAGCATGATGATTTAATGATGCGACAGGTATATGTCATATTATACAAATAGAGGCTTACGGTCACACATCTGGGGGGAGGGGTCTGTCAGGGGGATGATCCCCGGGTACCCCAACCGAATAAGAAACAAGACAGTCGGATCGCGTCCGGCTGACCAGATGCAGCCGGACAAGGCAAGACAGGCCGGCTATCCCCTGGTAGCCGGATCAGCAGGAGGCAGCCGGATACGGCTACATAGCCGGACTCAATCAATGGGACAGGGCGACGTGTGTATCAGTGCACGGTACGCCCTGTACGGTGACAAGACTGGCCACTACCGGCCATACCGAAGACTTTGCGTGGGTGACGCAGGAATAGTGGCCGGTGCTGATGACAGGCTCGCACGGCGTCCACTGTGCCTACGACAGCCATACCGCTCGTACTCCGATAGGACAAGCCATACCAGACACTGTGGATGACTAGTCGGCTGGGACCCGCCTGTGGGGCCCGCCAGTCGGACTGGCCAGTGAGACCTTTGCCTCTCTGCCTATATAAGGAGAGACAAGGCCTCAGTAGAAAGGGTTGGTCTCATTGCATTTAAGGCAGTAGCTAGAGAATACAGCTCGAGGAGCACTTGTAGTTCGTATATTCCACATAGCCAGATCTGGCAGGAGTAGGGGCTTTACCTCACCACGAGGGCCCCGAACCTGGGTACTTCTCGCGTCCTACTACGCTCGCTTGTATCCAATCCCGCCTGTGGACGCCGTCGATAGCTTCCCTACTAGTCCCCACACCTTTATCTAACCTCCTTAGGTACTGCCGTTCCCAATACAACGATAGTTGGCGCCTACCGTGGGGCTGATGGCTTTGACTGGAGTCACATTCCGCACGGGACTCCGCACTTCAGCCGGTGAGCGCGTGGCCTCCGGCCTGGTGCTCATGCTCGGCAAATTCGACCGCGTCATCGACAATGCTTCCTGCTTCGCCGGAACCTCCTTCTCGGCGAACGGCACCGTTCTGCTATTCGGCGACCTCTCCGTTTACGTCGCCACCGTCCCGGAATGTTTCCCAAGAGAAATTGTCCCTGTCGCGGAGCTGCCGTGCTTAGACGGCAGCGCCTCCGCCGCACCTCGCGGCACGGAGGTCATGATGGCCGGTTCCAGCTCCCATCCCCGCCAGCCGCGGGAGCGAGGCGCGGACGAGGTCGGAACTTCTGCTCCCCCGCAGCCCCGGAACCCGGTGGAGGATGCCATTGATCGGCTCCTGACGCCGGTTAACCTCGGGGATAACCCGGAGGAGGCGGAGACCAACTTCAGCATGGAGAGACAGATCCTCCTCCATGAGGCCATGGAGCTAGCTGCAGCCTGTAAGCAGCTGGAGATCACCCGACGCGAGTACGACCCCGCACACAGCCTCACTCCGGCTACCACGGAGCCAAGCCGGCGCGGCCAGGTAAGGCATCGGGGCGGTGAGCTTGGCGGTAGGTTGGAAAAAGACGGGGAACCGGATCCCGTGCCCGCCCTCGCACAGCCCACCTACAGCACGCCCATTAAGAACTTGCGCGCGGCGCGAGCCGCGGCAGAGGAACTGCCCAGCCTAGAGGGCGAGGAGCGAGCCCGCCAGCAAGCCCGCGTGCAGGAGCTCCTCCGCGTCGCGGACGAGCAGGCTGGCGCCAACCGGCAGGTGCAGGAAGACCTTAGCTACTCCAGGAGGAGCGGGCTACCGGCCAACAGCAGGGGCGCGCCGCGTGACACCCAGCAGGCGTCCTCCCCTCAGCCGCCTAGGGCCCGCAGCAGGCGCCACAGCTCCGGTAACAGGGGCCAGCCGCGCCAGGAGCAGACGGTGAACAGCAACCCGCCACCTCCCCCTCCGCCAGCCGGAGTGCCCAGACCAGTCAGTTCCCGTCTCTCGGGCCGGGTGGGAGCGCCCAACCCAGATCACCCAGATGCCCGCGACCGCATCGAGGTCCTCGCTCAAGCGCGCATCACGGAGGAGGAAGAGTCTACCGGTCCGGTTTGTTTCAGACCCCGTATCCGGAACGAGCCGTTTCCGGATAAATTCTCCCTGCCTAGGGACACCCCCAAGTATGACAGCAGCATGAAGCCGGAGGACTAGCTGACCGACTACGCTACGGCAGTCGGCATCGCCCACGGGAACAAGCGCACAGCCGTGCGCTACATCCCCTCATGCTAACGGGGTCAGCGAGGACATGGCTCAATAGCCTCGCGCCCAACAGCATCAACGCCTGGCCTGACTTCGAGAAGGTGTTCGTCCGCAACTTCAATGGCACGTACAAGCGCCTAGGGCACCCGCGTGACCTAGCCTTGTGCATCCAGGGCGACCACGAGACCGACCGCGAGTACCTCGCCAAGTGGACGGAGCTGCGCAACACTTGCGAGGGCATCCTAGAGAGCCAAGCCATCAGCTTCTTCATCGAGGGTTGCCGCGAGGGCACCATGCTTCGCCACCGGCTACTGTGTGACGAGCCAAATACCATGGCGGAGGTCATGACGGTTGCGGACCAGTAAGCCACGGCGGATGCCGCCATGAAGAAGCCCCTCCGAGTAAACGCGGATGGCCGCCCGACTCCCACGGAGCCGGCTCGCGATCGACCCAGCAATCCGGCTGGAGAAGCCGGACCCTCTAGACGCCACGGCAACGACAACCAGTTCCATGGGGACCGCCAGGCCGGACAGCAGAAGCCTCGCTACCACGCGCGGCAAGTCAATGCTGTGGAGGGTGCACCTGACGCGCCGGCTAATGAAGCAAGGAGGCAGAAGCCACGGCTCACCTTCGACTAGATGTTCGATGGCCCCTGCAAGTGGCATAGCGGTCCCTTCAAGCCGGCTACGCACACCACCCGGAACTGCAGCTGGACCCGCCAGCTAAAGGACCAGGGCAACCAGCCGCGTCCCCCGCCTCCACCACCGGGCGGACCTCCACCACCGGCTAGGGGAGCCGGCAATGATGGCAACGGCGGCAACAACAACGGCTACCCCCAGCCGCACGCCGCCTACCACATTTTCGAGACGGAGCAGGCCGACAAGCACAGCCACAGGCGACGCTCCAAGGAGGTCAACACCATCGCCTCTTCGGTCCCCCAGTATCTGAACTGGTCGGAAACCCCTATCACCTGGAGCCAGGCGGATCAGCCTGAGCATCTACCAACTCCCGGGGGCTACGCCATGGTACTCGACCCCCTCATCGTCTCCAACGCGCGCACTTGCCGATTCTCGCGCGTCCTCATCGACGGAGGCAACAGAATCAACCTCCTCTACCAGTCCTCGCTGGAGAAGCTGGGCATTCGCGAAAGCGACCTGCGCCCGACTACCACGACGTTCCACGGCGTACTGCCGGGGCCAGCCTGCGCCCCGCTGGGGAAAATCCAGCTGGACGTCATTTTCGGGACCGAGGAGAACTTCCGCCGCGAACCAATCTGGTTCGAGGTGGTAAATCTGACGAGCTCCTACCATGCTCTCCTCGGGTGCCCCGCCCTCGCCAAGTTCATGGCCATCCCCCACTACGCCTACCTCAAGACGAAGATGTCGGGACCCCATGGCGTGATTACCATCGCCGACTGCTTCAGGCGATCGATGGAGTGCGCCTCAGCCGGTTCCAAACTGGCAGAGGCCCTCATCATAGCCGGGGAGAAGCGCGTGATCATGCGCAATGTGGCCATGGCCCAGCAGGACATTCCGGCTAGCAGCAAGCCGGTTGGAGAAGGAGCCTTCCAGCTGGCAAAGGAGACGAAGATGATCCTGCTCGACCCCTCCGATCCGACCAAGTTCGTCACCATTGGCGCCGGCTTGGACAGCAAATAGGAAGGCGCGCTCGTCGACTTCCTCCGTGAGAATCGGGACATCTTCTCGTGGTCCCCCAGGGACATGCCGGGTGTGCCGAGGGAGTTCGCCGAGCACTCACTTCACGTGCGTCCGGATGCCAAGCCGGTCAAGCAACCTCTGCGCCGGTTCATAGAGGAGAAGAGAAAGATAATCGGTGACGAGATCACCTGGCTCCTTGCAGCCGGGTTCATCATGGAAGTGTACCACCCGGACTGGCTGGCGAACCCAGTCCTGGTACTGAAGAAGAACAAGACCTGGCGCATGTGTATCGACTACACCAGCCTGAACAAGGCGTGCCCTAAAGACCCCTTCGCCTTGCCCCATATCGATCAAGTCATCGATTCCACGGCCGGCTGTGATTTGTTGTCTTTTTTAGATTGTTATTCCGGGTACAATCAGATCCGGCTGAACCCGGCTGATCAGATTAAGACATCATTTATCACCCCCTATGGGGCTTTCTGCTATGTAACCATGCCTTTCGGCCTAAAGAACACAGGCGCCACCTATCAGCGATGTATGCAGAAATGCTTGCACTCGCAGATAGGCCGAAACGTGCACGCTTACGTGGATGACGTGGTTATCAAGACCAAGGAGAAGCGCACCCTCCTCGAGGACCTAGGAGAAACATTTGGCAACCTCCGCCAGTACCGGATGAAGCTGAACCCAGAGAAGTGCGTCTTCGGGGCACCGTCCAGTCAGCTCTCGGTTTCCTCGTTTCACAACGAGGTATCGAGGCAAATCCGGAGATGATCGCGGCCATCGCGAGGATGCAACCGCCCAGGAACCTGCTTTGAGTCCAGAAGTTCACCAAATGCCTTGCTTCCCTCAGTCGTTTTGTCAGCCGGTTGGGGGAGAAGGCACTCCCGTTGTACCAACTGATGAAGAAGACGGGAAAGTTCTCCTAGACTTCGCAAGCCGACGCCGCGTTTCATGACCTCAAGCGCATGCTATCCACAGCACCGGTTCTAGCCAAGCCGGCTAGTAAGGAGTCGATGTTGCTCTATATAGCAGCCATCAGCCGGGTCGTCAGCGTCATCCTGGTGGTGGAGCGCCCCGAGGAAGGCAAGGCTCAGCCGGTTCAGAGGCCCGTCTACTACCTCAGCGAGGTTCTCTCCCTCTCCAAGAAGAACTACCCCCACTACCAAAAGATGTGCTATGGCGTGTACCTAGCATGCAAGAAGCTCAAGCACTACTTCCAGGAGCATCCGATTAAGGTCGTGTGCACTGCACCCCTTTCGGAAATCATCGGCAACAAGGACGCCACCGGCCGAGTCGCCAAGTGGGCCATCGAGCTTGCCGCCTACTCCATCCAGTATGAGCCCCGGCTCACGATCAAGTCGCAAGCGTTGGCGGACTTCCTCGTCGACTGGGCCGAGACCCAGTATCTCCCACCGGTTCCGGATTCGGACCATTGGCGGATGCACTTCGACGGATCAAAGATGCTCGGGGGCTTGGGAGCTGGCATCGTGCTCACCTCGCCCAAGGGAGACCGACTGGAGTACGTACTACAGATCCACTTCAAGGCTTCCAACAACGTAGCCGAATACGAGGCACTGGCGCACGGACTCCGGCCGGCCAAGGAGATCGGTGTCAACCGGATCCTGTGCTTCGGCGATTCGGACTTGGTGGTGCAGCAAGTATCCAGGGAATGGGACGCCAGAGACACAAACATGGCTCTCTACCGGTTCCACATCCAGAAGCTCAGCGCCTTGTTCGACGGGTGCGAATTTCACCACATCCCCCGCGTCAACAACGAGGCAGCCGATGGGCTCTCCAAGATCGGATCCACCAGGCAGGCCATCCCACCAGGGGTGCCCTTGGAGCACCTACGCAAGCCATCCATCAACCCGTCGCCAGAATCGGACTCCATCGTCTGGGCAGGAACCGTTCCGGTCGACGGAATGGCGGAAGCAGAGCCGGCAGAACCACGAAAAAAGAAGACCCGCACCAATTCCGGCCGGGCAGCGCCTTCCGGCTCGCAAGGCCTGGGGGTTGCCGGCTCGCCTAGCGGCTCGGGGGCTGCCTCTCCGGATACGCCATCCGGACGACCCCCAGACACCCGTCAACCGGAGAACGTGAGCATCCTCGTCATTCGGGAAGTGCCATCCTGGGCACAGCACTTCATGAGCTACATCGCCAATGGAGAACTTCCAGACGACGAGGTGCAGGCCAGGCAAATCCGGCGCCGCGCGCACGCATACACCATCATCAACGGCGAGCTATACAAGCGCAGTGTATCCAGAATCTTCCAAAGATGTGTTGATACGGATACGGGCCACCGGCTACTCAAGGACATCCACCAGGGCGAGTGCGGGCACCACGCTTCGTCAAGGGCGATAGTCGCCAAGGCGTTTTGCCATGGATTCTATTGGCCCACCGCCCTCGAGGACGCTGAGCAGCTGGTCCGCGCATGCAATGGGTGCCAGCGCTTCGGGCAGCTCAGGCACATGCCAACTTCGGTACTCAAGACCATACTGATCACCTGGCCGTTCGCGGTTTGGGGCCTTGACATGGTCGGTCCCTTCAGGCGAGCACGCGCGGGCATGACCCACCTGCTGGTGGCGGTGGACAAGTTCACGAAGTGGATCGAGGCCTAGCCTATCCGAAAGCTGGACGGGGCGACGGTTGTCACCTTCTTCACCAACATCATCAACCGCTTTGGCTACCCCAACAGCATCATCACCGACAACGGCACGAACTTTGCCAAGGGGGCCTTCGCCCGGTTCTGCAGCAACAAGGGCATCCGGCTGGACCTCGCCTCCATCGCGCACCCGCAATCCAACGGGCAAGTCGAAAGAGCAAACGTCTTAGTGCTAGCCGGCATCAAGCCACGTCTCATCGAGCCGTTGGAGCGTTCACCCGGATGTTGGATCGAAGAACTTCCGACTGTGCTGTGGAGCCTCCGCACCACGCCGAATAGGTCAACCGGCTACACGTTGTTCTTCCTGGTCTATGGATCGGAAGCCGTCCTCTCCGCCGACTTCGAGTTCGACTCCCCTCGCAAGCTTCTCTACAACGAAAAAGCCAACCAGGAGGTGCGGGAGGACGGAGTGGACCTCCTAGAGGAGGCCCACAAGCTGGCCTTGTCCAGATCAGCCCTGTACCAGCAGCGACTACGTCGCTACCATTTAAACCAGATCCGCCCAGTCGCATTCCGAGAGGGCGACCTGGTTCTCCGGCTGGTGCAAGACACGAAGGGCATGCACAAGCTATCGCCACCCTGGGAGGGCCCCTTCATCATCAGTCGGGCGCTGCCCAACGACTCCTACTACCTCATCGACGCGCAGCAGCCGCACAAGAACAAGATGGACAAATCAGACGAGGAGACCGAGCGTCCCTGGAACGCGGCCCTACTGCGCCCATTTTACACCTAGTCGCCGGACAGTGTATGTATCCCGAAACCCCTATGAATAAAAATATGGACCCTCGCGAGAATCTCGGGGGCCCCTTGCCAGAAATATGTATGCACCTGTTCTCCGGTTATTGTTTTTCCGGCTCCGGCAACCCCTACTCGGGGCTCGCCGGCTGGCCCGGCCTGCTAAGTCAACAAACCGGCTGAGTACTGTGCGACGATGTCAGAGGCCCACTCTTCGTCTCAGCTACAGACCGTAACTCGGCTGTCCGGCTAGCAAGAGCAAAAGCCCGAGGCATCCCACACGAAAAACGGGGAGGAGACGCGACAGATCGGGTGTCCTGGCCCTGCAACTAGCTCGAACCAATCCAGCTGCTAAGCCTTTAGTACCGTGCGCAATGGACTATCAGCTCCCTTCAATCCCGGCTGCCCGGCAAGGACGCAGCGAAAACAGCAGAGCGCACGGGAAAGCGACTAAGTGGCTAGAAAGGGACAGGCCAGTTTTCAAAAAAAAACAAGCCGTTTTTCCGGCTACAATTTGGCAGACTAACCTACTAACCTATGTGGACATGTGTGTATGCGTACGTACGTGCGTCCGACTACTTAGAGTCGGAGTCCAGGAGAAGGAAAGAAGATTCGAAGTCCTTGCCTTCATCAAGCGCTCCGAATCTCGGGGGCTACACCCACTGGGTGCGCTCGCGCGCCCCCAGTGGAATCTTATGGTTCCCGACCGGCTAAAGGCGTTTAGCCAGCCATTCGGAGCCCAAGTGAGGGCAAGGGCTGGAGCAAGAAAAAGACAAGGAAGATTCGAAGCACCTGTCTATGCCATCTACTCCGAATCTCGGGGGCTACACCCAGTGGGTGCGCTCGCGCGCCCCCACTAGAATGTTAGTTCCCCCGGCTAAAAGGGTTCAGCCAGCGAAAGCAACCAACTGAGACGAGTCTAGTTGGGTAAAGACAGAAGAACTGGGAAAGAAGGAAGATTCGAAGCACCTGCCTTCGCCAACTACTGCGAATCTCGGGGGCTACACCCAGTGGGTGCGCTTGCGTGCCCCCACTGGGGGTGTAGGTTATCCGGATAAAGGCGTGTAGCCGGACAAGGTTAGCCAGGAAAATGGCAAAAAGAAACTCAGCGAACAAGTAAGGAAAAAGGATTTCAACAACAACAAGCAAAAGAGAGACGAAGCTCTCGCAGCTTACCCAGCGTCAAAGACAGCCGGCACAAACAGACAAGGTTCACAAGTGTACAACACAAGACAATTACACCCGGCATCCCGGGGCGATATCTAGGCGGCAGGACCCTTGCCGTGAGGGAGATCTTGGCCAGCGGAAGCTTCGGGCGGAGGAGGAGGCGCGGAGCTTGACCCGGTTCCAGCGCTGGCAGTCGGCGGCATCGGGGCCTCCACATCAGGAGTGCCGACGGACTCCGAGTCGGTGAGGACCTCGTCGGGGTCCACGTAGTCGGCGATCTTGATGGCGGACCCGCGGAGCTCCGGATGGGCTTGGCGGATGGCGGCAAGATCAGCCCCGGCACAGAAGCCTCCATCGATCTTCTCGACGCGGTCATCCTTGTACCAGGAGAGCATCAAGGCCAAGGCCATCTCCGCTTTGGCTCGGGCAGCCAGATCCCACAGCTGGTCCACTGCAGCCGGCACCTCTCCCACCTTCGCAGCCAGCTGTGCCATTGTCTCCGGGACCGGAGCCTCCGGCCAGACAAAGGAGAAGACGTCTCTCGCCGCCTGGCGAAGCTTAGCAGCCTCCTCGCCAAGAAGGACGACGAGCTCCTGGGCCGTAGGCTGCGCTCCCAGCCAATTCTCCTATAGCCGGTTGTAGGCCAGCAGGTCTATGCCGGGGTAAAAAGTTGTCAGAAAAGAGAAGTCAGATCCGGCTACCGGATCCAGAAAGAAATGAAGACGGAAAGAAAACTCACCCTTGGCAGTGTGGCCGACCTGCATCAGCTCCTCCACCAGTGCCTTCTCCTTGAGCGCCAACCGTTTGATCTCCTTCTCTTGGTCCTTGTTCTGGGCCTCGAGAAGGGAGAAAGCTTCGGTCCGGCTGGCGAGCGAGGCGTCGCGCTCCTTGATGGTGGCCTCCAGACCGTCCACCCGCGCGTGCCAGTCCTTGTTCTGCAGCCGCAGAGTGGAGTTGGACTTGCTCAACCGGTCGTTCGCCTTCTTCAAGCGATCGATCTCGCGCTGAGCGCACACGAGGATGGCTACAACAAACTGGCTATCAGTACCAAAAAAAGAGCCGGATAAAGTGAACTTACTCTGGGAGGTCCCGTTGGTGGCAGCGAGCTTCTGCTCCAACGACCGGTTCCCGCCGGCTGTGGCCTCCAGCAGCCGAATCTCCTTCACCGCCAGCTCAAGCGTGGCGGCAAGGTCCGACAGCGAGGCAACGGAAGAGGCGTCATCGTCCATGGCATTGACGGCCAGGGACTCCTTCGCCGCAACCGCCGCCGCTTGCCACTCCTCCCCGGGCTCCTCGTCGGAGTTGTCGTCGCCAACGACGACGAGCTCCTTGCCAGCAGCCCCCCGCGCGCCCACGGAGGAGCCTTCCGGCTGGGAGGACCTCGCCTCTGGCTGGGGGACTTCCGGCTGGGCGGGGTCAGTCGGCTCAGCCCGAGGGGGAGGCGAAGGCTACGCCTCAGAGGAAGGAGGAGCGCTGGTCGGCGCAGTCGGGGTGCGGGGCGGCGACCCGACGGGCGCGCGAGCCGGGCTCGCGGCTCCAAAGGAAACGAGCGTGCTAAGGAAAAAGCGAGGAAGACAGGAGCAAAACAAGCCAAAGTCAGAAAAGGAGGAAAAAGGCAAACAGACAGAAAGAGAAGGGGGAGAAGGAACATACCCTGGCACCACAGGAGGTGGCCCCATCTTCCGGCCAAGACAGCTTGATGGCAGGGTGCTGGACCGGCTTGGCGGTGGGGCGCCGGACCGGCTCCTCTTGGGCGCCGGCTCCTCCGCCGCGGGGCGGGAGCCGGAGCGGCTGGAGCCGCTCCCGCCCGCTCCCCCGTCCGTCGTGGAGCGCGTCGTCGGCTCCGCGGTCGGCATGGCCTCCTCCTCGTGCACCTCCGGGTGCGGGTCGGCGGCCGGCTCGTCGTTCCGACTGGGGAAGGCGTCTCCATCCCCATCCGATTCCTCACCAGACCGCCGGGCGCGCGGCTCGGGCAGGTCGGGCGCGAACTCCTCGAGGGCCACCGCTCCCTCCTCTCGGATGATGCAGGGGAACATCTGCCGAACACAAAAGTCAGCCAGACGAAGACAAAGAACAAGAACAAGAAAACATCAAAAGTGCATCCGGCTAGAAGAGCTTACCTGAGGCGCGCGGATCTCCCGCGTATACGGCGCCAGGATGAACTTCCAGTTCTCCGGCAGCCGCTCTTTGGTGATCGTCCACACCCACTCCTTCAGGTTGTGGTAGCGGGGATCACGGCGCGACAGCCGGGTCGGGTCCAGCCGGCCCGAATAGTAGCACATCGTGTGTTCTCGTTGCTGCAACGGCATCATCAGCCGTGGACATCCAGCTGAGAGTGACGTCCAGGCCAGTCAGCCGGCAGTGGATGAGGGAGCGCATGTGCTTCAGCAGCTCGTCCGTCTCCGCCTTGTCGCCGTGGAACTTCAAGTCCCAGTTCTGCCGGCTGGACTCGACGTCCTGGAAGGCCGGCAGATTGATCCGGTCGACATTGGTGAGGTTCTTCACGTAGAAGTACGACTGCTGCCACAGTCACACCGTATCATTGAAGGAAATATGCCCTAGAGACAATCATAGAGATGATTGTATTTCATGTGTATCCATGAGTTATTATAATGTTCCTTGAATATCCATATACCAGGAACCTTGTATTGATTGGCAATTATGTGAATTGTTTGTGAAACTCTTTACTTGTATGGTTATCTAATAATTGTCCCTAGTCGGAGTTCATGCGAGGACACACGTGAATATTAGACTAGCACATCGATTGGTTGATGACTATGTTTCGCAAGTCATTGACATGGAGATGTCAAACCAATGATGTGGACACATGTTATGAACATGGGGTTGGACTGACCCAACATGAGACTAGCAATATTACTTGCAGCTCTCTCTACACATCGTGTACGTTTTGTCCTTAGACCTGAGATTGTCGCATGTACTTGAGATGTGGATCGACCTACTTTGGGGCTATCAAACACTACTACGTAACTGGGTAGTTATAAAGGTAGCTTTCGGGTTTGTCCTGATACATGCTGCAAGGCATCGGTCAATCAAGATGGGATTTGCCCCTCTCTACTTGAGAGAGATATCTCTGGGCCCCTCGAGTGATCGGATCCAGAAATGCATGGCCGTGCTACATATGGTTAAGAGTTAACCTAGTAAAGGGATTCCGAATCACAGTATCGAGAAAGAGAGGTCAGCTTGGAGCTAGACCAAATATCGTGAGGCAAAGGGAAAGACATGTACTCAACCTTGTGATGGTTCGTCCGAATGATCTTTATATGCGTTTAGGAGTTGGCACGTCTTGCTAGAGGCCGCTACCAACTATTGACGGAGTAAGTGTACTCGCGTCATGTCTATACGTGTATGAACCTATAGGGTCACACACTTTAGGGGCTGGAAGCCTAATGAGGATTGGATCCGATTTAGACCAGGCTTAGGCTGCTAATGGGCTGCTAATGTAGAAGCCCACCAGGGATGCCTATATAAGAGAGAGTGAGGCGAGCTGAATAGGGTAGAGCATTCCACCTAGCCGCCACTCCTCTTCCGCCTGTGTTGCACACGCAGACCTAGCAGTCTGGCGTGTGACGGCTTCCACTCCGGACGTGTGGATACCTTGGAGGTGCTGCATCTGTAGCACTTGGATGAGCCGCGCAAAGGGGAGCTTCTCGTGGGACGAGGACGAGGAGGAGACGTAGAACATCTACACTGCCGCAACGTGCTTCATCGAGTTCCGCACCTGCGCGTCTAGCGGTAATCCCGTGATCTATGACAATAGTATTCCTGGTTGACGCGGTAGAAAATTTTGATTTTACGCTAGTGTAGCCTACCCGTTTCCCTTCAATCATGAAGAAGGAACTTGGGGTAGCCGGTCTGCGAGCGGGAGTAAATGGAGGCGCCATCGCAGACGACTAAGGGCCCCTAGGTGAACTGCACCTGCGGCCGGACTCAAAAGAGCCGGCAGAAGAGCCCGAGATCCGGCTGGATCCCGAGATAGCTCTCGCAGAAAGCAACGAAATGCACCAACGTTCCGATCGCGTTGGCGCCGAGGTGGTGGAGACAAAGGTCAAAGAAGGCGAGGAAGGTCAAGAGGAACGGGTTCATCGGAAGGGCGAACCCGCGGGCCAGATGGGACAGGAATATGACGCGCTCGCCCTCCTTCGGATGCGGCGACACTTCCCCGGCCGGCGCCAGCCGCACCGCCACCTCCTCCGTCGGCGGGAGGACGCGGGTGGCGCGGTACTTCGTGATCTGGTCCTCGGTGACGGCGGAGCCGCACCAGGCCCCGCGATCGGCGGCCATCTCCGGTTGATGAGGGGGAGTGGTGACGGAAGAGTGGCGATGGCCCGTAACGACGACAACGGCGAGCGGGCGGCGCAGAGAGCAAGAGCGCGGAAGCAGGAGCACGCGGGTAAGAAGGAACAGCAGCGGGGGAGCGAAGGAAGGAAATCGCCTCCCCCTCGGTGTCCATTTAAAGAGCCAGAAGGGCAACCACCGACGGGGCATGTGGCGCGCATCCGGGCGACCCACACCCCAACCGCCGCCTAAGATCCCATGTGCCAGAGCAGGATGCGCAGAAGATCCTAGAGCAGGAACCGAAGCGCCGGACAGCAGCTTCCCGAGGTGACGTGCGACGGGACGTTACGCTGCCCGCCGCAGAGTAATGATGGCGCGTGCGTGCGTGGCCGGTGTCAGCACGGACGTCACGGGTAGCGCAACTGCCAAGCTCAGCTGGACGCAAATTCAAAAACAAGAGGAAGCACGCGCACATTTCGCCTAAAGGAGGAATCCACACGCGCTAGGGGGCTAGTGTCAGGGGGATGATCCCCGGGTACCCCAACCGAATAAGAAGCAATACAGTCGGATCGCGTCCGGCTGACCAGATGCAGCTGGACAAGGCAAGACAGGCCGGCTATCCCCTGGTAGCCGGATCAGCAGGAGGCAGCCGGATACGGCTACATAGCCGCACTCAATCAATGGGACAGGGCGACGTGTGTATCAGTGCACGGTACGCCCTGTACGGTGACAAGACTGGCAACTACCTGGCCATACCGAAGACTTTGCGTGGGTGATGCAGGAACAGTGGCCGGTGCTGACGACAGGCTCGCACGGCGTCCACGGTGCCTACGATAGCCATATCGCTCGTACTCCGACAGGACAAGCCATACCAGACACTGTGGATGACTAGTCGGCTGGGACCCGCCTGTGGGGCCCGCCAGTCGGACTGGCCAGTGAGACCTTTGCCTCTCTGCCTATATAAGGAGAGGCAAGGCCTCAGTAGAAAGGGTTGGTCTCATTGCATTTAAGGCAGTAGCTAGAGAATACAGCTCGAGGAGCACTTGTAGTTCGTATATTCCACATAGCCAGATCCGGCAGGAGTAGGGGCTTTACCTCACCACGAGGGCCCCGAACCTGGGTATTTCTCGCGTCTCGTGACGCTCGCTTGTATCCAATCCCGCCTGCAGACGCCATCGATAGCTTCCCTGCTAGTCCCCACACCTCTATCTAACCTCCTCAGGTATTGTCGTTCCCAATACAACGACAGGGTCAGCCAACTTTGTTCCGAGGGTTCGACGGAGTCCGGGTTCGTGAAGGAGAACATGGCGTTCCGTGATGGAGCACTTCGGGTCATCAACTCCGGTAAGGAGATCTTCGGGTCCATGAAGGAGCACTCGGGTTCTCACATCGATTTCCGATCTCATCGGTGGACGATCTTGACTTGTTGGGGTTGTTCGAGGAAGTTCTTGTCATTGTAACACTTGGTAGCGGTGGTCATCGGAAGGTCTTGTGCCAGATTTTATGGGCGATGGCATAGATGATCTTGTGTTTGGAGAAGAGCACGGACACCGGGAAAGAGATACACAAGCACAGATAAGAACAAACATAGGAACAACATAGCTTGATCAACAAATAAAACAAGCAGAAGGCCACTAATATGCGTCGAGCTGCAAAGGACAGAGCGTGGCCAAGGACAGGCAGCGGCGTGCATGGCCAGACGAGGTCGAGCAGGAACGGTAAAGGCGCGCCTCGGGGAAGACGCTGGAACGGGCCGGTGAGGTGCGGCCTTGCAAACGCGCGGGCATGAAGCCAGGGGAGGAGGGAGAGCGGAGGCCGCGAGGTCGCCCGCCTGCAGACAGGGGCGTCTCGGATGTGCAGGTCATCGGGTCGCCGCGGATAAGTGACGGCGGAGAAAGGCGCGGAAGGGGACGGCTCCACTGCGGCCTGGTCGAAGAAGAGGAGGCCAAGCAGATGGCCTGCTTGAGGGCGCCGACGCTGGAGCAGGCGGGGGCGGCCATGGTCGACGAGGTCACCGGCACGTGGCCACACACGATCGAGGACTCCGCGCGATGCGGTCCTTGAGCCGGTTCTTTCGGGGCGACGGGGCCGAGGCGCGCGTGTTCTGGTCGGCCATCAGGGCCATGCCCCACAGATGGAGGAGCCTGACGAGGGGGTCAAATGCGACGACGCAGCCGGAACAAGATGGCGCACCGGTGCAGGAGGTCGATGCGCACGAGGACGAGCATCGGCCGGCGGCAGAACATGGCGGCACGCGGACCCGGGCGAGGAAGCAGAGAACCGCGGAAGAGGGTTTGGTGGTGAGCGGCGGGTGGCCAGAGGGCGACGAAGGACGATGGAGGCAGGGACGTGCCCTGGCGGCGGCGGAAGGGGAGCTCGTGAGCGGCGAGCGGTGGGCCAGCGCAGGGCGGCACGTGCGGCCACAGGGCGCTGAGCTTGCAACAGCGCTGGCAACTTGACGTAGGCAAGGCGCGGCAGAGAGGAACGGCCGCGGAGACGGGGCGCCTGGGCGAGCTCGGGCCGCGCGACACGGAGGCGGAGGTCGGGGTCAGGAACGAGGGGAGCGTCGGGCTCGCGCAGCGGTGGCCATGGGGATCAAGTGGGGATGGGAGAGTGCGGGGTCACGGGGTTGAGGGCGACGCGGTCGGGCGGTCACGCGTCGGTGGGTTCGGGGCGATGGGATCGAGGTGGTCAGAGGGGGTGCGGGATAACGTGCGGGGCGCGCGTCGAGCGTGCGAGCGTGTCGCGCGTACGTGGTGGGGTGGAGTGGGGCTGGCCGCGCGCAGGGTGCGACGCAGCGCGTGCGTGCTTTGCGGGTTGGGGCCAGGCGGGAGAGCGGGCGGGGTTGGTGGACCAGATGAGAGGGAGGGTCTGGGTGTGTGTTGTCGGTAGTGGAGGAGTGGGGCCGGCTGCGGGGGTTGCGTGCGAGCAACACTATGAGCGTGGCGGCGGGGCAGGTGGGGTGAGGGTCGGTTGGCGGCAGGGTAAGGGAGATGGGGTGTGGTAGGGTTAGGTTTCCTGGGTGTTAGGGTTTTGTTTTGTCTAGGTTGTAGGCTGGCTGCTGGTTGGGCCTTTGGGCCTCGCCGGTGGCTGCCTCCCTAGTTTATAAAATGTTTTATTTTGTTTATTTATTTGTTTTATTATAGAAATACTTTTGCAAATAGTTTTTAGGCAAAACAAAATATCTGAAAGGAGCGGTGTTATAATTTAATATAAAGACAAGGGATATTTAGAAAATAAAGGTAGGCTTTTAGAAAATAGTTTTATGCAAAGATGCAATGTGGCATGATGACATGTGCATGCGGTCATGTAACAACCGCAGACCCTACGCTCTAAGTTCAAGCCTGGATGAACCAAAAGTGGTTAAAGTAGTACAGCGGGGGCCCAGGGGCCACCCACGTGTAGGCCCGTCGGCCGCCCTAACCACTTCCAAGAACATCGGGATAAGAGCGAGCGGCGTAGGCAACAGGCGAAGAGATCAAATACATACACAAATGAGTATGTATGCAAGCTACCTTACAACAGTTCTCAGAGCCATACCATCTAAAAGAAATAGAAATATTGCAACGCCATACGGCAAGATCCAAATATCCTAGATAGTTATAATAGTGTAGAATAGCTCCTCATACATCAAACATCAGAGTATCAAGCAGAAGCGGGAAACAAGATCCGAGTACGGACAAGAAGCAAATTGGGATAAGATGCCACATAAATAAGCACATCCCGCCCACAGATCTCACGGATCCCCATCCTCGGAATCTCTACACCGCGTGATCGTTGCCAACATCATCTGTCTCCTCTACCCAGTATCCATCTTGCGAATACACCTGTTCATCTGAATCAAACAATTTATCGTGTGAGACCCTAGGGGTACTCAACAAGTCTTTATGCCTCTAAAGGGGACATAACCTGGGGGGACGCAATTGCAGCAAAAGATAATAACTAACAAGTCTATAGATACTCGCTAACCATCCGCCTAACCAAAAATAGACAGATGTCCGTTAATTAGAAACAACAGTTATAACAGTATAAAGTAACAGATCCATCCTCCTTCTCGCTTATCAACGAGAAAGCGGATGAACAACCCATCCGTTGGCAGTTTTATTAACCATTCCATGAGTATTGCGCTAATTACTAGTCAGATGTTTCGTCAAGTTAAAAGCGGTACTTTAGTTATACTTGTCTATGATCGAGAAACTGTGCTCCAAGTCGTTCATAACCGCGGACACGGCTTTCAGAAAGATTTACCCTGCAGAGGTGCACAAATAGCAACACACACTCGATCAACCTCGGAAAAACCAACTCAAAACCCAACAAGGCATTCACGACAAAGCGATCATAGGATTCATAAAATATTTCAGGGGGCCACCCCATTAAGCTACCCGCAACGAAGTTGGCCGACTCCGAGATGGACCCAAGGTTTGCGTCAATGGCTATAAACGACTGGGAAGCCGAAAATGTGACTGGGCTTGTCGATACCGTGAAAACACTCCGCATCCAAAACAGTACAGGTGCTCCACGCACAATCTTAAATAAAACAGTAAAGCATGGCATAAGTACAGGATAGTAATAAAGCCCCAAACTACTTTGTGGCCCCAAGAAATAGAAATGAATCAAGCTCTGGCTCAGGGGGGTTCATAAGGCCTCCCGGATGTGGATAGTGTGAATAGTCAAGGAACAGGAATCAAGTAATCGGGGTCCTACGGGACACAAGTGGACATAAAAACCAAATGACAGATATTGCCCACCGGTGCCTCTTTCATTAGTTATCCCATTACTACTCAGGTTAAGTTGTTTAGGTACCTCGTTATCCATCAGACACTCACATACCCTGCACATGCTGTTCTACGACTCGCATGGCTCAAACAACTCCTGTAGTAATGGCTCATAGGATGGAGGAACAAGCTTCGGTGGGGTTCAAAGGTAAAGGCTATGCAGTACTTGGGATTCAATTTAATGCAATCGCGACTCAATGATGCAAGAATAAGATAGAGGTAATAGGTACTATATGTATGCAAGCATGTGGTAGTGCTTGCCTGGCAGCTCAGTTGAAGCGAGAGATGGATCCGGGTAGTACTCCTGGGATTCCTGATATTTCCCCTGCTCGGCGTCTATTCGAAAGAAGAACCAAACAAACAAGGGCCAACATAAATAAAGTGCACAAGCATATAAATATAATGCGACAAGCAAACAAGCATGCCATGATGAATGATGCACAAATTAGATGGCAATAATGTAGCATGGCAAGGGTGAGGTGTGGGGACAAGAATAAATCATTTTATTAATTATTTGGTCAAGTTTTATTACCATAAACAGTTCTGATTTTTAATAATGACATGATGCATGCTTCAATTCATATCATGGAATGCATAAACAAAACGGGCTCGACGCGCTGATCGATTTAGACATATTATTTGTCAAATTTGGAGTTATAGAAATAAAGTTATTAATTAATTGAGAAAAGGCATTTTTATTGCAATTAAACAATTTAGAAAATTTAAATTAGGTAAACATTATTTTGGATGGCATATTTGAAATCCTCACATTTTTCTGATTCAAAAACATATATTATTTGTATTATTTGGATTTATTAATAAAAAGTTATTAATTTCTGGATATTAAAAACATATTTGCATTTTCTGAAATTATTTTTATTTGGAAAAGGCTCACAGAAACTTTTTGTACTCAGGTGGGCCTAGCCCGAGTCACTGACGTGCGGGGTCAGCGCTGAGTCAGCGCCAGCTGGCGCAGCGGGTTGGTCCGGCCTTTTCTCACCCACGGGGAGCTTACCCGCAGCCAATGACAGACGGGCCCGGCCGGATGCGGGGCAGCACGCGCGCGCGGCCCGCGGGCGTGGGACACGTGGGCGTGGCTGGGGCACGAGGGGTCTGTCCGTGATGGATAGAAACTGCCGGGGGGTTTTGTGCAAAACGTCCAGCGAATCTGATTCGATCCAATTACAGGAGCTAGCTCGTCTGATCTTCGGAAGACGGTGGCGAGCAAACCTTTGGGAATTTTTCGATGCCGCAAAAACCAAAGTTGCAGAGAAAACCAAGATCTACAAGTTCCATGTTGGGTGTTTCGGCGGGGGTTGGCTGTAATGACGGTAAAAACATGACGAACAGACGGTGTCGCTAGGGTTTTAAGACTGACGGAAAGATTTCAGAAAAAGGCTGAGATCAGGCTGGGTTGTGACGACGATTGCGACCGAACGGCGGTGAATATCGTCCTGCCGTAAAAAGGAAAATTGAAGAGGATAGATCGAGCTTCAACTTCCGTTCAGCAAGTTCGCACGGAGTCGGACCACATTGATCGGGAACTACGGAAGAACAGAGGGTGCGCACGGGTTCCGCTGCTGCTGCCGGTCACGCGCGCGATGAATGCTGTCTGCGTGCGCGCGGCGTGCGTCGTGCGAGCGGCGGCTGCACGCGGTGTCGACGGTAAGCAACGCAAGCCAGAGAGGAAAGAGACGGGTAGGTGCTCACTGGGGGGTGTGGCGTTGATGAGGGGACTACGACGGCGACATGGAGACGCCAATCGAGGCGTCGGCGTGCGGCACGGGCGCCGGGGCATTGCTGCTCCTGGGGTTCTGGTGCGTGGTGGCGGTCTCCTCCGGCGCGGTCCCGGCGTCAGTGATGGTCCAAGCTGAAGTAGCCGCGTTAGCAGGTTCTCCTGGTACTGCTGGGTGGCGCTAGAGAGCTCGAGAGCGATGGGTACAGGGAGGTGGCCAAGCTGGGGTTTTGGGTCGTGGTGGCCATGGCTTTACTTGTGGGGAAAGAAGGTGGAAGGGGAGGCCAGCCTGGGTGTAGACGGCGTGAGCACTGCTACTTTATGCCCAGGAGTAAAGAGAGGGGGTCCGTAGAGAGAGGGGGGTCATGAGGCAAGCATGCCCAGAGCATGTGCCCGGCTGGTTTTTGTCAGGTCAAGGGAAGGCAGAAGCGGTTGGGCATGTAGATGGTGTGGTGGAATTAGGGTAGATGTGGGTTTTGGGCTGGGTTTTTCTTTGGTTTAGGTGGTTAAGCAAGGTAGATTAGAGAGAGAGATGGCAGATTTGAGCTAGAAGAAAAGAGAGAGGTACTCCAAGTGCCAAGCAAAATAGACTAACAAAGGAGGAGGGGGGACGATGTTGAGTTCTTGCCAAGAAAAGAAAAGATGGAAGAGAGACTCACGTGTAGGCACACATGCATGTGTATGTGTAGAAGTAGATGTAGGTGTGGTGTATATGTCCACATGCATATACATGGTCATGGTGAGAGATAAAAGAGAGATGAGGTGGTAGATATAGAGATTAGGTTGTTAGGTTTGTAAAAGATTTGTTCAAACAAAACCCAAAAAAAAAACATAGGTGGGCAACACTAGAATATTGAAAAGATGGAGAAAAGAAGAAGATTGTTATAATGCATGCACATGCAATAATGGGCATCAAAGAAGAAAAAGGAAGAGGGTGGTCAAAAAGGGTTTGGTTTGAATTTTGAAAACTCATTCCTTGAATTTCCACAAACAACTTCCCTCCAAGAACCAAAAGAAACCCAAAGGAAGAAAAGAAGAGGACCTTGCATGGCCCATGCATAATTAAATAAATGCCTCACTAGTAGTGAAAACCACTAGACTTTCTCATGGCATTTATATAATCAAGATTCCAAGAATTTTGGAATAAGGACCAACAAAAGAAAAAGAGCTTGTTTACCACATGGACTAAATAAAAGATCATGCATGAATATAAGGTGGCCAAGCTTGTGTATGTGAGCCACTAGGCATAATATGGCCAAAGTTATATTCTTACATGAGCATTTATTCAAAAACAAACCATATGCCAGCTTGACAAGGATTCCACTGACATAGCATGCAAAGGTGGCAATGTGGCTCTCCACATATCAATAGTGTGAGAACAACATGATGCATATATGGGAGCATGTGGATTTGTAAGATGATCCATCCCAACTCACATGAGCTAGAGGTAAACCCAAATAAAATGCAAAGCTCACATATAGTTGGATGGTGAAAATATGGAGTGGTGACAAAGAAGGTGGTGGAGTTAATAAAAGATATGCCCCCAACTCAACTTGGGCATCAAGCATTTATCAAGAACCAAATACAATATATCAAGAGTCAAATACAATTAATAATGCATATGAAATAAGAACCAAATGAAAAGGGTTTTATATGATTCTCAAATGCAATGTGGCATGATGACATGAGCATGATATAATTATGATGCAACAAATATATGTAGGAAGTAGCATTTTATTATTAGACCATGTAGCATTATAGATGTTAGACAAATGGGATGCTACTGGTCATGATGATGCGCAACACAAAAACATAGCTTTTTCTAGTAGTGGTTTTACCGGGGTGCTACAATTCGACACCACTAACAAGGGATCTCGCCCTCGCCGCCTCATGGTACGGGGAAGAAGACCGACGGCCTGAATCTTCTCGCTTCGTGTAGATCCTCGCGACACCACTAACAAGAGGCCGTTGCTCATATCCATCGAGAGGACACTCCGGAGAAACAAGGACGAAGGTTGAGGCATCAGAAGATAGAGCCACCTCTAACTTCTATGGAAGGAGTCGATTTGCTGGATCCACCAATTCAATGTACAAAAGCGAATGATAAGAGTAGTGGTATGGTAGCTACTCCATCCCACACTCAAAACATTACTCTGTACATGAACAAAAGAATCGTGCAACCAACTCTCGGAATTAAGACTGAAGATCGTCACAAGTGGTGTTCGGAAACAAAGGAGTGATGCAAGCTCTTCATCAGATCTGGAGTAGATGATGTCGTCGCATCGGAAAACACCGGAAGCACAAACAAGGAACAAAGAATGGTACCACAGAAGACGGATTCCTCAGATAGCATGACGACCGGATGTAGAAGCACCGTTACCAAAAGAGGAAGCGAAACCCTGAAGGTACGACGGAAACCCAACCACGAGAATTCCTGGACTCGAAGAAAAGATGAGAGAGCAGATTCAAAACACACAGAGGTAAGAGGAGAACATCAGAGGGGTAAGGAGTAAAAGCAGACCTAATCAGATCTATCCAACCAATTTTTGCAAAATAGTTTTAACATTCTACTTCGGCCGTTAGCTAGGTTATCCTACAGGCTGGACAAGTGGGGTATCGTAACAGCTGGGCTCTGATACCACTCTGTAACAACCTCGAATCGGCACTATGCAAGTTTTAGCGCTTCCCGCCAAACCCGCATAGAAACGATTCAAGGACGCCCACCAAGCACTTTCGTGCGGGTGGAAAACGAAGTAATATCATTACACAATAGTCCACGATGGAACCCACAGAACAAATATATATACAACACGACTCCACGAGTCAAGAATACAGATATACAATACAAAGATCCAAATCACCTTGAAATCGATACAACATCCGAGTACGGACAAGAAGCAAATTGCGCTAAGAGCCCTGAAGAATATCCAATGGCGTCCATAACCCTGCCCAGGCCAAGACGGAAGGGTAACCCTGCTAACGACGTCGATCTCAAACCTGCTAAAACAAAAGGGGTGCCGACAAAGGGCAAAGGAAAAAGAGGAGCGTCAGTACTGAGGCCAGTACATGGCGAGTCTAGAATTCGGCGGTCCTTGCCTACACAGGTATGGTGGACTGAAGCGGCAGCGCAACGGCACTAAACAACCTATAGAGACTCGGTATCACTGGCGGCTATTAGAGAGGGGTAAGAAAGACCTATTTGGATCCTACCTGATACTAACACCAAACATACCCATCCTAGTATTTCCCCCTCGAGACCAAATGAGGAAGTCAGACCAAGGAACTCACACAGTTGGCAGTTTTACTCATTCCATTATAGTTGCAACATTTACTAGTCAGATATATAGCATGAGTCATCCTGATAGCATAAGTAGTGGGAAGTTTTAGTTAACATTCCGTTGTAGTTCGAACATTTACTAGTCAGATATAATTGTCGAGAGGAATCCCAAAACCCAGCAGTTGTTGGCACTTTTATCACATTCCATTGGAGTTGCAATACTTACTAGGCAGATATAACAAGACACAAGGAACCCCAGCTCCACCAGTTGTTGGCATTTTAATATCCATTCCGTTGTATTTGAATCTGATTACTAGTCACATATTAAGTCAAATTTATAGCACTACTTTAGTTATGCTTGTCTATGCTCAAGATACTGTGCTCCGAGTCGTCCATAACCGTGGACACGACTTTCAGAAAGTTTTACCCTGCAGGGGTGCACAAATAGCAACACACACTCGATCAACCTCGAAAAAACTAACTCAAAACCCAACGAGGCTTTCACGACAAAGCAATCACAGGATTCATAAATATTTCAGGGGGCCACCCCATTAAGCTACCCGCAACGAATTTGGCCGGCTCCGAGACGGACCCAAGGTTTGCAAAAATGGCTGAAAATGACTGGGAACCCGAAAGTGTGACTGGGCTAGTCGATACCGCGAAAACACTCCGCATCCTAAACAGTATAGGTGCTCCACGCACAATTGTAAATAAAGCAGTAAAGCAGGGCATAAGTACAGGAGAGTAATAAAGCCCCAAACTAGTTTGTGGCCCCAAGAAATAAGAAATGAATCAAGCTCTGGCTAAGGGGGATTCATATACTCTCCTGGATGTGGATAGTGCGAATAGTCAAGGAACAGGTATCAAGTACTCGGGGCCTACGGGACACAAGTGGACATGAAAAACCAAATAGCATATATTGCCCACTGGTGCCTCTTTCATTAGTTATCCCAGCAATTTAATAATTGTATTTAAAGTCATGATCATCTCCACCATTAAGCATCTCCACCATTTAACATGTGCCAACCTCCCAACAACGGTGGAACAACAACGACGCGAAGCAGCACTTGAGCAAGCAACTACGACACGCAAGGCCGACTATCTATCAAACAACAGGCAATAGGATGTGTCCAAGGCAATATAGAGGTTGTAGGGAATATAAATGGTACACGGAAACTAAAGCATCGCAATACGGATAGCAATAGATCAACAAGAGGAAATAAAGACTATAAATGCAAAATAGGTAGAAAGGGGGAGGATGCTCGCCTGGGAAACATAGCCGAAGATTCATTATCCGAAGAACTTACCGATACTCGCATCAACGCATCAGCCTAATCTGCGAAGAAGCAAAGCACTAAAAGAAACACCGGATGCAATATTTAATACTACGGCAGAAGCTCCGGCATGATTATGATATGATGCAGATGCGGTGCAATTAGGCTGTATTAAGCGGAATCGGGGTCCCGACAATTAATTAATAGGTTCCAGTTATTTAGATACCCCACAATTTAAATGTTGTCTTAACAAGGCAAAACATGGTATCGGTTCGCTACACAAATTTAAATGGAGTCTGGAATAAGACTAGAATAGCCCGCATATAGACACCATATTGAATTTAGGTGCATCGACTATTTAACCCAACCCACCAGATGACATGTATGCAAGCATGATGATTTAATGATGCGACAGGTATATGTCATATTATAAAAATAGAGGCTTAGGGTCACACATCTAGGGGTAGGGGTCGGCGAACTTGGTTCCGAGGGTTCGACGGAGTCCGGGTTCGTGAATGAGAACATGGCGTTCCGTGATGGAGCTCTTCGGGTCATCAACTCCGGGAAGGAGATCTTCGGGTCCATGAAGGAGCACTCGGGTTCTCACATCGGTTTCCGATCTCATCGGCGGACGATCTTGACTTGTTGGGGTTGTTCGAGGAAGTTCTTGTCGTTATAACACTTGGTAGCGGTGGTCATCGGAAGGTCTTGTGCCAGATTTTATGGGCGATGGCATAGATGATCTTGTGTTTGGAGAAGAGCACGGACACCGGGAAAGAGATACACAAGCACAGATAAGTGACGGCGGAGAAAGGCGCGGAAGGGGACGGCTCCGCTGCGGCCTGGTCGAAGAAGAGGAGGCCAAGCAGATGGCCTGCTTGAGGGCGCCGACGCTGGAGCAGGCGGGGGCGGCCATGGTCGGCGAGGTCACCGGCACGTGGCCACACGCGATCGAGGACTCCGGGCGATGCGGTCCTTGAGCCGGTTCTGTCGGGGCGACGGGACCGAGGCGCGCGTGTTCTGGTCGGCCATCAGGGCCATGCCCCACAGATGGAGGAGCCTGACGAGGGGGTCAAATGCGACGACGCAGCCGGAACAAGATGGCGCACCGGTGCAGGAGGTCGATGCGCACGAGGACGAGCATCGGCCGGCGGCAGAACATGGCGGCACGCGGACCCGGGCGAGGAAACAGAGAACCGCGGGAGAGGGTTTGGTGGTGAGCGGCGGGTGGCCAGAGGGCGACGAAGGACGATGGAGGCAGGGGCGCGCCCTGGCGGTGGTGGAAGGGGAGCTCGTGAGCGGCGAGCGGTGGGCCAGCGCAGGGCGGCACGCGCGGCCACAGGGCGCTAAGCTTGCAACAGCGCTGGCAGCTTGACGCAGGCGAGGCACGGCAGAGAGGAACGGCGGCGGAGACGGGGCGCTTGGGCGAGCTCGGGCCGCGCCACACGGAGGCGGAGGTCGGGGTCAGGAACGAGGGGAGCGTCGGGATCACGCAGCGGAGGCCATGGGGAACAAGCGGGGATGGGAGAGTGCGGGGTCACGGGGTTGAGGACGACGCGGTCGGGTGGTCACACGTCGGTGGGTCCGGGGCGATGGGATCGAGGTGGTCAGAGGGGGTGCAGGACAACATGCGGGGCACGCGTTGGGCATGCGAGCGTGTCACGCGTACGTGGTGGGGTGGAGTGGGGCTGGCCGCGCGCGGGGTGCGACGCAGCGCGTGCGTGCTATGCGGGTTGGGGCCAGGCAGGAGAGCGGGCGGGGTTGGTGGACCAGACGAGAGGGAGGGTCTAGGTGTGCGTTGTCGATAGTGGAGGAGTGGGGCCGGCTGCGGGGGTTGCGTGCGAGCAACGCTATGAGCGTGGCGGCAGGGCAGGTGGGGTCAGGGTCGGTCGGCGGCAGGGTAAGGGAGATGGGTGTGGTAGGGTTAGGTTTCCTAGGTGTTAGGGTTTTGTTTTGTCTAGGTTGTAGGCTGGCTGCTGGTTGGGCCTTTGGGCCTCGCCGGTGGCTGCCTCCCTAGTTTATAAAAATGTTTTATTTTGTTTATTTATTTGTTTTATTATAGAAATACTTTTGCAAATAGTTTTTAGGCAAAACAAAATATCTGAAAGGACCGGTGTTATAATTTAATATAAAGACAAGGGGTATTTAGAAAATAAAGGTAGGCTTTTAGAAAATAGTTTTATGCAAAGATGCAAGATGACATGATGATGCTCAAATGCAATGTGGCATGATGACATGAGCATGCGGTCATGATGATGTGCAACACAAAAACATAGCGATTTTCTAGTAGTGGTTTTACCGGGGTGCTACATATATAAAGGCTAGGAGGGGGCGGCGAGGAGGACAACACAACCCTAGTTTCCACCACCCTCGCCAGATTGCATCTGCGCACCATTGTAATCTTTGATTCCTTCGATAATTCCACGAGCAGATAAGCAGGAGTAGGGACCTCTACGAGGCCTGAACCTGGGTAAATCTTTGCCCCCTGTGTGCTTGTTTGCTAGCCGATAGATGTCTCCAGCGCTCCCTCCTTCTCCAAAACCCAAGTCCATAACAATGGGCATTGACGAGTTAAACCCTCGTTAGGTATGGATCAGGAATTCTCTACAAATACTTAGCAAACGGATTTTTAGGGGTTTTTGATAAAGCAAGTAAACAAAGTACGAGTAAATAAAATACATTAGGAATAAATGCAGAAATGGCCCAATCCTTTATGCAGCAAAGGACAAGCCGGTTGTATTTCTTAAGATGACCAAACGTTCTCGAGGACACATGGGAAGACTGTCAAGTGCTTTCGCTTCATATAGTCGATTAATCTTCTTTAGCTTGCTAAGTGTTGTGTGGGTTAACCTGTGCTAATGTACCGCCCCATCCAAGACTAATACATACTTGTGATTATACCCTTTGCAAACATCCGTAAGTACAAGAAAGTAATTAAGGTAGAAACCTAACCACGGCTTTAAACTCTAAGACCCTTACGTCCCTTGTGCAATGGTTTCCGAACGGGGGTTCAGGTTTCTGTCACTCCGGCAACCCTTACGATTAGTAGCCAAATACACAATGCATTCCCCTAGGCCCTTATAGGTGAAGTGTCATGTAGTCGACGTTCACATGACACCACTATAAAAAGTACACCACAACTTAAATAACAATCTATTGAATCTTTCTCAACGCAACTCCACTACTAACAACAAGACTTCTACCATGTCCTCAAGAACAAAACGAACTACTCACAAGACATCATATGGATCATGATCAGAGATGGAATAATGATGTATAACAATCTGAACATAAACAATAATTCAATGGTTCACTCAATAGCATCAACTACAAAGAGTAATCAACACCGGGAAAGTTTCCCCTATGAACTATGCAAGATTCAACGCAATTCTTACAGCAATATGGAGATGGTGATGAGGGTGCTGATGGTGATGATGGTGGTGATGATGATGATGATGATCCCGATGAAGTCCAGCTTGATGGTGGTGTTGATGGCGACGATCTCCCCTCTCCGAGAAGGAATTCCCTCGGCAGAAATCTATCTGTCAGAGAGATCTTTCTCTCTCGGTGTTTTCCGCCCCGCAGAGGCGGCAGAATCTTTCTATGGTCGCTACCCGAGTCTTAGGGTTTCGGGAGGATGATATACGCCAGAGGGGAGAGGCTGGAGTGGGCCAGGGTGGCCACACCACCTCTAGGCGTGGCCTAGGCCTGCCCACGCCATGGGGTGGTGTGGGCCCCCTGTGGCCCACCTCCACTCCATCTTCTGGCATCCTTAGTCTTCTGGAAAAATAGGATTTTCGGTATACTGCGATACACAGGGGGCCCACACCACCCCATGGCGTGGGCTTCGAGGAAACCGTTCCCAACCCGCGCGACGGCGAGCGGGTCCACTTCGGCACCCACCTCGATAGAGGTTTGTCATTTCCTCCCTCGGAGTTCTTCTCCGAGGTGATTGGTCATTACGGAGTTCAACTCCATCATCTTCCTCCCAACTCTCTCTTAGAGATGAGCACATACACTTCGTTGTGTGAGGGCTTTCTTGGCATTAGGCCGAGTTTGACTCTTTTCCGGTACTATTTTCATGTCCGGAGAAACTCCATTACCGCCGGTGTTCCTTATATCACCGGCACTATTAGTTTTTCGCTTCGCGTATCCCAAAATTCTAGCTAGTGACTCGGTCAAACAATGGCCAGCCATGTTTTTCTATCATAGGGATATTCCGGATCCCGGCAAAGCCACTTCTTTGCTGGCTTTTGTCGACGGAGCTGCCACAACCCAACCTTCTTGGGACGAGGCTGCTTTGGCTCTCACCGACGATCTGATCCTCACTAAGAGGCGGATCAAATACTTGATCAAACACAAGGGACTGAGGGGATCCGATTTGGTCCAATGCTAGGTATCACGTCAGATCCAGCCCCTTCAGTACCATGGGGATCGACTGATGCACTCCATCACGTCATCCAAAAAATACTCCCTCCGCATCAGCCCCAAATCCTACACCACTCAAGGCTACATAAGCCAAATCAAGTGGCTGATCCGGGAGCGGATCGAGAGAAGAATGCCGGAGGTTTCTCTGGATATGCATACGGCGGAAAACCCCGTAGTGCTGGTAAGCTTCCATCAGTACACTTTTTATGTGTTTCAATCTTCGAGTTATACTGCAATATTGATATGTTTCCTTATTTTCAGCTTGCCGATCTCCCTGAGTCGGAATTTGCTCCGCTCGAAGGATATCCTACTGAGTTTTCTCAGGAGACAGAGGTGGTCCCATTGCCGGACCTTGCGCTCAAGAAGCGCAAAGCTCCGACAGTGGCTGTTAGCACAAAGGAGGTGCCTGTCGTGAAGAGGTAACTTTCAGTCACAACTTCCGCCTTTGTACTTTACTCGAATTTCTTTTCGAGATGTAATTTCCGACTTTACTACATTCTCAGAGCAAAACCGCTCATCAAGGGTAAGGGGAAAGGGATTTCTTCGAATCCCTTGCGACAGACGAAGCTTACCATAGCTTCTCCTGCCGTGGCTCCTCCGACTCCTGCCCCTCTACCTTCTGCAACACCGGTGACCATTCCTTCCCTGGTCATCGCAGAAGATCCGGCTCCTTCAACAGAGCCCATGATCCTTGAAGCGCACACTGACATCACCATGGGTGAGTCAGATCTAGATAAGGGTGAACCCTCTTTGGGTAATGATCCCTCGGCAGAAACCTTCGCCGAAAACCTTATCAGCAATCCGGGACTTGCCAAGTTTGGCCTGTCTCGGAAATCTGCTGAAGAAATCCACCGGCTCGCCAGGCAATGCCTGGAGAAAAGTACTTTATCTCCCGAGGAAGAAGCGCAAGAAGCAGACGATGTCAATCATTCCAATCTTCTTGAACAAGTGCTTCTTCGCAACGAGAGGATCAGGTCCGGGGAGCTTCCAACTGATCCTGTGACCCCTTTGACTCTCGCTGAGAAGGTTGCCGTTGAGGTGAACGCGAGTTTGGACAAACTCACCCGCGAACAACATGTAAGTCGGAATTCCAACTTATGTTTTTTCCATTATTTTATATCATATCCTCTAGCCCCCAAGCATGAAGTAGGATATATAATCCGGGTTTATGCTTCATTAGGATGCCAAAGAACGAACTAGTGTAGCTCACAAGGCTCGTGCTGATATTTAGCAAAAATATTAGCCCGAGTCTTAAGTAGCTTTCTGACTTTGGGTATTCTGACTTACAGAAAGTATGTTCCTATAACCAGGATTTACTGAAGAATGTCTGCGATAAGCGGAGAGAGATCAAAGCTCTCCGGCTTAAAAATGCTGAACTTAAAGTTGCCAAAGATGAGGCCGAAGGTAAACATTCCGAGACTCAAACCTTATCTGCGTTATTTCCAATGTCGAATTTTTTTCTGAACTGTTGTTCTTTTTGACTTACAGCGCTGGTGAAACAATCCTGCGCCATGATCGAAGAGGCCGAGAACCTCAAGACCTTGGTAGTGGAGAACAAGGAACTTCGCCAAGAGTTGGACCAGCTCAAGGCAAATCATGAAAAGAGCATTGCTCAAATCCTTGAATCTTCCTCCATGGCCACTGATGAGCATGATCGCAAGATCGCTGCTCAAGATAAAACAATCTCGGACCTCAAGAATGATCTTAGCAAAGAGAGGGACCTTTCCCAGGCGCTCCGAGATGAACTCCAGAGTCTCTGGGAGGAGAAGACCAAAATTGACGACGTCATTTTCGGTACGTTCCATCTGTCTGACTTATCTTTTTCTTTGACTTTCTTCAATGTCAAATATTTCTTAACTTGTTTTGTATATAGGTCCTCTGAACTTGATGGACTCTTCCTCCACCGAGCCCCACACCCACCGGCTTACACAAGTCGTGACCTACTTCATGACTTCCGCCAATCCCTTGAGGACATCGGCGAAGCTCTCAAGATTCCGGACATGCACAGCATGTCGGATTTTCAGGTGCGGGACAAGGCAAAGGAGATGCCACAGCTCGTCCAGGATTGGAACATGTCCTACGCGCGATCAGCAGCGCAGAACGCTCTCACCATGGTCATGAGCCACCATGGAAACATGGAGATATGGCAAGTGACCAGAGGGTACTCTATAGTGGCTAAAGATGGCCAGGAGCAGAACATCAAGGCCATTATGGACTCCTGTGCCGGATATGGGTGTCATGTAGCTGACTTGACCAGCTACGATACTCCATTCTTCAACCGCGTGGACACTCCGCCTCCGCCTGCAGAAGAAACAGTAGAAATTTCCGACGACGAACGCACCACCTCGGATGCGGACATCTCGGAACAATATCAAGGCGAGGTATCCAGCGAGCCGGCAGCTCCTTCATCTCCTCCTACATCATAGATCAGAAATTTTTGTATTATTCCAAAAAAACATGATGCGTCTGTAAATATGCAGTATTTCAACTTTTGCTAGTGCTAAGCTTTTGATCTATTCAGCACTTTTTGGCTTTGAGTTTTTTTTGTGTGCCTGAAATGTTTACATAAGCACATGTATTTTTTCATCTATACTTATCGTTTATCTAGCTTTCCGCCTCGTCCCTTTCGTGAGCCGGCTAAACCTTCCGCCGGAAACTTTGCCGAGCAACGGAGCTCAATTGCTAAACCAATTTAAACTAAGAAATAAAGCCGGCTTCCAGTACTAACAATTCACTACTCGGAAAATGCCCACATCTAGCAATCAGACAAATAACCAAAGTAAAGACTAGAAATTTTAGTGTTATACCCAAAGGTAGCAATTTTAGAATCAGAAATCTAAACCAGAACGAACATGAGCATAAAGTACTTTCAAGCATTCTGGGATTTTCGATTATGACATGATCATTCGGAAATAAGATGGTAAAACTTCTCAGAAAAATCTTGAGGCAACCAAAACTTTTATTTCTCATAGAACATGTACATATATATGATTACAAAGAAGAATAAACTAAGAATAAAAGAGACGTAGCTGAGCAATATTCCACGGTCTGTCTAACTCATTCAGATTTGTACTGCCTCCAGCTCTCTTTCTCTTCTTAGTAGCAGGTCTTTCTTTGACTGACCTCATGTCAGTTAAGTAGTACGATCCATTGTGTAATACTCGATTAACTAAAAAGGACCCTTTCCATACTAGGGAAAGTTTATGCTTTATTTGTTGCACAAGCCGGAGAACCAAATCACCTTTATTGAAAGATCTATCTCGGACTCTCTGGCTATGATACTTGCGTAACTTCTGCTGATAGGCTGTAGATCTCATTTCAGCAACGACGCGAACTTCTTCGACCAGGTTGAGATCGTTTTGTTGAGAAACCTCGGCATCCTCTTCAATATACGCGGCCACTCTAGGAGAAGTATGAATCAAATCACTAGGAAGAACTGCTTCTGCGCCATAGACCAAGAAGAAAGGTGTGTATCTTGTTGACATGTTTGGAGTTGTTCGTAAACTCCAAATTACAGAGGGTAATTCCTCTGCCCAAGCCCCCGTAGCACGTCCTAGTGGTGCTTCGAGTCTCGGTTTTAGGCCTTGTAGGATTAAACCATTTGCTCTTTCGACTTGTCCGTTAGCTTGTGGATGTGCGACTGACGCAATGTCAAGCCGGATATTTTCCTCGTTGCAGAATTCAGCCAATTCTCCCATAGAAAAGTTACTCCCGTTGTCCGTGATAATGCTATGTGGATAACCATACCGGATTATAACATCCTCGACAAATCTTTTGGATGTCGCTCCATCACAACTAGTGACAGGTTTAGCCTCAATCCATTTGGTGAATTTATCCACCATCACTAAGAGGTGAGTAAATCCACTTGGAGCTCGTTTAAATGGTCCTACCATATCAAGCCCAGACCGCAAAGGGCCATGTTATAGGTATTGTTCGCAGCTGATCAGCCGGAACATGAGCTTGATTAGCGTACTTTTGGCAGCCTTTGCACGTCTTGACTAATCGTTCGGCATCTGCCTGAGCTGTAAGCCAGAAAAATCCGTGTCTAAAAGCTTTTGCCACTAAAGATTTGGCTGCAGCGTGGTGACCACACTCGCCTTCATGGATTTCTCTCAAGATTTCCACTCCTTCTTCCGGAGATACATAGCGCTGAAAACCCGCAGAAACACTCCGTTTATGGAGCTCACCTTTAATAATAGTATAGGATTTTGCTCGTCGGATAATCTGCCGACTGAGAACCTCTTCTTCGGGTAATTTGCCATCTACCAAATAATCTAGGTAGGGTTGAATCTAGCTGGGAATTACAGCCAGGACTGCTATTAAAGGTGAGTCGGATTTAGTCGGATATTCCTCGTCTACTCCCTTTATTGAGGGAACTTTGAGGTGCTCTAAAAAAGCGCCATTCGGGACCTCTTTCTGCGCAGAACCTATCCGAGATAGTGCGTCTGCTTCCTCATTTTCTGCTCGAGGGATGTGTTGAACTTCAAAACCCTCGAATGATTTAGATAGATCATCCACGACAACTTTATATGCTGCCATGTGTTTATTTGCATTACAAACATCCGACACTTGTTGAGCAACAAGATCCGAATCTCCGTAACACATCAAACGTCGGATGCCAATATCCTTAGCAATCCGGATTCCGTGCAGCAGTGCTTCATACTCGGCAATATTGTTTGTCGCTGTGAAGTGGATCTGCAACACGTATAAAAGTTTATCTCCTTGGGGTGATTTGAGCACCACGCCAGCCCCCGAGCCCCCTTGAGCCTTAGACCCATCGGAAAAGAGGATCCAGTATTCTGACTCAGGGAGGATCATGTTCTCCTTCGTCTCTGTCCAATCAGCGACAAAGTCAGCAAGGATCTGGGATTTGATTGCTGTCCGAGGTTTATACTCAATATCGAAAGCTGAGAGCTCTATGCCCCATTTGGCGACGCGTCCTGTGGCGTCACTGTTGTTGATTATATCTCTCATGGGAGTTGTGCTCACCACGGTAATTGGATGCTCCTGAAAGTAGTGTAGTAACTTACGGGATGCTAGAAAAACACCATAAGCCAACTTTTGATAGTGCGGATACCGCTGTTTTGATTCCGTCAGGACCTCGCTGACAAAGTAAATTGGACGCTGCACCAGGTGTTCCTGATTTTCCTTTGGTCTCTCCACTACCATGACGATACTAATGATCTTATTTGTCGCAGCAAGGTAGAGCAGCATCGGTTCCTTAGGTTCGGGCGCTGCAAGGATCGGAGCAAATGAGAGTACTCTCTTCAGATCTTGTAGTGCAGCTTCAGCTTCATCAGTCCAAACAAAATCCTTGGTCTTTTTCAGGAGTTTGTATAATGGTGCGGCTCTTTCACTAAGCCGGCTTACAAATCGACTGACCGCAGCGATGCAACCAGTTAATCTTTGTACGTCCTTCAGGCGAGTTGGCCTGGAAATATTGAGTATAGTCTTGCTTTTGTCTCGGTTCACCTCTATGCCTCTTTGAGACACGATGAAACCTAACAATTTTCCGGCTGGTATTCCAAAGAAGCATTTCTTCGGGTTAAGCATGATGTTGTATTTTCGTAGATTGGCAAATGTCTCCTCCAAGTCGGAAATCAGTGTTTCCTTCTTTTTGGACATCATCGCGATATCATCCACGTATGCATGTACATTGCGTCCGAGTTGGTCATGGAGGCAACGCTGCATCGTGCGCTGGTACGTAGCTCCTGCGTTCTTTAGCCCGAAGGGCATCGTAACAAAATAGAAGGTTCCGAAGGGGGTTATGAATGAAGTTTTGACTTTGTCAGATTCCTTCATCCGGATTTGGTGATAATCGGAATATGCGTCGAGAAAACAGAGTTCCGAGCCTGCCGTAGAATCGATAACTTGATCAATTCTAGGTAGAGTGAACGGATCTTTTGGACAAGCCTTGTTCAAGGCAGTATAATCAACACACATCCTTAAATCAGTGATGTCCTTTTTAGGGACCATTATAGGATTGGCCGACCACTCAGTGTGGATGACCTCTTCTATGAATCCGGCTAACTCGAGCCGTGCTAGTTCCTTAGCTATTTCTTTACGCTTTTCGTCGTCAAACCATCGTAGGGACTGTTTGACGGGTTTAGCATTTGGGTTTACATTTAGAGAGTGCTCGGCAAGTTCCCTAGGTACTCTGGTCATGTCAGATGGCTGCCATGTGAAGATATCTTGATTTGCTTGGAGGAACTTGACGAGCGCGCTTTCCTATGCGCTACTTAGGCCTACGCCTATCTAGGTCACCTTGGAGGGGTCATCATCCTTCAACGACGTCTTCTTCGTCTCTTCTGATGCCTTGAACTCCGAATTTGGCTTTGTCACCTCCTTCTTCGTTGCGGGCATCTCGGACGGATCTATGCTCTTCTTGATCTCCTGGTACTCCTAGGTGTGCAGCACGGCTTCGGCAAAGGCGACATTTCCATCCTTATACTCTTGCGCTTTCTTCGGGTCTCCCCTGATGGTGATCACACCGTTGGGACCTGGAATTTTCATCATATTGTAAATGTAACACGGACGAGCCATAAAAGCCCAGTAAGCCGGACGTGCGAATATAGCGTGGTATGCGCTCTTGAATGGGACCACTTTGAAGGAAAGTGCCTCCGTCCGATAGTTCTTTGGAGTTCCAAAGGTAACATCCAAAGTAATCTCTCCCAAGGAATTAGCTTGTCTTCCTAGGACAACTCCGTGAAAGATCACAGAGCTATGGTTCAGCTGGGTTTCCGAGATCTTCATCCGGCGTAGCGTTTCGACATAGAGAATATTGATGCTTCTAGCACCGTCCATGAGGGTCTTGGAGAAACCATAACCGTCAATAAGTGGGTTGACGATTAAGGCGTATTTTCCTTGCCTGTGCAACTTAGGAGGATGATCGGCACGGTCAAATGTGATTGCCACTTCCGACCAGTCCAGATATTGAGGGACAGCCGGAACTATTGCATTGAGCTCGTGGAGAACTGCTTTCTTGACCTTTGCTGGTTGAGATCCGAGGAAGGTGACGTAAGTGTCCTTCTTGGTGGGAAAAGTTTTCTTCCCTTCCGGCTTGGGATTTGAAGTATCAGCTTCCTCCATGTCAGAATCTTCCTTGGTCTCTTTGTCTTTTTCGGGATTCTTCTTTCCCTTCTTCCGCTTAGCTTTGTAGCCCGCGGTGTCATCTCTTTTGATGTCGTCATTGAAACGACATTCGGCGTTGGTGTGGGACAAGCCCCCATTGGCATCTAAGGGATGCACACATGGGTTATTGGCAATGTCAGCCCACGAGTAGGTTTTGCCTGGTTGCTATTCTCCTCTACCTTGGACCCTTGAAGTCCCACGGCCACGCCCGCGGCCTCCGCCGCGTCCTCCTTGTCCTCCAGACCCGGAAACAGTAGTAACCACCGTTGTTTCCGCGTTGGCTTTTTCTTCCGAGGTATTTTTGCGCTTCTGAGCTTGTTGCTTTGGTTGTCTTGCCGACTGAGGCACAACTAGGATGTTGAGTAATCCCTCTGCATCGTCATCAGCATCTGCATACTTGCTCGCTATTTCTATCATATCTCCCAAATCAGTGACCTTGTCACACTTCAAACGGTGACGTAGTAGACCAATTGGGAGTCCTGCGATGAAAGCTTCAATCGCGGTTTGATCGTTTACTCCTTCACAGGAGTTCTTGGTGTCGATCCATCATTCGAGGTAATCTCGGCAAGTTTCTCTGGCTTTCTGGGTGCAACGCTGTAGGTCTCCGACCGAACAGGGCCTTCGATATGTGCCTTCGAAATTCCGAAAGAACGCGCTTTGCATGTCATACCAGTTATGAATGGTGTTCTCCGGAAGTTCATTGAGCCATGACCGCGCCGTCTTCCGTAACATAAGTGGGAGATATCGGGTTGCGACCAGGCTATTTCCGCCTTTGGCGATGTAGCAAGCTTGGAAATAATCCTGTAGCCAAGTATCTAGCCGAGCAATGCCGTCGTAGGCTTGGATGTGCCTTGAGATAGCAAATCCTTTCGGGAATCTTGTAGCTCTGATGCGTGGTCCGAAGCACTTTGGGCCCACGTACATGTCATCGTTTTCATAGCGACGCGCCTCTATGTTGGAATTGATCCTGTGCCTTGTGTCGTTCGGGGATAGAGATCGTCCTGAATGTCGGCTGTGGATGCGGTGCCTTAGAGCCAGACTTCGGCTTCTGCCACCACCTCCTCTGCCTCGTCGTCCTCCTTGCCCTCCTTGGGAGCCGTTGTGTGGCTGCTTGGTGGAGATGGTGGGGCAGCTGAATTGTTTCCGGATGATCGCCGGTCTCCGTCCGAGCGTCATTATTCCGGTTCCGGGGAGGATCTTGACTACGACGAGCCCCCTGCCAGCTTGAACCAGCATGGTTTCCGTCGTTCCTTCGTCCGTCGTTCCCACCACAGTGGGGCTCAGCCGAACAGCTTGCATGTCTAGGAGGTGGCATTTTTTGGCGATCCTCCTCCCGGCGTTTCTCTTTATCTTCACCCTTTGATCGTTAGACTCTCGTCGGGGAGGGTTCCTCGGATTCAGTGCAGCAATGGCATCTTTCTCGGCCGCTGGAGCGACGTTGCTCCAGTTACGCGTAGTTCTATGATGTTGTCCTGACGATCCGGTTCTTGAATAATTGTTTTCCCGGTGTTCGGGGCGATGATACTGCGCCCGGACGTAATGGGATCTTATGTCAGCCCATGCCGGATCTGTGCGATATTGGTCGGAATCCGAGACCAGTTTTTGACTTCCGGACAGGGCAACCTTTTGCTGCTCTAGTCCCTTGTTGAGTAGTTTGGTACCCAAACGGATCTCCTCCGGTCCTGGATTAGCCGATAGAATTTCTCGGGCCGCCACGGTATTCTGTACTGGGGTTGGGTATACCCAATCTCCTTTGCTATCTTTTCGTGGCTTCCCCATCTCATATCCAAAAAGGACGGCACGGACATGTGGGAATTGGTCGTCATTGGTGTGACGCTTCTGTGTCCTCTGATGCAACCGAGACATGTAGTCTTTAGTTGTCATGCGTTTCTTCTCCACCTCGATGTTTTTGGCTTCATCGAGGAGTTGTTGACGACGCGCTTCTAGGGCTTGGGCCCTTTCGTCCAGCTCTTCAGCAATAGTTCTGCGGCTGTAGGGATAGGTGTGGTTAATGCAGCATCGATGAGTTTACGCGCACCTTCGGTGATCACGTGTCCATCCACCGATGCTTCTTTTTTCGGCTCTTCTGGGATAAGTGCTCCATCCGAGTCTTCCTCGTATTCCTCAGCAATCACCTCCTCTGTCAGAGGGTATTTTGCCGGGGTCTTGTTCTTCTTGTTCCTCTTCTTTGCCTTCTTGGCAGCGCCGGTAGCAAAGACGGCTTTGGGTCCGTTTCCCGGAGTCAAGCTCTGATCGGTACTTTTGGACATCTGGACCTCAGGATTATCTCCGACGTCCATGTCATCCTGCACTTTGGGAGAGTGTTCCCCGGATCCTTCATCCATGGCTTCTCCTTCTTCTGCAGCTTTGGAGTTATACTCCTCTTCATATTCTGCGGAGAACTTTCGGAAATCTGCTGACGTCATAGATTCATCCGAGGATGCGGGAGCGTCAGCGTTTGTTCCAATTGCCTCCAGCACAGAGTCGGTGTTTTCTGCAGCATCGGCAAAGCCGAATCCGGATCCCACGTATCCGACGAAGTGCGACGCGTGCTTCCTGAGGTACCTGCGGCCTTCGCGATTAGCCATGTCGAAACTTTTGATGGTCTCGAGGATTGCATTCGTGCTTTCGCCTTACAGTATCATACGTCTTAGTGTGTACCTTAGAAAAGGCATGTCTGTCCCGGCGTCATCAGAGCCGGAATCAGTGTCGTTGATGTGCTCCTCCTGAATTTCGACTTCCACGGGTGGGTCGATCTGGGATCCGGCTTCTCCAGGGAGATCCACTCCATATTCGACTTGGACCGCTAGGTCCTCTTCAGGCTCGGATTTCTTCACTATCTCCGCAATTGGTGCGGGCTGGGTGGTATTAGGGTTTTCTAGGATCCGGAACTCTGCCGCCTCCGCGGACAAAGGGGACCCAGAAGATTCTTCTGCCTCTATTATCACCGCTGGGGTGGGTTGGGCAGGTTCAGCGAAACCGATGTAAACATCGATCTCGCCAAAAGACATGATTATGTAGGCAGTCACAGCCTCCCTAGCCGGAATCCAGGTCTTGTCGAGAATGATGAGAGGGACGTCGTTGGCGTAGAAGATGCGACCGATGGCGATAGTCTCGCTGATTCCAATTCTTGCAGATTCCGCTTGGAACGCAAATCCGAAGCTCACTTGCCCCACGGTGGGCGCCAACTGTCGTCGGATTGAGGACAAGTACGCCATGAGGGGGTCCTCAAGGCGTGCGGAAGAGAGGAGTGTGAGACGTACGGTGTTCCGGGACGGTGAGCACACAAGTTTACCCAGGTTCGAATCCGCCGGCTTTGGATGGATCCTACTCCTGCTAGCAATCCAGTAATACGGCAGAGCCGGAATATGGGTTACAAGGGTTTCGCCTGTGCGAGTTGAGGGTCTAAAGTATTGGGTGCCCTAAAGGCTCTCCCTAGGACGGCTTATATAGATATCCGGCCTAGAGTTTACAGGAGAGATCTATCTAGCTACGACTAAGAGTCGGTTACAGAGTACATCTTGAACTACAAGTAACATTATGGGCCTAAGTCGGTAAGTCTTCTGGGTCTTCCCGTAGCTGGATTGGACTCCGTCTTTCTCCTTGACTGGGTCGCCCGTGAAGCAAAGCTCTAACCCGAAGTGGGTCACCCTGGTCAGTGAGGAACTGTGAGGATATCCGGAAAGTATATCCCCAACACTTATGATACCAAAGCAATCTCTTTCATCATTAATTGGCATGTCACATCAGAATTTCGCCATATATGCATGATACTCCTATGATACCCCCATTGGGGCTAGTCTCATAGTGGAAGTAACATGGGTAGTAGCATAATCCTACATATATTGCCAACTAAGCATTTAGATGACATGGCATGCAATTAAATGATGAAAGAGAGACTAATGATAACTAGCTATGTTACCATAACATCACACATTTCAAAATAAAATGAGTCTACATTGTAATAAATGAGACTTTTGGCCTTTGACAATGGGTGGTTCTTAGCGGTGTAACCTAGGCACTTTGCCTATGTGGCACTATAGTTAATGAGGAAAGAGATTGAAGTTGTATCTTAGCTAAGAGCAGGTACAATAGTATCTAGTCAGCTGACTATAAGAAAATCTACGTAAGCTAAATCCTATGCGGCAAAGGCTTAATTGAAGGAAGAGAATGGAACGGGCACTACAGCTATCGCCTGCTGCTTCACGAGAAACAACGAGCTATCGCCTGCATGCAGCCTAGTGCATGTGCTAAAGCCGGCTACAAGCATTAAGTACATGTACAGTTAGTATTGCATGCAAGCAAGATATGGCTAATAATTAAATATTTAGTAAACCTCTCCTAATAGCCAACTTGACGTGTCACTAGCTTGCAGCCGGCAGCCGGCTACTCTATTGTTCTTGCTCTAAGATACACCTCTTGTACGTAGGCATAGGAAAAACAAATAATAGGTCAATCACATGCATGCATGAGACTAAAATCATTAAATTAAGATACAACCTTAAAAAACAATGCATTATAGAGAGTGTTTCTTAGCAATTTATTTTTCTATGATAACAAACATTTCATTATGGAAGGCCTTATATGACCACACCTACATTAATTTCGACTATATGCCGAACAGGCAGATGGATGAGGGAAGTGGCCCGACCGCCCGAGTATTTCACCGCTACTGGGGGAAAGTTCTAGTAGTAGCTGGCTTGCGGTTTCAACTTTCAATGCGTCCACCAGCTGGCTTCGAGCATTTTTGTGCTAGGGGTCGGAACTTGCAGCGACGGCCATGAATGCCAGTTAACATGGACGCATGCAGGTTGCAGGGTCTGTGTCTATGCCCTTCGGAGGACAGACAGGTGAACTTGTCGCTTATGACACGCCCACCACTTTATCTTTGCTTTTCACCAACTCGTACATCACTTAGGCCTCGTTTAGCGCGAGTGTATCCATGAGTATATGAGTGTAATTTTCTGGGTGTATTGGGTGAAAACACCTTTGTCATCCAAAACACTTTGTTACACCACAATCCCCTTCCTCACAATACCCTTCGTTGATTCATCTGTTTGGAAAGCATGGATTGATTTCTACGTAGACGGTTGAGTTAGCCAGCAGCAACAACAAATTTTTAAGTTCTCGTATGTTTTACTATCTTCCTGAGATAATTTCAATTACTCCGATTCAAATTAGTTGGCAGATTTGTCTAGATTCGAATATATCTAGACTTATTTTAGTGCTAGATACATCCAAACTTAGACAAAACCAAATCAACTAATTTCGATCGAAGAGAATTAATTCTAGCAACAATATTAAAATCTAAAAATATGTGAATAAATCAGCTAGCCATGTACTATGAGGACAATAACCGATTCAATACCGTGACCCATACGCATCACCATGCCAATGATTCAGAATCAAAGTAGGCAGAAAAAGATCTAGGAATCAGTGTAATAGACAGGAATCAACTACCAATCGACAAATAAGAAAATCCTGAACTTGGATTTGAGTACAGCTGATGAACTACAAGAAGTCTAGACGTCGGCGTTGTGGATTCGCTGCGCCGCTGGAGCCGTCCGACCGACGCGTTGACAGATCCACTTCTACCCGAGGCGTGTCAACCCAACTAAAACCGGGTTGCCAAACAACCTGCTAAGTGTTTATGAGTGTATTTTATTGAGCTGGTAAAAAACACTGACAACCAATTGAAAACCGGCCTGCCAAACAAGGCCTAATGGTGCTCGGGAGTGAATTAACTACACAATGATTGAAGAAGCACATGGATAATGAATCTTTTTCATCAATAATGCTTCTATATTTGTTCATACTATCTCGTAGCAACTTCGAATCCACACAATGACGGTGAGAATAAAACCATTGGATCGTGGCGATGCACAGTCGTTTAATTGACGGCGATAGAAAGTTTTCAAATATATATTGTAGCGAGTGGTTTGGGTGCCTCCATGATATAGTGTTTATTTCCTATTACAACGCACGGTCATATTTTCTAGTAACCTAACAAACGTCACTCAAATCCATCGAGTATTTCCTAGTAACGTAACAAACGTCACTCAAATCCATCGAGTATACAGCTCGTCATCATCCTCGAAAAACCGAGGGAACTCGCTGTCCGGCGCGACGTATTTTCGGTCAGTTTTCGTCCGTCCGACTGATATTTCTGTCCCCTGTTCCCGTCAAGCCCCTATCTTCCACAGTCAATCTTCATAGAAAATATTCACGGTGTGTTATTATTGGTTGTACCAGCTTCAGAACACAACAAATGTCGTTCAAAACGGCGCTATGGATTGCTCGGAAACATCTCTCGAAGTCTGGCCATGTTCACTGCTCGCGCTGTCGAATTCCATCACATCTCGTCAGTTAACGCCTGTGTTTTTGCCCTCTGTTTCCGACAAGCTAGCGTCCTCCAAAGATAACCTCCGATGAATTTATTTGCGGCTATATCTTCTTATTTATCCCTGCTACATTTAGCATCAAACGGTGTTCAAAACGGAGCAAGGACGGGCTCACAATCATCCCGAGAAGATCATCCGAGCTAGCAGTTTGCGCTGATCGAATTCAGTTACGATTCAGTTCGTCACGTCGTCATCCTGTCGTCCGGCCCAGTTCCTTATCTACCGCCCTCACGTGTCACACAATCGACACAGCGGCCCAGCTCCCTACAGGAGGCCCACTTCTATTTCGTAATTCTTTTCCAATTCTAATTCAAATCTAATTCAAATTTCAGATATAAATTCATCATTCCAAACTTGTGTTGAATTTGCAAAAATTATCAAAATGAAATATCCGTCATTTTGAAATGAAAATTCAACCATGTTTTGAAATTTGACTAGATTTGACTCTGGCTAGTCAAACCTTTGACTTTTGACCCATTTTTAATATAACTTGATTTAAATATTGTTTTAAATCCATAAATTCAAACAATACATATGGTATATGTTTTCTGATCAGAAAATGCTAGAAATTTAATTATTGAGCAATTTAAAATTTCGAAATTACTTAAATACCAATTAAATGTGTTTTTATTTAATTTATAATTTTAATTTCGTAATTCCGAATTTGACAAATAATATGTCTAAATCGATCAACACGACGAGCCCATTTTAGTTATGCATTCCATGATATGAATTGAAGCATACATCGTATAAATATTAAATATTTAGAACTGTATATGGGGGTAAAATATGAATAAACAACTAATAAAAAATGCTTATTTCTTGTTCCCACACCTCACCCATGCTATGCTAAGTTACACTACGCAATTGTGCATCATTACATCACGGCATACCTTGTTTGCTTTTTGCAAATGATTTATTTAATTATGCAATATATTTATTTCGACCCTTGTGTGTTTGGCTTCTATTCGGATAGACGTTGCGCAAGGAAATATCAGGAGTCTCAAGAGTATTACCCGGATCCTTCCTATTCTGCAACTGAACTGTCAGGCAAGCACTTCCCCATGCTTGCATAGATATAGTACCTATACTTCTATCTTATTCTTGCATCATGAGTTGCAATTGCATTAAATTGGAAACCCAAGTACTACATAGACTTTACTTTTAAACCACACCAAAACTTGTACCTCAATCCTATCAGCCATTACTACATGAGTTGTTTGAGCAATGCTAGTCATAGAACTTCATGTGTAGGGTTTGTGAGAATCTTTGTATAACGAGGTACTTAAATAACTTAAACTGAGTAGTAATGGGATAACTAAAGAAAAAGGCGCCGGTGGGCAATAGCTGTTATTTGGTTCTTCCATGCTCACTTGTGTCCCATAGCACCCCGAGTACTTGATTCTTGTTCCTTGACTATACTCACTATTCATATTCAGGGGACTCTATAGACTCCCCTTCGCCTGCACTTATGCCATGTTTTACTATTTTATTTACGATTGTGCGTGGAGCGTTTGTACTGCTTAGGATCGCGGCACGATTTCGCGGTATCGACAAGCCCAGTCACACTTTTGGGTTCCCAGTCGTTCACAACCATTCTCTCAAACCCTGAGTCCGTCTCGGAACTAGCCAACTTCGTTGCGGGTAGCTTATTGGGGTGGCCCCTGAAATAATTTGTGAATCCTGTAAGTGCATTGTCGTGAGGCCTCGTTGCTTTTTCTTTAGTTCTTCCCGAGGTCGATCGTGTGTGTGTTGCTATTTATGCACCCCTACAGGGTAAATAGTTCTGAAAGCCGTGTCCACGGTTATGGATGACTTGGAGCATAGTTTCTCAATCATAGACAAGCATAACTAAAGTACCATCTTTAATTTGACTAAGACGTGACTAGTAAATAGTGCAATACTCATAGAATGGTTAATAAAATTGCCAACGATGGGATATTCTTTTGCCTTCTCGTTCGGTAAGCGAGAAGGAGGGCGATCGATGTTTATTTATGTTACTTAAATCACTGTGGTTACTAATTAACGAGCGTACGTCTATCTCTAGTTGGGCGGATATTGTAGCGCGTCTCTATAGAACTATTAGTTGTTATCTTTCGCTGCAATTGCGTCACCCCCAGGTTATTCCCTTTAGATGCATTAAGACTTGCTGAGTACCCCTAGAGTCTCCCACGATAAATATTGGGTTCAGATGGATATGTATACTCTCAGGATGGTTAATGGGTCAAAGAGACTGACGATGGTGGCAACGGCTAACCCACAGTTGAGATGCAACGAGTATGTTGTCATTTGCAGTCTCAAGTAATGGAATCCTTCGACTTGAGGTGATCGCATGATCCGAGTTGTGGATCGCCATCTTAGGTTCTATCAAACGTTGTTCCGTAAATGGGAAGTTATAAAGGTAGAGTTCGGGTTGGTTGTGAAGCAAGCTGCGTGACGTGGATTACCAAGATGGGATTTCCCCCTCCGTAATGGATAGATATTCTCTGGGCCCTCTCGTGTGACATGATTCGGAAGCATGGTCATGCACGACTTGGTTAAGAGTTAACCAAGGAGTCGTACTAAGTGTTAGTCCAGTGAATCGTATATCACAGAACAAGAAGAGAGAGTCGAGCTATTAAAGGGATGGCAACAACTCGCATATAGCTTGACAAGATATATCGTGAGGCAAAGAGACTTGGACGAAAGTCACATTGAAAAAGATTTATCTTCTAACTTTACGGCGCTTGGGAGTTGGCACGTCTTGCTAGAGGCTGCTACCAGCTATCGACTCAGAGTGGTGGCCCGTGTCGTGTCCAAGTGTACGTGAACCTATAGGGTCACACACTTAAGGGAAAGGAGCCCGTATGGATTCGGTCCATGTGGAGATTGGGATATGGCCTAGATGGGCCTCAAGCATTGAACCCAGCTAGGAGTGTATATAAATGGAGTGAAAAAGCATAGTCTCTAAACTAGCCGTCACTTTCTCCACTCTCATTCGGGCTAGACAGGATCTAACAGTCCTTTGCCTGGAGCTCCTTCATGTACGTGTGGATACCGGTAGAGGCGTTGCACGTGCGGCACTGGAGACAAGGAGGTCGTGGGAATCTGGATGTGCTGTATGTGGGATCATTCGGCATGGCATCAACTGCCGCGCTTCATCAATAATCCGCACCTGCGCGTCTAGTGGTAAATCTCATGGCTTATCACCTAAGCTAGATCTTGGGAGTACCGCATAGGGAAAAGTTTTTTTATCTCTACGTGGTCAACAGTGGTATCAGAGCATTAGCTTCTAGTTTTAGGCTCAAGATCGTGCATATGTGATATGCGGATGGCGTTAGATTGGATCTAATTGCTGTTTTGGTGGTCGATCTACAAGATAGATCGGTTTTGTACGAAGTTGATTAGATCAACTGTACTCGGGGAATGGATGATCTGGTTTCCGTGATCACACTACCGAGGTCATGGAACGACATACCCCTACCGGTCAGCTTCCACCATCGGGGTAGACTATGACACGTAAATCCGGATGCGGTGATCGAAGATCAAAGAGTTTGGTCGAATCGGAGTATGGATCGGATTTGGGTAAAATTGTTTTATCCGATGAAGAAATCCATGTTTAGAATGTAGATGAGATTTGCGAGTTTCACAATGTCGGTGGATATCGTATTTATGCATAACTTGTTTTTGCATGATGGTGTTGTGAATGGTATGGCTTATGTGTATATGATGTGTGTAATCCATATGTGATTTGCGTATCACGGTTTTTGTCAGCCGGCTGGAGCCTAGGTGTTGTAATTTTATTGTAGAACGACATGTGTGTCGGGTTCTCTATGTAATTTACTTTACTGGCTAGTGTAGCTGTTTGGAGAACCTGGATGGCATGCAAGTCGATGTACAGGTCGGCTACATGGAGTAAGACAGCACATGACAAGAGTTGAGACGAGTCAAATTACAAGCTTTGTGGAGATAGAGATCGCCATCAAGAGGGCCATACCATTTCACATTATAATTGCTTTATTTTGTGTTATTGTTATGTCTCTGTTTTACCTCTATTAGATAGTTGGTAGAAAGTAATCCGTCAAAGAAGGTCTAGTCGGTTTCCCCGTGATGTCTACGCACTTCTATTCTTGTAGACAGTTGTTGGGCCTCCAAGTGTAGAGGTTTGTAGAACAGCAGCAAGTTTCCCTTAAGTGGATCACCCAAGGTTTATCGAACTCAGGGAGGAAGTGGTCAAAGATATCCCTCTCAAACAACCCTACAATCAAGATACAAGAAGTCTCTTGTGTCCCCAACACACCCAATACACTTTTCAGGTGTATAGGTGTACTAGTTTGGTGAAGAGATAGTGAAATACAAGTGGTATGGATAATTATAAGTGGTAACGGTGCCAGAAAAGAGCTTGATGGGTAGGAAGAGACTAAAGGCAATCTGAAATAAAGATGGAAGCAAGCAAGCATGTAATAGATCTAGTTGCAAATGGTGTTTCGGTGCTTAGAAACAAGGTCTAGGGATCATACTTTCACTAGTGAGCACTCTCATATAAATATCTTCTCTTTATGATACTACTCTGAACTACTCTCCGGTTGGACACTCTAATCCATGGTAGGGCTATAACAGCACTCCTCAAAGTTCGCTTTCCCCATCTAGGTAACCCCACACTGTCACCTTGAGCACTAGATGGTTCCAACAAACACCACAATTTCATAGAGACATCCAACTCCAAATATAACTCATAACAAGTATTTGTAATCTCTAGCCTAAGTGCCACCATGGTGTGCACACTATCACTTTCACACACATGGGGAGAGTAGAGATCTAATAAGCACTTGAGTAGCAAGGTAGATCTACTTGATTACAAAGCTCATGATCACAATATGAGCATGCATAGAGAGAGAGAGATGAACACATAGCTACCGGTAGAACCCTTAGCCTCGAGGAAGATATACTCCCTCATCATCATGGGAATCCGCAACGGCGATGGAGATGGTGGTGGAGATCGATGGAGATGGCTCCGGGGGCACTTCCCCGTCCCGGCAGGGTACTGGAACAGAGACTTTCTGTCCCCCAAATCTCCCCTTCGGTGGCGACGGTGCTGCGGAACTTTTCGTGGCTGGAGGCTTGATTCTTTAGGGTTTCTGCATCGGAGGCTTCTTATAGGCCAAAGGGCAAGGTCGGTGGGTGGACTAGAGGCCCACACCACCTGGTGGCACGACTAGGGGGGACCCGCACCACCACATGGTGTGGCTGGCCCCTGGCCCCTCTTCGTCTCGTCTTCTGGCTCCGTGAGTCTTCTGGTAAAATATCGACTTTGGCTTTTGTTCGGTCCAATTACGAGAATATTCATTTTCTGACTTTTCTGGAACCAAAAATAGAAGAAAACAGGCAACTGGCACTGTGGCATCTTGTTAATAGGTTTGTTCTAGAAAATGGGTAAAAGTACTCCAAAGTGTGGACAAAACATAAGAAAGTAGATATAAAACAAGCATGGAACATCAAAAATTATAGATACGTTTGCAACGTATCAACATCCCCAAGCTTAACTCATGCTCGTCCTCGAGTAGGTAAGTGATAAAAAGAATAATTTTTGAGGTGACATGCTCCATCACAATCTTGATCAAGGCATATTGATAGCTGGGATCATAGTACTTTAACATAGCATGAAAGATATAGTCTAACAATAAGACATAGCAACTATGCATGCAACATGAAAGGATACAAACAAAGATCATGAATAACAATGCATTGAAAGACGTTTGTTTGTTTCACATATAGAAAAAATATCATAGTGACATTCAACTTGTCCCTCATGGAGTAGCAAAACATAAATGCATAGGACACCTTCAAAGTTCATAAGGGTGACTAGATACAAATAGTTCAAGAACAAGTAATATCAATATTATGAATCAATCAACAAGTCTTGGGACAATGCACATTAAACTAAGAATGACCACTATGCTCTCTTAATAGGTGCATAAAGATAGAAGATGGAGACTCAACATAAAAGTAAAAGAAAGGCCTTCATTAGAAGGATGCAGGGATTCAAGTCTCATAAAGAGCTTCCAAAAATTATGGTACTTATTAGCTTTCAGCTCTCATTGCCCCTATCATAAGCATCTTCAAGTGATTAAGGTTAAAGTGACACAACTAATAGGATATGCTTGACAAGTTATAAGTTGAAATCTCATGCCCCTTGCTTATGAGTACCGAACCTCATGCTACTCAACTTCACTCACAAGTAAGCTCTTATCATTGTAAGTACATATGTATCATAGAGAACCGCCAACAGGGTACCCCTTGCACATGATACAGGAGCTATCCCATAATCAAAATGACAAGGCAAGCAGACAATGAGCATCTCAACGATCTTTTTATTTGCTATTTGCATAGGTTTTTATTGAGGATGCTTCATAGAGTTCTCATTATGGTTATGCTGCAAGTTTCCACCATGATTAGGCATGGCTTAGGCTAGCGGCCTAGGCGTTTCTCTAACACACATACAAACTCCATGATCTTACAAGTTCCACTTTTATTTCACACCGTCGGGATCCATCAGCAAAAGAATCCTGATATCAATGGAATAATAAGTGCAATGTTGAAAGCGTTCCCCATGATACTTGGTTCTGCTAACTTCAACTTATAAAGTGCAAGCATATACGCAACAAAGATGGACACAATGGTTAAGGATTATTAAGTGCAAGAAAGTAATGTGTGCCATCAAGTTCGTGTGAGCTTTAATCACTAATTTTCACATAACAAGTTTAATTCGGAAGGTAGATAAAAACATGAATATACTTGGAATAGCAAATGCTAATAGGTAGGTATGGTGGACTCTTTGGAATAACTTGGTTTTATTTGGAGTTAGATGCATGAGTGGAACTCATACGTGGTTATAGAGGCTAGCAAAAGACTGGGAGCGACCAACTAAGAGAGCAATAATGGCCATAATCATGCAAAGCGACAAAACATCATTGATTAAAGCATAAAGTGATATTACAAGTCAAATACTAAAGGATCATCGAGGCTATGGTGACTTGGGATAGTCATAACATGGTGTGAGCATGCGCCAAGTCAACCCAAATAAAGCATCAAAGGAGAATACCACAATACTATGCTTTAATATGCTAAAACAACGCATGATTCTTTCAAGGCACATTAAGCAATCTCAATTGTTTATAACAAGTCATGCTACAACAATAATCACTAAGCATAAAGCCAAAACAATACCAAGCATGACATGACAAAGTCCAGGTCACAGTCAAAAACAAGCTCCTTTTACCACTTAAGCATGAACTTTTCCTACACTTTTCCAATCCAAACCATACTTATTTGAAAACTAATGTATGAATGAGGGGATCCAACCAATTTATTCAAGCGAACTAAGCAAACCAAGAAAATGAAAACAAAAAACGAAAACAAACACGCTCCAGGAACAACACAACTGTGCATGAAACAATAATAATGAAGTGTTTGGAAGGAACCTGAGATTTTTATTGATGAAGAAGGGGATGCCTTGGGCATACCTAAGCTTTGACGCTTGTACTTCTTGGATATTTCTTGGGGTGACACACGTGGCATCCCCAATCTTGAGCTTTTTTCCATTTTTCATCTCATTACATCATTCTTTCCCTACACCTGAAAATTTTCCTTCATACAAAACTTCACACAATCTTCATTAGCAACATTAGTGTATTCAAGATAATAAGTCTTTGGAGTTTAGTTTTAAAACAGCAAAACTTTCATTAAAAACACAAGCTACTGTAGCAATTCCCTCAAAAATCTCTCACCAAAAAGAACCCAAAAAGAAATCGATAAAGAGGCAAATGCAAATAAAGGCAGAAATCTGTCAAAACAGACCAGCAGGTGAAAACCGATTTTGTCGAAGACCTTCTATTGCTCAAATCGAAAAGTGTTGAACTAACGAAAGTTGGATAACAACCTGGGGTAGAAGCATAAAAATCATAGCTCAAACCGATGTACAGAGATTGTTCAAGAATGTTTACAGCGAAGTACAAAAATCTATTTCGGGACAGCAAATTTCCCAAGTCTTACTTGTCTCTCATTAGAGGTTACTCTTGGCACAAAAACCACACAAAAATGATAAGGAGAGGTTATTACTGAAGCAATAACTTCCAAGACTCAACTAAAAGTTTTGGGTTATCTCCCAATAAGTACTTTTCTTTAACGCCTTTAAGTTAGGCATGATAGTATGAGAAGATGCTCACATAGGAAATATGAATTGAAGTAAAAGAGAGCATCAAGAAGCAAATTCAAAACACATTTAAGTCTAACCCACTTCCTATGCATAGGAATCTTGTAAAGAAACAAGTCATGAAAGCACAAAGCAACAAGCATAGGAAAGCAAAACAAGTGCAACTTCAAAACTTTTAACATAAAGAGAGGAAACTTAATATTATTGAGATGGATAAAACCATGTTTCCCTCTCTCATAATAACTTTTAGTAGCATCATGAATAAAATTAACAATATAACTATCACATAGAACATTCTTATCATGAGCCATATGCATAAAACAATTATTACTCTCCCCTATAAGCATAGTCATTCTTATTAATCATAGTGGGAGAAAATTCAACAAAATAGCTATCATTATTATTCTCGTCACCATAATCATCAAATATAGGAGGCATATTGTAATCATAATTAATTTTCTCCTCAATAGTAGGTGGACTAAAAATATCATATTCATCATTGTAATCATCATATATTGGAGGTTTTGTATCATCATAAGCAATAGAATAGCTATCTTCCAAAGCTGGGGAACTAAAAAGATCATTTTCATAAAAACTAGCTTCCCCAAGCTTAGACTTTTCCATAGCATTAGCAATAATGGTGTCCAAAGAATTCATACTAACAACATTGCTATTAGCATGCAAATAAAGTCCCATAGGTTTTTTAATTTTCTCTTCAAACACTTCATATCCTAACTCAAGATAAATACTATAAAGCTCTCTAATTTTGTTGTTGTTTTCCATTAAGCCTAACTAGTGAAAATAAAACAAGAAATAAAAAGATATAATTGTAGAGTCTAAAGGAAATAACTTCGAGCACTCACACACCATCAACCGTACTAGAAAATAGCTTAGTAGCCAGAATATGTGAGTACCTTTTACCTTACCTCCCTGACAACGGTGCCAGAAAATAGCTTGATGTCTATGCACTTATATTCTTGTAGATAGTTGTTGGGCCTCCAAGTGCAGAGGTTTGTAGAACATCAGCAAGTTTCCCTTAAATGGATCACCCAAAGTTTATCGAACTCAGGGAGGAAGTGGTCAAAGATATCCCTCTCAAGCAACCCTGCAATCAAGATACAAGAAGTCTCTTGTGTCCCCAACACACCCAATACACTTGTCAGGTGTATAGGTGCACTAGTTCAGCGAAGAGATAGTGAAATACAAGTGGTATGGATAATTATAAGTGGTAACGGTGCCAGAAAAGAGCTTGACGGGTAGGAAGGGACTAAAGGCAATCTGAAATAAAGATAGAAGCAAGCAAACATGTAACAGATCTAGTTGCAAATGGTGTTTTAGTGCTTAGAAACAAAGCCTATGGATCATACTTTCACTAGTGAATACTCTCATATAAATATCTTCTCTTTATGATACTAATCTGAACTACTCTCGGTTGGACACTCTAATCCATGGTAGGGCTATAACAGCACTCCTCAAAGTTCGCTTTCCCCATCTAGGTAACCCCACACTATCACCTTGAGCACTAGATGGTTCCAACAAACACCACAATTTCATAGAGACATCCAACTCCAAATAAAACTCATAACAAGTATTTGTAATCTCTAGCCTAAGTGCCACCATGGTGTGCACGCTATCACTTTCACACACATGGGGAGAGTAGAGATCTAATAAAGCACTTGAGTAGCAATGTATATCTACTTGATTACAAAGCTCATGATCACAACATGATCATGCATAGAGAGAGAGATGAACACATAGCTACCGGTAGAACCCTTAGCCTCGAGGAAGATCTACTCCCTCATCATCATGGGAATCAGCAACGATGATGGAGATGGTGGTGGAGATCGATGGAGATGGCTTCGGGGGCACTTCCCCATCTCGGCAGGGTGCCAGAACAGAGACTTTCTGTCCCCTGAATCTCCCCTTCAGTGGCGGCGGCACTGCGGAACTTTTCGTGGCTGGAGGCTTGATTCTTTAGGGTTTCTGCATCGGAGGTTTCTTATAGGCAAAAGGGCAAGGTCGATGGGTGAACCAGGGGCCCACACCACCTGGTGGCGCGGCCAGGGGGACCCGCGCCATCACATGGTGTGGCCAGCCCCTGGCCCCTCTCCGTCTCGTCTTCTAGCTTCGCGAGTCTTGTGGTAAAATATCGACTTTGGCTTTTGCGGTCCAATTCCGAGAATATTCATTTTCTGGCTTTTGTGGAACCAAAAACAGAAGAAAACAGGCAACTAGCACTATGGAATCTTGTTAATAGGTTAGTTCCAGAAAATGTGTAAAAGTACTCCAAAGTGTGGACAAAACATAAGAAAGTAGATATAAAACAAGCATGGAACATCAAAAATTATAGATACGTTTGCAACGTATCACCCCGCCAGTGCTGCACCATCACAAGTCGAACATTTTTGGTAGTGGGCACATAAAATTGAGGTGCTATCAATTCTTTCCTACTAGGTGGGTTCAAGTCAGACTCTTACAGCGGAAGCACTCAGTAATCTAGACGGGTCTATCACAACGGTTGTGGGACTCGGGGAAAGGTCGGATGGGAGCCGGGGCATGTGATGCCACCCGTCCAACAAGAGTCGTATGAGATGCGATTGACAAGGAGTTGTCTACCGAGATCACTTGATGGCTAGAGGTTATGCTAAAGCTCACTAGTCGGCTTGCTTATTTAGGATCCTGAATCACTAAGTAACCATCAGAGGGGTGTTGGTTCTAGTGGGAGCATAAGTATTAAAATGTTTAATATGCTTGCTCTTTTATGGATTCATGTCTTAAGTGTTCTGCATATTTTTTCTTTTGTAGATCAATGGCACCTAGCAGTCTCCCTCAGATTTCCAGTTTTGCTTTGAGAACCATCTTAGAGAAAGATAAGCTAAATGGAACTAACTTCACCAACTGGTATCGTAATCTGAGAATTGTTCTCAAGCAAGAAAAGAGGGACCATGTCCTAGACAACCCCCTTTCAGCTGAGCCGAATGAGAATGCGACTGTCGCAGCCACCAATGCCTACCGTAGGACTTGTGATGAGTCCATGGAGATTAGCTATCTTATGCTTGCTCACATGGAACCAGACTTGCAGTAGTTCAAAAATGTTGAGGCCTACGATATGATCGAAAGCCTCAAAAGTATGTTCCAGGCTCAGGCAAAGACTAAGAGGTATCAAGTCTCTTAGGATTTGTTGAGTTGCCAGCTTAAGGATGGTGATCCACTAAGTCCGCATGTGATCAAGATGGTTGGTTACGTGTAGTCTCTGGAAAGGATGGTATACCCCATTAGCGAAGAGTTCGCTACGGACATAATTCTGAACTCTCTTCCTAGTGTGTATGGTCAGTTCATATCGAACTACCACATGCATGGTATGGATAAGAAGTTCACTGAATTACATGGGATGCTCAAGCAGGCTGAGGCGGATCTCAAGAAAGGCGCCAGTCATGTGTTGATGGTTCAAAATAAGGCTAAGTTCAAGAAGAGTTCTTGGACTAAGAAGAAAGCTAGAAGAGGAATTGCAGCAAGTATCTGGATGACAAAGCCAAGAGTGGAGGTGTAACTTCCGGCTCAGGTACACTTGTTTGCAATGTTATAGACATTTATCTTGCTGATGCACCTGGTAGTTCTTGGGTATATGATACCGGATCAATTATTCATAGTCTGCAACTTGTTGCAGGTACTGGTAAGAACTAGGAGCGTGGCGAGAGGCGAGGTTGACATTCTAGTCAGAAACAAAGCGAGAGTCACTACGTTGGAAGTCGACATGATGCAACTTTCATTTACCTTCTGGATTCTTAATGGAGCTAAATAATTGTTATTATGTTCCAGTCCTTAGCCGAAACATTATTTCTGCCTCATGTTTGATGAGACAAGGCTATGAGTCGAATATTAAGAATAATGGTTGTTCTTTGTATTTGAATGATATGTTTCACGGCTTTGCACCCATCCAGGATGGGTTATTTATTTTGAATCTTGATGGTGAGTCTGTCTATAACATAAATGTGAAAATGTTGAAACCAATTGATTTGAATATGACTTACTTTTGGCACTATCGGCTTGGTCATATAAGTTGGAAATGCATGAAGAAGCTCCATGATGATGGACTCCTAACTTTGTTCAACTTGGAGTCATTCGAGACATGTGAATCCTACCTACTCGGCAAGATGACAAAGACACCTTTTGCAAAGAGTTGTGGAAGGGCATCCAACTTATTGGGACTAGAACATAGTGATGTATGTGGCCCGATGAGCACGACAACCAGAGGTGGTTATGGGTACTTAATTATCTTCACTGATGATTTGAGTAGGTATGGATATATCTACTTGATGAAACATAAGTTGAAGACCTTTGAAAAGTTCAAGGAATTCTAGAATGAGGTACAGAATCAACTCGGCAAGAAAATATAGTTTCCTTGATCGGACCGAGGTGGCGAGTACATGAGCCATGAGTTTGATGACCATCTGAAGAGTTGTGGAATAGTTCCCCAGCTCACTCCTCCGGGAATGCCGTAGAGAAACGGTGTGTCGGAGAGGAGGAATCAGACCTTGTTGGACATGGTACGATCAATGATGAGTCGAACGGATGTGCCTTTATCATTTCTGGGTTATTGTCTAGAAACTGCAGCGTTCACACTAAACATAGTACTATCAAAGTCGGTAGAGAAGACACCGCATGAGATGTGGACTGGCAAGAAGCCGAGTTTGTCTTTTCATAAGATTTGGGGTTGTGAAGCTTTTGTCAAGCGACTTCAGTCGGACAAGCTTACATCCAAGTCGGATAAGTGTATTTTCGTAGGGTATCCAAGGGAAACCTTGGGTTACTACTTCTACAACCGAGAAGAGTGCAAAGTGTTTGTCACTCGGAACAGTGTCTTCCTTGAGAAAGAGTTTCTCAGTCGGGGAGTCAGTGGGAGCATGCTGCAACTCGAAGAAATTCGAGAGGAACCGGCTAGTAGCGATTCGGCAAAAGCCTTGGAAGTTGAGCCGGTCATGGTACCTAACCCGGCAGCTGCACCAACACTACGAAGATCGGCATGATTGCGAAGTGCTCGTGATGTGTTACTGTTGGAGAGTGATGAGCTGACAACTTATTCCGAAGCGATGGTGGGATCCAATTCTGAGTCATGGCTTGGAGCCATGAGATCCGAGTTAAAGTCCATGGATGAAACTCAAGTTTGGAACTTGGTTGATCTTCCAGACGGTGCAAGACCTATCAAATGCAAATGGGTCTTTAAGAAGAAAACTGATATGGATGGAAATATTTCTGTCTATAAAGCACAACTTGTCGCGAAGGGGTTCCGACAGGTTCAAGGAGTTGACTATGATGAGACTTTCTCACCTGTAGTGATGCTTAAGTCAGTTCGGATCATGTTAGCTATAGCAGCCTATTTCAATTATGAGATATGACAGATGGATGTCAAGACGACTTTCCTCAATGGAAATTTAACCAAGGACATGTATATGATACATCCCGAGGGTTTTGTCGATCCGGCTAAAGCTGGCAAGGTATGCAAGCTTCGGAAATCCATTTATGGGTTGAAGCAAACACTCATAGTTGGAACATTCGCTTTGATGAGGTAGTCAAATTGTTTGGCTTCATCAAGAGTGATCGTGATTCTTGTTTATACAAGAATTTTAGTGGGAGCAAAGTAAACTTTTTGATCTTATATGTGGATGACATATTATTGATTTGAAATGATGTCCGGATGTTGCAAGAAACCAAGAAATCATTGGAAAAGAGTTTTTCAATGAAAGACTTGGGTGAGGCGACTTACATACTAGAAATCCGGATCTATAGAGATAGATTAAGGCATCTCATTGGATTGAGTCAGAGTACATATTTGGACAAAGTGTTGAACAAGTTGAACATGGAATCGTCTAAGAAGGGGTTCTTACCAATGTCCCATGGCATAAAACTTAGCAAGACTCAGTGTCCTTCGACAACTGATGAGCAAAGTCGGATGAGTGCGATTCCGTATGCTTCTGCAGTCGGATCCATCATGTACGCTATGATTTGTACTAGTCCAGATGTTTCCTATGCTCTATTGTGAGCTGATACTAGGCTGACCCTGGAGAGATCCACTGGGCAGCGGCTAAAAATATCCTTAAGTACTTGAGAAGGACTAAGGATATGTTCCTGGTTTATGGAGGTGAGGATGAACTCAGTGTAAGGGGTTACATGGATGCGAATTATCTCACTGACTCAGAGGATTCTCGTTCGCAATCCAGATATGTGTTTGTGATAAACGGAGGGGCTGTGAGTTGGAAGAGTTCCAAGCAAGAGACAATGTCTACATCTACGACAGAGGCTGGGTATATTTCTGCGTCGGAGACGACAAAGGAAGCCGTTTGGATGAGGAATTTCCTCATGGATCTTGGTGTGGTTCGGTGCTCTTTCAATCTATTAGACGTGTATTGCGACAACAATGATGCTATCGCACAAGCCGAGAAACCTAGACAACACCAAAATAAGAAACATATACTCATGCGATACTACATGATTCGCCAGTTCGTGGATCAAGGTGATATCAAGTTATGCAAGGTACACACGGATGCAAATATTGTGGATCCGTTGACAAAGACGTTACCACAACCGAAGCATGAGGCATACCTGAGAGCTATGGGCATTAGATGCCTAGACATGTGATGTCGGATGATTGACTCTAGTGCAAGTGGGAGACTGTTGGGAATATTCCCTAGAGGCAATCATGTATGATATTATTCCCAATGTATTTATAAAGTTATTGTCCTTGTATGAACTACTGATATGTATCATTAAGTATGTGATTCAATTGTGGAACTATATATTAATGTTGTTCATACTTATTGTCCTTAGTCGTTGAGGTTGTGTTGGAGACACAACTTAGACTAATGTGAAAGTCGGCTAATGACTCGGTTCCACTTGTCATGGGCATGGTGATGCTATTCCGACTTACACTGATTCGGCTAAAGAGTTTAGCGAATCGGACTGACCCACAGTTGAGATGCAACGAGTATGTTGTCATTTTCATTCTCAAGCAATGGAATCCTTCGACCTGAGGTGATTGCGAGTGTGGATCACCATTTTAGGTTCTATCAAACACTGTTCCGTAAATGGGCAGTTATAGAGGTAGAGTTCGGGTTTGTTCTAAAGCAAGCTGCGTGACGTGGATTACCAAGATGGGATTTTCCCCTCCGTAATGGAGAGATATTCTCTGGACCCTCTCATGTGATATGATTTGGAAGCATGACCATGCGCGACTTGGTTAAGAGTTACCCGAGGAGCCAGACTAAGTGTTAGTCCAGTGAATCGTATATCATGGAACGAGAAGAGAGAGAGAGTCAAGCTAGTAAAGGGATGGCAACAACTCGCATATAGCTTGAGAAGATATATCGTGAGGCAAAGGGACTTGGATAAAAGTCACATTGAGAACGATTTGTCTTCTGACTTTATGACGCTTGGGAGTTGGCACGTCTTGCTAGAGGCTGCTGCCAGCTATCGACTCGGAGTGGTGACTCGTGTCGTGTCCAAGTGTATGTGAACCTACAGGGTCACACATTTAAGGGAAAGAAGCCCATATGGATTCAGTCCATGTGGAGATTGGGATATGGCCTAGATGGGCCTCAAGCATTGAGCCCAACTAGGAGTGTATATAAGTGGAGTGACAATGGATAGTCCCTAACCTAGTCGTCACTTTCTCTACTCCCATTTCAGGCTAGACAGGATCTAGCAGTCCTCTGCCTAGAGCTCCTTCCTGTACGGGTGGATACCGATAGAGGCGTTTCATGTGCGGCGCCGGAGACAAGGAGGCCGTGGGGATCTAGACATGATGTACGTGGGATCGTTCGGTATGACATCAACTGACGCGCTTCATCAATAATCCGCACCTGCACGTCTAGTGGTAAATGTCATGGCTTATCACCTGAGCTAGATCTTGAAAGTACCGCATAGGGAAAACGTTTTATTTATCTATGCGTAGCCCAACAGTTGCAATCTGCCTTTGTTTATCAACTGTTGGTGCATTCCATACCGACAGGCTTTGTGTAAACCAACACGATATATCAGACTCCTTGTTAACCGACGCGATATTGTTAAAGGTGTTCTTTCTTTAGTACGCTTTCACTGAATGTGGAGTTGCTAATCTCTATTTGATAAGTTGTTTTTCGCATCTATTGGTATTTTAATACCGAAAAATACGGAAAAAGAAATCTTTGATACATCTGTATTTCCACACTCCTTTTCAGTCGTGTGGGATATGCTATCTACCTTGTTTTTCGGCATGTCCATGCTAACTCGATCTTTTGCTATCGGCGCTTCAATCTGGAGTTCACTCTTCATGTTCAATTCTTTTAGGCTAAATGCATAACTTGCGTCGATATGATGCTTGCGATTGTAATTTGGTTCTCGGTATAGCTATATGACACCTATCATGAGTGGAATATGGTTAATACTATCAATCTAATCCTCCAACTAATGGCGGTTATCTCTTGTGATTTTGAGTTATACCGTGATCATATCTATATCATATTCAAGTATCTTTGCCAATCCGAACGTTTCTTAAGGCACTATGGTGGATTAACATCCATTTATCATGCTTCACATATTTTGGAACTCCTTATCCACAAAGGTTCTCTTTGATACGAGAGAATCTCATCCGTTCATCTATGATAGCTTTGCTTAAATGTATAAGTTGTCATCGGTTCTTATCCAAAATCTCTTCTCTTTTTCAACCGGTGCTCCGACCAACAAGGTGAACAAGTCAGCATCTCTTTTCTCATCCGAAGGGCCAAATAATCATCAAAGTGTCAATTCTATCTTCCTGAAGTCACCTATCTCGGCCGCATCCTTTTGCTAAAGACATTTCTACAATTCAGAATCATCAATTCAATTGCTAATTCCATCCTCCACCTTCAACCAAATCTGGAGTTTTCCTTGTTTGGCAAGTTATCATCGTCGTTCTGCTGAAGTTTTCCTCAAGACTGCTAAATCTTTCTAGGATCTTCTTAAGACGGACAAGAAATCTTTTGGTCTCCGACTCATCAAGAATCCATTTGAAATCCTCTCTCTATCGTCTATGCTCAATCCACCAGATGCCACGAAGACTTTCTAGATCTTTCGTTTTTCCTATATTCAAGGCCTCGGTGCTTTTTTCGTTCTATCTGTTGAACCTATCATCTGTTTTAGTGAGCTCCCTTCATACCTTTTTATGATGGACTAACACTTCCAACACGAAGACAACATCATCATCTTTATCTACTTTGGATCCGACGAAGTGTTTGTATCACATATTTGTTTCTTATGAAGCTTCATGAAGTTTGCTTGTCAAGATCTTCAGTCTAAATTTTTGAGAGTTGGGTTGCAAGATTTCCCTATTCATGTACGGAGTAATGCTTTGGGTGCACGATAGACTGATCCCCATCCGACTACTCTTATCATTCGCTCTTGTACATTGAATTAGTGGATTAATGTGATTTCACTCATTCCAAAGAAATTAGAAGTGGCCTTTATCCCTTGGTACTTTTACTTCCGCCCTTGTTTTCCAGAGTGTCTCTCAGGAACGTAATCGATAACTTATTGTTGGTGGTATCGTCTACTCAAGATGGAGCAAAATCTTTGATGATACTGGTAGAAACCAATGCAAAATCTTTCCCGATACTCTACATTCTACCGGAGCTCGGCATTGTCAAACAAGATGGATGGAAGATATATCTGACTTCAATTTGTCAATCCTTTCTCTGTTGGTAAAGCCAATTAAGGTTGATGCCATCAATCGCAAAATCTATTGCAATAACCTCTTGGTTAAGGAAGGCAATAAGCATCTCTACAATAACCTCCAGATCTTCCACATTCAGTTTTTCTCAGGATTCCACCATGAGCTTGGGTCACCTCCTTCTCTTGAAGATATATCTGCGCACCACAATTGCGTCATCCTTTGGTTCTTACCGGCGCAAGAAGAAGTTAAGCCGAGAAGTCCCCAACACTAATATTTCTGTTGATATCAAGGAACTCTATTGTTTGAAGGCAATATTGTCTCTCCAAAAACTTCATTTCTTAAATATAAAGGGAAGAAACAATGCTATTTTCATAGTGGTTGATAACTTCTCCAAAGTTCATCTTTTATTCCGGCGAAGCAATAATTATATTCACGTGCATTTGTTGATCTTTAATCCCAATGAAGTGTTTTTCTTTTCTTCCCTCGATACTTCATCTTTTCAAATTCTTTCAAGAAGTGGTTCTATTCTTTTATCATGTTTATCGAGAGCATCGAAGCTATGTTCATCCTATCTTTCTCGTCTCACAACAATTCTCCAGGTTCTTCAAGTCCTTTGTTTTCAATAAGCAAAACGCAAGACTCGCAACGAGTCTAGCAAGTTTTGCAAGGTGTAATGGTCGCACCATTCCGTTGTTCATCAACTTGGGAACACGAGGATCACCTTCGTTCCGAACACCCGCCTCTCTTTGTGCCTTTTTATTTTTCCTAGGAATATCGGGGCGAGATTCTTGTTTAGTGGGGGAGAGTTGTATCATCCCAATTGTCTAACAATTGCAATGCTATTTTCCTAGTCTATATATTGCTACTTTCTACATATCATTTTTTGCATCATCATAATATCATGCTCATGTCACCATGCCACATTGCATTTGAGCATAATATTAAAACTCCTCTTCATTTGGTTCTTCTCTTCATAATGCAGTTGCCTTATCAATTGTATTTGCCCCTTGATAAATTGTAGTTGGTTCTTAATATATTGCTTGATGCCCAAGTTGAGTTGGGGGCATATCTATTATAATTCCACCACCTTTTGCCACCTTCCATTGATTCCATCCCCTAACTCCATCATCCTATTTAAATATGAGCACATGTATTTTCTCTTGGTATTTAAATCTAGCGCATAGATGATTGGGGTGGATACTACCTTTTGTTTCATGCTTCTATACACAAGCTAATGTTGTTTTCACAATATTAGCGTGGGATCTATTTGTCGCCCTTGCAAGCTATGTATTATGAAATCCCCCTTTATCTTCTTCTCATGATTTTATTCAAGTTTGTGTGTATATTTAAATTAATGAGGCCATATGAACCATAGTGGCTCACTCACACTATATTTGGTCTTTTCTCTTAAATATACCCTCTTTCTTAATGTCATCGTGAGAATAAGCTTGGTGGATTTCTTACATGACTTTGGGAAATGCTATGGAATATGTAGTGTTTTCACTTCTACATTATGCATGAATGCATAGACATGTAATTAGGGGTGGGCAGAAAAACTGATAACCGAAACCCAAACCCGAAAAGACCAAAACTGAAACCGAATAGACCGAGACCAAAAATACCGATCAGAAAATTGGGTAGCAAATTTTAAAGACCAAATTTAGTTTGGTTAATTCGGTCATTAGATCTCGCTACCCGATTGGACCGACCTGACCGAAAGTTACGTGTGAGTGGCCTAGTCCCAAAGCCTAAGTTGCCCATCACTATAGATTTATCTTCCTCGACTGAGCCAAATATGGTATTGTTGACTATCAATTCCCGCCAATTGATATGAGTTAACAAAGTGCATTATATTTTCAAATTACAACTGAAATTGTACCATTTTTTATGAAATACTATCCAACTTTTATATTTGATAATATTTACCTCACAATTCGGTCATGACCGAAGCCGAATTTGTCGGGTAGTAAAAAAATAAGTAAATTTCGGTCTTCATTTTTTAAAGACCGATTCTAAAATAGATCGAAATACAAAGACCGAATTTTCGGTGATGACCGAATGCCCACCCCTACATGCAATGGTGTTTTCTATTTTTTTTCATTTTGAATTCTTTTGTCTCTTATGAAATTATGAGGTCATATTCTTTTTTTTTGCGAAATTCCACCAATCTATTGATAATCATCGACATCAGTACAAAGAGACTTACAAGTAATAGAAATTACAAATAGATCATTGGACCACCTAGCCATGACTACAGACACTAGCACGAGCCGAAGGCGCGCCACCGTCCTTGTCCCTCCATCACCGGAGCTAGGCAAAGCTTGTTCAGACCAAACAAAATCCTATCTAGCTACTTCGAGTGTGCATGTTACACATATACACACACACTCTCTTTTTCTAGCGCAAAACGATCAACGCATGTGGCATGCAAGTGTGTGTATCCATGCAAGTGTGTAGGTGCATGTGCCATGCATGAGCACCCCGAACCAAACATACTAGATTTAGTGGTGCGCCTTGGCGCACGATCCCGTTAATTTTGTATCAATTTACGTTTTATGTAATGGCAACAACATCCAGGCATGAAAATGATAATACACTTCATACGCTTCACAAAATGAAGATTCTGGGATAACATTAGTAGATGACAATCCCACATTTTTAAAAACATATTAGAAATACTGACATGCTTTATCATAATTACTAGACAAATGGCCGAACCACCGGGACATTGTTTAAGATAGCTCCTGAAACATCCCGTCTTACTTGTTTCTTATCCTACTCAACTAAATACAAGTAAAGACAAATGAATTGGCATTATAAGCATACATATCGGTAATTGGAGATTTATGAATTAGTCATAGAAAAATCGGAGTTGATGGCAACATTATTAGTTACCCGGAAACAATTGTGTATTCCAAAGCTGCAAAAGAACCAAGAAAAACCTTCAAATTTCAGAGGAGAATAACATTAAGGCCATGTGATAGCTATAAAGAACTGAAAATAGCATTGCAAAACATCAAGGCCACCGAGAGGAACATAAATGGACGTAGAAGGTGGAGAGCTGAATAAGTCAAAGGAAATGGATGGAATTTTTTGGGGGCTTTGTATCACATGGTACAGTATAATCTTCTAAGTACCATGAAGAATCAATGTCATAAAGTAAACTGGCGTAGGCGCTAAATTAGACTGAAATGTTGAAACAGTCTATTAGAACAAAATATGTAAACCTATATCTTGTATCAAAGGCGATTCAAATGACCAATGTGGTAAAGCAACGTGCTGGCACATGCTAAAACATATATGTATGAATGCAGCACAAAGGCACCGGTGTGACATAGCACTACCCTACTACAGAGAAGGGCAATGTTTTCTCCCAATGTTATTATATATGGTGCAAGCTTTGGATTAATTTCGTATGAGGAACAAAAGATGGGATATGAGGAACATAGGAATAATAGTACCAGGTGATACACGAACACATCATCTTCTGTTGAACGCTGGTGACAAGCTGGGGCATGTGGGATAAAAGTGTAATGTCTAAACCATGAAACCTGCAATATGAACAAAAGATCAGAGTGATATGGAGATAGAAGAACCGAGAGAAAAGGGGAGATGCACCACAGTTTAGCCTCCCGAGCCGACAACCTCAAGCAATGACCACGGTGTGCTAGTGAACTTCATGCCAGTAGCTGTGAATAAAAAGGCGAATGGCCGAGAATACAACTGCAAATACTCTAGGAATACTCACTGCCAATCACGGCACCGTACATGATTTATCCAGTAACGGCTGGTGTATCAACTTATTTTGAACTGTTTGAAACCCAAATGATAATTGAAATCAAATTAACACCAATCAAGAAATCCATGCCAACGTAACAAAAGATAATCAATAGACTAAGAAAACATAGAGTATAAATGCAGAGATAATTTTTATTACCCAAACTTGTCGAAAATATTGTAGCCATTTTCAAAAATAGGTGCACTATGTGAAAATATACTAAAAACATACTGTATTAGGAGAAATATATTTAGCATGGCTTATGATAATAAAATGTTAGAATAAGAGTCCGTTACGACTTGTTTTAGAGTTTTGCTTGTAATTCAAGTTAGGGTTAGCCGCCGGCCCCTCATATATACCCCTTGTAATCTCCAAACTATGCAATCAATTAAGCGACAAATATTATTCTATATGGTATCAGACTAAACCGATCTAGGCATGTCGCCGCCCACCCCGCCACCACCGCCACCGCCCGGCTACTTCGAGCGGCGTGCAAAGCTCGCCGCCTCCAAACTCGCCGCCGCTATGGCGCAATCCTCCTGCTCTACCTCCACCTCTATCCCCACCCCACCCACCATCCAATATGCCGATACAATTCAAGATGTTAGTCCTTTTATCCATGTTACTTTAGATTTTCCCAAGCACAACTACTACCATTGGCGCCACCTCTTCGAAGTTCATCTAGGCCGCTGTAATCTCCTCGGCCACGTCGACGCCAACTTCGTTCCCCAGCCTTCGGATCCTCGCTGGGTAAAGGACGACCTCGCTATCATGCAATGGATCTACCAACGGGTGTCCACCGAGATCTTCAATCTCGTCTTCCACGACGCCTCTAATGCCGCCACGCTTTGGGCGGCCCTCCGTCAACTATTTCAAGACAACGTCGACGCCCGCGCCAACACCCTGCACACCGAGCTCCGCAACACCGTCCAAGGTGACTCCTCCGTGGGGGTTTATTGTCAGCGGCTCAAGTGCCTCGCCGACGAGCTCCGCGAACTCGGCGACCCCATCGACGACCGCCAACTCATCAATGTTCTTCTCATCGGACTCGGTGAACGTTTTGAAAAGCAAGCGTCCTTCATCCCCGACCCTCCTTCTCCGAGGTCCGCTCCGTGCTTCAATGGGCAGATCGCGCCATCACCACCAAGGAGGCTCGTCCCCAAGTCTTTGCGGCCATCCAACGCCCTCCGGCTCCAGCACCACCACCGCCGCCTCCTCCTGCACCGGTGCAACCACCTCTAGGATGGCGCCCCAGCCCCAACTACCGTGGCACACGGCCGATCTACCGTTCTCCACGATCCTCGGCACCATCGGCTCCTTCAGGCGCGCCACCAGCTCCGGCTCCTCCACCGGCTCCAGCACCTCCAACATCGCCGAACTACCGCCCACCCCATGACCCGTGGACCGGCCTTGTGCAGGCCTGGACCATGCCCTGGGCGGCTCCGTCTCTAGTCGGCGCTCCACCCGCTTACACCGCCTCCTGGATGCTGGGCATGCGCCCACACACCGGCTCCCCCGGACTACTTGGTCTGCGCCCTCCATCGCAGGCCTACGTCGCTGCTCCATCCTACTATCCCTATAATGCACCGTCACCAATGAACTACAACACCTCAACAGGCGGCAACTATCCGATGTACCAGCTTCCACCGCCACCGCTCGCTTCAGCGCCGCCAACTGCACCAACCTCGTTTCCTGCGACAACCCTAGCTGGGACCAAGCCGCGTTCCTCCAGGCCATGAACAACTTTGCTGCTCAAGGAAACTCAGGTATGGATTGGATTTTCGATTCTGGTGCATCTAGTCATATGTCTAATTAGCGTAATATGCTGTCATCGTGCACTTCTTCACCTTTTTCCTCTATTACTCTTGGAGATGGTTCTTTAATCCATATCCATTGTGTTGGTCAAACCCATCTTCCATCCACCACCAAACCACTTCTTCTTCACGATGTTCTTGTTGCCCTTCCCTAACTAAAAACTTAATTTCCGTTCGCCAATTTACACGTGATAATCATGTCTCCGTCGAATTTGATCGTTTTGGCTTATCTGTGAAGGATTACATGACCAAGGCAGAGATCATACGCTTCAATAGTTCTGGAGACCTATACTCTGTCAACGGCGCACCCACAACCGCTCAACCCTCCTCCATGGCTGCTTCGGTGGATTTATGGAATCAACGACTCAGACATCCTCAAGCTACCACACTATCCAATCTTCTTAGTGAATTTTCAATTTTATGTAATAAAGATTATCATGATACTTCAGTTTGCGAGTCATGTCAATTAGGCGAACATGTTCGTCTTCCCTTTAGTACCTTCCAATCTTCTAGCACTTTTCCCTTTGAATTACTACATTGTGATTTATGGACCCCTCCACATGAAAGTTTTTCTGGTTTCAAATACTATCTTGTTACTCTTGATGATTTCACACACTTTATTTGGACTTTTCCTATGCGCAACAAATCTGATGTCCACACAATATTTCTCAATTTTCAACAATATGTAGCAACTGACTTCTTTTTGCCTATAAAATTTATTCAATGTGATAATGGTAAAGAATTTGACAATAATCGAAATAGAAATTTCTTTCTTAGTCATGGCATCCTCCTTCGTTTTTCCTGTCCCTATACCTCTCCTCAAAACGGCAAGGCCGAACGAGCTCTCCGAACAATTAATGATATTATTTGTACACTTTTAATTCACTCATCTATGCCTCCTAGATATTGGGCTGAGGCCCTATGCACCGCAACTTATCTTCTCAATATTTGACCAACTAAATCCAATCTCCATAACACTCCCTAATTTTCTCTTTTTAGATGTCATCCCGATTACTCCGAGCTTCGTGTTTTTGGTTGCCTTTGCTTCCCTAACATGTATGCCCAATCACCAAATAAACTAGCCCCCTGATCCATCTCCTGCGTGTTTCTTGGTTACTCCGATGAACATAAAGGTTTTCGTTGCCTTGATCTCCTCGCTGGCCGTATTCACATCTCTCGACACGTCACTTTTGTTGAAAATGTTTTTCCTTTTTCACAACGTCACACGTCATCCGAGACCGACACTTCTACCACGACTTCCTCACCTCGCTGACCCATCTTCAACCCTCTCTACATCATACCAAATCCAACACCGCCACACTCCTCCTCGACCCCTGCCGCAGCAGCCGAAACAGCTGCAAATCCTACCGCGGCAGCATGCGATAACACCGTGGCATCAGGGTCTGCCACGGCAGCCGATTTGGCTAAAAACACTGCCGCGGCAGGCTTTCCTGCCGCGCCTCCCGACCCTGCCTCTACAATGCCCGCATCCTCCGCTGCGCTGGGCGATTCTTCCCCGTCCCCTCTTCCACCTCCCGCACGTGATGTTCCTATCACTAAACCCACTAATGAACACGTCATGTGCACACGTGCAAAATCCGGATTTAAATTGCCTACTCAAAAATTAAATCTTAATGTTACTCCTTCTATATCTCCCATTCCCAAATCTTATAAATCAGCTCTTCTTGATCCCCACTGGACTTCTGCTATGCGAGATGAATTTCAAGCTCTTATAGATAATAAAACTTGGCAACTTGTCCCTCGTCCTCCTGGTGCAAATGTTGTTTCTGGTAAATGGGTTTTTCGTCAAAAAATTTACTCCGACGGTTCTCTCTCTCGTTATAAAGCTCGTTGGGTCTGTCGAGGCTTCTCTCAACAACACGGTCTCGATTACGATGAAACCTTTTCTCCTGTAGTTAAACCCAATACAATTCAAACAGTTCTTAGTCTTGCAGTCACTTCCTCTTGGCCTATTCATCAACTTGACATTAAAAATGCTTTCTTACATGGATCACTCAATGAAACTGTCTATTGCCAGTAACCTTTAGGATTCGAAGACTCCATTAATCCAAATCATGTTTGCCTCCTTCAAAAATCTCTATATGGTCTTAAACAAGCTCCTCGTGCATGGTTTCAACTTTTCTCTACTTTTATTCTCACTATCGGATTACATTCTTCACCCTCAGATTCCTCTCTTTTTGTTTATCACAACAACTCTCAAACTGCCTATCTTCTCTTATATGTCGATGATATAGTTTTAACAGCTTCTTCTCAACAATTTCATGATCACATCATCTCTTTACTATGATCTGAGTTCTCCATGACTGATCTTGGACTTCTCCATCACTTCTTAGGAATAGCTGTCACTCGTGATTCTCATGGTTTATTTCTTTCACAACGTCAATATATTTTAGATCGCCTCACTAAATCTGGCATGCTTGACTGTCAACCTTCTAAAACTCCTGTAGTCACTACAACTAAGCTTTCTTCTTCTGGTGATGTCTTCTCCGATGCGACTCTTTATCGTAGTATAACTGATGCTTTACAATATCTTACTCTTACTCGCCCAGAAATTTCCTTTGCTGTCCAACAAGCCTATCTATATATGCATGATCCTTGAGTTCCCCATTATAATCATGTCAAACGTGTCCTTCGCTACCTCAAAGGTACCTTAGACCATGGTCTGCACATTTATTCATCATCTCCACACACTTTGACAGCATACTTCGATGCCGAATAGGCTGGTTGCCCGGATACTCGTCGATCCACATCCGGATACTGTGTTTTTCTTGGTAACAACTTGATTTCATGGTCTTCGAAACGACAGGTTATAGTTTCATGTTCGTCTGTAGAGGCAGAGTACCGTGCAGTGGCACATGCTGTCACCGAAATAGTTTGGTTGCGCCAGCTTCTCTCAGATCTCTGTTGTCCTGTCCAGCAGGCTACTGTGGTTTATTGTGATAACATTTCCGCTGCTTATATGTCCAGCAATCCTGTACAGCATCGACAGACCAAGCATATCGAGATTGACATACATTTTGTTCAGGAGAAGGTGGCTCTTGGACAAGTTAGAGTTCTACATGTTCCTACTACTACGCAGTTTGCAGACATCTTCACCAAGGGGCTGCCTACATCATCGTTTACCGACATTCGTTTCAGTCTCAACGTTGGCGAACCCCACGTTGACACTGCGGGGGGATGTTAGAATAAGAGTCTGTTATGACTTGTTTTAGAGTTATGCTTGTAATTCAAGTTAGGGTTAGCCACCGGCCCCTCATATATATGAAGGGTTCCGTAGCAGAACACAAAAAATTCTATCTACTCAAACACTAATACCAGGATCTATACTATGTAGACATAAGTAACGGAGAAGGAATACAATATCCATACCTTTGTAGAGAGAGGCACGCCTTACGCAGGAAGGCGTATATTGATGAAGACGAGAAGCACCCCAAGTGTGGTGCCTCCGAAGTTCGTCACATGTCCGGTGTAGGGGACGTCAACCGAGCTCCGATCCAGCCGAGCGGCGGAAGAAGCAGATGCCGGATCGCCGATCACACGATGGTAGTGTGAAGGTGGAGAACTCAACCACGAGGTCCTCCCCAATATTATCGGAAATTCCTCAGTAGACGAGAGAGAGAATGAGAGGAATGGGTGTGTTCTAAGGGGAGGGCGGGGACCCCTTTATATAGTGGGAGGGGGGGCGCACCACCCAAGGGCCAGGCGGGGGGTGACTAATCCCCACACCCGCCAGCCACCTTGGGGCAGCCGCCAGCCCTAGGTGGGCCCCACTTGGGTGGCCCACCAGCCCTAGGCCGGCTGGCCCCCACTCCCTAGGCGCCTTGCCCACTTGGGCCTCCCTTCGGGTGAGGCCCATTAGCAATATAGTGCCTTCAAAAATAAAATAAAATATATATTTAATATTAATTAACCAATTAACATTCAAATACACATATTATATTATTCCTTCACTCCGGAACATCTTCTGGACCCCTTTCCGATCTCCATCGGATGTTGCCGAAACTATTCCGGTCTCTCTCTCTATTTCTCATACGATGCCTCATCTACCCTAAGCGTCCCTACCCTTAAGAGTGACATCCTTCGGTTCGGAAACACTCCGGACATGATAGAGACTACTCTCATATCAATGATCAACAGAGGGACCTAGATGGCCATGTGACCCCCGTGTGTTTCACGAATACAATCGCTCGAACCGTGAGATAGTCGTTCCCCATTCCCTTTGTCACTCGATACCTAATCCATCCGAGACTTGATCTTTGGTATCTGCATACCTTAGTTCGATCTCGTTACTGATGAACTTGTTTTCTCGTTCTCATGTCATTGCATTCCGTGACCCAGTCACATGCTTGCAAGCTTCATTAATGCAATGTCACCGAGATGGCCACATGTATCTGTCCGTTACACAGACTAGACAAATCCTGGTCTTGATATGTACTCCTCTACGCATCCCTTCAGAAAACCTGAGTAGCACCTTTTGGTCACCCTGTTTCGAGATGACTCTAGATAACCATCTAAGCTTCTTCCGGAATGGTGATTTACATTACCTCACAGTCAAAGGATCGAGTTACGAGGTTCTCTGTGTTTTATCATCAATGGTGAACTTTGTAACTAGATCTTATGAAGATATAACGATCGGATGTTTGTCTATCATGTTATTACACTAATAACATGACCTCATTGTCAGTTGGCATAAATGCCCATGGTCTTGAAACATAGACCATCCTCATGACCAATGAACTAGTTCACTAGAGGTAACTAGATACATGGTTTGTTTACATACCACACGTGTATTAATGTTTTGTATTAACACAGCTATAGCACAGTATGAAACGTATTATGAACACACATGAGATATATCAAATAATACACTTTATTATTTGCCTCTAGGGCATAACTCCTTCAGTCTCCCACTTGCACTAGAGTATATCAAACTAGTTTACAATAGGCAGGAACCTAACACCAATGGAATCTCGATATTGTTCATGCTTTTCTATGTGGAGAGCTTTCGTCAACGGATCTGCTATATTCAGTTCCGCATCTACTTTGCAAATCTTGACTTCACCTTCGTCAACGTTTTGCTGGATGACGTGAAATCTAAGCTTGATATGTTTGGCTGTGGAATGAGTTCTTGGCTCCCTTGCATTTGCAATAGCTCCTGTGTTATCACAATAGATCGTCACGGGGTCTTGCGCACTGGGAAAAACTCCCAGTTCGATGATGAAATTCCTTAGCCAAATAGCTTCATTTTCTGCATCAGATGTAGCAATGTATTCAGACTCCATTGAAGATTGTGCCACCACCGGCTGCTTCTTGCTTTTCCAGCTTACCGCCCCACCATTCACCAAGAAAACAAATCCTATTTGAGACTTTGAGTCATCATGATCTGAATTCCAACTCACATCTACGTAACCTGTTACGTTTAGAGCTTCATCATTTCCTCCATAGATCAGGAACATATCCTTTGTTCTTCTCAGATACTTCAGGATATTTTTCACAGTTGTCCAGTGATCCGGTCCTGGATTACTCTGATATCGGCTCGTCAAACTAAGAGCCAATGCCACATCAGGTCGGGTACTAAGCATTGCATACATGATAGATCCTATTGCTAAAGCATAGGGGGTGTAAGACATCTTTTCTCTATCATTGTCCGTTATAGGACATTGATTCATACTCAAGTTGCAATTCTTCATCATAGGTGTAAAACCCCTCTTGGTGTTTTCCATTTTGAACCTCTTCAAAATCTTATCTATGTAAGTACTCTAACTTAATGCTATTAGGTGTCTCGATCTATCTCTATAGATCTTGATTCCTAATATATATGCAGCTTCACCTAGATCCTTCATGGAAAATTGGTTGCTCAAATACGCTTTCATGCTATTCATAAGATCCACATCATTTCCATGAGTAATATGTCATCCACATATACTACTAAGAAAACAACTGAGCTCCCACTCGCTTTCTTGTAAACACAGAACTCTTGTTGGTTTTGGACAAATCCAAAACTTTTGATCACTTGATCAAAACGTTGGTTCCAGCTCCAAGATGCTTGCTTCAATCCATAAATGGACCGTTGAAGTTTTCATACCTTTCCAGCATCCTTAGGATTGACAAAACCTTCTGGTTGCATCATATACAACTCTTCATCAATGTGACCATTGAGGAATGCGGTCTTGACATCCATCTGCCAAATTTCATAGTCGAAATGTGCAACAATTGCTATTAAAATCCTGTCAGCCTTAAGCATTACTACGGGAGAATAAGTCTCATCGTAATCAACTCCTTGAATTTGTCGAAAACCTTTGCGACAAGTCGAGCTTTGTGAATGGTTACATTACCATTCACATCTGTCTTTTTCTTAAAGATCCATTTATTTTCCACGGCCTTGCGACCCTCTAGAAGATCCACCAAGGTCCAAACTTGGTTTTCATGCATGGATCCTATTTCGGATTTCATGGCGTCTAGCCATTTCTCGGAGTCAGCACTATCCATAGCTTCTTTGTAGTTTGTAGGTTCTTCCTGATCATCTAAGATGACAGACATTACAAGGCTACTGTACCAATCTGGAGTGGCACGAACCCTTGTAGACCTGCGAACCTCAGGGGTCTCGATATCATTGTTTTAATCAGCATCAACGTGCTCTTCCTCCATGTTGGAGAGCGGTTTCGGAACAACTTCTGTTGCGCTACTCGGAATACGGAGAGAAGGGTCAACAATTTCATCTAACTCTATTTTCCTTCCACTCACTCCCTTTGCAAGAAACTCCTTTTCGAGAAAGGTGCCATTTTTAGCGGCAAACGTTTTGCCTTCGGCTTGGTTGTAGAAGGTATACCCAACAGTTTCCCTTGGGTATCCTACAAAGATACATTTTGCCAATTTGGGTTCGAGTTTGTCAGGCTGCGGTTTCTTAACGTAAGCCTCACAACCCCAAACTTTCAGAAATGACAACAATGGCTTCTTGCCATGCCATATCTCATATGGGGTTGTCTCCACGGATTTGGATGGTGCTCGGTTTAAAATAAAAGCGGCGGTTTCTAACGCGTATCCCCAAAAAGACACAGACAAATCAGTTAAAGACATCATGGACCGTACGCTATCCAATAGGGTTCGGTTACGACGTTCCGACACACCATTACGCTGTGGTGTTCTGGCTGGCATAAGCTGTGGTACGATCCCACAGTCCTTCAAGTGCATGTTAAACTCATAACTCAAATACTCGCCTCCTCGATCCGATCGAAGGTGCTTGATTTTCTTGTTAAGTTGATTCTCTACCTCTTTCTGAAATTCCTTGAACTTTTCAAAGGTTTCAGACTTGCACTTCATCAAGTAGATATATACATATCTGTTTAAGTTGTTAGTAAAGGTAACAAAGTAACGATAACCATTGTGGGTTGAGACACTCATTGGTCCACATACATCCGTATGTATGATCCCAAGTAGGTCTACGGCTCTCTCCATTATACCGGAGAATGGTGTCCTGGTCATTTTGCCCATGAGACATGGCTCACATGTATCGAGGGATTCAAAGTCCAATGATCCAAGAAGCCCTTCTGAATGAAGCTTCTTCATGCGCTTTACGCCAATATGACCAAGACGGCAATGCCATATGTACATGGAATTATCGTCACTTTGCTTACAACGTTTAGCATCAACACTATGGATGTGTGTTTCACAATCAAGATCAAGTAAGAATAAAGCATCACGTACAGGTGCATGAACATAGAAAACATCATTCATATAAATTGAACAACCATTTGTTCCTGATTTAAACGAATAATGGTCTTGCAACAAGCAAGATCCACTCACAATATTCATACTCAGTGCGGGTACATAATAACATTTATTCAAAATCAACAATAATCCTGACGGTAGACGTAGATGCAGGGTGCCAATGGCCATCACTTTGACTTTCGAGCCATTGTCGACGCGCATCGTCACCTCGTCCTTCCTTAGGCGCCTCCTACTCTGCAGATCCTACTAAGAGTTACAAATGTGAGCAACAGATCTGATATCAAATACCCAGGTGTTACCCCTTGCGCTTGTAAGGAATACATCAATAACATGTATATAATATATACCTTTGCCCGGAATGGCTATCTTGCCAGCTCGCTTGTCTTTAAGGTATTTGGGGCAGTTGTGTTTCCAGTGCCCATCCCCTTTGCAGTAGAAGCACGAAGTGCCGAGCTTAGGGCCAGGCTTGGCAGCCTTTGAGGTGGTGGGAACAAACTTGCCATTACTCTTAGGCTTCTTGCTATTGCATTTTCCCTTTTGCCCCGGTTTCTTAAAGTTGGCGGTCTTGTTGACCATCAGCACCATGTGTTCCTTCTTGATTTCAACCTCAGCAGTTTTGAGCATGGCGAACACCTCAGCAAGGGTCTTAGTCATCCCTTGCATGTTGTAGTTCATCACAAAACCCTTATAGCTAGGGGGTAGCGAATGCAGCACCCTATCTATAGCGAGTTCCTCCAGGATTTTGCAATCCAGGGCGTTTAAGCGTTTAACGTAGCCAGACATTTTGACCACGTGCTCACTAATACTGATGTGCTCTTCCATTTTAGCAGAGAAGAAGAGCTCGAAAGCATCATACCTCTCTGCACGAGCCTGTGGAGCAAAGACAGCCTTGAGATCCTCAATGATCTCAAAAGCATTCATCTTCTCAAAACGCTTTTGAAGCTCCGGCTCCATGGCATAGAGCATTCCACTCTGGATGAGGGAGAAATCATCCGCCTTGGATTGCTAGACATTCTTTTCGTCCTTAGAGGCGGAATCTGCAGGCTTAGCCGGAAGCTCAGCCTCGATGACATAAGTTAACTTGTAGGGGAATAGGAGGATCCTAAGATTGCGGAACCATGCGGTGAAGTTGGTTCCATCGGTTTTCAGCTTGTCCTTCTCGAGGAAAGTGCTAAGGTTGAAGGTGGGTGGGCGAGACATCTACAAAGGAATTTGTAAAGTATTTAGACTATGTTCATAATAATGAGTTCGAGTTTTAACTAAAAGAACTCCCACTTAAACGAACATCCCTCTACTCGTTCAGTGATCACATGATCCCTATCCTCTGCACCTCCCCCGATCGTCATGGCCATGAGTGCAGTATCAAAGGTGGACATTCCCTAATGTCGATCACATCAACCACGTGATTCATGCTCGACCTTTTGGTCTCTTGTATTCCGAGGCCATGCTTCTCTAGCGTGCTAGGCTCGCCAGTCCTAACTCGTGTGTATTTGTAGTGCAACATGGCTTACACCCACTGTATGCGAACGTACATATGTTTGACACCCAGGCCTGTCACCCTGGATCGCCTCATACCGAAGAACTTTCTTGGTGGTGCACACACAAGGGGAATACGATAACTGGAATACTATGAGGGATTATCTTATTATGCTACCGTCTAGTAAGTATACTAGCACAATAAGTAATACTTCTAAAGTAAAGTGTTATGACATGGTTATAGCTTTATGACCACCATCAATAGCTTTAATGAGAGTTTCAAAAACTTTTCATTGCCATGTTATCATACTTGCCCCGATGCAATAATAAAATAGACGCTTCTATATTAACTATTGCATGTTTTACGCGGCTTTAGGGCTTTCGCAGTAGAACCCCTTCCCACCTACGAACATTGAGCCACAACATGGATTCAATGATTGCCGTTCGTCTTCCCTTTTCAAGGCCCTCTAGTGTCAATGCCATATCAATTACTGTAGAGAGACAGACACCCCCCTAAGCCACTTCGATTTGTGGACCAGTCTCGTGAATCACCATGTGAGGTCGGTTGGGGGCCGCTTCATCAAACAGTGCCGCGATATGAACAATAACACTAAAGAGGGTAGCAACTAGAGATCAATGCCCACATATTGCTATGTGTTCTATCCGTACGACATGTCTACCCATAGACCCGGTCTGATACCACTGAAGGGTTCCGTAGCAGAAAACAAAAAATTCTATCTACTCGAACACTCATACCAGGATCTATACTATGTAGACATAAGTAACGGAGAAGGAATACAATATCCATACCTTTGTAGAGAGAGGCACGCCTTACGTAGGAAGGCGTATATTGATGAAGACGAGCAGCACCCCAAGTGTGGTGCCTCCAAAGTTCGTCACACGTCCGGTGTAGGGGACGTCAACCAGACTCCGATCCAGCCGAGCAGCGGAAGAAGCAGATGCCGGATCGCCAATCACACGACGGTAGTGTGAAGGTGGAGAACTCAACCACGAGGTCCTCCCTAATATTACGGGGAAGTCCTCAGTAGATGAGAGAGAGAGAATGAGAGGAATGGGTGTGTTCCAAGGGGAGGGGGACCCCTTTACATAGTGGGAGGGGGGCGCACCACCCAAGGGCCAGGCGGGGTGGGACTAATCCCCACACCCGCCGGCCACCTTGGGGCAGCCGCCAGCCCTAGGTGGGCCCCACTCGGGTGGCCCACCTCCCTAGGCGCCTTGCCCACTTGGGCCTCCCTTCGGGTGAGGCCCATTAGCAATATAGTGCCTTCAAAAATAAAATAAAAAATATATTTAATATTAATTCTCCAATTAACATTCAAATACACATATTATATTATTCCTTCACTCCGAAACATCTTCCGGACCCCTTTCCGATCTCCATCGGATGTTGCCGAAACTATTCCGGTCTCTCTCTCTCTATTTCTCATACGATGCCTCATCTACCCTAAGCGTCCCTAGCCTTAAGCATGACATCCTTCGGTTCCGAAACACTCCGAACATGATAGAGACCACTCTCATATCAGTGATCAACGGAGGGACCTGGATGGCCATGTGACCCCCGTGCGTTTCACGAATACAATCGCTCGAACCATGAGATAGTCGTTCCCTATTACCTTTGTCACTCGATACCTAATTCATCCGAGACTTGATCTTTGGTATCTGCATACCTTAGTTCGATCTCGTTACTGATGAACTTGTTTTCTCGTTCTCATGTCATTGCATTCCGTGACCCAGTCACATGCTTGCAAGCTTCATTAATGCAATGTCACCGAGATGGCCACATGTATCTATCCGTTACACAGACTAGACAAATCCTGGTCTTGATATGTACTCCTCTACGCATCCATTCGGAAAACCTGAGTAACGCCTTTTGGTCACCCTGTTACGAGATGACTCTAGATAACCATCTAAGCTTCTTCCGGAATGGTGATTTGCATTACCTCATAGTCAAAGGATCGGGTTACGAGGTTCTCTGTGTTTTATCATCAATGGTGATATTTGTAACTAGATCTCATAAAGATATAACGGTCGGATGTTTGTCTATCATGTTATTCAACTAATAACATGACCTCATTATCAGTTGGCATAAATTCCTATGGTCTTGAAACATAGACCATCCTCATGACCAATGAACTAGTTCACTAGAGGTAACTAGAGACATGGTTTGTTTACATACCACACGTGTATTAACGTTTCGTATTAACACATTTATAGCACAGTATGAAACGTATTATGAACACACAGGAGATATATCAAATAATACACTTTATTATTTGCCTTTAGGGCATAACTCCTTTAATATACCCCTTGTAATCTCTAAACTATGCAATCAATTAAGAGATAAATACTATTCTACATAAAAAAATCAAATCAGCATGTGGACATGGTATTAGATTTGCAACCTGTACACTGAAAATGTTGCCCGCTGTAGTCTTCCCTTCTAAGACCTAAATAAACTGTAAAATGTCAGTAACAGAACTGAATTAGTAGCAATAGCAACATAGTAGGGGAGAAAAGTTTACCTCTCGAGTCTGAAGTTCGAGTTCTTTCATGTCTGCAGCACCAACACCACTTGCTGCTTGGTATGTGCTGACAACCATCCTTGGTACCTGCCAAATTGACCATCAAAAAGTTGCCATGAATCTATTTGGTCAGTCCATTAGTGCAACCAACAACAGAATATTTACATATTACACATCCTTCTTAGTAAACCTTAACAGATGAACATATTACAAAATACTAACTCACACAATACAGATGTTGTGAAGATCTGAAGTAGATCAGGGCACACAAATAAGAATGACTAACTATGCCTAATTTATGGGTACTCCCTATGAACAAGCTTCGCATCTCACCAAACAGTACTAAGTATCTTACCAAATTGCATCGGTTAATGGGTTATAGCTCATAGACATCTCTATTCAAGAGAACTCTCGCAAACTTCATGTACCACTGTAGAAGCATGACTAATGCACCTCAATCAATTATTTTGGTAGATAATAAATCTCCAAATAAATCTGTAAGTACAGGTGACAATAGTAAACATGAATAATTACATGCATTAGGTTCTCCTCCAAGCCGAAAACATAGAAGATTGGCACGGCTCTCGCATCAGTAAACAAGATACGACTGAATTTCAGCTGATAAACCAGTAAGTCTACAAGGGAGGCATGAACCAATCTAAGGAGCAACACATGACGATCTGGACCAATCTAATCTGAGCAGAGACCACTCACCGCGAAGACGACCGAACAACAGATTTAGCAAAATGGGATCAGACATAGGAGTGGAGGAGCTAGAGCTCGTCCAGCTGAAGTGAGGACCTGTATGTCGAGCACGTACACAGTCCCCCATCGTTGCAGTCCTGCAGAAGAGGACCGACGACATGGCGTCCGTGTTCTTCCTTCTCGCTGACGGCGTGTCAACGGAGGAGGGGACTCGGTGGCGAAGCTCCGGTGTCCGGACCGCGGAGTTCTCATCTAGGCTTCCGGTTTCCGTGCGATGCGACGGTGGCTGCGCACGTTGCTCTTACCAGGGAGGACCAGCGGGGAGGCAAAGGAGAAGGCGCAGGGGGTGGCCGCTATAGAGGAAGAGAACGAGCAGGGAGGGGAGGGGACGCGGGGGCGCGATGGGGGCTAGACCACGGGGGTTTGTACCACTTCCCTGCTCGCTTTTATACCATGTGGTAAAAAAATGATGGTTGGGATTCGCTGAGGCACAATCCAATGGCTCAGAATTTCAAATCGTTGTGAGATGCCCTATGAGGGAGCATCAATTATACCTTTAGATGGCTCAGAATTTCAAATCGCCGTGAGATGTCCTATGAGGGGGCATCGATTATACCTCAGGGTGTAGGTGGGACTGCCCGCGGGAGTCCCGCATACGCCCGCACAGTCCCACACAATTTAAGTGGATGTCCCGCGGGAGCCCGCGAAACTTATGCGGGTGTCCATTATCCCACGTATACCAACATATACCCGCGAAATATGACTATATATATATATTCAAATCTAACAAATGTAAAAATATTAATTTGGATCGAAATAAATTTTTTGATGTTCGCTCGATCACGGGCTTCCCATGAAAACCCACCAATTTTTCTTGTTTACCCGCGGGTGTCTCGCATAGCTTTTATGTGGGCTTGGATAGTGAGCTCCGCGAGCAGCCTACTCCCGCCAGCGCCCTGAATTATACCTTTAGATACTCCTATTTGACATCGGATACTCCCTCCTTACTCCTCCTTGGTCCAGACGACCACGCCCAGCCCAGCAGACAGCCGAACCCCCTCCTCTCTGGTCTGACCCAGCCAAACCTCCCTTCTCTCTACCTGTTGCAGCCCAACCAGGAGGGCACCGATTCCCACGGGTCCTGTCTTTCTTCCTGGGAGCAAGCAGGTGATCACTAGCACGTCGTTCGCCCACGCCCTTGTCGTGCCATGCTTCCCTCTCTCCCTGTCCTCTGCTTAAAGCCAAGCAACAGCTGGTGTCCCTATCCTCCCCATCTACTCCCTCTGGATCTTGATCCCCATCTACTTCCTCCCCACGCAAGCAGCCACATCCATGTCGCCGCCGACCATGTCGCTGCCGATCTCCTCTACCTCCGGCGAACCTCACCGCTACCGGCGTTCCACCGTGTCCCGGTCAGCCTCCACCTCTGCCTGCAGCTGCTCGAGCCCTGGACAGCCTGTACGTGAGGAAGAGAAGTACCTCGCACCGTCGCTGCGCACGCCCGCACCTTGGTCACCACCGTCGCCCTCGCCGTCTACTTCCTCTTCCTAGGTTGCAACCGCATTGCGAGCCCCTCTCGGTGAGCCTCCACCTCGCCCCTCTTCTCTGAATTTGTCTTGCATCAGCGCCGCTCGCTGCAGCCGCCACCCGTGTCTCGCGCACGACGCGCACAGCATAGCAGCAGTAGCAACGTCACGTAGCCCCTCTGTTGCGCGCTTGTTTCCCTCTTATGGGCCTAACTCCTCCAGCGAGACTCTTCAGCCTCCGTTGATCTCGGTTGTCCCCGGTCTCTAACGTAGCAAACGTCACTCAAATCCATCGAGTATACAGCTCGTCATCATCCTCGAAAAACCGAGGGAACTCGCTGTCCGGCGAGACGTATTTTCGGTCAGTTTTCGTCCGTCCGACTGATATTTCTGTCCCCTGTTCCCGTCAAGCCCCTCTCTTTGAAAGTCAATCTTCGTAGAAAATATTCACGGTGTGTTATTCTTGGTTGTACCAGATTCACAACACAACAAATGTCGTTCAAAACGGCGCTATGGATTGCTCGGAAACATCTCTCGAAGTCTGGCCATGTTCACTGCTCGCGCTGTCGAATTCCATCACATCTCGTCAGTTAACGCCTGTGTTTTTGCCCTCTGTTTCCGACAAGCTAGCGTCCTCCAAAGATTAGCTCCGATGAATTTCTTCGCGGCTATATCTTCTTATTTATTCCTTCTACATTTAGCATCAAACGGTGTTCAAAACGGAGCAAGTACGGGCTCACAATCATCCCGAGAAGATCATCCGAGCTAGCAGTTTGCGCTGATCGAATTCAGATACGATTCAGTTCGTCACGTCGTCATCGTGTCGTCCGGCCCAGTTCCTTATCTACCGCCCTCACGTGTCACACAATCGACACAGCGGCCCAGCTCCCTACACGAGGCCCACTTCTGTTTCGTAATTCTTTTCCAATTCTAATTCAAATCTAATTCAAATCAGTCCAAACTTGTGTTGAATTTGCAAAAATTATCAAAATGAATTATCAGTAATTTTCAAATGAGAATTCAACCATGTTTTAAAATTTGACCAGATTTGACCCTGACTAGTCAAACCTTTTACTTTTGACCCCTTTTTAATATAACTTGATTTAAATATTGTTTTAAATCTATAAATTCAAATAATACATATGGTATATGTTTTCTAATCAGAAAAATGCCAGGAATTCAATTATGCCATCCAAAATAAATTTTGAGCAATATAAAATTTCGAAATTATTTAAATATCAATTAAATGTTTTTTCTTATTTAATTCATAACTTTAATTCTATAGTTCCAAATTCGACAAATAATATGTCTAAATCGATCAGCGCGATGAGCCCGTTATGATTATGTATTCCATGATATGAATTTAAATATGCATAATATAAATATTGAATATTCAGAACTGTATATGGGGGCAAAATATGAATAAACAACTAATAAAAAATACTTATTTCTTGTTCCCACACCTCACCCATGCCATGCTAAGTTATACCATGTAATTGTGTTGCATATCTTGTTTGATTGTTGCATATGATTTAGTTGATTGTCCAATGTATTTTTTAGCCCTTGTGTGTTTGGCTTTTTATCTGGATAGATGTTGCGCAAGGAGAATATTACGAGTCTCAGGAGTATTACCCGGATCCTTCCTATTCTGCAACTGAACTGCCAGGCAAGCACTGTTGGGTCCGCATCATAGAAAACAAAAAAATTCCTATGGTGTGAACTACACGCCAAGATCTATCTACTAGGTACAAAGCAACAGGTGGACATACATCCAACGGGAACTTACCCTCGTAGACAACGAGCTTTGTTAACGAGTAGGAACTCGTGGTTGATGTAGTCGTACACTTGCCGATCTCAAGATCGTGATGAAGTCCAGCAGGTCCGGCTCCAGCACGTCCATCAGATTCAGCTCCAGCAGCACCAAGTCCAGCACCGCAAAGCATCGGTGCATCCGTGATCACACACACGTCCGGTACCCCGAAAACCTCCGTCCCTCGCTCCAGCAAAACAGCGGAAGCAGCAACTCCTTTCCAGATAAAGCCACCGGGAACATGTATCTCGCTAATCCGAGACCATGGGGAAATAATACTAGAGAGGGAGGGAGATCCTTCACAAGGAGGTGTGAGTGAGAAGTGAGGAGAGGGGGACCTTTTATAGGAGGAGGGGGTGCCCCTCCTTCATGGCCGGCGCATGGAGGAGGTGACCCTTCACCTCCTCCATTCATGTGGTGGTAACCCCTCCCCATTAAAATGCCCATTCACATTCTCTTTTAAAGTCTCCACTTTAAATGCATTAAATTTCTCCAAATTTAATGCTCTCTCATTTAATAAAACTCTTTTATTATTTTTATTCAGAATTTTGTTAATTACTTTAATTAACAAACATTCACATAAAACCCCCTGCAACATTTCAATATTACATGCAGAACCAATTTCAGCAATTTCACCCGAAACAGTTTCGGTGTCTATTGAAATAATTCCAGCGCTTTTCTTAAATCTTTATCTGAAACATATTTGCTCCAAATGGTGTCGGTATCCCTTAAGTGTGTCACCCTACGGTTTGCGAATAATGCAGACATGATCGAGACCCCTCTCCGATCAATAATCAGCAGCGGGACCTGGAGATCCATACTGACTCCTACACATTCAACGATGACTTCTGTGATCACGAGAACCTTTAACGCTAGTAATTAAATCCCTTTGTCTCGCGATATATTACATGTCTGAGATTCGATCATCGGTATCTCCATACCTAGTTTGATCTCGTTACCGACATGCACTCTTTTCTCGTTTCCGTGATATAACATTCTAGTGATCACATCACTTGCTTGCAAGCTATTTCAATGTGATATCACCGAGAGGGCCCAGATTATATCTATCCATCATCGGGATTGACAAATTCCACTCTTGATCCATGAGCCTCAACATAACACCTTTGTAGCACTAAACCCATCTTTATAGTCACCCTGTTACGGTGTGACATTTGATGTTATCAAGGTACTCTTCCGGTGTTAGCAATTAACATGATCTCATGGTCTAAGGATAAAGATTACTTCGTATGATGTTATAGCAATATAAACATAATGACTTTGATCGTAATGCTATACTTGTTGGGGATATACTTTCCGAGTATCCTCAACGTTCCTCACTGACCAGGGTGGCCCACTTCGGGTTAGAGCTTTGCTTCACGGGCGACCCAGTTAGAGAGAGAAGACAGAGTCTAATCCGACTACGGGAAGGCCCAGAAGACTTACCGACTTAGGCCCATAATGTTACTTGTAGTTCAAGATGTACTCTGTAACCAACTCTTAGTCGTAGCCGGATTGATCTCTCCTGTAAACCCTAGGCGGACATCTATATAAGCCGTCCTAGGGAGAGCCTTTAGGGCACCCAATACTTTAGACCTTCAACTCGCATAGGCGAAACCCTTGTAACCCATATTCCGGCTCTGCCGTATTACCGGATTGCTAGCAGGAGTAGGATCCGCCCAAAGCCGGCGGATTCGAACCTGGGTAAACTTGTGTGCTCACCGTCCCGGAATACCGTACGCCTCACACCCCACTCTTCCGCACGCCTCGAGGACCCCCTCATGGCGTACTTGTCCTCAAACCGACGACAGTTGGCGCCCACCGTGGGGCAAGTGAGCTTCGGATCTGCGTTCCAAGCGGAATCTACAAGAATTGGAATCGACGAGACCATCGCCGTCGGTCACATCCTCTACGCCAGCGACGTCCCCTCTCATCGTTCTCGACGAGACCTGGATTCCGGCAAAGGAGGCCGTGACTGCCTATACAATCATGTCTTTTGGCGAGATTGATGTTTACATCGGTTTCGCTGAACCTGCCCAACCACCCCAGCGGTGATGATAGAGGCAGAAGAATCTTCTGGGTCCCCTTTGTCCACGGAGGCGGTAGAGTTCCGGATCTCAGAAAAACCTAATCCCACCTAGCCCGCACCAGTTGCGGAGATAGTGGAGAAATCCGAGCCTGAAGAAGACCTCGCGGACCAAGTCGAATCTGGAGTGGATCTCCCTAGAGAAGCCGGATCCTAGATCGACCCACCCGTGGAAGTCGAAATCTAGGAGGAGCACATCAACAACACTGATTCCGACTCTGACGATGTCGGGACAGACAAGCCTTTCCTCAGGTACACACTCAGATGTATGATACTGCGAGGTGCTAGCACAGATGTAATCCACGAAACCATTAAAAATTTCGAGAGAGCTGATCACGAAAGCCGCAGGTACCTCAGGAGGCACGCATCGCACTTTGTTAGATATGTTGGATCCGGATCCGGCTCTGCCGATGCTGGAGAAAACACCGACTCGGTCCTAGAGGCAATTGGAACAAACGCCAACGTTCCCGCATCCTCGGATGAATCCATGACGTCGGCAGATTTCCGAAAGTTCTCCGTGGAATATGAAGAGGAGTACAACTCCAAAGCTGCAGAGGAAGGAGAAGCCATGGACGAAGGATCCGGGGAACACTCTCCCAAAGCGCAGGATGATATGGATGTCGGAGACAATCCCGAAGTCCAGATGTCCGAAAGTACCGATCAGAGCTTGACTCCGGGAAACGAACCCAAAGCCGTCTTTGCTACCGGCGCTGCCAAGAAGGCAAAGAAGAAGAACAAGAAGAATAAGACTCCGGCAAAAGACCCTCTGGCAGAGGAGGTGATTGCCGAGGAATACGAGGAAGACTCGGATGGAGCACTTACCCCAGACGAGCCGAAAAAGAAGCATCGGTGGATGGACACGTGATCACTGAAGGTGCGGGTAAACTCATCGATGCCGCATTAACCACACCTATCCCTACAGCTGCAGAACTTACTACAGATGAGCTGGACGAAAGGGCCCAAGCCCTAGAAGCGCATCATCAACAACTCCTAGATGAAGCCAAAAACATCGAGGTGGAGAAGAAGCGCATGTCAAACAAGGAGTACATGTCCCGCCTACATCAGAAGACACAGAAGCACCACATGGATGACAATCAGTTCCCACGTGTCCGTGCCGTCCTTTTTGGAGATGAGATGGAAAAGCCACAGAAGGACAGCAATGGAGATTGGGTTTACCCAACACCAGTGCAAAATACCGTGGCAGCTCGCGAAATTCTATCGGCTAATCCAGGACCAGAGGAGATACGCTTGGGTATCAAGCTACTCAATAAGGGACTGGAGCAGCAGAAGGTCGCCCTGTCCGGAAGCCAAAAGCTGGTCTCTGATTCCGACCAATGTCGCACAGATCCGGCATGGGCTGACGTAAAATCCCACTATGTCCGGACGCAGTATCGTCAGTCCGAATGTAGGGAAGACAATTATTCGAGAACCGGATCGTCAGGACAGCATCACAGAACTACACATAACTGGAGCAACGTCGCTCCAGTAGCCGAGAAAGACGCGATCACTGCTCTGAATCCGAAGAATCCTCCCCAAAAGGGAGAAGATAAAGAGAAACGTCGGGAGAAGGATCGTCAAATAATGCCACCTCCTAGACATGATAACCGTCCGGCCGAGCCTCACCATGGTGGGAACGACGGACGAAGGAACGACGGAAACCACGCTGGCACAAGCCGGCAGGGGGCTCGTCATAGTCAAGAACCTCCCCGGAACCGGAATAATAATGCCCCGGATGGAGGCCGTCGATCAGCCGGAAACTACCCAGCTGCACCACCCTCTCCACCACACAGTTATCACAACGGCCCCCACGGAGGTCAAGGAGGACGACATGGCGGAGGAGGTGGTGGCAGAAGCCGAAGTCCGGCTCCAAGGCACCGCAGCCACAGCCGGCATTCGGGACGATCTCTATCCCCGAACGACGTAAGGCACAGGATCAACTCCAACATAGAGGCTCGATGCTATGAAAACGATGACGTGTACGTGGGCCCAAAGTGCTTCGGACCACGCATCAGAGCTACAAAATTCCTGGAAGGATTTGCCATCTCAAGACATATTCAAGCCTACGACGACATCGCTCGGCCAGACACCTGGTTACAGGATTTGTTCCAAGCTTGTTGCATCGCCAAAGGCGGAAACAGCCTGGCCACAATCCGATATCTCCCACTTATGTTGTGGAAGACGGCACGATCATGGCTCAATGAACTTCCAACAAACACCATCCATAACTGGTATGACTTACAAAGTGCGTTCTTTCGGAATTTCGAAGGCACATATTAGAGGCCCTGTACGGTTGGAGACCTACAACGTTGCACCCAGAAAGCCGGAGAAACTTGCCGGGATTACCTCGGACGATGGATTGACACCAAGAACTCCTGCGAAGGAGTAAATGATCAAACTGCGATTGAAGCTTTCATTGCAGGTCTCCCAATTGGTCTACTGCGCCATCGCTTGAAGTGTGACAAGGTTACTGATTTGGGAGAGATGATAGAAACAGCGAGCAAGTATGCATATGCTGATGATGATGCAGAGGGATTACTCAATGTCCTGGTTGTGCCTCCGTCGGCAAAACAACCAAAGCAACAAGCTCAGAAGCGCAAAAACACCTCAGAAGAAAAACCCAACATGGAGACAGTAGTGGTCACTACTGTTTCCGGGTCTGGAGGACGAGGAGGACGTGGTGGAGGCCGCGGGCGTGGCCGTGGGACATCAAGGGTCCAAGGTAGAGGAGAGCAACAACCAGGCAAAACCTACACTTGGGCCGACATCGCCAACAACCCATGTGTGCATCACTTGGACGCCAATGGGGGCTCGTCCCACACCAACGCTGAGTGTCGTTTTAACGACGACATCAAGAGAGATGATACCGCGGGCTACAAAGCTAAGCAGAAGAAGGGAAAGAAAAATCCTGAGAAAGACAATGGGACCAAGGAAGATTCCGACATGGAGGAAGCCGACGCTTCAAATCCCAAGTCGGAAGGGAAGAAAACTTTTCCCACCAAGAAGGACACTTACGTCACCTTCCTCAGATCTCAACCAGCAAAGGTCAAGAAAGCAGTTCTCCACGAGCTCAACGCAACAGTTCCGGCTATCCCTCAGTATCTAGACTGGTCGGAAGTGGCAATAACGTTTGACCGCGCTAATCATCCGCCTAAGCTACATAGGCGAGGAAAATACGCCTTAATTGTCAATCCACTTATTGACGGTTATGGTTTCTCCAAGACCCTCATGGACGGTGGTAGCAGCATTAATATTCTCTATGTAGAAACGCTACGCCGGATGAAGATCTCGGAAACACAGCTTAACCATAGCTCTGTGATTTTTCACGGAGTTGTCCCAAGAAGACAAGCAAATTCCCTGGGAGAGATCACTTTGGATGTCACTTTCAGAACACCAAAAAATTATCGAACGGAGGCACTTTCCTTCGAAGTGGTCCCGTTCAAGAGCGCATACCACGCTATATTCGGACGTCCGGCTTACTGGGATTTTATGGCTCGTCCATGTTACATTTACAATATGATGAAAATTCTAGGTCCCAACGGCGTGATCACCATTAGGGGAGACCTGAAGAAGGCGCGAGAATGCGAGGATGGAAATGCCGCCTTTGCCGAAGCCGTGCTGCACGCCCAAGAGTACCAGGAGATCAAGAAGAGCATAGATCCGTCCGAGATGCCCGCAACGAAGAAGGAGGTGACAAAGCCAAATCCGGAGTTCAAGGCATCAGAAGAGACGAAGACAACGCCGTTGAAGGATGATGACCCCTCCAAGGTGACCCAAATAGGCGTAGGCCTAAGTAGCGCATAGGAAAGCGTGCTCGTCAAGTTCCTCGGAGCAAATCAAGATATCTTTGCATGGCAGCCATCTGACATGACCGGAGTACCTAGGGAACTTGCCGAGCACTCTCTAAATGTAAACCCAAATGCTAAACCCGTCAAACAGTCCCTACGATGGTTTGGCGACAAAAAGCGTAAAGAAATAGCTAAGGAACTAGCACGGCTCGAGTTAGCCGGATTCATAGAAGAGGTCATCCACACTGAGTGGTCGCCCAATCCTATAATGGTCCCTAAAAAGGACATCACTGATTTAAGGATGTGTGTTGATTATACTGCCTTGAACAAGGCTTGTCCAAAAGATCCGTTCACTCTACCTAGAATTGATCAAGTTATCGATTCTACGGCAGGCTCGGAACTCTGTTTTCTCGACGCATATTCCGGTTATCACCAAATCCGGATGAAGGAATCTGACAAAGTCAAAACTTCATTCATAACCCCCTTCAGAACCTTCTGTTTTGTTACGATGCCCTTCGGGCTAAAGAACGCAGGAGCTACGTACCAGCGCACGATGCAGCGTTGCCTCCATGACCAACTCGGACGCAATGTACATGCATACGTGGATGATATCGCGATGATGTCCAAAAAGAAGGAAACACTGATTTCTGACTTGGAGGAGACATTTGCCAATCTACGAAAATACAACATCATGCTTAACCCGAAGAAATGCTTCTTTGGAATACCAGCCGGAAAATTGTTAGGTTTCATCGTGTCTCAAAGAGGCATAGAGGTGAACCGAGACAAAAGCAAGACTATTCTCAATATTTCCTGGCCAACCCGCCTGAAGAACGTACAAAGATTAACTGGTTGCATTGCTGCGGTCAGTCGATTTGTAAGCCGGCTTGGTGAAAGAGCCGCACCATTATACAAACTCCTGAAAAAGACTAAGGATTTTGTCTGGACTGACGAAGCCGAAGCTGCACTACAAGACCTGAAGAGAGTACTCTCATCTGCTCCTATCCTAGCAGCGCCGGAACATCAGGAACCGATGTTGCTTTACATTGCTCCGACAAATAGGGTTGTCAGTATAGTTATGGTGGTGGAGAGACCAGAAGAAAATCAGGAGCACCTGGTGCAGCGTCCGACATACTTTGTCAGCGAGGTCCTGACAGAATCAAAACAGCGATATCCGCACTATCAAAAGTTGGCTTACGGTGTTTTTCTAGCATCTCGTAAGTTACGACACTATTTTCAGGAGCATCCAATTACCGTGGTGAGCAAAGCTCCCATGAGAGATGTAATCAACAATAGCGATGCCACATAACGTGTCGCCAAATGGGGTATAGAGCTTGCAGCTTTCGATATTGAGTACAAACCCCGGACAACAATCAAATCCTAGATCCTTGCCGACTTTGTCGCTGATTGGACAGAGACCAAGGAGAATATGGTCCTCCCTTAGTCAGAATATTGGACCCTCTTTTTCGACGGGTCCAAGGCTCGAGGGGGCTCGGAGGCTGGCGTGGTGCTCAAATCACCCCAAGGAGATAAACTTTTATACGTGTTGCAGATCCACTTCACAGCGACAAACAACATTGCCCAGTATGAAGCACTGCTGCATGGAATCCGGATTGCTAAGGATATTGGCATCCGACGTTTGATGTGTTACGAAGATTCGGATCTTGTTGCTCAGCAAGTCTCGGATATTTGTAATGCAAATAAGCACATGGCAGCATATAAGGCTGTCGTGGATGATCTATCTAAATCGTTCGAAGGGTTTGAAGTTCAACACATCCCTCGAGCAGAAAATGAGGAAGCAGACGCACTATCTCGAATAGGCTCTACGCCGAAAGAGGTTCCGGATGGCGCATTTTAGAGCACCTCAAAGTTCCCTCGATAAAGGGAGTAGATGAGGAATATCCGACCAAATCCGACTCACCTTTAATAGCAGTTCTGGTTGTAATTCCCAGCTGGACTCAACCCTACCTTGATTACTTGGTAGATGGCAAATTACTCAAAGACGAGGTGCTGAACCGGCAGATTATTCGACGAGCAAAAGCCTATACTATTGTTAAAGGTGAGCTCCATAAACGGAGTGTTTCTGGGGTTTTTCAGCGCTGTGTATCTCCGGAAGGAGTGGAAATCTTAAGAGAAATCCACGAAGGCGAGTGTGGTCACCACGCTGCAGCCAAATCTTTTGTGGCAAAAGCTTTTCGACATGGTTTTTTGGCTTACAACTCAGGCAGATACCGAACGATTAGTCAAGACATGCAAAGGCTGCCAAAAGTACGCCAAGCAAGCTCATGTTTCGGCTGATCAGCTGCGAAAAATACCTATAACATGGCCTTTTGCGGTCTGGGGGCTTGATATGGTAGGACCTTTTAAACAAGCTCCAAGTGGATTTACCCACCTCTTGGTGATGGTGGATAAATTCACGAAATGGATCGACGCTAAACCTGTCACTAGTTGTGATGGAGCAACAGCCAAAAGATTTGTTGAGGATGTTATAATCCGGTATGGTTATCCGCATAGCATTATCACGGACAACGGGAGTAACTTTTCCATGGGAGAGTTGGCTGAATTCTGTGACGAGCAAAATATCCGGCTTGACATTGCGTCAGTCGCGCATCCATAGGCTAACGGACAAGTCGAAAGAGCAAATGGTTTGATTCTATAAGGCTTGAAACGAAGACTCGAAGAACCACTTAGACGTGCTGCGGGGGCTTGGGCAGAGGAACTACCCTCTGTAATTTGGAGTTTGCGAACAACTCTGAACAGGTCAACAGGATATACACCTTTCTTCTTGGTCTATGGCGCAGAAGCAGTTCTTCCTAGTGATTTGATTCATACTTCTCCTAGAGTGGCCGCGTATATCGAAGAGGATGCCGAGATTTCTCGACAAAATGATCTCGACTTAGTCGAAGAAGTTCGCGTCGTTGCTGAAATGAGATCTACAACCTATCAGCAGAAGTTACGCAAGTATCATAGCCAGAGAGTCCGAACTAGATCTTTCAATAAAGGTGATTTGGTTCTCCGGCTTGTGCAACAAAGAAAGCACAAACTTTCCCCAATATGGGAAGGGCCCTTTTTAGTTAGTCGAGTATTGCACAATGGGTCGTACTACTTAACTGACATGAGGCCAGTCAAAGAAAGACCTGCTATTAAGAAGAGAAAGAGAGCTGGAGGCAGTACAAATCCGGATGAATTAGACAGACCATGGAATATTGCTCAGCTACGTCCCTTTTATTCTTAGTTTTATCTTTCTTTGTAATCATACATATGTACATGTTCTGTGAGAAATAAAAGTTTTGGTTACCTCAAAGTTTTCCTGAGAAGTTTGTACCATCTTATTTCCTAATGATCATGTCATAGTTGAAAATCCCAGAATGCTTGAAAGTACTTTATGCTCATGTTCGTTCTGGTTTATATTTCCGATTCTAAAACTGCTACCTTCGGGTATAACTCTAAAAAATTCTAGTCTTTACTTAAGTTATTTGTCTGATTGCTGGATGCGGGTGTCTTCCGAGTAGTGAATTGTTGGTACTGGAAGCCGGCTTTGTTTCCGAGTTTAAACTGGTTTAGCAATTGAGCTCCGTTGCTCGACAAAGTTTCCGGCTGAAGGTTTAGCCGGCTCACGAAAGGGACAAAGCGGAAAGCCAGATAAACGATAAGTAGAGACGGAAAATTCTAAGTGCTTATGAAAACATTTCAGGCACGCAAAAAGTGTAAGGCAAAAGTGCTGAATAGATTTAAAAAATTAGCACTAGCAAAAGTCACAGTACTTAATATTTACACAACGCATGATGTATTTACAGAATAAAACATAGTTTTTTGATCTATGATGCAGGAGGAGATGAAGGAGCTGCCGGATCGCTGGTTACTCCGCCTTGATATCGTTCTGTAATGTCCGGATCCGAGGTGGTCCGTTCATCATCGGAAACTTCTTCGGTTTCTTCTGGAGGAGGTGGTGGAGTAGCTACGCGGTTGAAAAAAGGGACCTCATAGCTGGTCAGGTCAGCTACGTGGCACCCATATCCGGCGCAAGAGTGCATAATAGCTTGCAGGTCTTGCTCCTGGCCGTCTTCGTCTACTTTGCAGTACCCTCTGGTCACTTGCCATATCTCCATGTTTCCATGGTGGCTCATGACCATGGTGAGAGCGTTCTGCGCAGCAGTCTGCGTGTAGGACATATTCCAGTCCCGAACGAGCTGCGACATTTCCTTGGCCTTCTGCCACACCTGGAAGTCCGACATGCTTGGCATGTCCGGAATCCTCAGAGATTCGCCAATGTCCTCATGGGACTGGCGGTAGTCATGAAGAAGATCACCGACTTGGGTAAGCTGGTGAGTGCGGAGCTCGGACGAGGAGGAGTCCATCAAGTTCAGAGGACCTATACACAAAACAAAGATAAGAAAAAACCGACATTGATGAAAGTCGAAGAAAGGAAAAAGTCAGAGAGATGGAACGTACCAAAAATGACGTCGTCAACCTTGGTTTTCTCCTCCCGGAGACTCTGGAGTTCAGCCCGGAGCGCCTGGGAGATGTTCTTCTCTCTGCCAAGCTTGTTATTGAGGTCCGAGATAACCTTATCTTGAGCGGCAATCTTGCGATCGCGCTCTTCAGTGGCCATGGAGGAGGATTCCAGGACTTGAGCTATGCTCGTCTCATGATCCGCCTTGAGCTTTTCCAGCTCTTGGCGAAGTCCTTTGTTCTCCACCACTAAGGTCTTGAGGTTCTCGGCCTCTTCAATCATAGCGATGGATTGTTTCACCAACGCTGTAAGTCAAAAAGAACAACAGTTCAGAAAAAATTCGACATTGAAAAGAAGCGACAGGCAAGGTCTGAATCTCGAAATTTTTACCTTCAGCTTCATCCTTGGCTACCTTGAGCTCAGCATTTTTAAGCCGGAGAGCTTTGATCTCTCTCCACTTATCACAGACATTTTTTAGCAATTCCTGGTTATAGGAATATACTTTCTGTAAGTCATAATACCCAAAGTCAGAAAGCTACTTAAGTCTCGGGCTAATATTTTTTGCTAAAATATCAACACGAGCCTTGGGGGCTACACTAGTTCGTTCTTTGGCATCCTAATGAAAGCATAAACTCGGATTTCTATATCCTACTTCATGCTTGGGGGCTAGAGGATATGATATAAGATAATGAAAAAACAAGAGTTGGAATTCTGACTTACGTATTGTTCGCGGGTGAGTTTGTCTAACCCCGCGTTCACCTCAGCTGCCACCTTCTCGGCGAGAGTAAGAGGAGTTACTGGGGCTGTTGGAAGCTTGCCAGTTCGGATCCTCTCGTCGCGAAGGCGGACTTGAGCAAGAAGGTCAGAGAACTTGACGTCCTCTGCTTCTTGCGCCTCCTCTTCGGAGGATAGATGGCTTTTGTCCAGGACTTGCCTGGCCAGCCGCTGGATCTCTCTGCAGATTTCCGGGATAAGCCAAACTTGGCAAGTCCGGGGTTGCTGAGGAGGTTGTCGGCGAAGACTTCAGCCGAGGGATCATTACCCGAAGAGGGTTCACCCTTATCTTGAGCTGAAGCACCCACGATGACGTCAGTGTGCGATCCAAGGATCACAGGCACCGTTGAAGTAGCCGGATCTTCTGCAGCAACCGGAGACGGAATAACCGCCGGTGTTGCAGAAGGTTGAGGGGCAGGAGTCGGAGGAGCCATGGCAGGGGAAGCTATGGTAAGCTTCGCCTGTCGCAGGGGCTTCGCAGGAATCCCCTTCCCCTTACCCTTGATGAGAGGCTTCGCTCTGAGAATGTAGTAAAGTCGGAAACATTACATCTTAGAAAGAAATTCAAGAAAGGTACAAAGGCGGAAATTGTGGATGAAAGTTACCTCTTCACAACGGGCACCTCCTTTGTGCCAACAGCCATTGTTGGAGCTTTGCGCTTCTTGAGCGCAAGGTCTGGCAATGGGACCACTTCCGTCTCCTCAGAAAACTCAGGAGGATATCCTTCGAGTGGAGCAAGCTCCGACTCGGGGAGGTCAGCAAGCTAAAAGTAAGAACACAAATCAGCATTGCAATATAACTCGAAAAGTGAAACACGCAGAAGACGTTCTGGTAGAAGCTTACCAGCACCACGGGATCTTCCAAAGTGTGCATATCCAGAGAAATCTTCGGAATCCTCCTCTCGATCCGCTCTTTGATCAGCCACTTGATCTGGCTGATGTAGCCTTGAGTGGTGTAGGCTTTGGAGCTGATGCGGAGAGAGTCTTTTTTGGAAGACGTGATGGAATGCATCAGTCTATCCCCGTGGTACTGAAGTGGCTGGATCCGACGTGAGACCCAGCATTGGACTAAGTCGGATCCCTTCAGACCCTTGTGCTTGATGAGATATTCCATCCGCCTCTTAGCGAGGATCAGATCGTCGGTGAGAGCCGGAGCAGCCTCGTCCCAGGAAAGCTGGGCCATGGCAGCTCCGTCGACAAAAGCCGGCAAAGCAGTAGCTTTGCCGGGAGCCAGAATATCCCTATGGTAGAAAAAAGTGGCTGGCCATTGTTTGACCGAGTCACTGGTAGCAATTTTGGGATAGGACCGGTCTCGTCTAACAGAAAAGCTAATAGTACCGGTGATATAAGGAACACCGGCGGTAATGGAATTTCTCCGGACATGGAAGTAGTACCGGAAGAGAAGCAGACTCGGCCTAATGCCGAGAAATCCCTCGCAAAGCGCAGCAAACACGCTCATCTCTAGAAGGGAGTTGGGAGGAAGATTATGGAGTTCAACTCCATAATGGTCGATCACCTCGGAGAAGAACTCCGAGGGAGGAAAGGACAAACCTCGGTCCAGATGGGTGCCGAAGTGGACGCGCTCGCCCTCGCACAGATTGGGGATGGTTTCGCCAGAACCTCTCCGCTAGTCGCCGGCGGCGAGAAGCCCCTCCTTCTCCACGTTCTTGAGGGCCGCCTCATCGAGGGCGTAGGGGATCCAGATTCCCCGGAAACTCTCTTTTTCTGCGGCTTCTTCCGCCGCCGCTAGATTGGAAGAAGAGGATGAAGCCATTTTTCTCTCCGGTGGAAAGGGGTGACCCTAAAGTGGCGGCGCTAGGAGCTCTGTGGGAGAAGAACGAAAGGGCTCTAGGCGCGCTGGAGATTTGGGAAGAAAGGAACGGCGAAAGACAGGTGAAGAGGAGAAGAAAAAATCTAGACCCATTATATCCACCTACCTGCGCCAAGATTCGTGCAAATGCTATAGTATAACCGCCACGCGTCGTGGAAAGAACTGGGAAGGGCCCGCACGATGATTGCGCCGCCTCGGTCTCCACGCGCGCATTGAAACGGCGCCTCGGTTCCGTGAACCGCGGACCCACCAACGGTCGTGCTGACGGAACGTATGTCAGATGACGTGACTTGACCATGCTTGTGTCAGGTGGCGTTAGAGACCAAGTTCCGGCTTAGTTTAAAAACGAGCTGGAAAATCCGAGTAACTAATTGAAAGGTCCGACTTACTTTTAAGACCCGGATCGTATTTTTTGATATGAAGTTTCAGGAACCCTTCAAGATTCTGCAAGCCGATGATCAAGCTAGACGATGATAGAATCCGACTTTGGATCTTGGAGGCCTCCGGGGGCTACTGTTGGGGATATACTTTCCAGGTATCCTCAACATTCCTCACTGACCAGGGTGGCCCACTTTGGGTTAGAGCTTTCCTTCACGGGCGGCCCAGTTAGAGAGAGAAGACGGAGTCCAATCCGACTACAGGAAGGCCCAGAAGACTTAGCGACTTAGGCCCATAATGTTACTTGTAGTTCAAGATGTACTCTGTAACCAACTCTTAGTCGTAGCCGGATTGATCTCTCCTGTAAACCCTAGGCCGGACATCTATATAAGCCGTCCTAGGGAGAGCCTTTAGGGCACCCAATACTTTAGACCTTCAACTCGCACAGGCGAAACCCTTGTAACCCATATTCCGGCTCTGCCGTATTATTGGATTGCTAGCAGGAGTAGGATCCGCCCAAAGCCGGCGGATTCGAACCTGGGTAAACTTGTGTGCTCACCGTCCCAGAATACCGTACGCCTCACACCCCTCTCTTCCGCACGCCTCGAGGACCCCCTCATGGCGTACTTGTCCTCAAACCGACGACAATACTTCGGATGAATGTTCATCACATCATTCCACCAATGGTGTGACCTTGTTATTAACAACATCCAATGTCCATGATCAGGAAACCTTGATCATCTTGTTAATCAACGAGCTAGTTTATAAGAGAGGCATAACTAGGAACCCTTTTTGTTTATTAAACGCACATGTATTGATGTTTCTGATCAATACAATTCTAGCATGTAAAATAAAAATTTATCATAAACATGGAATAAGATAATAACCACTTTATTATTGCCTCTCGGGCATATTCCCTTCAGTCTCCCACTTGCACTAGAGTCAATAATCTAGTTTGAAAAACTTTGCGTATTGAACACCTATGGCTTTCTGGTGTTGCATATATGCTATTGCTAGTGGTTAACATAATCTCCGGATCTGACAATTTCAGGTCCGTGTGTATTTGCATGTCTTTGCGTCTCTACGCATCACTCATTCTCAAATGAGATGGCATTGTATAAATTTGGTCCTTTGGTGAGACCTTTAGTTCGTTCGGCCCAAAATATGTTGATATTATTGTCACACAATATATCTTCATAGTATTAGCCCACCTTGAACCACACCTAGTTTGATAAGAAACTACTTAACACAAATGCCCTCCTTTGCTGCTACTATAGCAGTTATATACTTAGCCTTTTGTTGTAGTATCCGTCACAATATCTCAACTTTGGAACTCATCCAAATCCATCATGGAACATTCTTTCCATTATATTGTGACACCCATAGTCTAAACTGAGATAAATTTAATTTGTATCTTATGACAAAACTAGTATCAATGTAACACTTTACAATGAACTACCTTTAACTATTTGTCACTTATACATGATATATTCTTAGTTCTTCCAAAGCTCATAAGAATATCTTTACTATTGTCGATCATCTTATGAATCATTCTGGTATATGCTCATAACATTTAGAGCATAGGACATTCTAGATATATACATATCATGGTATAATCGATCAAAATCTTCATGTGATTTTACTCACCAAGTGTTGAAAAACTTGAATCTTGATACAATTCTTTCCATGCAGCAAGAACCTTTCTTGTTGTTTCCATATTGAACTCTTTCAATATCTCATATATGTATGTCTGGCACAACCATATTTGCGCCTTAATCTATCCATATAGATATTGATGCCAAATATCCCTGGTTTTCCCAAGTCTTTCATCGAAATCTTATTTTAATGAAATTCTTAACTTGTGTCAATACAAGATACATCATTTCCAATCAACAATATGTCCTCTACATAATGTATTAGAAATATGTCTCAGCGCTCCCACTTAATTTCTTGCAAATGCAAGCATCTTCATCATCTCCGATGAATTTTAAACTCTTTTAACAGTTTCATCATGGTGAAGATTCCAACTCCGCTATGCTTACTTCAACTATTGAAGTTTACATGCCCTTTTAGCACCCTTTCAATTAACAAAACCCTTCGGACCATGTCATGTACACATCCTAGGTTACCGTTCTATTAGAAGAACCTTGTTTTGTTTATTGAACTACCATATACCAAATTATATGTAGTGGTTGCTACATTAATCCGTCAAGACTATATATCGCTATGAAAGATCAAATCTTGTCATAGTCAACTCCTTGAACATTGTCGTAAACTTCTTTCTGACATGTCGACTATTTCATAGATGTTAAACATCCATGTATTATTTCTTTATAGATCCAAACACGACCGATAGGCTTCACGCCTTTCTAGAGGGTCTTCCAAGTTCAGAAACTTGTTTTCTCGTGTATGGATACTATCATGGATTCTATGACTTCTAGTCATTTTATGGAGTTAGGGCCCATCATCGCTTCTTTGCATGTAGTCGGTTCATCATTGTCAAAACAATAACGACTTGCTTATCAAATCTTACTATTTGATTCTTACCGACCCACACGGTTCTATAGGAACTCTAATCTCCGAGATCACACCTTTTGTAATCACGAGAGCCATGAGCATTGTGGCCGCCACCGGGACACTTTCCGGCGCTGTGCTACTTAGCACATATAGCTAAGGTTCAACAACCTTATCAAAGTTCTATTGTCCTCCCACTTAACTTTTCACGAAAAGTTCCTTCTCAAGAAACTTGACGTTCCAAGCAACAAACTCTTTTGTCCTCGGTGTTATGGAGAAATTCCCAAAAAATTCTTTGGGATAACCTACAAAGACATGCTTATCCGACTTTGATTGTAAACATTTTACTTATGCATAGCATACCAAAATTTAAGAAAAGACAATTCGGGTTTTATCCCAAAACATAACTCATATGGTGTCATTTCAGTGGATCACGATGGCGCTCTTTTTAGTGTAAAAGCGGTAGTCTCTAAAGCTTCAATCTTTAAAACATAATGGCAGTTTTATAAATGGCACCTTTGATCTTACCATGTCAAACATGGTTTGATTTCATCTCTCGAATATGCCATACTCCTATGGTTTATCGGGAAAACACAAATCATGGAACAATTCTTCAAATCTTAGGTGTTTTGCTAAACCTGTAACTCAAATATCTTCCTTTATGATCAAATCATAAACTCTTTTATTTTCTTGTTACAATGATTTTTCACTTCATCTCGAAAGTCTTTAAACAACTTTCAAATGTTTCATACTTCTTCCTTATTAAGTAAATATAAAGATATATTCACTCAAATTTTTGAAGAAAGAATATGAAGCAAAAAAGATCCATCGCATATGGCTACACATAATGGACTATGCACATCAGCATGCACAATTTCCAATAAGCTAGTCATCCGTTCCTCTCTGGCCCATGGACGGAGTTTCAATTATCTCGAGGAAAGTCTCACATGCGTCAATTGATCAAAATCAAAGACTCCAAAAATCCATCAACATGGAGTTTCTTCATGTTTTCTTTCCAATATAATTTAAACAGCGATGTCACTTCATAAGTGATCTTTCAATCATTTGTCTTGCGACATTCTAGCAATAGTGTTTATGGATGTGATTTCTCCAGCTAGACTTGTAAAAGTTCATCCATCCTTTATGAAATACGGTAATTATTTGAACGGCCATTGTTCTCATAATACCAGAACAAAATAACAATTATTTAAACAAATCTTGAAGGCTAGGTTTGACGACAACGAAAAACACAATAACACTTTATTTGTTTTCGATGATCATCATCACTTATTCTCTTGCTAGTTACTTAGGCCATTGCAGTTCATTGAATTGCGTTGTCCTGTATGACACTTCATACCAACCAATTCGGTATCCAATACCTAAGAACCACATTGTTTAATAAGCAAGGAATACAACCATAACATGTATATCTTCTATATACCCAAGTTGGACATCTCCAACCTTTTATTTTCTGCCAAATATTTTATAGGTTCTCTTTCAGCAATTCCTTTTTCTTTTAAAAGAATCTATCAACATAAATAGTTGTGTCATCAACATGACACATGGTACAAAGCGTATATAGTCAACTACTAATACCTTTGGACTTTCACTTTGAAGTGGATCACCATCATCAAATGTTTGGTGTTCTTTCAAAAATCCATTCTTTAGTAATCTATTAGTGTAGTAAACATTTTACTTACATCTTATATTCATCCTTATCATGACAACTTTCATGATCAAGCTACTATAGCTTATAAGGAAGAATCACGAGTATAATATCAGTTCCCAAAACCTTTTTGGTAGATTCGGATGCCTAGCATCTCCATCCTTCACAAATTCTCATACAATATGAGAACATGTATTTTGCTAAATTATACTCTATCATAATGCAACCAAAAACAATGTTTCAGATATCACAATATCTTTCACACATGATGGTTTCTGAAACAATTTTCAGCTCCAATATAATCTTGATATTAAAACAACTTTTTGAATGTCAATAATCATGGAGGCAAACATGATACTTTAGATACTAACATTGGAATTCTTACTCTTGATTTAATACTACTTATTAAACTTCATGGAGTAAATAGAGTTTGCTGAAAGTTTGCAATAGGACTTATAAACTTTAAATTGACAATCAAAACAATACGATACTAGTTTATAAAGTAAATATCTAGAATTCTATAGTTCTATTATCTCGAATAAAAACTAAGCATAAGGTAGAAAACGAATGCCAATGACTACAACAAACTATGCAAATTCACTTTGATTTAATTTATGACAAATTGAGTTCGACTAATCCAAATTACTAATGAACTCCCACTCAAAAACGACACCCCTCGTGTCTTTTTGGTGATTACATGAACCAAATCCACTACACTAAGTCCGATCATCACGTGAGTTGATGTAGCTTCAAAGGTGAGCATCTATATGGGCATCATATCAACTATATGACTCATGCTTAACCTTTCGGTCCGTGTTCCGAGGCCATGTCTGTACATGCTAGGCTCGCCAAGTAAGAACCTTAGTACTCGCATGTGTAAAACTGTCTTACACCCGTTTGTATGAAAGCGTAGACTCGAGTACACCCGATCATCACGTGATGTCTTGAAACACGATCTGCAAAACGGTGCATACTTAAGGAATAACACATTTTTATCTTGATATCTAAATGAGGGATCATCTTATAATGGTACAGAAAGCGCCAAACTAGCAGTATAAGATGCTTACATCTAATGTGTAAAGTGAGATGATATGGTCCATGCATTTGATCTCTATCATTTGCATCGTGGTATGATCTCTATCATTCCTTTGTGTGTAAGGCCAAGGTCTATGGAACTTACACGTTGAGTGAATTGTAAGAGTGTCTATCATACATCTACTTACAACAATATCGTATCAAGACACTAGCCCAGCAACGATCTAAACTAGACGCCTCTAATTTATCAATTGCAAGTTTTACGTGGCGTAGGCTTTCGGAGATAGAACCGTTCTTACCTACGAACATGAACCACAACGAGGATAACCAAATTATTAGCAACTCGTTGTAAATCAGATATTGACTATAGTAGGAGAGACAAACACCCGCCAGCCACTTATGCAAAACAAGTTGCATGTCAGTCGTGGAACCGGTCTCATGTACGATGACATGTAAGGTTGGTCCGGGCCGCTTCATCCTACTATCCCACCAATATCCAAAATACATAGAACATGCAATAACATGATCATCATCGCCCACATATCAACATATGTGTACTACCCGTGCTAAGCACCTACGCATAGATCAGGCTCTGATACCACTGTTGGGTCCGCAGCATAGAAAACAAAAAAATTCCTACGGTGTGAACTACACGCCAAGATCTATCTACTAGGTACAAAGCAACGGGTGGACATACATCCAACGAGAACTTACCCTCGTAGACAACGAGCTTTGTTAACGAGTAGGAACTCGTGGTTGATGTAGTCGTACACTTGCCAATCTCAAGATCGTGATGAAGTCCAGCAGGTCTGGCTCCAGCACGTCCATCAGATCCAGCTCCAGCAGCACCAAGTCCAGCACCGCAAAGCAGCGGTGCATCCGTGATCGCACACACGTCCAGTACCCCGAAAACCTCCGTCCCTCGCTCCAGCAAAGCAGCAGAAGCAGCAACTCCTTTCCAGATAGAGCCACCGGGAACATGTATCTCGCTAATCCGAGACCATGGGGAAATAATACTAGATGGGGAGAGAGATCCTTCACAAGGAGGTGTGAGTGAGAAGTGAGGAGAGGGGGGACTTTTATAGGAGGAGGGGGGGTGCCCCTCCTTCATGGCCGGCGCATGGAGGAGGTGACCCTTCACCTCCTCCATTCATGTGGTGGTAACCCCTCCACATTAAAATGCCCCTTCACATTCTCTTTTAAAGTCTCCACTTTAAATGCATTAAATTTCTCCAAATTTAATGCTCTCTCATTTAATAAAACTCTTTTATTATTTTTATTCAGAATTTTGTTAATTACTTTAATTAACAAACATTCACATAAAACCCCCTACAACATTTCAATATTACATGCAGAACCAATTTCAGCAATTTCACTCGAAACAGTTTCGGTGTCTATTGAAATAATTCCAGTGCTTTCTTAAATCTTTATCTGAAACATATTTGCTCCAAATTGTGTCGGTATCCCTTAAGTGTGTCACCCTACGGTTCGCGAATAATGCAGACATGATCGAGACCCCTCTCCGATCAATAATCAGCAGCGGGACCTGGAGATCCATACTGACTCCTACACATTCAACGATGACTTTTGTGATCGTGAGAACCTTTAACGCTAGTAACTAAATCCCTTTGTCTCGCGATATATTACATGTCCGAGATTCGATCATCGGTATCTCCATACCTAGTTTGATCTCGTTACCGACATGCACTCTTTTCTCGTTCCCGTGATATAACATTCTAGTGATCACATCACTTGCTTGTAAGCTATTTCAATGTGATATCACCGAGAGGGCCCAGAGTATATCTATCCGTCATCGGGATTGACAAATTCCACTCTTGATCCATGAGCCTCAACATAACACCCTCGTAGCACTGAACCCATCTTTATAGTCACCCTGTTACGGTGTGACGTTTGATGTTATCAAGATACTCTTCCGGTGTTAGCAATTAACATGATCTCATGGTCTAAGGATAAAGATTACTTCGTATGATGTTATAGCAATATAATAATAATGACTTTGATCGTAATGCTATACTTCGGATGAATGTTCATCACATCATTCCACCAATGTTGTGACCTCGTTATTAACAACATCCAATGCCCATGATCAGGAAACCTTGATCATCTTGTTAATCAACGAGCTAGTTTATAAGAGAGGCATAACTAGGAACCCTTTTTGTTTATTAAACACACATGTATTGATGCTTCCGATCAATACAATTCTAGCATGTAAAATAAACATTTATCATAAACATGGAATAAGATAATAACCACTTTATTATTGCCTCTCGGGCATATTCCCTTCAAGCACTTCCCCATGCTTGCATACATATAGTACCTATGCTTCTATCTTATTCTTGCATCATTGAGTCGTGATGCATTAAATTGGAATTCCAAGTACTATATAGCCTTTACTTTTAAACCCCATCAAAACTTGTTCCTTAATCCTATGAGCCATTACTGAAGGAGTTGTTTGAGCCATTCGAGTCGTAGAACTGCATGTGTAGGGTTTGTGAAAGTCTTTGGAGAATGAGGTACCTAAATAACTTAAACTGAGTAGTAGTGGGATAACTAAAGAAAGAGGCACCGGTGGGCAATAGTTGTTATTTGGTTCTTCCACGCTCACTTGTGTCCCGTAGGACCCCGAGTACTTGATTCATGTTCCTTGACTATTCGCACTATCCACATCCGGGAGACTCTATGGATCCCCCTTCGCCTGAGCTTGATTCACACTTTATTTCTTGGGGCCACAAACTAGCTTGGGGCTTTATTACTATCATGTACTTATGCCATGTTTTACTGCTTTATTTACAATTGCGCGTGGAGCGCTTGTACTGCTCAGGACTGCACGATTTCGCGGTATTGATAAGCCCAGTCACACTTTCAGGTTTCCAGTCGTTTACAACTATTCTCGCAAACCTTGGGTCCGTCTCGGAGCCATCCAACTTCGTTGCGGGTAGCTTATTGGGGTGGCCCCCTGAAATAATTTATGAATACTGTGAATGCATTGTCGTGAGGCCTCGTTGCTTTTTATTTGGTTCTTCACGAGGTCGATTGTGTGTGTGTTGCTATTTGTGCACCCCTGTAAGGTAAATCTTTCTAAAAGCCGTGTCTGCGGTTATGGATGACTTGGAGCACAGTTTCTCAATCATAGACAAGCATAACTAAAGTACCGCCTTTAATTTGACTAAGACATGACTAGTAAATAGTGCAACACTCGTGGAATGATTAATAAAATTGCCAATAGATGGGATGTTCTTCCGCCTTCTTGTTTAGTAAGCGAGAAAGAGGGTGACCAATGTTTATTTATGTTACTTAAATCACGGTGGTTACTAATTAACGAGCGTCCTTCCATCTCTGGTTGGGCGGATGTTGTAGCGCATCTCTATAGAACTGTTAGTTTTTATCTTTCGCTGCAATTGCATCACCCCATGTTGTTCCCTTTAGATGCATTAAGACTTGCTGAGTACCCCTAGGGTATCACACGATAAATATTTGGTTCAGATGGACATGTATACTCTCAGGATGGTTACTGGGTCGAAGAGACTGACGATAGTGGCAATGACTGTCAGGTGTAGAGATTCCGGGGATGGAGATCCATGAGATCTGTGGGCAAGATGTGCTTATTTTAGAGGCATCTTATGCCAATTTTCTTCTTGTCTATACTCGGATCTTATTTTCTACTTCCACTTGATATTATGATGTGTGATATATGAGGATGTATCCTAAACTATTATATCTATCTAGGATATTTGGATCTTGCCGTATGGCATTGAAAATTTCTATTTCTATTGTTTTTAGATGGTGTGGCTCTGATGTCTATTGTATGTCGCTAACATACATACTCATTTGTGTATGTTTTTTATCGCTTTACCTGTCGACTACGTCGCTCGCTCTTGTCCCGATGTTCTTGAAAGTGGGTAGGGTGGTTTGCCGGTACTGTTCCCTGCTCCACTTCTACGGGCCTACACGTGGGTGGCCTTGGGCCTCTACGGTAGAAACCCTTATCCACTTTTGGGTTCATCCAGGCTTGTGCTTAGAGCATAGCATCCGAGGTATTACAAAGATCAAATAGTTCAAGCGAGAAAACAAAGGGAAATCATAATGCCATAAGAAGCAATGAGAAGTCAAGGGGCATTGTGCAAACGACGAATCCCTAGAAAACCCTGGCAAGGAACCTGTAGGCAAACCCCGGAAAACCCCGGCAATGAACCCGTAGATATCTATTCTCCCCCATTAGCATCAAAAAGGAAGAGAAGTGGAGTGATGCTAACATATCCCAACTAGAAGAATGTAGGTGGCAGAGGAGGGTTAATGTTGACGTCTTCATCTTCCTGTATCTCCTCTTCAGCATCATCATCATCATCATCATCACCAGAACTGTGAGGAGCAACAGAGGAACCACTTGAACCAACAGGAGGGAACTGCCCGGGGAAATAGCCATAGAACATAGCATCATGAATCGGCGGCATCTCATAGTTAACATAGGGAATGAGAGTCATATCAGGACCATCAGGAGGAGGAATGACTTTTTGGGTCACGATAAACTCATTGTGCCTGTGTCGAGTCTCTTGGCTCATCTCAAGAGCCTTGTGGCTCACATCATAAGTGGTACAGTACATCTGAATCAACCTCTTGAAGAACATCGCAGCACCACCCTTTTGCCTTGGGTGAGAAGAAGACTCACCAACAGGACGACGAGATCCAGCCCTAGTAGCAAAGTGAGGCTGAGGGTCGTGAATAGCCTTGGTGTGCTACTCAGGGGGCCTTATCTCAGGGACATCAACTGACAGACCATGCAGGGAAAGAGTAAGCACCTCCTGTTCCACACGCTCGCCCACCATCACAACTGGAGGCACAATCTTGTTGAGCAACTTTTGCACATACACATAGAAGGTGGGATCATCATGTCCAAGGCAGCCCGCCGCAGCTCATAGTACACGAATTCACAACCATCAATCTTCCTCAACCGGCCAGGGTGACAATAGTGTAGAAGATTGGCGAAGTATCCCCGACAGTCTGTAACATCTACAATTCGGGGAACAAGGGACTGACAAAAGATGCTGGTCAAGGTGTGATAATAGAAATACATGCCAGACATGCACGGAGGAGCAAACTCAGTATCCCTGGGGTAGCAGAAAGCAAGAGTGTCAATGGTCTTGACCTTCTCACTGTGAATGCGAAAATCGCCTCCCTTGCTAGCATAACCCATAACCTCAACCAAATCAGCATAGGTGGCACGGAACCACCGTGTGCCAATCATCCAAGTCATAGTGCGCTCAACATCATAATGAAAATAGACAGTGCAAAAGAACTACCGGATATACTCAGGGTAGTAGTCCTCCTTGAGACACACAAGGTCAAACAAGTCCATCTTCTTTAGAGCGTGATCAACAAAGCGGTAATATGAGGATGCATACATGTTGAACCACTACACATTGAAAGAATCAATCTTACCACAACGAGTGACCTTAAACTGAGTGTAAATGTGATCCCACATCAAATCTTGAGTCTGAGTCTAGAACTTCTTGTCAAGGCCAGTATAGGTACAAGCCTTGAAATGATAGGGATTCTGCTTGCGAAGAGTCCGGTATAGAGCAATCTCCATATCCTTCAGATTTTGAGAAGGCACATCTTCATCCTTAGCATCCACTTCAGCTTGCTTAACCCTCTTGGCCTTGATCTTGAAGCGATAAGAACGAGTACTTCCCTTACCCTCATGTTGCACCGACTGACCAGCCCTACGAGCCCTCTTGTTCTTGGCAGGTTCCTCAGGAACATACTCCTCACTCTCATAGTCGTCACCTTCACCTATGAAAAAATAGAGAAGGGTTGGGGAGCACAAAGATTAGTACACATGCCACATGGAAAACAGGAGGAAAACTTGGATTTGAGAAAGTGCATGGTGAAATATGAACATTGCATAGAGGTCCGGCGCCAGGGCCAGTTGGACCGGCTCTAGGACCGGATGTTCCGGTGTCAGGGACGGTGAATCGGGAACAGTCTGAACGGTCATGTGCGCGAGTTGATGGACCAAGCTCAGACCGGACGGTCCGGTGGCAGGGCCGGATGACCGGAGCAGGGACCGAATTTCAACGTGGAGATCCAATACCCCATCTATGCAATGTAAAAATTCACACATGGCTCCAAAAACTAGCACAAATACAAATTTAACAGGAAGTGTAGGCCATGGTTTGACGTGCTTGGCATACAAGAACAATGGTGGAACCTTAACTTGTCAAATCCAACAAGATGTATATCAAAACATGGGGATTTGAGAAGCACAAGAGTGGGAGCAAAGGATTACCCGAAGACATGGTTTCCATTGGAGGAAAGCACACAAGTGACCTTGGGGAGGAAGAACACAAAGAGCTCCCAAACCTCCGCGAGATGGAGAAATTCCTTTGGTGGAGAACCTCCAAAGAACCTTCTACATGATTTGGTGGCCCAATCTATGGATCCTGGGGCGGAATCACCCAAGGTGAGGAGGGGAGGGGGGAGGGGTGACAATGGAGTGAGGAGGGGTTGGGGAAGTGAAAGGGTAATTGTTGGAGGGGTAGGGATCGAGCTAGGAAGAAGGAGGATAAGATCTCAGATCCAGTCTGGGAATCGGTCCTACCGAGCCACATACCGGACTAGTCGGTCCTAGGGCCGGTGAAATGAACTTGAAACCGAATCTGAGTACGAGGCGTCGCACGTGAAGATTCAGTGGCAAGTCCAGTCGACCGGCTCCAGGACCAGAGCACTCGGTCTGAACCAGGCTGACCACCGAAGTTTAATCGAGATTCTTCAGTACATAGGTTTGGATAGACTCGAATTTACACTGGCCCGTGCACCAGACGGTCCGGTCCTGCGGCTAGTCAAACGGGGCCACAGATCGGAAAACCCAGAAAAACTCCATTTTTTCCAAAAACAGGAATTTTTCAAGAGTGGCATGTGCATGTACAGGAAGATAGTAGACTCCAGGGTAGAGGAAGCAGGTGATCTAGGCACTCCCATTGGACAATAAGCAAGTTTAAACACACAAAAACAACAGTAGGCATGATTCGATAATATCAAGATCCACAAGTTGTAAGAACCAAAAGAGGAAGCAAATGTTTGGCAGCGGATTTATCCCCCTATGTTTAAGTACACATGTCATGGCGCCTCAAAGATAGATGCTTGGACCCATATCATGACACAAGATCAATTAATATCTGACACATAGGTATGCATCAAACCAAGACATGGTAAGATGACTATCCCCATATCTGTTGTGCGACTAGGCTACATTGCAAGTTATGAGCAATAATATAGTGCAAGAAGTAAGTCAATCCAAGTTTTTAGGATCTAGAATACTGAGTTCTCGCCTCAACATGACAAAATGGGCTTCATCCAAAGGTTTGGTGAAAATATCCACCAATTAGAACATCGTTCCCACATGAGTGAGATTGATATCACCATTTGTGAAATGGTCACGTAGGAAGTGGTGGCGAATGTCAATATGTTTGGTGCAAAACTGTTGGACGGGGTTATTGGCGATCTTTATTGTGCTTTTGTTGACACATAGAAGAGGCATCGTACCAAGAGACACTCCATAATCTTTCAAGGTTTGCTTCACCCATAACAATTGAGTGCAACAAGATGTTGTGGAAATGTATTTGGCTTTGGCGGTGGATAGGGCGGTGGAGTTTTGTTTCTTGGATGACCAACTCACCAATGACTGTCCAAGGAATTGGCAATCCTTGGAGGTCGACTTCCCGTCAACCTTATGACTGGCCCAATCAGAACCCGAATAGCCAACAAGCTCAAAGGTTGACCCCTTTGGATACCAAAGCCCGAGTGTAGGAGTGAGAACAGGGTACCTAAAAATCCTTTTGACCGCCATAAAATGGCACTCCTTGGGAGCGGATTGAAAACACGCACACATTCCAACACTTAACATGATATCTGGCCTAGTAGCACAAAGGTAGAGCAAGGAACCAATCATGGAGAGATATACCTTTTGATCCACATCCTTCTCACCTACTCCAAGACCAAGTTGCTCATTTAGTGGCACGGGAGTCTTCATGGGATTGACATTGGTCATCTCAAACTTCACGAGCATGTACTTCACATACTTCTCTTGGGAGATGAAGGTGCCTTGAGCAAGTTGCTTCACAATGAAGCCTAGGAAATACTTCAACTCCCCCATCATGGACATCCTAAATTTCATAGTCATCAGCTTGGCAAAAGCTTTTTTATGAGATTCATTAGCTCCACCAAATATAATATCATCAACATAAATTTGAACAAGGAATAAGCCACCCCCTTTAACCCTTTTGGTGAAAAGGGTGGAATCGACTTTACCCACGCTAAACCTGTCCATGAGTAGGAAATCCCTAAGGTGCTCATACCAAGCATGAGAGATTTCTTTAGTCCATAGAGAGCCTTATGGAGTAGACACACATGGTTGGGATAGCGTGTGTTTTTGAAACCTAGGGGTTGAGCTACATATGCAACCTCTTTCAAGGGACCATTAAGAAATGCACTTTTCACATCCATTTGATAAAGCTTGAAGTTATGAAAATATGAATATGCAAGCAAGAGATGAATAGCTTCAAGGCGAGCAACGGGCACAAAGGTATCCTCATAGTCGATACCTTCTATTTGGGCATACCCTTGCGCCACTAACCTTGCTTTGTTTCTTGTGACAGTTCTGTTCTCATCTTTCTTGTTCTTGAACACCCACTTGGTCCTAATGACATTGATTTAATGATCTTTAGGTATCACCACGAGAGACCAAACTTCATTGCGGGTGAAGCACTCAAGTTCTTCTTGCATGGAAACGACCCAATCCAGATCTTCTAAAGCTTCATGGACCTTGAGTGGCTCAAATTTAGAAACAAATGCATGATGTCCACAAAAGGTTGTGAGATGCTTCTTCTTGTTGCGAGTCTCGATCCCTCTTGATATGCTTCCAAGGATATTATTGACTTGGATCCCACTTGCAATAGAGGCAGACTTGATCTTCCAGATTGTACCTTCATGATCAACAAATTCATCTTTTGATGGTCCTTGATCATTGACGACTTCTTGAGCTTGACCTTGGTTTTGAGGAACTTGTCCATCTTCTTGGTCTTGCTCAACGGGTTGAGGCCTTGGTTCTTGTTCTTAGGTTTGTGAGAGTTGTTAGTCTTATGGTTCACTTGATGACTCAACTTGAGTAGAGCTAGGCTCTTCTTGAGTCAGGCTTGATACTCCCCCACCAACTTCTTGATCATGGATATGATATTCAGTGGGCAAGATATGCCCAATTCCCATCAACTTGATGACTCGAGAAGAATCTCCATCACCTACATCATGTGGAACAACTTGCCCCTCCTGGGAGCCATTATTCTCCAAAAACTCCACGTCACAAGATACTTCAACACAACCATTGGTTTTGTTGTAGTATATATAGGCATGAGAGTTTTCCACATAACCAACAAAGATACCCTCTATGGTTCTAGATCCGAATTTACCAAGCTTTTCTTTGTTGTTCTTGATGAGGCACTTGCACCCAAAGATGCGGAAGTAGTTGATGTTGGGCTTATTCTTTGTGAGAATCTCTTACGGAGTCTTGTCAAAGGGAGCTCGAAGGAAAAGCCAGTTCGAGTAGTGAACGGCGGTACCAATGGCTTCTCCCCATAAGTCGTGGGGTGACTTGAACTCACTAAACATTGTTCTTGCCATCTCTATGATAGTCCGGTTCTTCCTTTCAACAACACCATTTTGTTGAGGGGTATAGGGAGCCGTGAATTCATGCTTGATCCCCTCATATTAAACGAACTCTTGCATGGTGTAGCTCTTGAATTCAGTGCCATTGTCGATCCAAATGGTATTGATCTGCACTTCATGGGTACTTTGAGCTTGCTTGCCGAAGATCATGAAATAATTTTAGGTCTCATCCTTTGTCTTGAGGAGGAAGACCCAAGTGTACCTTTAATAGTCATCAACAATGACAAGACCATACTTTCTTCCACCAAGAGTATCATATGTTGATGTCCCAAAGAGATCAAAATGGAGAATATCCAAAGGTCTTGAGGTGGCCACCTTGGATATTGATGGGCGACTCTTTCCACGTTGCTTCTCGTAGATGCAAGCACTACACACACGATCCATCTCAAAAGACATACCGGTTAGTCCAACAATATGCTCACCCTTTAGGTGTAGTATAAGATTTCTCATGTTGACGTGGCCAAGGCGGTGATGCCAAAGCATCCCTCATGAACCTTGGCCATTAGAAATGTGGAAATAGATTGGCTCTCTTGCGAGAGATCGACCATGTAAAGGTTGTCTTCCACATATCCAACAAGGACTAAATTGAGATTATCACTCCTAAAGACTTTCATAAAATTTCTCGAAAAATAAGAATCATAACCGGCATCTGCAAGAAGTTTAATTGAAAGCAAGTTATAGCCAGGGTTCTCAACAAGCATGACAGTCTCTAGGGTCAAAGCCTTGGAGACCACCAACTTGCCATAACCTAGTACCTTTACTTTAGAGTTCTTTCCAAAATTTATGCTTGACGTTGAATTGACATCATGAATGAATTGGTCAAGCCCACTTCTACCTCTGTTCATATGATTGGTGCATCCACTATCAAACACCCACTTAGATAAACCGTAGGCATAACCCTACAAAATCAATTCTTTGATTTAGGAAGCCATTGAGTAATGGGTCCTCTAGCATTAGCAACAAGATCTTTTGGTACCCAAATTGAGTACCACCTATAAGCATAACCATTACAAGGGCCAACATATTTGGCATACACATCTCCTTGGGTTCCCTTACATAGAACATAGGATGGATTGGGATTTCCCGCAAATTTGTGATTGGGGTTGCCCCTTGTGGCTCCCCCATTCACAACATTCTTCTTTACTTGGTCAACCCCATTGTGCCCTTCTTTCACAAATATGATCTTCTTAGGTGGGTTGGCACCATTCTTGTTGTTTTTTGGGGTCAAACCCCATACCTTTCCTTGGAGCTCTCTCCGTTTGGCGAGTAAGAATCTCGTCAAGAATCTTGACCTTGGAGAAAGGTGTGAGAAGCTCCTTCTCGAGTTGTTCCTTGAACTTCTCGTTTTCCTCAAGGACACAAGCTTGATCCAAGGTAGAATTAGAAGCATAAGTAGTATTTTCAACAATGATTGGATCCTTCAATGTACCAAGAGCCTTTGCATAGGATACTCGAAGTTGATCATGGTTCTCCCCAAGTTTTATGAGCTCACACTTGACAAGAAAATTAGCTTTCTCAAGGTCCTCAAGGTCATTGGTGAGAAAAGGATGAGCAATCTCAAGTTACTTCTTTGAAGCATCAAGCTCTTGGGACAAGGTAATAGCCTTATCTAGGGTATCCACATCTTTTGCCTTATCAAGTTCATGGATTTCAATTCATTGTTTAAGAAGTGAGGTGATGTTCTTTTCCTTGCTTAAATCTTGCTTAAGGAGATTGAATCTTTGTTTCTCATCATCAATAGGAGATTCCAAGCTATAAATGGTCTCGTCACTTGAGTTGACAAGGTCCATTAATTGCTTGAATCTAGCACAAGCATTGCTAGGAAGAGACTTCGTGATTTTAAACATTTCTTGTACATAGTCTTCATAAAATTCATCATTGTCACTATCAATAGTACTACCATGATCATCAAGGATGCTAGAGAGAGAAGTAGGGGAAGAGATCACCTTGGAGCTCCTTGCCATGAGGCAAGAGCCGATGACCTTGGGGGTAGGAGATTCATCGGTGTAGTCCTTGGCATAGTCGTAGGTGAGTAGTGACCCGAATTTGGTATAACACAAACTAGCCTCACCCACCACCACTCCTCATCCCCACACCCCACATCACATTTGTCCTTGGAGCTTCTTGCCATAAGGCAAGTGCTGGTGACCTTGGGAGAGTTGGAGTCGTTGGCGTAGTCTTTGGCGTAGTCATATGTGAAAAGTGACCCGGGTTCGGCAAAATCCAAACCGACCACTCCCACAACCTTCTCCTCATCTTCACTATTCGCACCGGATAAGTACTCTTGGCCTAGAAAGCCTTTGCCATCACGCTTCTTATTCTTCTTGTATCTTTCATTGATGGGGTTTGGCTTCAATCTTGGCTTGGTGCCCTCTTCATACTTGGGCTTGTCAAGTCTCTTCTCATATGGGCACTTGTCGGCAAAGTGATCCGACTCATTACAATTGTAGCAAGTCCACTTCTTCTCACTTGGTCTAGTTAAACTTCTCCTTCTTCGAAACTTCAAGTTTTTGGTGAAGAGTGCAAGTTGAGAGAACATATCATCAACTCCATCACTATCATTCTCTTATTCACTTGCAACATATTCTTGCACATGCTTAGACTTCAATGCTTGGGAATGAGAGGACCCAATAACACGGTTTATCTCCTTGATCTTTTGTCCCTCCTCTGCCAAGTTGTCCATGGAAACAATATATGGTACTAGATCATTAGGAGAGAAATGGCCAGCTGAATCTAGGAGTTGCAAGTTCAAGGCAAGCTTTTTTCGGTGGATGCGATCATGGAGATAATCTTGGTCTTCATGAGCTCATCATTCAAGTTGAACCCATCATCATACTTGTCACAACCAAGACCACTAATCTTCACATGGAGGGCAACAAGTCTTTTGTATGCTTCCGTGATGGACACACCATCACGGTTCATGAACATGTTCATCTCTAACTTGGTAGCATATACTTGGACTTTTTGATAAGAGACGTTTCCTCTTGGAGAATGACAATAATATCCCAAAGTTCCTTTGCGGTGGGGATGTCACTTACTTTATCATGGAGAGTGTGGTGGATGGCACTCATTATCTTGTCACAACCGTTGCATTTAGTTGACAGTCATAGTACTCTTCCGGGGTGAGATCGTCGGGATTTTGTGGATAGAAGCCTTCGCACAGAATGTCCCAAAGCTCCACACTACAACTGTGAAGATGAGATTCCATAGTTGCTTTCCAATGAGAGAAGTGAGTTCCATTATAATGAGGTGTGGGACCCGAACCATTAATATGATACATGATGTTCTTTTGCTTAGGATATATATACGGAAATTTATTAGGAGGCATGGATACTTTCATTAGGTCACTCTCATTAGAGGACTCGTTGATAGTCTCCTTACCGGTGTCCATCAACATCCCATGAGGTACTATCGAAGGTCCGACAAGCATGGCCCCCTCGCCAGTCCCTGTAAAACATCCTTCGAGGAAACTTTTTCGAGCAAGGAGATCGGAATCTGCCTTAGCCTTATCACGGGTGCTTTTGGCAAAGAGTTCATGGAGATCCTTGACCGAATAAGTTTCATCCTCATCCTCATCAGAGAAAACCATCTTTTCTCTTAGGCAGTGAAGCCCTTAAAAGAGCCCTATGCTTTGATACCAATTGAAAGTGTAAGATGGTTTACCTAGAGGGGGTGAATAGGTTTCTACAAATTTATTTATAATATTTTGCAAGTTTTAGGCTTTGCAGAATATGAGTGTGCCTAAATGCAAACTAGCAGATGCAACCTAGATGATAATACAATATACTTCAAGCACCAACACTATCACAAAGTAAACAACACAAGTAAGAGATTGGTTAAGGGGTAACCGAAGCACACAGAGACGAATATGTATTCCCGTGTTCACTCCATTTGGGAAGGGGGCTACATCACGTTGGTGAGGTGTGGGGTCCCACAAAGGATTCCCCAATGCCACGAAGGCTCACCTTCTTCTATGAGCCTATCCCATGAAGGAACATCTCACTTACTCATGGTAGACTTCAAGGTTGTCTCCAAACCCTCACAAAATTTCCACGGAGCAATCACAAGCCGAATGCCTCCGGTCAACCCTAGACGCCTAGGATTTCCCAAGAACCCAAGAATAACAATCTAACTCGATGAACCCAAGGGAGAATGAACTCTGGCTTGGTGGAAACGTAGATCGGGACCTCCTCTTGCTTTATACCAAAGGGATTTGGAATTGGTTGGGTAGAATGGGAGATCCTCAAGAAATTGTGTTTCAACAATGGATAGACAGACCTTCAAGTATGAATCATTGAATGAATGGCTGACTAGATCAAGGTGGAAGAAGGGGTATATATACCCTAGGGAGAAATCTAGTCGTTTGAAGCAATTCTGCATGAACTCAATTACAAGTTCGGTCGCACCGGATGGCTCAGTTCCTAGGCCGGTCCACCAAAACCCAGACCGGCACTCATCAGTACACTAGTTCAGAAAGACCAGATATTGAAACCGGACTTCCTGGTCCATTGGTCGGTGTACCGGTGCTGGCACCTAACCACTCGGTCTGGGGACGGTCTAGTCGGTTCAATGACCAGGAACGACTCTGTCTCTAGTTCCAGATAGACCCAGTATTAAACACCAAAAATCCCGGTTCAGAGTCATTTTTCCAGCACTGCCACCGAACCGCCTGGTCTGGGAGCCAGTCCAACCGGCTTGCACACCGGATCCTACAAAAACACATTGAAAGATAGTTCTCCCTCTCCTCTCTCTTCGGTGATGGGACAAGTGGGTGTATAGAATGTGTGTATGGCTTAGGAATTCATCCCCAGCAAGCTCATCGAGAGAACCCCTCGTAATAGTGCAGAGTTCCTAAAGACTCAAGTTACATAATAAAGCAAAACTCCGGCACAAATCTTCGTTATCGATATGGAGGGTCTCCAACGATCTTCCAACACACCATCGGACTAAAACCAGTGTAAGACACTAGTAGGAAACATTAGTCCGCTCAAACTATGGTGTCATTGTTAACCAAAAACAGTAGAGGGTAAAATACCCTTTTAGGGCGTAGATCAAGATAAATGGCATGACGTGGAACTCATAATGTCCACTATGGGTGTGGAAAGTTATTTTGCTTCATCCTCGTCTGCTAGTCTAATTTGATGATATCCCTAATGGAAAATGAGCTTTGTGAAGAATTGAGACCCGGCTAACTCTTCCAATGGGGTATTAATCCTTAACAATGACATCATTGAGGTTCCTTGATGACCCACAAGTATAGGGGGTGTATCGTAGTATTTTTGATAAGTAAGAGTGTCGAACCCAACGAGGAGCAGAAGGTGCTGGCTAGTGGTATGGATCAGGAATTCTCTGCAAATACTTAGCAAACAGATTTTTAGGGGTTTTCGATAAAGCAAGTAACCAAAGTACGAGTAAATAAAAGACAGTAGGAATAAATGCAGCAAGTGGCCCAATCCTTTATGCAGCAAAGGGCAAGCCGGTTGTATTACTTAAGATGACCAAACGTTCTCGAGGACACACGGGAAGACTGTCAAGTGCTTTCGCTTCATATAGTCGATTAATCTTCTCTAGCTTGCTAAGTGTTGTGTGGGTGAACCTTTGCTAATGTACCGCCCCATCCAAGACTAATACATACTTGTGATTATACCCCTTGCAAACATCCGTAAGTACAAGAAAGTAATTAAGGTAGAAACCTAACCATAGCTTTAAACTCTAAGACCCTTACGTCCCTTGTGTAATGGTTTCCTAACGGGGGTTCAGGTTTTTGTCACTCCGGCAACCCCTACGATTAGTAGCCAAATACACAATGCATTCCCCTAGGCCCATATAGGTGAAGTGTCATGTAGTCGACATTCACATGACACCACTAGAAGAAGTACACCACAACTTAAATAACAATCTATTGAATCTTTCTCAACACAACTCCACTACTAACAACAAGACTTCTCCCATGTCCTCAAGAACAAAACGAACTACTCACAAGACATCATATGGATCATGATCAGAGATGGAATAATGATGTATAACAATCTGAACATAAACAATAATTCAATGGTTCACTAAATAGCATCAATTACAAAGAGTAATCAACACCGGGAAAGTTTCCCCTATGAACTAATGCAAGATCCAACTCAATTGTTACAGCAATATGGAGATGGTGATGAGGGTGCTGATGGTGATGATGGTGGTGGTGATGATGATGATGATCCCGATGAAGTCCAGTTTGATGGTGGTGTTAATGGCGACGATCTCCCCTCTCCGGGAAGGAATTCCCCTGGCAGAAATCTGTCTGCCGGAGAGATCTTTCTCTCTCGGTGTTTTCCACCTCGCAGAGGCGGCGGAATCTTTCTGTGGTCGCTCCCCAAGTCTTAGGGTTTCGTGCGGATGATATACGCCAGAGGAGAGAGGCTGGAGTGGGCCAGGGCGGCCACACAACCTCCAGGCGCGGCCTAGGCCTGCCCGCGCCATGGGGTGGTGTGGGCCCCCTATGGCCCACCTCCACTCCATCTTATGGCATCCTTAGTCTTCTGGAAAAATAGGATTTTCCGTATATTTTCCTAGATTTTCTGATCTTCGCGAATTTTGCCTCCAAACAGCACCTTTTCCATCAGAATCCTGACTGCAGCGGTCCATGCTCCAAAAGTCATCAACCATGCAAAAATAGATGAAATAACATAAGTATCACCTCTCAATATGAAATATATCAATGAATAATAGTGAATTAAGACATAGAATAGTGATGCAAAATGGACGTATCAACCCCCCCCCCCCCAAGCTTAGACTTCGCTTGTCCCCAAGCAAAACTGAGCTCAATAAACATGGACTCAGGTTTATGGAGTGAAGAGTCGATAAAATAATACGGACAAGAAGCATCACACTCATCAAAGACATAGATCATAATAGAAGACAACTCACTATTATATAACTCAACTTGCAATGAGTAAAGGAAACACAATAAAGATACATAAAGTGAATCATAATTGGTAATGGCAAACTTAGCTCTTGGTCGAAGAATAGTTGATAATTTGCTGGAGTTCACAAATAGCTGGTTTTCAAAGATAGCTTTCAAAGTAGTAAACATCAAGATAAGAGCAATGTGCAAAACAAGGAACATAAGAAACATGATTGAATAAATCATCATATGAATGAATGAAACACAACAACTAAAAATACTTGCCGAGATAGAAGGGAGTAGGTTTACTGACTCGACTACAAAGTAAAAGAAAGGGCCCTTCGCAGAGGGAAGCAGGGATTGCAAGTCTCATAAAGAGCTCCCAAATATTATGATACTTACTAGCTTTCAGCTCTCATTGCTTCTATCATAGGCATCTTTAGGTGATTAAGGTTAAAGTGACACAACTAAGAGGATATGCTTGACAAGTTATAAGTTGAAATCTCAAGCCCCTTACTTATGAGTACCGATCCTCATGCTACTCAACTTCAGTCACGAGCAAGCTCTTGTCATTGTAAATACATGCGTATCATCGAGAACTGCCAACGGGGTACCCCTTGCACATGACACAGGAGCTATCCCATAATCAAAATGACAAGGCAAGCAGACAGTGAGCATCTCAGCGATCTTTTTATTTGCTATTTGCATAGGTTTTTATTGAGGATGCTTCATAGAATGCTCACTATAGTTATGCTGCAAGTTTCCACCATGATTAGGCATGGCTTAGGCTAGCGGCCCAGGCGTTTCTCTAACATAGATATAAACTCCATGATCTTACAAGTTCCACTTTTATTTCACACCGCCGGGATCCATAAGCAAAAGAACATGATATCAACTAGGTACAAGTACCAATGAAGTGTTGAAAGCGGTCCCCATGATGCATGGTTCGGCTAACTTCAACTCATAAAGCGCAAGCATATACGCAACAAAGAAGGAACCAATGGTTCAAGTTTATTAATTGTAAGAAAGTAAAGTGTGCCCTCAAGTTCGTGAGAGCTTTAATCACTAATTTTCACATAACAAGTTTAATTTGGGAGATAGATAAAACAAGAATTTACTTGGAATAGCAATAATGCTACTAGGTAGGTATGGTGGACACAAATGGCGAAGGTTTTGGTTTAAGGAAGTGGATGCACGAGAAGAATACCCTCTCAGTACAGGTTTTTGGCTAGCAAGGCTAGGTAGCAAGTATAAGAGTTGAAGGAAACAACCAAACATACAAGTGATAAAGACAAACATGCAATCTTCCTTGGAAGCACAGAAGATCTTAACTAGAGAATACTATACTTATGAGCAAATCAAGAAAGAAAGATGATGAAATTATTTTTCTTTAATGGTACTTTCAACTCTCAAAAAGGTGTTGCTACTGACCGAGCCAGGTTTGCCAAAACCAACTAAATTAACTCAATGATCCCAAAGTGATACCAATACTAACAACAAGATCAATCATATAACCACGAATTGAAAACTAATATAAGCTATGCAAAAGAGTGAATATTAGAACTTCTCATTAATATTCCATAATGGAAACTCACACCAAGGGATACATATCTAACGAGAGAGGGGACACTTCCATAATGGAAACCATACTACATAATAACTCCTCTATTCATGATATGACTCTACTAATAAGGTAAAAAGATAGAAGATAGTGATGTGATACCGCGGCACTCCCCAAACCAAGGGGATGCCAAACCTGATGACGAATTACTCCTTCGGAGGTGATGGTAATATTTTCTTAATTGTCGTGAGGAAATCTTCCAGCATCTTGCGAAGCCTATTATTCTCCCATTGAAGCATGTCCACCTTCCTCTGCAGGTCTCGATACTTATCACAGAACTCCTTAGTGACTCGTAGGGCTTCCGCTGATGCAGAGCAAGAGACTGAAGGTACCAACCCCTGCTTGGGGTCTTGGAGGTCTTCCTCCATGGGCTCCTTCCCTTTATCCTTGGCAAACACCATTGTGCTTCTAAACTTTCAAAGAGTATGTCCTGGCAGAAACAGTCGAAACAAAAACACGATGAAAACACGATATACGAACCTCGGGGGATCCGGCGGGTTATATATTATGAAGTTTCATATCAAAAGGAAGGTACTAGGTGAAAACGAGTCGGAGGCGGAGTCCTGGGTGGCCTCACCACCTGGTGGCCCGGCCAGGGGTGGGCCCGCGCCATGGGGTGGTGTGGGCCACCCCGGCTCCTGTTCCATCCCTTTTTTGCTTCGAAACTTTCCTTATTGACTGAAAACTGCAAAAATATAGCTGGATTGTATTTTCGTGGAACTTTTCTTACCAGAACTGTTACCTATTTGAATACGGACTCTGCAGGTCTCTGAATTTGGTCCTCAATGAATTTCTCTGGAGTTATAACTTGAAAGGCTTCAACATCTTCATTGTAAGAATCTCCAGCAATATAGTGTTTGAGTCGCTGTCCATTCACTACTTGTGTAGTATTATCTTTTAGAGAAGAAATTTTTATTGCTCCTGAACGGTATACTTCTTCAATGATGAAAGGTCCTTCCCATTTTGATAGTAGCTTACCTGCAAAAAATCTGAGACGAGACCTATACAATAGAACTTTCTCACCAACATGAAATTCTCTCTTAAGTATTCGCTTGTCATGCCATCTTTTAACTTTTTCCTTAAAGAGCCTAGCATTCTCATAGGCTTCACTCCTCCATTCATCTAAAGAACTTAAGTCAAATAATCTTTTCTCACCAGCGAGCTTACAATCTCTATTTAGTTCTTTCACTGCCCAGTAAGCTTTGTGTTCTAATTCTAAGGGTAGGTGGCAAGCTTTCCCATAAACCATTTTATAAGGAGACATTCCCATAGGATTTTTGTAAGCAGTTCTATAATCCCATAAAGCATCATTCAACTTCTTAGCCCAGTTTTTTCTAGACCTATTAACAGTCTTTTGCAAGATAGATTTAATTTCTCTATTTGATAACTCTACTTGCCCGCTAGTTTGGGGGTGATAAGCTGAAGCAATTCTATGATTAACATCATATTAGCGAGGGTCTTCCTAAAACCGCCATGAATGAAATGAGAACCCCCATCAGTCATGAGATACCTAGGCACTCCAAACCTAGGAAAGATAACGTCCTTAAGCATTTTTAGAGAGGTTTCCCCGTCAGCGCTTTTCGTAGGAATGGCTTCTACCCACTTAGTAACATAATCAATGGCAACAGGAATATGAGTGTAACCCTTTGAAGGAGGGAAATGACCCATAAAGTCGAATCCCCAACAATCAAAAGGTTCAATAACTAGAGAGTAGTTCATAGGCATTTCATTGCGTCTAGAAATATTACCAACACGCTGACATTCATCACAAGATAACACAAATTTTCTTGCATCTTTAAAAAGGGTAGGCCAGTAGAAACCTGATTGTAGTACCTTTTGTGCAGTTCTATCTCCTGCATGATGTCCTCCATAGGCACTACCATGACATTTATGCAATATCTCCTTTTGTTCATATTCTGGAACACATCTTCGCATAATACCATCCACTCCTTCTTTGTATAAGTGTGGGTCATCCCAAAAATAATGCCTCAAATCATAGAAGAACTTTCTTCTTTGCTGAGCTGTAAAAGTTGGAGGCAAATACTTGGAGACAATAAAGTTAGCATAATCAGCATACCCAGGGCTTCCTCGCGAGCTCACCCCCACTGCAGCTAACTGTTCATTTGGGAAACTATCATTAACAGGCATAGGGTCAAAAGAGATGTTTTCCAAACGAGATAAATTATCAGCTACAGGATTTTCAGCACCCTTCCTATCTACTATATTTAGATCAAACTCTTGTAAAAGCAGCACCCATCTAATAAGCCTAGGCTTAGCGTCTTTCTTCGTCATAAGATATTTAATAGCAGCATGATCAGTATGAATGGTTACTTTTGAGTCCACGATATAGGGCCTAAACTTATCACAGGCAAAAACAACAGCTAGAAATTCGTTTTGAGTAGTGGCCTAATTCCTTTGAGCAGCGTCTAGAGTCTTACTAGCATAATGGATAACGTTTAACTTTTTATCAATACGTTGCCCAAGGACATCCCCTACAGCAAAATCACTAGCATCACACATTATTTCAAAGGGTAAACTCCAATCAGGTGGTTGAACAATAGGGGCTGTAGTTAAAGCCTTCTTAAGAGTTTCAAAAGCTTCCCTACAATCATCATCAAAAACAAAAGGTACATCTTTTTGAAGAAGATTAGTGAGAGGTTTTGATATCCTAGAGAAGTCTTTAATAAACCTCCTATAGAAACCAGCATGACCAAGGATACTACGAATACCTTTGATGTCTCTTGGACATGACATCTTCTCAATTGCCTCAACCTTAGCTCTATCAACCTCTATGCCTCTTTCAGAAACTTTATGCCCAAGAACAATCCCTTCATTAACCATGAAGTGGCATTTCTCCCAGTTAAGAACAAGATTAGTTTCTTCACATCTCTGCAAAACTTTATCAAGGTTGTGTAGACAATTATCAAAAGAAGTTCCATAGACAGAAAAGTCATCCATGAACACTTCTACAATTTCCTCACAAAAACCATGAAAGATAGCAGACATGCACCTTTCGAAAGTAGCAGGAGCATTACATAAACCAAAAGGCAAGTTCCATAAGGGCAAGTAAAAGTAAAAGTAAAAGTAGTTTTTTCTTGATCTTGTTGTTTAACATCAATTTGAGAGAAACCAGAATAACCATCAAGAAAACAAAAATGGGTCTTTTTAGACAACCTTTCCAACATTTGATCAATAAAAGGAAGCGGGTAGTGATCTTTCTTAGTAACTTTATTGACTTTCCTAAAATCGATGCACATCCTATAGCCTACCACTATTCTTTGAAGAATAAGCTCATCATTATCATTAGGGACAACGGTAATACCTCCCTTTTTAGGAACACAATGAACATGACTGACCCATTCACTATCAGTAATAGGGTAAATAATACCAGCATGTAGCATCCCATCTGTCTAACATATGTAATGCTACATGGTCTAGTAATATAATTGCTACTTCCTACATATAATTGTTGCATCATAATTATATCATGCTCATGTCATCATGCCACCTTGCATTTGAGCATCATATAAAACCCTTTTCATTTGGTTCTTCTCTCATATGCATTAGTAATTGTATTTGGCTCTTGATAAATTGTATTTGACTCTTGATAAATGCTTGATGCCCAAATTGAGGTTGGGGCATATCTTTCATTCAACTCCATCACCTTTCTTTGTCACCACCTTATAATTCCACCATTCTAATTACACATGGGCTTTTATTTTCTTTTGGCATTTAATCTAGCCCATGTGGGTTGGGATGGATCCAATTCTATTTTCTTTTGCTTGGCCTTTACTCCACATTTTGGTAATGCATGGGAATCATGCCATGTTATATTATTATTGTTTTCACAAGAATAAAACATGGCATTTAATACTTATGCATGGGCCATGCAAAGCACCCTATCCTTTCTCCTTGTTTTTCTTTGCTTTTGGAGTGGATCTAGTCTTTGGAACCAAACCAAGTGCTTCTCTTTCTTGTGTTTCTCCCCATCATCCTAGAGGATTCTTCTCTTTGTCTTGTGGGCATTTGTTGCATGCAAAGGGTACATGAGCCATATGTTTCTCTCATCATAAAACAAAATCTACCTTTTCCATCTCACCCTCCATTTTCACCTTTAGCTTGTTCTTGCCTTTGGTCATATTACAACCCCTCAAACCTCTCTCTCTCATCCTCACCTTCCCTCCTTATCACCAAACCCCACCCATGTGCTTGATCTTATTTTGTTCATGATCTAAACCCTCATCCTCTTGATCATGCACGTGGTTAGGCATCAACAAAACCACCTCCCCATCCCTTTTTCTCTCTTTGATTGATCTTGGTTTCTTGCCATGTGCACCAAGACTCTCACCTCACTCCATATCCATCTCCTTGTCCCTTTAATCAAAACTTCCAGAAATTTCCAAAAAGGTTTATTTTATGAGCTCCGGACCGCCCCTTCTTTTCCTCCTGGGCCGCCCCTTTTCTTTCCCTGGCCCGTACCCCTTCACCGTTACGCCATCTCCCTCTATTCCTCTTCTCCGTCGCCTCCCCTCTCTGCTCAGCGACAGACGACAACGGGCAGGTGGCCGTCCCCGCCGTCATCCGCGTCAGCAAGAACGCCGAACGCGTGACCTACCCGCCCTTATCCTCTCGCGCCGTGCTGCCGAACCCTAGCTGCCCGTCCTTGTTTTTCCTCTCCCTCCTCTCCTGTGTGCCATGGCCACCGCCGGTCAGAGCCCCACGACGCCGATCCCGTCCTATCTAGCACCGAGGACTCGCCGGGAAGCACCGCCGCGGATCTTGGCGTCGTTCCAGCCTGCTAGGAGGAGCCGGACCCGCTCGGAGCTGCCCCCTCGCCGGTGAACTGTGCACCACCGCCGCGACCTTGTCGTCCTCCTTCGCTCCGGCCGTCCCATCCTCTGATTCCTTGGGGAATCAACGAGGTGAGCGTACCCTCTTCCCCTTCCCCTTTTCCTCCCCTCCGCGTGCCGAGCGCCGCCCGATTTTGGCCCCGCTGGTGAAGTGTCCCGCCGACGAGCAGTCTAGACCGTGCGCTCCCCCTCTATTCCCCGAGGCGCTCCGTCCGGTACGACCCATCTCCGACGTTCCATCCTGAACAAGATCCGTAGCTGGTGATCCCCTCTCCTCGTTTTGTTTTGGAGGCAACGCGAGATACGCCACCATTCCGCCGCAAACCTTGCCGGAAAACATCGCCGCCGTCGGGACCGTCGCGGTTCAGTACGCGCGGGTTCAGTACACAGCCATAGCAGATTTGCAGAAAGCCCCCAGCACCTTTTGTCGATCACGCCCAAGTCCTTAGTAGCCCCAGCGACCCCAGGAGTCAGCCCCTGTTTGTTTTTGCAAGAAGGCCCCCGTGGTTTTGAGTTTCCCAACCCGCTCTCCCCTAGATCCCACACGTGGCATGCCCCCGCTGGCGGGCCCGTGTGTGGCCCCGCAGATAGTCCGGTCCTACCCGTCAGTCACTACAGCTAGTCTTCCCCGCGGTGTAAAAAGCTTTCGCCACGCCAGTTCGTCCAGTCAGCTCTGGCCCCACCTGTCTGTGACTGGGGATGGAGTAGGGCTGAGTAACAAAAGTTTTCCTGTTATCTGTTTTATTTAATTTTTTTTCAGAAATGTTTAAATTCAAATTTAAATCTGTTTTAAATCTGTTTTAAATTATAAATCCAAATAAAACAAATGATATATGTTTTTGAATCAGAAAAATGTGAGGAATTCAAATATGCCATTCAAAATAATGTTTGAACACTTTAAATTTTCGAGATGATTAAAATTACAATAAAATGCCCTTTTCTTAATAAATTAATAACTTTAATTCTATAACTCCAAAATTAACAAATAATATGTCTAAATCGGTCAGCGCGACGAGCCCGTCCTATCTATGCATTCCTTGTTCTGAATTGAAGCATGCATCATGTCATTATTAAAAATCAGAACTGTTTATGGCAATAAAACTTGACCAAATAAATAATAAAATGAATTATTCTTGTCCCCACACCTCACCCATGCCATGCTACTTTATTGCCATGTAAATTATGCATCATTCATCATGGCATGCTTGTTTGCTTGTCACATTTTAATTCATATGCTTGTGCACTTTATTTATGTTGGCCCTTGTTTGTTTGGTTCTTCTTCGAATAGACGCCCAGCAGGAGAATTATCAGGAATCACAGGAGTTCTACCCAGATCCATCTCTCGCTTCAACTGAGCTGCCAGGCAAGCACTACCACATGCTTGCATACATATAGTACCTATTGCCTCTATCTTATTCTTGCATCATTGAGTCGCGATTGCATTAAATTGAATCCCAAGTACTGCATAGCCTTTACTTTTAAACCCCACCGAAGCTTGTTCCTCCATCCCAAGAGCCATTACTACAGGAGTTGTTTGAGCCATGCGGGTCGTAGAAAAGCATGTGTAGGGTATGTGAGTGTCTGATGGATAACGAGGCACCTAAACAACTTAACCTGAGTAGTAATGGGATAACTAATGAAAGAGGCACCGGTGAGCAATATCTGCTATTTGGTTTTTCATGCTCACTTGTGTCCCGTAGGACCCCGAGTACTTGATTCCTGTTCCTTCACTATTCGCACTATCCACATCCGGGAGGCCTTATGGACCCCCCTGAGCCAGAGCTTGACTCATTCCTATTTCTTGGGGCCACAATTAGTTTGGGGTTTTATTACTATCCTGTACTTATGCCATGTTTACTGTTTATTTACGATTGTGCGTGGAGCACCTGTACTGTTTTGGATCGTGACACATTTTCGCTGTATCGACAAGCCCAGTCACATTTTCGGGTTCCCAGTCGTTTACCGCCATCCACACAAACCTTGAGTCCGTCTCGGAGTCAGCTAGCTTCGTTGCGGGTAGCTTAATGGGGTGGCCCCCTAAAATATTGCTGAATCCTGTGATCGCTTTGTCGTGATTGCCTCGTTGGGTTTTGAGTTGGTTTTTTCGAGGTTGATCGAGTGTGTGTTCCTATTTGTGCACCCCTGCAGGGTAAATCTTTCTGAAAGCCGTGTCCGCGGGAGCACAGTTTCTCGATCATAGACACTAAAGTACCGCTTTTAAATTGACTAAGTACCTGACTAGTAAATAGTGCAATACTCATGGAATGGTTAATAAAACTACCAACGAATGGGGGTTGTTCGTCCGCTTTCTCGTTGGTAAGCGAGAAGGAGGATGGATCTGTTAATTATACTGTTATAACTGTTGTTCTTAATTCACGGACATCCGTCTATCTTTGGTTATGCGGATGGTTAGCGAGTATCTATAGACTTGTTAGTTATTATCTCTTGCTACAATTGCGTCACCCCAGGTTATGTCCCCTTTAGAGGCATAAAGACTTGCTGAGTACCCCTAGGGTCTCACACGATAAATTGTTTGATTCAGATGAACAGGTGTACTCGCAAGATGGATACTGGGTGGAGGATACAGACGATGTTGGCAACGATCACTCGGTGTAGAGATTCCGGGAACGGGGATCCGTGAGATCTGTGGGCAGGATGTGTTTATTTATGTGGCTTCTTATGCCGATTTGCTTCTTGTCCGTACTCGGATCTTGTCTTCTGCTTCCGCCTGACACTCTGATGTTTGATGTATGAGGAGCTATTTGAAACTATTATATCTATCTAGGATATTTGGATCTTGTCGTATGGTGTTGCAATATTTCTATTTATTTTAGATGGAATGGCTCTGAGGACTGTTGTATGTGGCTTGCATACATACTCACTTGTGTATGTAGTTGATCCCTTCGCCTGCCGATTACGCCGCTCGTTCTTGTCCTGAGGTTCTGAAAGTGGTTAGGACGGCCGAAAGGTCTATCGTGAGTGGCCCCGGGCCCCACCGTACTATTTTAACCACTTTCGTTCATCCAGGCATGTAACTAAGAGCGTAATTCACCGAGGTAGTTACAATTGGTATCAGAGCCATCCCGCCCTTCAGGGTCTCAGCCAAAATGGTCGTTGTCAGTCTAGCAAATATTTTTGGTAGTTATGTATACTAGGGGAAAACAAAACGTGAGAGTAGGACTGCTTCCATTTTTCTTCTTACCCACCCACCCACCTTTTTTCTGGTAAGGAAGTGTAACGTTTTCAATCCTCTTCTAAAAATTCAAACTAGGATTCACGTGTTCTAGGTTCCGTGGTACCATAGGTTGTGTGTGTGTGTGTGAATTCTTTGTCTATTTGTTACATCCAAATGTTATCGCTATCTGCCTTTTGGTTATCAACTGTTGGTACATTCCGTACCGACAGGCCTTTGTAAACCGACGCGATCTATCTGATTCGTTGTATACCAGTGCGATCCGTCTTACTCTTTGATATCCGACGTTATCTTGTTTGGGGTGTTCGTTTCCGTAGTTACTAATCTTTAGATTCATCTTAAGAAGAAGGTGTTGGGATATGTGTTTTACTTATTCATGTGTGGAGTAATGATTTGAGTGCGGGATGGAGGCGCGACCATACCACTACTTTTATCATTCGCTCTTGTATATTGAATTGGTAGAGTTACTAATCTTGATTCGTTAAGTGGTTTTGCGCATATAGTGGTATTTTAATGCCGAAATTTGCGGAATTTTTTTCTTTGTTAGCTTGTGTACCACACTCCTTGTTTGGTCGTGTGCGTTATGCTTAATATCTTCTAGGTGCCTTGAACTTTGTTGATATTTTAATATCATCTCAGTGAATTGTATCCTTTAATCTTGATTAATTCCATTTTGGTACTATTTTGGATTATTATCATTCTCCATTATAGTACTGACTTGTGTTTTATATCAATCACAGGATGGCACCACCACGCCGTTCTGAGGAGGACATACCACCTGAACTGGGGGCTGCTTTGGCAAGTATTGCAAATACCTTGGGCACTATGCAGCAGAACCAGCAGCGCTTCGAAGAAAGCGTGAGGATGAATGAGTTTGTTCCGCTACCTCCACCTCCCAAGCGAGGAGACATCAAGAGTTTTCTCAAGTTCAACCCACGCCAATTTGAGGTGTCTGATCAGCCACTTGATGCTAATGATTGGCTGCGTGAAATATCAAGGTTGCTGATGACTGCGGATGTTCCTGAGCAAGAATGGGTCAAATGTGCCACTCACCTTCTGAAGGGAGATGCAGCTCTGTGGTGGGAAAATTACCTCAAGGTAGACCTCTCTGGTTTTCAGCCTACTTGGGAGCAATTCACTGGGGCTTTCAAAGAGCAATATCTGTTAGAAATTGTCATGGAAAGGATGAAGGAAGTGTTTCTTAACCTGAAGCAGGGCAATGACAATGTCAATACCTACATCAGAAACTTCATGAACCTTTCTCGGTACGGTGGCGAGGAGATCTCTGATGACAAGAAGAAGCAAAAGAGGTTCAGGCAAGGACTCAATACTTCAATCAAATATGCAATCACTCATGCAAGGCCGGGGTCTTTTCTGGAACTCCAACATACAGCTATGCAGGAAGAAGCAGGTAGGCAAGTGTTTGAGGAGTCAAAGAAACACAGCCGCGATGCAGCAAGCTCTTCAGCTATGACACCTCCTTCTAAGCGTCGTGTCTAGGTTCCTAACACCCCATCGTCGCTCCTGGCTCCACCAAGACCGTCAAGCTACGCGGCAAGGCCACCAAACTCATTCACTGCGGCTCCCAGGGGCTACAACCACAACTACCCTGGAGCGCCTGGCGGAGTCCCTGGCTACGTTGCTCCACGTCCACCTGGTGCTTGCTACACTTGTGGAAACACTGGGCATCAGCACTGGAATTGTCCAATGAACAACAAAGCTCTCCCTCCACCACCTCCAAGACCCGCGGCAAGTTCTTGTATGGTTCGTGCACCTCCACCTCGGGCTCTCAACATCAACACCAAGCCTGGGTCTATGGTTGCTTGTGCCAACTGTGTCAACGCCGCTCAAGCTGAGCATGCACCTGGAATTGTGATGGGTATGCTTCCTGTTAACCTAGTCCCTGCACGAGTTTTGTTTGATTCTGGTGCTTCGCATTCTTTTGTTTCTCACAAGTTTGCGCATGAACATGATCTGGATATGGTTCCTTTATTGCATCGTCTTGTGGTACAATCTCCTGGGTCAAACATGAGGGTTGCTCATATCAGCCATGGCAATCAAATTGAGATTGGTGGCTCTTCGTTTCCGGCTTCCTTAATTATTCTGGGCAATTCTGACATTGATGTTATCTTGGGCATGGATTGGTTAACAGCAAATGCAGCTATGATTGATTGTTCTGAACGTTCGGTTTCTCTGAAAATTCCTAAAGGCCATATAGTCTATTCTCCAAGTCTGACTCCTACAATTCAACTTTACTCTTTGGCGGCTCTGAATGATGATGCTATGGAAGGTATTCAGAGTGTTCCGGTGGTCTGTGAGTTTCCAGATGTTTTTGTTAAAGAGTTGCCGGGTATGCCTCCTGACCGAGAGGTCGAGTTTGTGATTGAACTTGAACCTGGTACCGCTCCTATCTCCAAGCGGCCTTATAAAATGGGTCCTGCTGAGTTGGCTGAACTCAAACGTCAGGTGGATGAACAAGAGAAGTTGGGTTTCATTCAGCACAGTACTTCTTCTTGGGGTAGCCCAACCATCTTTGTGAAGAAGCGCGACAAGACTGATAGACTTTGTGTTGACTATCGGGCGCTCAATGCTAAAACCATCAAGAATAAATATCCCCTTCCGCGGATTAATGATCTCTTTGATCAGCTAGCTGGAGCTGTGGTATTCTCTAAACTTGACTTGAGAAGTGGTTATCATCAAATCAAGATTCGCAAGGAAGATGTTCCCAAAACAGCTTTCACCAGTCGCTATGGCCTGTATGAGTACACGGTCATGTCTTTCGGTCTCACCAATGCACCTGCCACCTTCTCGAGGCTTATGAACTCGGTTTTCATGGAGTATCTTGATAAGTTCGTCATGGTCTATCTGGATGACATTCTAGTCTATTCTAAGTCAAAGGAAGAACATGAAGAACATCTTCGTTGTGTCCTAAACAAGCTTTGTGAGAACCGCTTGTATGCAAAGTTCTCCAAGTGTGAGTTCTGGCTGCCTCAAGTCACCTACCTTGGTCACGTCATCTCTGCCAAGGGCATTGCCGTCAATCCAGAAACTATTAAGACAATTGTTGACGTGCTTCCACCCATAAATGTCAAAGAAGTCCGGAGTTTCCTTGGTTTGGCTAGTTACTGCCGTCGCTTCGTATAGAACTTCTCGAAGATTGCGAAGCCTCTTACCGATCTCCTCAAGAAAGGCAAGAAATACCTTTGGACTCCGGCATGTCAAGCAAGCTTTGAAACACTCAAAGAGAAGCTCACTTCCACACCAGTCTTAGTTCCTCCAGATACATCAAAGCCTTTCCAGATATTCTGTGACGCCTCATTGCAAAGATTGGGTGCGGTCCTTATGCAAGAAAAACAAGTTGTTGCTTATGCTTCTCGACAGTTGAAGACGCATGAGATCAACTATCCTACACATGACCTCGAACTCGCAGCAGTTGTCTTTGCTTTGAAAGTATGGAGGCATTACTTGCTTGGCAACCGTTGTGAGATCTTTTCTGATCACAAGAGTCTGAAGTATATCTTCACACAGCCTGATCTCAACCTTCGTCAGAGGAGGTGGATTGAAGCAATAAATGATTTCGACTTGACCATCAACTACACTCCGGGCAAAGCTAATGTCATGGCCGATGCTCTCAGCCGAAAAGCTTATGTCAACAATCTCATGGTGGAAGAACAACAACCTCTCTTGTGTGAGGAATTCCGCAAGCTCAACCTTGAAATTGTGGATCAAGGGTATCTTCTGAACCTTCTGGCAACACCTCTCTTGGAAGAGAAGGTCCGCTCCATTCAACTTGGTGATCCTTACACTAAAAAGATCATCTCCAATATTCAGCTTCCGAAGTATGAGTCTTTCCACGTTGACGACCAAGACACTCTTTTCTTTGAACACCGGATGTTTGTTCCGAACTACCCGGGTTTAAGAGCGTAAGTTCTCAAGGAGGCGCATGATTCTGTTCTTTCTATCCACCCTGGCAGCACTAAGATGTACATGGACTTGAAAACACAATATTGGTGGCCTGGATTGAAACGATATTGTGCCAAGTATGTCTCGGAGTGTGATGTCTGCCGTAGAGTTAAAGCTGTCCATCAGAAACCTTCCGGTCTTCTACAGCCATTGAAGCCTCCGGAATGGAAATGGGAGAAAGTAGAATGGACTTCATCACTGGTTTTCCAAGGTCGCAGAAGGGCAACAATGCAATCTTTGTTGTCATCGACAGGCTTTCTAAAGTGGCTCACTTCTTTCCAGTCAAGGAAACAATTTCTACAATTCAGTTGGCTGAGCTCTATATCAACAGAATTGTCTCTTTGTATGGAGTTCCTCTTGAGATCAGTTCAGGCCATGGAAGCATCTTCACTTCCAAGTTCTGGGGAAGTTTCCAAAATGCTTTGGGAACAAAATTAAACTTCAGCATAGCTTACCACCCTCAGTCGCAAGGACAAGTTGAAAGGATCAATCAGATTCTGGAAGATATGCTTCGTGCTTGCGTTATCTCTTTCGGCATGAGTGGGATGAATGCCTTCCTTATGCTGAATTCTCTTACAACAACAGCTTCCAGAAAAGTCTAAAGATGGCACCATTTGAGGCTCTCTATGGTCGCAAATGCAGAACTCTGTTTGGTTGGTCGGGCGCAGGTGAAAGAATATTGTTTGGCCCCGACATTGTAACTCAAGCGGAGGAGAAGGTTCACATCATTCTTGAAAACCTGAAGATTGCTCAAAGTTGCCAGAAGAGCAATTATGACAGAAAGCACACGGACATGGAGTATGTCCCTGGTGATCTCATTTACCTTTGTGTCACTCCCATGAGAGGCACACACCGCTTTGGTATCAAAGGAAAGCTGGCTCCTAGATACATCGGTCCTTTCAAAATTCGTGGAAGAAGAGGAGAAGTTGCTTATGCTCTTGAGCTCCCTGAAAAACTCAAGGTCCATGATGTTTTCCATATCTATCAACTCAAGAAGTGCTTCAAGGATCCCGGCAGGACCATGGACCATGAACTCCTCAATTTCCAAGAAGATCTGTCGTATCAAGAACACCCCATAAAAATTCTAGAAGTCACAGAAAGAAGGACTCGCAACAAGTCCATCAAGTTCTGCAAGGTGCAGTGGTCGCACCATTCCGTTGATGAAGCCACTTGGGAACGCAAGGACGAGCTCCGTGCCAAGTATCCTACCCTCTTCGTGTCTTATTCTTCTTCCTAAAATCTCGGGGCGAGATTCCTGTTTACTGGGGGAGAGTTGTAGCATCCCATCTGTCTAACATATGTAATGCTACATGGTCTAGTAATATAATTGCTACTTCCTACATATAATTGTTGCATCATAATTATATCATGCTCATGTCATCATGCCACCTTGCACTTGAGCATCATATAAAACCCTTTCCATTTGGTTCTTCTCTCATATGCATTAGTAATTGTATTTGGCTCTTGATAAATTGTATTTGACTCTTGATAAATGCTTGATGCCCAAATTGAGTTGGGGGCATATCTTTCATTCAACTCCATCACCTTTCTTTGTCACTACCATATAATTCCACCATTCTAATTACCTATGGGCTTTTATTTTCTTTTGGCATTTAATCTAGCTCATGTGGGTTGGGATGGATCCAATTCTATTTTCTTTTGCTTGGCCTTTACTCCACATTTTGGTAATGCATGGGAATCATGCCATGTTATATTATTATTGTTTTCACAAGAATAAAACATGGCATTTAATACTTATGCATGGGCCATGCAAAGCACCCTATCCTTTCTCCTTGTTTTTCTTTGCTTTTGGAGTGGATCTAGTCTTTGGAACCAAACCAAGTGCTTCTCTTTCTTGTGTTTCTCCTCATCATCCTAGAGGCTTCTTCTCTTTGTCTTGTGGGCATTTGTGGCATGCAAAGGGTACATGAGCCATATGTTTCTCTCATCATAAAACAAAATCTACCTTTTCCATCTCACCCTCCATTTTCACCTTTAGCTTGTTCTTGCCTTTGGTCATATTACAACCCCTCAAACCTCTCTCTCTCTCATCCTCACCTTCCCTCCTTATCACCAAACCCCACCCATGTGCTTGATCTTATTTTGTTCATGCTCTAAACCCTCATCCTCTTGATCATGCAGTTGGTTAGGCATCAACAAAACCACCTCCCCATCCCTTTTTCTCTCTTTGATTGATCTTGGTTTCTTGCCATGTGCACCAAGACTCTCACCTCACTCCATATCCATCTCCTTGTCCCTTTAATCAAAATTTGCAAAAATTTCCAAAAAGGTTTATTTTATGAGCATGCTTAAATCTGCAACAAAACAAAAACAAAACAATTAAATAAATAAAAAGAAAATAACAAGAAAAGCCTCAGCAGCAGCCCACCCCTACCTGGTCGCAGCCCAGCAGCAGCTCCGGCCCGCCCCTTCTTTTCCTCCTCGGCCGCCCCCTTTTTCTTTCCCTGGCCCGTACCCCTTCGCCGTTACGCCGTCTCCCTCTGTTCCTCTTCTCCGTCGCCTCCCCTCTCTGCTTAGCGACAGACGGCAGCGGGCAGGTGGCCGTCCCCGCTGTCATCTGCGTCAGCAAGCACGCCAAACGCGTGACCTACCTGCCCTTATCATCTCGCACCGCGCTGCCGAACCCTAGCTGCCCGTCCTCATTTTTCCTCTCCCTCCTCTCCTGCGTGCCATGGCCACCGCTGGTCAGAGCCCCACGACACTGATCCCGTCCTAGCTGGCGACCGAGGACTCGCCGGGAAGCACCGCCGCAGATCTTGGCGTCTTTCCAGCCTGCTAGGAGGAGCCGGAGCCGCTCGGAGCTGCCCCCTCGCCGGTGAACTATGCACCACCGCCGCGACCTCGTCGTCTCCCTTCGCTCTGGCCGTCCCATCCTCTGTTTCCCTAGGGAATTAGACGAGGTGAGCGTACCCTCTTTTCCCTTCCCCTTTTCCTCCCCTCCACGTGCCGAGCGCCGCCCGATTTTGGCCCCGCCGGTGAAGTGTCCCGCCGACGAGCAGTCTAGACCGTGCGCTCCCCCGCTGTTCCCCGAGGCGCTCCGTCCGGTACGGCCCATCTCCGACGTTCCATCCTGAACAAGATCCGTAGCTGGTGATCCCCTCTCCTCGTTTTGTTTTGGAGGCATCGCGAGATACGCCACCGTTCCATCGCAAACCTCACCGGAAAACCTCGCCGCCGTCGGGACCGTCGCGGTTCAGTACGCATGGGTTCAGTACACAGCCGTAGCAGATTTGCAAAAAGCCCCCCGCACCTTTTGTCGATCATGCCTAAGTCCTTAGTAGCCCCAGCAACCCCACGAGTCAGCCCCTGTGTGTTTTTGCAAGAAGGCCCCCGTGGTTTTGAGTTTCCCAACCCGCGCTCCCCCGGATCCCACACGTGGCAGGCCCCCGCTGGCGCGCCCGTGTGTGGCCCCGCGGATAGGCCGGTCCCACCCGTCAGTCACTGCAGCTAGTCTTCCCCGCGGTGTAAAAAGCTTTCGCCGCGCCAGTTCGTCCAGTCAGCTCTGGCCCCACCTGTCTGTGACTGGGGCAGGAGTAGGGCTGGGCAACAAAAGTTTTCCTGTTATCTGTTTTATTTAATTTTTTTCTTCAGAAATGTTTAAATTCAAATTTAAATCTGTTTTAAATTATAAATCCAAATAAAACAAATGATATATGTTTTTGAATCAGAAAAATGTGAGGAATTCAAATATGCCATTCAAAATAATGTTTGAACACTTTAAATTTTCGAGATGATTAAAATTACAATAAAATGCCCTTTTCTTAATAAATTAATAACTTTAATTCTATAACTCCAAAATTAACAAATAATATGTCTAAATCGGTCAGCGCGACGAGCCCGTCCTATCTATGCATTTCTTGTTCTGAATTGAAGCATGGATCATGTCATTATTAAAAATCAGAACTGTTTATGGCAATAAAACTTGACCAAATAAATAATAAAATGAATTATTCTTGTCCCCACACCTCACCCATGCCATGCTACTTTATTGCCATGTAAATTATGCATCATTCATCATGGCATGCTTGTTTGCTTGTCGCATTTTAATTCATATGCTTGTGCACTTTATTTATGTTGGCCCTTGTTTGTTTGGTTCTTCTTCGAATAGACGCCCAGCAGGAGAATTATCAGGAATCACAGGAGTTCTACCCAGATCCATCTCTCGCTTCAACTGAGCTGCCAAACAAGTACTACCACATGCTTGCATACATATAGTACCTATTGCCTCTATCTTATTCTTGCATTATTGAGTCGCGATTGCATTAAATTGAATCCCAAGTACTGCATATCCTTTACTTTTAAACCCCACCGAAGCTTGTTCCTCCATCCCAAGAGCCATTACTACAGGAGTTGTTTGAGCCATGCGGGTCGTAGAAAATCATGTGTAGGGTATGTGAGTGTCTGATGGATAACGAGGCACCTAAACAACTTAACCTGAGTAGTAATGGGATAACTAATGAAAGAGGCACCGGTGAGCAATATCTGCTATTTGGTTTTTCATGCTCACTTGTGTCCCGTAGGACCCCGAGTACTTGATTCCTGTTCCTTCACTATTCACACTATCCACATCCGGGAGGCCTTATGGACCCCCCCTGAGCCAGAGCTTGAGTCATTTCTATTTCTTGGGGCCACAATTAGTTTGGGGTTTTATTACTATCCTGTACTTATGCCATGTTTACTGTTTATTTACGATTGTGCGTGGAGCACCTGTACTATTTGGATCGTGACACGTTTTCGCTGTATCGACAAGCCCAGTCAAATTTTCGGGTTCCCAGTCGTTTACCGCCGTCCACACAAACCTTGAGTCCGTCTCGGAGTCAGCTAGCTTCGTTGCGGGTAGCTTAATGGGGTGGCCCCCTGAAATATTGCTGAATCCTGTGATCGCTTTGTCGTGAATGCCTCGTTGGGTTTTGAGTTGGTTTTTCCGAGGTTGATTGAGTGTGTATTGCTATTTGTGCACCCCTGCAGGGTAAATCTTTCTAAAAGCCGTGTCCGCGGTTATGGACGACTTGGAGCACAGTTTCTCGATCATAGACAAGTCTAACTAAAGTACCGCTTTTAAATTGACTAAGTACCTGACTAGTAAATAGTGCAATACTCATGGAATGGTTAATAAAACTGCCAACAGATGGGGGTTGTTCGTCCGCTTTCTCGTTGGTAAGCGAGAAGTAGGATGGATCTGTTAATTATACTGTTATAACTGTTGTTCTTAATTCACGGACATCCGTCTATCTTTGGTTATGCGGATGGTTAGCGAGTATCTATAGACTTGTTAGTTATGATCATTTGCTGCAATTGCGTCACCCCAGGTTATGTCCCTTTTAGAGGCATAAAGACTTGCTGAGTACCCCTAGGGTCTCACACGATAAATTGTTTGATTCAGATGAATAGGTGTACTCGCAAGATGGATACTGGGTGGAGGAGACAGACGATGTTGGCAACGATCACTCGGTGTAGAGATTTCGGGAACAGGGATCCGTGAGATCTGTGGGCGGGATGTGTTTATTTATATGGCATCTTATGCCGATTTGCTTCTTGTTCGTACTCGGATCTTGTCTTCCGCTTCCGCCTGATACTCTGATGTTTGATGTATGAGGAGCTATCCAAAACTATTATATCTATCTAGGATATTTGGATCTTGCCGTATGGCGTTGCAATATTTCTATTTATATTAGATGGAATGGCTCTGAGGACTGTTGTTTGTGGCTTGCATACATACTCACTTGTGTATGTAGTTGATCCATTCGCCTACCGATTACGCCGCTCGTTCTTGTCCCGATGTTCTGAAAGTGGTTAGGATGGCCGAAAGGTCTACCGTGAGTGCCCCCGGGCCCCACCGTACTATTTTAACCACTTTCGTTCATCCAAGCATGTAACTAAGAGCGTAATTCACCGAGGTAGTTACACATCATCAAGGAGTTTCAATACCTCATTCCTTACCACTTCCTTCATCTTAGGATTTAAACGTCGTTGGTGCTCCACTACTGGCTTCGCATCTGGTTCTATGTTGATAGAATGCTGACATATAGTAGGTGAAATCCCTTTCAACTCATCCAGAGTATAGCCCATAGCTCCTCGGTGTTTCCTCAAAACCTCCAATAATCTTTCTTCTTCCTTCCCTGAAAGTTTAGCACTAATAATAACAGGATATATCTTTTTACCATCAATAAAAGCATATCTAAGATCATCAGGGAGAGGTTTTAGATCGAAAATCGGGTCCTTTTTAGGTGGCATCGTGGTACCCAAGTCTTCCACAGGCAAGTCGTGCTTAAGCATCTTAGGTTGTTCATGGAGAATCCTGTCAATCTCATTCCTTTCTTCCATGAAGATTTCACTTTCATGATCTTCCATAAATTGCTGCAAAGCATTGTTAGGATCAAGAGAAATAGAAGCAAGTTGTTCAACCCTAAAATCCTCATTATGGGTTTCCTCTTCGCAAGGTTCTTTAGTAAATTTCGAAAAATTAAACTCATAAGATTCCCCATCAAACTTAGTCAAGATTTTCTCCCTCTTGCAATCAATAATAGCTCCACAAGTACTCAAGAAAGGTCTACCAAAAATGATAGGGTAGGTTTTACTAGCAGCCGAACCAAGTACTAGAAAATCAGCGGGGTACTTAATCTTACCACAAAGAACTTCCACGTCTCGTACAATACCAATTGGAGAGATGGTCTCTCTATTAGCAAGGTGAATAACCACATCAATCTCTTCCAACTCGCAAGGACTGATCTCATGCATAATTTCTTTGTAAAGCTCATAAGGAATAGCATTGGAACTTGCACCAATATCACATAAACCATAATAGCAATGATCACCAATTCTAACAGAAAGCACAAGAACACTAGCCTTTTTAGTTCTATTGGAATGTGAAATAATATTAGAAGCATCCTCACAAAAGACTATGTGCCCATCTTCTACGCTTTTAGTGACAAGGTCTTTCACAATTGCTACCACATGTTCAATATTTATTTGTTCATCAGGTTTTACAGTTCTTTTTTTCACTTTTGGTGATTACATTAGTTATCATAGGATGGTCCTTTACCTTTTCGGGGAAGGGAATCTTCTCGATATAAGGTTCGGGTAAGATGGGGTCAATAATGCAATACTCAGCACTTCCAATAGGAGCATAGTCAACAATATCTTTGTAAGGTGCCTGGTACTTGTTCCATCCCCTTTTTGGAATTTCGATATAGGAAGCAAAAGCTCTAAAGCAATTCGTAATAACTTGCAAATCAAGACCATAAATATTACTAATATTTTGAAAGTCATCAGTTCCAATAAAAGATTCAATGCATTCATAATCATAATTTATACCTGACTTTCTACCTTTGTCAATCTCCCAAGTTTCAGCACTATCTTGAATATGGTCCAGAAGATCCCATTTAGCTTCTTCTTCCATGCGAGTGAATGATCCAGCACAAGAAGCATCCAATAAATCCTTATCATGTAGAGGGAGCCTTGCATAAAAGTTATTGATAATAATATTGTTGGGGAGCTCATGAATGGGACATTTTAGCATTAGTAACTTCAATCTCCCCCAAGTTTGAGCTGTACTCTCTCCATCAAGAGGCCAAAAGTTGTATATTTGATTCCGATCTTTATGAATCTCACTAGGAGGATAAAACTTTGAATAAAAGAGAGGCACTATTTCCTCCCATTCCAGAGCTTGACCATTCTTCAGCAACTTATACCATTCCTCAGCTCTTCCTTTCAGTGACAATGAGAATAACTTCTTCTTAACTTGATCTGTAGTAATACCTGCACACTTGAACAACCCGCATAATTCGTGTATAAAGAGTAAATGATCACCGGGATGGACAGTTCCATCCCCAACATAGTAGTTATCCATAACACGATCAATAATTCTTGTAGGTATTTTGAAAACATCACTCTCAGCAGGTGGTGGCTTATCTACTACCTTAGCAGCGGTAGTAGCATTACCAAATAAGAAACTCAGCGAATTATCCATAACGAAAATAAAGCAACTAGCAGAAGTAAACAATACTCATAGTAGAAGTTTCCTTTACCAGTTCCACTCTCCAATAGCGCTTCACTCCCCGGCAACGGTGCCAAAAAATAGTCTTGATGACCCACAAGTATAGGGGGTGTATCATAGTATTTCCGATAAGTAAGAGTGTCGAACCCAACGAGGAGCAGAAGGTGCTGGCCAGTGGTATGGATCAGGAATTCTCTGCAAATACTTAGCAAACGGATTTTTAGGGGTTTTCGATAAAGCAAGTAAACAAAGTACGAGTAAATAAAAGACAGTAGGAATAAATGCAGCAAGTGGCCCAATACTTTATGCAGCAAAGGACAAGCCGGTTGTATTACTTAAGATGACCAAACGTTCTCGAGGACACATGGGAAGACTGTCAAGTGCTTTCGCTTCATATAGTCGATTAATCTTCTCTAGCTTGCTAAGTGTTGTGTGGGTGAACCTGTGCTAATGTACCGCCCCATCCAAGACTAATACATACTTGTGATTATACCCCTTGCAAACATCCGTAAGTACAAGAAAGTAATTAAGGTAGAAACCTAACCACGACTTTAAACTCTAAGACCCTTACGTCCCTTGTGCAATGGTTTACTAATGGGGGTTCAGGTTTCTATCACTCCGGCAACCCCTACGATTAGTAGCCAAATACACAATGCATTCCCCTAGGCCCATATAGGTGAAGTGTCATGTAGTCGACGTTCACATGACACCACTAGAAGAAGTACACCACAACTTAAATAACAATCTATTGAATCTTTCCAACGCAACTCCACTACTAACAACAAGATTTCTCCCATGTCCTCAAGAACAAAACGAACTACTCACAAGACATCATATGGATCATGATCAGAGATGGAATAATGATGTATAACAATCTGAACATAAACAATAATTCAATGGTTCACTCAATAGCATCAACTACAAAGAGTAATCAACACCGGGAAAGTTTCCCCTATGAACTAATGCAAGATCCAACTCAATTGTTACAACAATATGGAGATGGTGATGAGGGTGCTGATGGTGATGATGGTGGTGGTGATGATGATGATGATCCCAATGAAGTCCAGCTTGATGGTGGTGTTGATGGCGACGATCTCCCCTATCCGGGAAGGAATTCCCCCGACAGAAATCTGTCTGCCGGAGAGATCTTTCTCTCTTGGTGTTTTTTGCCCCGCAGAGGCGGTAGAATCTTTCTGTGGTCGCTCCCCGAGTCTTAGGGTTTCGTGGGGATGATATACGCCAGAGGAGAGAGGCTGGAGTGGGCCAGGGGGGCCACACCACCTCCAGGCGCGACCTAGGTCTGCCCGCGCCATGGGGTGGTGTGGGCCCCCTGTGGCCCACCTACACTCCATCTTATGGCATCCTTAGTCTTCTAGAAAAACAGGATTTTCCATATATTTTCCCGGATTTTCTGATCTTCGCGAATTTTGCCTCCAAACAGCACCTTTTCCATCAGAATCCTGACTGCAGCGGTCCATGCTCCAAAAGTCATCAACCATGCAAAAATAGATGAAATAACATAAGTATCACCTCTCAATATGAAATATATCAATGAATAATAGTGAATTAAGACATAGAATAGTGATGCAAAATGGACGTATCATTCCTATAGTCCACACAAAATCGTTAGGTGCCATCCTTCTTGCGTACCAACAAAGCAGGGGAGGATAAAGGACTGTGGCTTCATCTAATAATGCCCTACTACAAAATTTCTTTAATCTGTCTTTCAATTTTATTATTTTTCTAAGGCGAGTAACAATATGGCTTGACATTAACAGTCATACGACCAGTGCACAGTCATACTTGAGGCAGTTGCATCATAGGATCTTTAGATTTGGCAATCTTTTTTCCAACATGGTTAGTTCTGCAAATGATATCATTGTGTTGCATCGCTCTCCGGTGTTTTCTAGGCTTGCATAAGTTAATGATCCTAAGGTCCACTTTGTAGTAAACAACCACAACTACAACAAGGGATACTATCTAGATGATGGTATCTATCTTGAGTGGTGCACATTTGTGAAGACAATCCACCACCTCGAGTTGGAGGCTGAGCGTAAGTTTGCCAAAGAACAGGAGGCATGTAGCAAGGACGTGGAGCGAGCATTTGGAGTGTTGTAGGATTTTTGGGCCATTGTTCAGTACCCTGCAAAAACATGGAGCAGGAAGAGGATGAACGAGGTGATGACTACTTGCATGATCATGCACAACATGATTGTGGAGGATGAGCACGATAATATGCTTCTTGATCTAGATTGGGAGTTCCGTGGAGAGTTGGTTAAACCCCAGGCTAGACTGGCAATATTCCAGTAGTTCCTCCATACCCACCATGAAATTCTTGATCGAGCAACCCATAATGCACTTCAAGAAGATCTCATCAAGCACATGTGGACGCATGTAGGCCACCAAGACATTTATTGTTAGTGTGTTAGACTATTAAATATGTATTTGTGTTGTAACAATTCTTGTGTGTACGACTTTGTATTATGTATGAAATTTGTGTTAATTCTGACAATTCATTGACAATTGTGCTCTTTGAGGGTAAAAACTATGAAAATGGCCTCAAAACTGTACAGATCGACCTCTATGGCCACGCGTGCGCAAATCCCAGGATGAATTGGTGGGAGTTGCCGAATTTGGTGGGTTAAATTCTCCCCCCACTAGGTGCTGATAACCCCCAAGAACAGGGAATCACTGTAGTACCTCACAATGTGGAAGTAGGGTATCGATCCATAGGAGCAAGAGGGAAAAACAAGTTATTCTCTACAACTAAAGTGTCACAAGTTTTAGTTATTTATGCACTAAACAAGTTAATGTAATAAGGAGGTTGATTCAATTCTTGGAAGTAAAATGCAATAAAACAATAATGTAGAAGTGTCCCAATCCTATTCAATGAAAGAGGAGAAGACAATGGTTTTCTCTTATAGGAACAATGGACATGGGTTCACTCAATCCTCTCTCTCTATCTATGGTGAGGATCATGTTATAGATAAAAGTACACACAATTGTCATGTCTCAATGGTAACTCTATGGTGGCTACATGTCCTAAAACACACAGTTGGAAGAAATACTCATTTGTACTGCTAGGTTACCCTTGTAATAAGGCTAGCATTAGTTGTTGTCACACCACACACCATACTTGTCCCTTTTTACCCTTAGATAAAGGATGTTTGGCTACATTGTGTCACTCAATACATATGCCGCTATCACTCAGCCACCCCATTACCTACATAGATCATACTTCTTAATGAAAAACACTCCAAACACTAATGCAATGATTTATTTGTTGTGCATATTACCATATCTCTCTCATCTACCTCCACTTGGTGGAGTCAAACACCTCATGACATGAGTAAACAAGGCATTTTGCATAGATCAAACCATTACATGCATCATAGAGTATTTCCAAAGTATGACAAGCCATAAAAGGTCCAACACAACGGTAAATGCATAACAGGTATTATCTCATACCACAATATCCACCATAGGAATTACATAGCATATCCATAATCATGTAGGGCACATCATATGGACTTCAACAATGATCATACATAGAGGGATTAGATCAAGTTACCACCACAAAACCATAGTCCAAGGGGTGGAATACTCCCATCTCATCATGAAGAGTGATGAGGAGGCGTTGGTGAAGGAGGAGAAGCGACTGGAGGTGATTCCGGTAGAGATTCCCCTCTAATCTTCCTCCGGTGGTGGCCAACAGACTCTCTGTTTTGGTGTTTTCGATATCCACCTCTGTATGTTCTGAGATCGTGTCGGGAGACCTTTATACAGGCGTTTTTAGGTCAAAACAAGTCGATGGGCGAAAGATTGGAGCGAATAGGACAGCCGAGGACCAAAAGAGGTCAGGTGGCGGATGTAGTGAGGTAGGCCACGCCACATGTGCTATTTTGGGCCTACGGGCCCCTCTCATGACATCCAAGCACTCCATGTCATCCCTCTTTGTGAAATATTTACTTCGCCAGAATCTTAGCTCCATTTGACTTTGTTTAGCTCTATGAAAGAAAAAAATGCACAAAACAGGGTTTTCATGTCCTGTAGAGTTATAACCAAAATAAAGGGGATCATTGGTAAATCCCCAAAAATCAATATAAAACATGTATATATCATTATATATGTTGCAAATATGTGGGAATATGTATCAATAAACTACAAAGTTCATGTATGCATTTTACATGCAGCAACATCCCCAAGCTTAACATATGCTCGTCCTCGAGCATGAAGGTGATAAAACTAAGCATGGACTTTGAAGTTTTTTATGTTTCATTTCATACATTATATTCATTGTCACACAAAGTTTATAAGGTTTAGTCTTTAAAGAATAACAATAAGCAAATGAGCTATGAAGTGAGATCTCTTATACACTTCAAACATGCTTAATAATAAGTTGTTTTGTATTGAAACAAATGAAAGTACCATGAACAATTAAGCATGCTTAGATTAACCTATAGAATTTATGGAATACTCTTTTGTTTATTTTTATCTTTTACTTTGATAGCGGAAAGTAAGCAGGAAACATATATGCGTGTCCTTCAATAAAATAAAAGATATATAGGATCATAACATAAAGTTTTGAGATATGTAGCTCAAGCCAACGGTAATCATAAGAGTGAGGTTCCAGGCATATTTTGTTGACAAAATTAGGTATGGTTTATGTGTTTTACCCTTTACAAGTTGAATGTCCCATGCCCGTTGACCACAAGTACCCATTCCTCATGCTACTCAACTTAAGTCCCACAACTTTTTGTCATTGCAGGCATACAGTTACAAACGAGTGCATCAACCGAGGTACCTCTTTCCCCCTTGTACGAGGAGTCCCTTTGTGAGGGTCTATCCATACTTAGATGACAAGACAAACAGACAAATGAACCCCGCAACATTTTCTTTTATTTACTATTTCCATAGTTTTTTATTGAAGATACTTCATAGAATGTCCATCCTGTAAATTTCCACCATGACGCATACCATGGCTTAGGTTAGCGTCTCAGGCGTCCCTCTGACACATATGCAAACTCTAGTAGACTTAGGTGGTTCCAGCTTATTTCACATTGATAGGTATCCACAGCCAAAAGAACATGACATCAATAAGAAAATAGTGCAATGTTTGCAAGCATTCCCCATGAAAACATGGTTTTGCTAACAATCAACTCATAAACTTTCAAACACATAACTTATATAATTCCAATTACCATGGGTCAAATTTTTATTTTACATTCTGTTTTATTCCAAATATTTTTCTCTAGTGGTTTTGCCCCACATCTTACTTTCTCATGAGCTTTAAACTACACAAAATAGATTAGCTTGAAGTACTTGAAGGCATAGAACATATATTATACTTGGAGTAGCAATGCCACAAAGGTAGGTATGGTGCATGCTGTTGGAGTTTAAGGTATTTGGATATACAAGTCTTAGCTTGTTTGAGAATTTTGGGCTAGCAAAAAGAGATCTACAAGCATGCAAAACTGTTCATAGTGCTAATCATTTTTATCAAACAAAGCTCCTTAAAATTAACCATCTATGCATGTGAACAAAAGGTAGCACTAAATAAGGCACTTGCAAATTATCATTCATTAAAGTATTTGAAACAAGTAACACTTAGCATAACTTGCATTTCAACTTTTTTGTTTTCATTCCCTTTTTATTTTGATAGCATCCAACTCCATTTATTTTCAATTTCAGTTGCTCTTTCTTAGGTAAGCAAACATATATCATGGTGGTCTTAATTATTTCAAAGGTAACATGCAGAACTAAATATAAAACTAGATAAAGACACTCCAAGTTTCTATTATCATCGTATGTTTCTCAAAAAACAAAGTTTACAGGTTTGCAAACCGAGTTTAATAGGTACAGTGGTGTGCCTTGGGAATCCCCAAGCTTATGGTTTTCACCATTCTTTTATAGCTCTTAGTGTGGTGTTCCTCCATTCCCTATCAAAAAACTTCAACACAAAACTTTCTCCCATTTCTTTTCTATTTGGTGACATTAGTGGTACAAAGATATGTTGCTAGCTGCCATATAATCCTAAAACAAAATTAATTTTTAGCTGTCCAACAAGTATATCATGTTGTATACATTATTATCATATCAAAAGACTCATGTAAAATCATTTTGAGAATCAAAAGAATGGCTTAAACAATACAAGACAGAATCTGTCCAGATTTTCAGCCACAACAAAGCGTATTTAATTTGACCACTTAAACATGTCAGTAATTTTATCCATTTTTTGTGCATATAGAGGATGAAAGTTGTAAATTCATTTTAAATATGAGTGTAATCGAAGTTATAGAAAAATAGAGAATTTTTCTAATAAATGGTGTTGGTGGAGGAATTTGCTACTCCATATGTTTTATCAACTTTATATGATCCAAATGGGTTCAACTTGGTACTTTATTAAAAACTACAGAGAATAAACTAAAAATATACTATTTAAACTACAGTAAAAGTGCATAAAAATAAATAACCGGGTTGCCTCCCCCAAAGCGCTTTCTTTATAGCCATATAGCTAGGCTTTACTTGTTTAAGATATGTGGAGATCATGTGGTAGCTTGTACCTTGGTGCTATCTCTTTCTTCCTTGGAAAGTGTTCCATATAAAATACTAGGGTCCCATGGTGTGCTCATACCAATCATAATAATAATCAAGTTAAAACATGGTAGAAAGCAACACAAGGTGTGGAAACAATAACAACAGAGTCTCACTTTCTTCCTATGCATTGGCATTTTATATATGACTAAATCACAACAAATGCAGGCATGCCCTTGCATATTATTAGTAGGTGAATGCAACATATAATTATTAGTAGCATAAAGAGGGCACTTGTCACCTCCTCTTTCATAGTAGTTGCAATCACTAGAAGAAAATGTAACACTTTAGCCATTTAAAGCATGCAAGTTTGAAGAGTTTGTTATATAAATAGGATCATTGTAATTATCATGGTATACATTGACATGCTTTACTATTTCAAAATAGTTTCTAGTACTATTTTCAATATCAACTTCATGGTTGCAATGAGGATTTTCAACAAAAGGTAATTGCAAACCACATATATATTTCCTAGCAAGTTAATATTTCTCCTATATGGTTAAGCTAGGAGAATTTTTAAAATAATATTGGAGTCTTACTAATAAGAGAATCGTCAAGGACAACAAATATATCATTTTTATCCTCATGTATTATACATGGGGGGGGGGTTATCAAGAAGAATAGGACCATCATCTAAAGCATTATCATATAGCATATCTAAACATCACTCATTATTATCAATAATTTTACTAGTAGCATTACTAGCAAGTAAAGGAGAATTATTAGTTTCATCATAATAGCATGGGTTTTCATAAATAACCATAGAGTTTTTAGTTGGAAAATTTTCATAGCATGAATCCCCAAGCTTAGGTTGGACCATCTATTATTCTTCATTCTTCTCCTCTTCTTTGGGGTGCATGGGAATCCCTAAGCTTAGGATTTGTTTCATCTTCGTCCTACAAAATATTAATTATTTCCATCGCAACAAGAATATCTTTAGCATAGTCAATGACATAGGAATTATCACAAAAAATTTCAGTGCAATGTGTAAGGAGAATAGAACTTATGTCTTTAAGATCACTAGCTACAACACAAGATTCATATTTTTTATTAATAAGGGCATCCACCTCATGATCTCCGACAAAGGCAATAATTTGATCAACTAGTCTCGTGTGAAAATCACCATAATCCTTCTCATTATATGAGGCAATCATAAAGTTATTGCTACATTTGCATTGATAGTGTAGATGTTTATCATTTTGTTTTGTGTAACATGACACATTATGTAACTCACATAGTTGTTTAGAAATCTTATTTAAATAGTCAATAAATTCTCCCATATGTGATCTTTCTTGATAAAATATATAATCAACTTCTTTTAATAATCTATGTTCCTCATCTAAAAGTTCATCCATATCATGCATAGTGAAAGTAACACTAATTTTTTATGTGTTTTTGATATAAGGAAAGTAAGTACAAAACTGAAAGTAAACTAAATAAAAACTCACAACCAAGCAATTCTAAAGAAGTAAACCTCCCCAATCTTAGATGATTGCAAGATATAAAACAAACTGAAAATAAAACTAGATGCAAAACTGAAAGTGATCTAATATCTAGTGCACACAAGAATAAAAGCCTAAGCGCTACACTCTCCGGCAATAGTGCTAGAAAAGTACTTGATAACCCCCAAGAGTAGGGGATCACTATAGTATCTCTCAATGTGGAAGTAGCGTATCGATCCGCATGAGAAAGAAGGAAAAACTATTTATTATCTACAACTAAAGTGTCACAAGTATTAGTTGTTTATGCAATAAACAAGTTAATGTAATAAGGAGGTTGATTTAATTCTTGGAAGTAAAATGCAACAAAACAATAATGTAGAAGTGTCCCAATCCTCTTCAATGTAAGAGGAGAAGATAATGGTTTTCTCTTATAGGAACAATGGACATGGGTTCATGGGTTCACTCAATCCTCTCTCTCCTTCTATGGCTATGATCATGTTATAGATAAAAGTACACACAATTGTCATGTTTCAATGGTAACTATATGGCAGCTACATGTCCTAAAACACATAGTTTAGAGAAATACTCATTTGTGCTACTAGGTCACCCTTGTAATAAGGCTAGCAGTAGTTGTTGTCACACCACACACCATGCGTGTACTTTACCCTTAGATAAACGATGTTTGGCTGCATTGTGTCACTCAATACATATGCCGCTATCACTCAGCCACCCCATTACCTATATACATCATACTTCTTAATGAAAAACACTCCGAACACTAATGCAATGATTTATTCGTTGTGTGTATTACCACATCTCTCTCATCTACCTCCACTTGGTGGTGTTAAACACCTCATGACATGGGTAAACAAGGAATTTTGCATAGATCAAACCATTACATTCATCATAGAGTATTTCCAAAGTATGACAAGCCATAAAATATACAACAGAACGAGAAATGCATAACAAGTATTATCTCATACCATAATATCCACCACAGGAATTACATAGATAGATCCATAATCATACAAGGCACATCATATGGACTTAAATAATGATCATACATAGAGATATTACGGTGAAAAGGTCTCCTCTCATGAGAAAAAGAGAGGCGGTGGCTAGGGTAAAAAGTCTCCTCTCGTGAGAAAAAAGAGAGGCCACCGCCATAATCTGCTTCATCCTTGCTGTCTACTACCGAGAATCGACGGGTCCCCGCCTCCTCTGCTTACTGCTCTAGTGGTGGGAGGGTGTGGGGACCTCACACCTACGCTTGGGGTGTACAAGGGTCCCTAAAGTTAGAGTTTGGTCAACCGACATCGTCGGTATGGTGGCTATGGCGGGGTTGCGTGGGGAAAGAATAAGGTATACCCACCTCCACTTCCACCTTGTCAGTGACGATCCTGCTGTTAGCATTGAGGAGGGCGGGGATTCGTTTGGTCCCCGCTTCCATGGAGTGGTGGATCTCGTCCAGTCTACGTGTGTTCTGAATCTCGTCTAGTATACGTGTGTTTTAGGTTTGGTATTACAAGCTTCAGATCAATTCAAGGGTTCAATGGCGATAACTTCAGCTCTAGGGCGCTGGTCCTTAGAGGCATGTGCATGAAGACTTCCCGACTGTCATGAACAACGTCAGGCTGGCTCTGGTAAAGGAGCGGTGACAACATCGATAGTGGCGTGTCGACGGCTCGCTCTTGCGATAGTAGTGGTCGTTAGGTGGTCCAAAGATCTCGATGTAATTTTTATTATGTTTGGGGTGCTTTGTACTTCTTATGAACTCATGAAATAGATCCAAATCTTTTCCCTGCTAAATAAATACAAAGAGAGATTAGATCAAGTTACCACGACAAACCCATAGTCCGGGGGGTGGACTACTCCCCTCTCATCAGGGAGAGTGATGATGAGGCATTGGTGAAGGAGAAGAAGTGGCTGGAGATGATTCTAGTAGCGGTTCCCCCTCCAATATTCCCTCGGTGGCGGCCAACAGACTCTCTATTTTGGTGTTTTCGATTTCCGCCTCCGTATGTTCTGAGATCGCATCAGGTGACCTTTATATAGCTGTTTTTAGATCAAATGAAGTCGGTGGGCGAAAGATTGAAGCGAATCGCATGACTGAGGACCAAAAGAGGTCAGGTGGCGCGTGTAGTGGGGCAGGCCATGCCACCTATGCTCTTTTGGGCCTACGAGCCTCTCTCGTGAGGTCCAAGCACTCCAGATCATCCCTCTTCGTGAAAATTTACTTCCCAATAATTTTAGCTCTATTTGACTCCGTTTAGGTCCCTGAAATAAAAAAAATACACAAAACAGAGTTTTCCTGTCATGCAGAGTTATAACTAAAATAAAAGGGATCATTGGTAAATCCCCAAAAATCAATATAAAACATGGATATAACATTATATATGTTGCAAATATGTATCAATAAGCTACAAAGTTCATGTATGCGTTTTACCTGCATCAGGTGCACGCATGGACAAGGCTGGATGCCGTGCCCGCGGACCGCTCCAAACAGACCGAATCTGACCAATTCGCTCTCTAATTTGTGCCCCACCGCTGGGATTGCTGTAAGGTGTGGGAAAAGGAGCAGTTGTCACACACTCCTCCACTGACTCCACCTGCCTCGTCACGCGCACCCGCGCGGGCGGGTTGCGGGAATGAGCCGAGCCGAGCTCATGTTTTGCATTAAGTTTATATTTTTCTGTTTGAGAAAATTAACTATACGAGTCATTAACGGACGTATTAATCAGTAATTTACATATTTTCTAGATGGACTTCCCTGACCTACACTATTTAAACATATATGCTTAACCTTATCGGGACCAATCGCACACGCCTATTTTCAGAACCTTGCGTCGCCACTTTCGTCTTCCCCATCCCGGCTTGCGGTGTGCACCGTAGATCAGGACAGTAGGGCTCTGGAACCCTGCCTCTTGTGAACATGTATGGGTGAGGAGCAATCATATTTTTAGGAAGCAATCAAGTGCGACTACTGATAACAACAACGTCATCTGACGACCAGTTCCCCAACGGTGACTTCTTCCCAAATGTCACCGACCTCTTCGGCAGCCTCAACATGAGCAGCAACGATGCTGCTACCGTTGCAGCTACTACTGCTACCGCCGTTGCTGGTCAGGCTGCACCATACATGACCCTGAATTTTCTCTTTCAGATTTTGCTAGAGTACTTTGTTCTAGCGCTTGGAGTAGATGCAATCAGTTTATCCTGTTTAGATGCAATATTTTCATCTACTTTGTGAGTATGTCTTCTTAATGCAACATAATCCATGCATCAGCGCCTTCTAGCTAAGCCCAATGAAAATATGTATTGGCGTTGTGAGAATAGTCCACCATGTAATCTAGGGTGTGTTTGGTTGCTCAGGCCGGAATTTCCCGTTTTTGTCACTTGGCCCGTTGGGTGCTGCATGGGGGAGATTGCCCTCAGGCCAGGATGGGTTGTTTATTTGGTTGCTTGTATTTTCATTTCCCCACTAGGAGATCCCATATGTCCACTTTGTTTGGTTTCCCAGATTGGGCTCTACTGGTGCAAAGTTGCACATTTGGGAGCCCGCATCCGGCCCAATGTGGTTACCTCGCATGGCAAAATGGTGAGCTTACCAACTAGTCAGCAGGGTTTAAGATCTTACATGATTGATGAACATGAATCAGAACAACTAGTAGTGGACAATCCACATGATCAGGCTGGCGATGATGTCTTTGATCATACTTGCACCCCGTATAGGTGGAAACTGCTCGTGTGTATGAACTTGTTGATGAACTAATGGTGGTGGAGTGAAATTGATCTTCATATCTTGTGACGGTTGTGCATTCTATGGACGCTCTGCTAAGAACTCAAAGTAGGCCTTTTGTGCCTACTCTAAAGTCTTAAACCCCTTATGGAGGTTGCGCTGGTAACCCATCACTTGTTGGCTGCACTCCTCCCATATCTTGTAGATGCCCGGTTTCTTGCCATAGTACACCAGGTACCAGTTGTATTTCTATGAGACATAACACATATGCAACATATAAGGATCACAACTAAAGGAGGAAGATCAAATTCACAAACACAAGGTAATCAACATAAGCAATTTAAGCATGCATGATCATATGGGCAAAAGCATCAGCAGTTCCAACCTACCAAGTTAGTGTGATCTAACCGATCAACACCAACATCTATGGTAACATCCTACCACCACATCAAAGGGGGTGCAACCCTACCACCGCATAAGTTCTCCATTGTGTGAGGGGTTAGTATATACCACCTCATAGTAAACAAGCATAAGTTTTCAATCAAGTCCCTAGCTACTTGGTCATTATTGGGAATATGCCCTAGAGGTAATCATGTATGATGTCATTCCCAATGTATTCATAAAGTTATTGTCCTTGTATGAATTACTGATATGTATCATTGAATATGTGATTCGATTGTGGAACTATATATTCATGTTGTTCATACTAAATTTCCTTGATCATTGAGGTTGTGTTGGACACACAACTTAGACTAATGTGAAAGTCGGATGATGACTCAGTTCCACTTGTCATGGGCATGGTGATGCTATTCCGACTTACACGGATTTGGCTAAAGAGTTTAGCGAGTCGGAATGACCCATATTGAGATGCAACAAACGAGTCGTCATTTGTATGTCTCAATCAATGTAATCCTTAGACCTGAGGTTATTGCACGATCCAAGTTGAGGATCACCAACTTAGGTTTTGTTAAACATTGATCCGTCACTGGGCAGTTATAAAGGCAGAGTTTGGGTCGAATGAGAATCAAGATGCGTGATGTGGATGACCAAGATGGGATTTTGCCCCTCCGACAAGAGAGATATTCTCTAGGCCCTCTCAGAAGATATGATTCGGAAAGTATGGCCATGCACGACTCAGTTAAGTGCTAATCGAGGAGGCCGACTAAGAGTTAGTCGGATGAATCACTTATCTCGGATCGAGAAGAGAGTTGAGCTATTTTAAGGATTACAATTATTCGCCTATAGCTTGATAAGATGTATCGTGAGGCAAAAGGGCCTCAGACGGAAGTCACATTGGAAGGTATGTCATCATGAATCTTGGTACTTGGGAGTCGGCACGTTCTGCTAGGAGTCGCTAAAGACTGATTGATTGTGAGTGAGAATCGGATCGTGCCCGAGTCACCATGAGCCTGTCGGGTCACACACTTAAGAGCGGGAGCAAGTTTGGGTTAGACCCAAACTGGAAATCTATTTGGGTTGGAACCGAATTGTACATGGACTAAGTCAGTGAGTTGGACTCAAAGTGACTAATATAGGCCTTTTAGTGAATGGGCCACAAGTGAGTGGAGCCCACTTTCACTCCCTATATATACTAGGGCGCAGGTGCCCAACATGCACGGTTAGGTCATTCCTTGCATTGGAAACCCTAGCTCCAGTCAGTCTTGTCTTGCCGCCATACCCGACCTAGCAGTCCACCACCGGCGCTCCTCCTCGTATGTGTGGATGCTGGCAGAGGTGATGTATGTTCAGCACTTCGACAATCAGATCATGAGGACTACACTGCATCAAGCGACATGCTTTATCAATTCCGTAGTTGCGTGTCTAGTGGTAATCCTCGTGGCCTACTACCTCAGCTAGATCTTGGGATCATGACGTAGGGAAAAGTTTTTGTTTATCTCTACGTGGAACAACAGTGGTATCAGAGTGTTAGCTTCTGGTTTTAGGCTTGAGGTCATGCATATGTGATATGTGGTTGGCATTTCATGGTTGACCTATGAGATAGATTGGTTTTGTACGAGGTTAATTGGATCAACTATACTCAGGGGAATGGATGATCTGGTTTCCATGATTTGCTGCTGAGGTTGTGGAATGACATACCCCTACCGGTCGGCTTCTGCCATCGGAGTAGACTGTGACACATAAATCCGGATGCAGTGATCGAAGGTCAAAGAGTTTGATCGAATCGGAGTACGGATTTGATTTGGGTAAAATTGTTTTATCCAATGCATATGAGATTTTCGTTTTTGGAAAAATCGTCGGGCACTACCCCTTCGATCCATGCCCGCTATCCGGCTAGCGGGACCGCTGGCTTCGCCCTATCGTAGTGCCTTAGATGTTGTTGCGAGTTTCACAACACTGGTAGATATCGTATCTATGCATAACTTGTTTTGCAGGACGATGTTGTGAATGGTATGGCTTATGTGCATGTTATGTGTGTAATCCATACGTGATCTGCGTGTCATATTTTTTGTCAGCCGGCTAGAGCCTAGGTGCTGTCATTTTATTGTATAACGACCCGCGTGTCGGATTCTCTATGTAATTTACTTTACTACCTAGTGTAGCTGTTTGGAGAACCCAGATGGCATGCAAGTCGAGATACAAGTCAGTTACATGGTGTAAGGCGGCACGTGACAAGAGTTGGCATGAGTCGAATTACAAGCTTTGTGGAGATGGAGATCACCATGAGAGAGCCATACCATTTCACATTATAATTACTTTATTTGTGTTATGTTTATGTCTCTGTTTTACCTCTATTAGGTAGTTGGTAGGAAGTAATCCCTCAAAGAAGGTCTAGTTAGTTTTCATGCCAGTGTTGCACCATCACAGGTCGGACATTTTTGGTAGTGGGCTCATAAAATTGAGGTGCTATCAATTCTTTTCCACTAGGTGGGTTCAAGTTAGACTCTTACAATGAAAGCACACGGTAATCTAGATGGGCCTATCACAATGGTTGTGGGACTCGGGGAAAATTCGGACGGGAGCCGGGGCATGTGATGCCACCTGACCAACATGAGTCATATGAGATGCGATTTACAAGGAGTTGTCTACCTAGATCACTTGACAACTACTGGTGATGCTAAAGCTCAGTAGTCGGCTTGCTTATTTAGGATCCTGAATCACTTAGTAACTATCGGAGGGGTGTTGGTTCTAGTGGGAGCATAAGAATTAAAATGTTTAATATGCTTGCTCTTTTATGGATACATGTATTAAGTGTTTTGCATATTTTTATGTTGTAGATCAATGTCACCTAGCAGTCTCCCTCAGATTTCCAGTTTTGCATTGAGAACTATCTTAGAGAAAAATAAGCTAAATGGAACTAACTTAAGCAACTGGTATCGTAATCTGAGAATTGTTCTCAAACAAGAAAATAGGGACCATGTCCTAGACAACCCACTTTCTGATGAACCAAATGAGAATGCGACTATCGCAGCCACAAATGCCTACCGTCGGACTTGTGATGAGTCCACATACATTAGTTGTCTTATGCTTACTCACATGGTACCAGACTTGCAGTAGCAGTTCGAGAATGTTGAGGCCTACGATATGGTCGAAAGCCTAAAAAGTATGTTCCAGGCTTAGGCAAAGACTGAGAGGTATCAAGTCTCTCAAGCTTTACTGAGTTGTAAGCTTAAGGATGGTGATCCGATGAGTCTACATGTGATCAAGATGGTTGGTTACGTGCAGTCTCTGGACAGGCTTGGCTACCCCATTAGTGAAGAGTTTTCTACAGACATAATTCTGAACTCTCTTCCTAGTGCGTATGGTCAGTTCATATCGAACTACCACATGCATGGTATGGATAAGAAGCTCACTGAATTGCATGGGATGCTCAAGAAGGCTGAGGCAGATCTCAAGAAAGGTGCCAGTTAAGTGTTGATGGTGCAGAATAAGGCTAAGTTCAAGAAGAGTTCTTGGACTAAGAAGAAGGCAAAGTCGGGAGGTAAGGCTAAGGACCCAATCCAAAGCGCTTCCTCATGGACTAAGCCATCTCCTGCAGCCGAATCCACTTGCTTATATTGCAAGGCGGATGGCCACTAGATGAGGAATTGCAGCTAGTATCTGGTTGATAAAGCCAAGAGTGGAGGTGTGACTTCTGGCTCAGGTACGCTTGTTTGCAATGTTATAGACATTTATCTTGCTGATGCACCTAATAGTTCTTGGGTATATGATACCTGATCTGTTATTCACATCTGCAACTCGTTGCAGGGACTGGTAAGAACTAGGAGCATGGCAAGAGGTAAGGTTGACATTCGAGTCGACAACAAAGCGAGAGTCACTGCGTTGGAATTCGGCACAATGCAACTTCATTTACCTTCTGGATTCTTAATGGAGCTGAATAATTGTTATTGTGTTCCAGTGCTTAGTCGAAACATTATTTCTGCCTTATGTTTGATGAGACAAGGCTATGAGTCGAATATTAAGAATAATGGTTGTTCTTTATATTTGAATGATATGTTCCACGGGTTGCATCCGTCCAGGATGGGTTATTTATTTTGAGTCTTGATGGTGAGCCTATATATAATATAAATGTGAAAAGGTTGAAACCAAATGATCTGAATATGACTTACTTTTGGCATTGTTGGCTTGGTCATATGAGTTGGAAATGCATGAAGAAGTTCCATGATGATGGAATCCTAACTTCGTTCGACTTGGAACGTTTGAGACATGCGAATCCTGCCTACTCGGCAAGATGACCAAGAAAACTTTTGCAAAGAGTTGCTAAAGGGCGTCCGACTTATTGGGACTAGTACATAGTGATGTATGTAGCCCAATTGGCATGACAGCCAGAGGTGGTTATGAGTACTTCATTAATTTCACTGATGATTTGAGTAGGTATGGATATATCTACTTGACGAAACATAAGTCAGAATCCTTTGAAAAGTTCAAGGAATTCTAGAATGAGGTACAAAATCAACTCAGCAAGAAAATAAAGTTTCTTTGGTCGGACCGAGGAGGCGAGTTGATGACTGCAAGTGCACAGATCGTTTGTAGCTAGTTTCAAAATAAATATATCGATCCCACAGGGAGAAGGAGTCTGAAGTCTAATAACACTTGAAATAAATACTACAATAGAAATGCTAAATAAAGTTCTAAGTGACAAGATAAAATGTGAGTATTGCGTAAAAAGGTGTTTTGGGGGTTTTTGGTATAAAAGCAACAATAAGTAAAGTCAAACAACTGAACATAGAAAGTAAGTATCACGTATGTAAGAGTTTGGAACTACAATAGGGAAAAAGCATTATCAGGGAGTAGCGGATACACCACTAGCATTATAAGGAACTAAGGTAAAGATTATTATCATGAACATTCTCAACTATGTATGTGTGGGAGGAACTCCATATTTGGACAAATAGGCAGCAACCACTGCTCACATCGTCCTCATAACCACAACAGTACGCAATCGACATTAATTGAATTACTGCGGTATTAAGGGACTTAATCCCATAGGACGTATCCCATGGCATGGATAGTGTCCCGTGAGTTTCCTCGGTTCCCAAGTTGATACGTAAGGGGTGCCAACGGCTTTATAGTCACTGTAAGTGCTAACACACCTCCATCTACCAACAAGTAGTTCCCTCCATCAAGTCCCCATGAGAGGCAAATATTGAGAGGTCGACTTCTCACAACATCAAGATGAATACAATCTAACACATGGTCACAACGATGAATATCATAATAAAATTTATCTTATTTCAATCTCATACTAGGGTTTCTCCACCCCCCAAGAACTAATGATCTACTCAGACATGGAGGCAATCAACATCATGGCAATAACAACGGAATCTATCATAGATGAATAGTACTTGTATAAATCCACAACGAGTACGGGAAGTACAACAAGATATAGACAAGATGTAGATGGGATGGATGGAGATGGTGATGATGCAGCGGTTGTTGATGAAGATTGATGCCTTAGCCTCCCGGATCTGCACATGGCAAATATGGATCCCCGGTGGACGAGTTCCCCCTCTAGATGCCTTCCGGAGGTGTGGTTTCAGCGATTTCTGGGTGTTCTGTATGTCATCTCTCTAATCTAGTTGCACGGGGTGAAACTATTTGAGGAGGCGGTGGCGGAGCCAACTATACGGCCGGAAAATTTATTCCCGCCATATTGTTGGTCGTTAAACCGTATCTATGCCTTGATCGCCTTGGGTTTTCTTCTAGTATTACTGATATTTCCCAAAAAAGCGATTTACGTTGTTTTTTACTCCTTTTCTTCCCAGTATAATTGCTCCAAGAATTATGTCCATTATATCCATTATCTGTCCCGATCCTGGTGAAAAGAGACATAAAATGTGCACGTGGGCACCGTAAAATACCAAGATCCTACATCTACAATGCAAAATAATAATATAAAACATGATGCAAATATGCACTCATCAACTTCCCCAAGCTTAGACTCTTTCTCGTCCCGAGCAAGTTTAGCTTAATGGATGTGATCCTCATATTCATGAAGCTAAGTCGATAAAATAAATGAGGCAGTTGCAACATGTATTTATCATATATGCTACATAGGAATAAGTTCATGAATAGTACCTTACTTGAACCATCTTAATAGTATTAGCAGGCTTCCACACCTTAGTGATCAACAGTTCACAAAAGATGAATCTCAACATAATGTAAAAGTATCTGGTTCAACTGAATGAGTTAACAAGGTAGTCCCAAGTGTTTTAGGATTAACATATTCACTTGGGATTCAAAATCTCAAAGAGTCTCTTTGTCATACTACAATATAGTGGTGTATGCCTATTTGCTCTTTGCACATTCACTCTTTTTCTTCTTTCTTTTCTTCTCTTTTGTGTATATGCTCACACTTTTGTTTAAGTGCCGCGCAAAGGAGGTAGCCATACATTCCACTTTATGTAGGAATTCAAAGTTTAACGATCTCAATTACCAAATTCCAATTGTATATGAAGCATTTTTATGACTTGAAGATTCTACCTCGACTTGTTCTCACTCTATTTCGATAGCACTTTTTATTTTCCTTTGTTCAAGGTTTCTTTTTCAACTTAACTGCATAGATAATTTTTCTTTGTAAATCAAACCGTAGACTTACAGCATATTGACCAAATTATCTTTATATGTTCCATTACTACCACTAGTGTGGAAGACTCCTATTGCTATCATCAAGTGCAAGTAAAATTATACTCAAGCCATTCATATATCCAATAAGGCAAACACAAACTCAATATTGCTCCATATATGATAATAAACTCGGAATTTCATAAAAGGGATCAACTATTCCTGAAGGGAATTCTAATGATGCAAACTTTATTTCTAGTTTGAACTAATGCAAGACTAAGATAGAAATGTAAAACTTATAAGATAGATTACAAGGTCTTAAAGATCTCCCCAAGCTTGGAATCAAGCCAGGCGGGATCAAATAATCCCTTGCAATTATGTGCTACCGTGATTATTGTAGATCACTGTGGTGACATGGCATGCGGTATCTTCTCCTCACGGGCCAGCTTGAGACGGAGGGATTGATTGGCAGCTTCTAATTCTTTAACACACAACTTGTAGAAAAGATTATTCCTCTCCAACACTTTCACTTGTTCTTTAATGAACTCATTTTTATGTTTAAGGGTTTGTAGCGCCTTAAGACTCATAGATAAACCTGCTTCAGTTGTCTGCTTAATATCTTCATCAAGTTTATCAAGATAAAGTCGCAGCAACCAAATATGTTTGGGTGTCCCCGGTGTCTCCTTGTCCATATCTTCAATCTTTAGCTCGAGGCCTTCAACTCCCTCTTTCGGCGTGCATTGTCGGTGTCGAGGAACTCCATAGGGATGACCTTGATCTCCTCCCCTTGCTTTCTATTGCTCCCGATCTCCATAGGAACCTTTCTTCTTGGCTTCTATCCCTTGGTTGCGTGTCCTCTTGTGAGAGTAAGAGGTAGATTGATTTCTAGAGATTATGATTAGAGAGAGAGATAATGGCAGTATATAAGGGGGGTCAGAGGTTGGTAAAAGTCGCGTGAAACACCAAATTCTTGCCCAAGAAAAGAATCTTAACGGAATAGGAAAATAAATCGTTGATTTTGGGGGTGTCCTGCTGCGTAACGACCAACTATACGGGCGCGCCCCGTATAGCTCCGGACATATAGTTGGTCCCGGGCAGATATTTCTAAATATCTTTAGTCCAGGTCGGTTAAGTTATGACTCGGAACTGACAATAATGTGTTTTAGTGAGAAAAACGAAAAAGCAAATGAAAATTGTCTGAGATTTTAACGACCAACTATACGGCCGAAATTTTATCTCCGGTCATATAGTTGCGACTGTATAGATACAGACATCGAAAATTGAAAGTGTCTGAGAGTTTAACGACCATATATACGGCTAGAATTTTATCCTTGGTCGTATAGTTGTGACCGTATAGATACAGACATCAAAAATCGAAAGTGTCTGAGAGTTCAACGACCAACTATACGTCTAGAAATTTATCTCTGGTCGTATAGTTGCACCCGTATAGGTCTAGACATCAAAAACAATTTTTCGAAGAAGATACAGAGGGTTTAACGACCAACTATACGGCGGGAGATTTTCCTCCGGTCGTATAGTTTCGCCTATATAGTTGGTAAAAACCTCCAGAAACTTCAGAAAACATGAGGAATTTAAAGGCACAGAAGTAAAATCTGTGAAAACAAATCACTTATTTGAGTAATAACACTTACCTTGAACTTACCGTTTACTTATTGGGGGATAACAAGCTCCTCCAACAACAAACACTTCTTCTCTTTTGGCAGAATTTACCTTAGTTTATTGAATAATTCTCGTAAGAGAAAATCACTAGGACTAAAGTTCCTCTCAATAAGATTGGTGTCTTGCTGGGAAAATATGGGTATTGCATCCAACATCTTTGTTTCTTGCCTATGCATAATCTACAATTCAAATTCTTGAAGTAAAAGAATCCAATGGAACTGTCTTGTCTTATGGTTTTTTTCTCAAGGAGTTCTTTTAAACCATCATGATCCGTATGAACTCTTACTTTTGCATCAACTATATAAGAACGAAATTTATCGCAAGAGAAAAATACAGCAAAAAGTTCCCTTTCTTCCTTAGGATAATTATTTTGAGCACCATTAAGAGTTCTACTAGCATGGTGTATAATATTAAATCTGCGACCAATATGTTGTCCCAAAGTTACTCCTATAGCATCATCACTAGCTTCACATATTAAGTCAAAATTTGTATCCCAGATGGGTTGTTTAATGATAGGAGCATGGGATAAAGCATATTTGAGTTTATCAAAGGCTACAAGACATTTATCATCAAAATTAAATCTTACTCCCTTTTGCAGGAGGTTAGTCAAAGGTTTAGATATTCCAGAGATATTTCTAATGACCTTCTATAAAAACCCACATGGCCAAGGAAACTTATTATACCTTTAATATCCCTAGGTTGTGGAATTCTCTCTATGGCCTCAACCTTAGATCTATCCACCTCAATTTCCTTACCTGATACCTTATGTCCAAGGACTATACCTTCTTTGACCATAAAATGGCACCTCTCCTAGTTTAGAACAAGATTGGTTTCTTCGCAATGCTGCAAAACTCTTTTGAGATTATCCAAGCAACTAGTAAACGAAGTTTCATAGACAGAAAAGTCATCCATAAATACTTCCATTATCAGTTCTATAAAATCCACAAAAATAGCAGTCATGCATCTTTGAAAAGTAGCTGGAGCATTACATAAACCAAAAGGCATACATCGGTAAGCATGTAAACCATAAGGACTAATAAAAGTTGTTTTAAGTTGGTCATCAGGATGAACAGCTATTTGAGAAAAACTAGAGTATCCGTCTAGGTAGCAAAAATGGAGTGTGGTTTGCTAACCTTTCTAAAGTTTGATCTATGAATGGTAAAGGATAGTGATCATTCCTAGTTTCTTTATTCAATTTCCTGAAGTCTATGCACATTATATGCCCAACAATAGTTCTAGTAGGTATCAATTCATTGTTTTCATTAGGAACAACAGTAAAACCACCCTTCTTAGAGACAAAATGAACAGGACTTACCCATTCAATTTCTTTAAGAGGATATATTATACCTACGTCTAGTAGGCATACAATTTCTTTTCTTACTACTTCCTTCATTTCAGGCTTCATTCTTCTATTAAATTCCACAACTGGTTTAGCACCTTCTTCCATGAATATTCGATGGATGGTTATCATGGGACTAATGCCCTTCAAATCATCCATTGAGTACCCAAAGGCCTTGTGATGCTCCTTAAGTATTTTCATGAGTTCTTCTTCTTCTCCTAAAAGTTTAGCACTAATAATAACAGGAAATTTATTTGTATCATCTAAAAATCTGTATTTAAGATTATCTAGTAGAGTTGGGGGTGGTAATTCTTCATCCCCTCTCTTTTCTGGCTCTTCGAAAGCTTCATTAGTTGGAGGCCCTATAATGGGAAGTGAATCGAATTCATCTTCTAGTTCTTCTAGGGACTTGTCCTCCATGACTATTTCTTCATAATTTGGGTCTTCATTTATTTCTTCTTCTTGATTACTAAAGAAGAGTGCTGCCATTTCCTCAATAGTTTTCTCTTTATCTTCTTCTTGTATTTGTGGAGGCCTGTCCTTAAATTTGGAAAAGTGGAATTCTTTTTCCGCTCCCCAAGCTTAAGAGACACAATCTCCTTTTTGAAATCAACATAGGCACCTACATCACTCAAAAAGTTTCTTCCAAATATAATTGGCCAAAGAGTGTCAGCTGGCATATCAACAACTACAAAATCGATAGGAATGTTTTTTTGCCAATTGTGACAGTTGCATCTTCAACTACTCCAATTGGAATTATAAGAGTTTTATTGGCTAACATGATTGTCATATCAGTATTTTCAATTGTAGCCGGTTCTATTTCTTATTTTATTTCTAAATAGAAATCATAAGACATAACATTAACTTCGGTGCCAAGATCGCATAAACCATAATGCAAGGTTTCCTTAAATATACAGGGAAGAATAGGCTTACCCACATCTTTTACCTTTGTTTTACCTTCAACCAATACAGAAGTCTCTTCATCGAGTTCAACTATGTTACAATGTGCATAGATAACCATAATTTCTTCCTTGGTTACCTCTTCATCTTTGGTTTCTTCCAGATGTTTTATGACTTCTGGCATACTTTCCTCTTCCTTCTTCTCCTATACTGCTTTGACCTGTTCATGTTCAAGAATATGCTTTTGTGCAGTGTTAGGGAAAGGTATCTCATATGTTGGTTCTAGGGAGGCCAGTGCTTCTCTAACTTCTCTTTTCTTCTCAGGTTCGGGTGGTGGATCATACTTGACCAAACCCTCTTTTGGTGCTTTGATATGTTCTGTAAAAGCTTTAACAAATTGCAACACAAGATCTGAATCCAAATAAATTTATTTTTATAATTCTTTAACATGGCCCTTTTTATTATAGTCATGAATACAATCATGATCTATTTCTATGCCTCCTTCACTTCCTAGACCAAAATTCCATGAAACTCTATGATCGCAAATTCTATTAAGTAAAGCCCAAGCTTTAGTTATAGGAAGATTCATAAAGGCTCCTTCCGCAAGAGAGTCTATTTCAATTTTATTAGGTTCAATTAAACCGCCATAAAAGATATGCAATAAATACCATGCAGGAAAATCATGATGAGGACATACGCAAAGTAAATCTTTAAATCTGATATAAGCTCTTACTAGTCCTTCATTAGGATGGTTCCTCCAAGTCATTATAAGATGCCTGATTCCAAAAGATTTTGATAATGGAAAATATTTTGCTAGAAATTCAAAGTCTAAATTATCCCAAGTAGTAGTGGCTTCTAGGGGTAGAGATCTATACCATGAGAGAGTTGTACTAGTCAAAGTCTGACTAAAAAGTTTAACCCTTACCTCATTAGCAGTATATCCTGTCAATTGAAAAGTGCCACATATATCTTTGAAACATGCAATATTCTCATATGGATCATGATCTTCTTCATCTCCAGTAAATTGCTTCTTTTGTAGAATACCAAGTAATAGAGGATTTATTTCAAACCCCCTTGCCTTCTTGTTGGAGTTGTTTCTTTTATAAATATCGTAGGGCTTCCCAAAGTGGTTGAGTGGGTTAACACTAGTCATATGCTCAAACTCCATCATGTTGGTGGAAACCTATAACTCAAAACAAAACTTAGCAACACAAAAATAAATAAGAAAAAACTAAAATACCTACAATGCTTAGCTCCTCGGCAACGGCGCCAGAAAATCGCCGGAAGAATACCAAGGTGGGGAATCCCAAGCCCCTCTCCAAATGGCTTGGGAAGCAGATGAACTCGCTGACGCGTGGTTTAGGCTCGACCTCGGAAGGCGCGGGGATCCGCCAATTCCCCTTATAGAGGACCCCGCATCCTCAAATGACTTGAGCTGCATCGTAGTGCACTTAGATTCCCCCCCCCAGACCTTTCGGAGGCGCCATCAGGAAAGAAGCAAGGTCCCTTGGTCTGGAGAATCTAGATCGAGGGGAGACAGAGGGAATGGATGCGCAAAGATGAGGAATGCGGGGAAGGGTCTACAAGACTGATCCATCACTCCCCTTATAAAGAAGCGTTACCTGCCAATCTTGGGATAGCCGTTACCCGCGGTAATCGTGCCAAAGTTACCATTGGACTACCCAACGGATAGTTTGACCAAGATGACGGTCCAACTCCTTCCACTCGACTCGCCTGCAACTATGCCCTATCCGGTCGACGGATGCAGTGACTCGGTAGTGACTGCATTCCCAAAGCTGCGACTAGAGACCCGGTGGAAAATTTCCTCGTTTATCAGTAGAGTCCATCGCTGATTCGACTGGGCGTCCAAATTGGACTCGCCTACTCCGAGTGCCAAATGAACACCTGCGTTTGAACCAACGGTGGCCTCGGGGACTACTGATAGGGATATGCCGAATGGGGTATGCCTAGCAGGATGTTCCGATCAGGCCAATGGCCTAGCGAGTGGGCATGTAGGACGGCGACTGGAATGGGACTGAGGAGAAGGCCTGGCGATTGGAGACTGGAGGCCTAGAAGCGTACTTGAAGCCCAGTCGGATTAGTCAAAGCCTCCGAATCCATATCTTGTTAGGTTGTAAACTGTAAACCCTAGCGAGCTGTCTCCTATATAAGGCTCCCTAGGGTACTCTGAGGACTTACATTCCATCATACACCCCTTCAAGCGACTCGCTGCTTAGACGCCGAGCTCGCCACCCCTATAACTCACTCTCCATCAATCTAATCTAGCAGGAGTAGGTCTTTACCCTTCGGGGGCCGAACCTGGATAAATCCATGTGCATCCGCCCCTCATCTCGCACCGCAGATGGCCGCTAGCTCTCGCCCCCGATTCTATCAATCGCTGCCTATGGCAGCGACTTTCGTGGCCATTCCATGACAGTGGCACTCACCGTGGGGCTAGCCAGACTAGCCTGAGTTCTACGGTGAGACCCTACTCGCCGATCGCCACCGGTTGCATGATCGCCACCGGCGGGATCCTACAGATCCTGCCCAGCAGCTACATCCCGGTGTCATGCCCAATCACCCACAGCGCGATAATGCTGGTCGGCACCATCAACCTGTTCATCGGCTTCACTGACGCAGTCGACCCGGCAGTGATGGTGATCGTCGATGGATCGCCGCCACACCGTGATCTGCTCTCAGAGGAGCAGGTCCGTTCCATCAGCCGCCTTGCCACCGAATATAACTCGGCCCCCAACAACATGGTCGGGACCAACTCCGCCACGAACGACGCGGCCCTCCAGGATGACACCGACTCCGCGACCCCTGCCTCGGTCGACGGATCCATCACCGCAGCATCACGGGAGGACTCCATCACGCGGGTGTCCAACTCTGAGGACTTCGAGGATTCCTCCATCCTTGGGATCTGTGATTCCGACTCCAGCTCGGAGTCCCCCGAGGATTTCTGCGCCAGATCCAATTGCTTCAACGCGATCTATATGGCGGGCAGCATGGTCGCCCTGCCAGATCCATTCTCTACACCGATCCCTCCAACCGCCACGGCCACGGAGGTGGAGGAAGCCCGCCTGTGATTGGAGGAGGCGCAACGCAAGGAGCTAGCCGAGCGCGAGAAATTCCGCCTTGAGCAGGCAATAGCATAGGAGTTGTCGCTCTACCACCAGCGCCGCATTAGGACCCGCCTGAACTCCAACATCCAGGGTCACGTCCTGAACTTCAACGATGAAAGCAACCCCGCACGCGTGGCTGAGCGCGAATACTACGAGAACGCGCCACCAGGTGATAGCAACCGACCACCACCGGGCGCACTGGCGACTAGGGCCCCACCGCCACCCATTAGTCGCGCGCCCCCTCCAGACCAGCCGCGGATCATAATCTCGCAACAGGCCCACAACACCAACGGGTACCACTATACTCCACTCCAATGGACAATGTTATCGCGGCCGATGCCGCAGTCACCCACCTCGACGTCCAAGGAAAGGGCGCGCTGCAGATCTAATACACCAAGGCACTACTCGCTAGGGCCATCGAGCAGCAAGTCGCGGGAGTAGACCCGCGGGGGCCGATGTATTCCCCCTCACCGGCAAGCAGGGCAGCCTCAAGCAGCCCTCCCACCGTCGCCAACGATGTGACCTACCCTCCACCCCAACCCCTGGCGCATCAGCCACGGGCCGCTAACCCTGCGTTCTCCACCAACGAGCCGCAGCCGGTGAACAACACGATCACTGCCAACGGGCAACCCATCGACGCCCAAACGCACATCGTCAACAACCAGGCTTGGCGAGCACGCCAAACCAATGATTTGAGGCACACCCTCACCAATCGCGGCGACCCTGAACCCAGGGGCTCGCTCAGGGGAGTCGGCCCCCAGTGCTTCGGACCTATGATCCGAGGCGAGAAGTACCCCACCAACTTCAAGGCACCTAAGGAGATCGCAAAGTACGACCCAACGTACGACCCAGCGGTGTGGCTAGACACATACCTCATGGCGATCGGAATCGCCGGCCACACCGACCTGCTAGCCGCTCGCTACCTCCCCTGATGATGGAGGCTGCGATCCGGCAATGGATCAACACCCTCCCCGCCGACAGCATCGACTCGTGGGAAGAGATTCGGGATGCCTTCGTCAGGCACTTTGAGGGCTCCTACACCCGTGCCACCACCATTGAGGACCTAGAGCGATGCATCCAGGGACAACGCGAGTCGACCCGCCACTGGATCTAGAGGTGGCAGGAACTATGGATCAACGCCTCCGGTATCCACCAGGACACAGTGATCCACTGCTTCAAGAATGCGTTCCGATACGAACCCCTGGTTGCTAAGATCAAGATGGTCTACTGGAAGCTTGACAACATCCCCGACCTCCTCGAGATCGCTAAGCGTTACGCGGAAGAGGACCCCAATCAAGACTCTGATGATGAGTCAGGAGGAAGATGCCGCATTAGCGACCACGACAACGGGCGACAGTGTGACATGCGCTACAGCAACACCCGCCTCACCGGCAAGCGCCGCAATTACGGGCGAGTCGACTACGCTAGTTACAGCCAACGCGACCCGAAGAACTTCTGCCGTGACGGAGGAAACTACCGCGACAGCGGATACTACCGCGCCAACAATGCTGCGAGGCCGAAATTCGACCCCGCCGCCCTGCTCAACCAGCCCTGCGTCTACCATAGCAGGGAGGGAAAACACGCCACCCACACCACCGCAGACTGTCATTCTCTAAAGGAGATAGAAAAGGCAAGGCGAGCAAGGGAAGACCCCAACAACAACCCACCAAGGGACAACGACAATGCCAGTGGATTCGGAAACGCCGTCGGCTCGCTACACACCTTCACTGGGCTCGGCACCAAACGCGACAAGAAGGTGCTTGATACGTTGCAAACGTATCTATAATTTTTGATGTTCCATGCTTGTTTTATATCTACTTTCTTATGTTTTGTCCACACTTTGGAGTAATTTTACACATTTTCTGGAACTAACCTATTAATAAGATGCCACAGTGCCAGTTGCATGTTTTCTTCTGTTTTTGGTTCTAGAAAAGGCAGAAAATTAATATTCCCATAAATGGACGGGACAAAACCCAAAGTCAATATTTTACCGGAAGACACATGGAGTCCGAAGGAGAGACGAAGGGGGCCCACAGGGCGGCCACACCACCCTTGGCGCGGGCAGCCCTAGGCCACGCTAGGGCATGGTGTGCGTCCCCTGGCCGGCCACCGACCTTGCCCCTTCTCCTATAAGAAGCCCCCGATGCAAAAACCCTAAATCAGGGAGCCTCCAGCCTCCAGCCACGAAAAGTTCCACAGCGCCGCCGCCACCAAAGGTTAGATTCGAGGGACAGAAACTCTCTGTTCCAGCACCCTGCTGGGATAGGGAATTGCCCCCGGAGCCATCTCCATCGATCTCCACCACCATCTCCATCGCCGTTGCTGATTCCCATGATGATGAGGGAGTAGTTCTCCCTCGAGGCTAAGGGTTGTACCGGTAGCTATGTGTTCATCTATCTCTCTATGCATGATCATATTGTGATCATGAGCTTTGTAATCAAGTAGATCTAACTTGCTACTCAAGTGCTTTAATAGATCTCTGCTCTCCCCATGTGTGTGAAAGTGACAGCGTGCACACCATGGTGGCACTTAGGCTAGAGATTACAAATACTTGTTATGAGTTATATTTGGAGTTGGATGTTTCTATGAAATTGTGGTGTTTGTTGGAACCATCTAGAGCTCAAGATGACAGTGTGGGGTTATCTAGATGGGGAAAGCGAACTTTGAGGTGTGATGTTATAGCCCTACCATGGATTAGAGTGTCCAACCGAAGAGTAGTTCAGAGTAGTATCATGAAGAGAAGATATTTATATTAGAGTGTTCACTAGTGGAAGTATGATCCCTAGGCCTTATTTCTAAGCATTCAAACTTCATTTGCAACTAGATCTGTTACATGTTTACTTGCTTCCATCTTTTTGCCTTTAGCCTCTTCCACGCCATCAAGCTATTTTCTAGCACCGTTGTCTTATATCCATCCACTTGTATTTCACTATCTCTTCGCCAAACTAGTGCACCTATACACCTAACAAGTGTATTGGGTGTGTTGGGGGACACAAGAGACTTCTTGTATCTTGATTACAGGGTTGCTTGAGAGGGATACCTTTGACCACTTCCTCCCTGAGTTCAATAAACCTTGGGTGATCCACTTAAGGGAAAACTTGCTGCTGTTCTACAAACCTCTACACTAGGAGACCCAACAACTGTTTACAAGAATAGAAGTGCGTAGACATCAAGCTATTTTCTGGCGCCGCTGCCGGGGAGGTAAGGTAAAAGGTACTCACATCCTCTGGTGTGAGTGCTCGAAGTTATTTCCATTAGATTCTGAAATTTTGTCTTATTGTTTCTTGTTTTCACTAGTTAGGCTTAATGGAAAACAACAACAAAAATTAGAGAGATTTATAGTATTTATCTTTAGTTAGGATATGAAGTGTTTGAAGAGAAAATTTAAAAACCTATGGAACTTTATTTGCGTGCTAATAGCAATGTTATTAGTATGAATTCTTGGACACCATTATTGCTAATGCTATGGAAAAGTCTAAGCTTGGGGAAGCTAGTTTTTATGAAAATGATCTTTTTAGTTCCCCAGCTTTGGAAGATAGCTATTCTATTGCTTATGATGATACAAAACCTCCAATATATGATGATTACAATGATGAATATGATATTTTCAGTCCACCTACTATTGAGGAGAAAATTAATTATGATTATAATATGCCTCCTATATTTGATGATTATGGTGATGAGAACAATAATGATAGCTATTTTGTTGAATTTGCTCCCACTACAATTAATAAGGATGACTATGTGGAGAGTATTAATTCTTTTATGCATGTGGCTCATGATAAGAATGTTTTATGTGGTAGTTATATTGTTAATTTTATTCATGATGCTACTGAAAGTTATTATGAGAGAGGGAAACATGGTCTTATGCATCTCAATAATATTAGGTTTCCCCTCTTTATGTTGAAAGTCTTGAAGTTGCACTTGTTTTGCTTTCCTATGCTTGTTGCTTTGTGCTTTCATGACTTGTTTCTTTACAAGATTCCTACGCATTGGAAGCGGGTTAGACTTAAATGTGTTTTGAATTTGTTTCTTGATGCTCTCTTTTACTTTAATTCATATTTCTTATGTGAGCATCTTCTCAAACTATCATGCCTAACTTAAAGGCGTTAAAGAAAAGTACTTATTGGGACATAACCCAAAAGTTTTAGTTGAGTCTTGGAAGTTATTGATTCAGTAATAACTTCTCCTTATCATTTTATGTGGTTTTTGTGCCAAGAGTAACCTCTAATGAGAGAGAAGTAAGACTTGGGAAAGTTGCTGTCCCGAAACAGATATTTGTGGTTCGCTGTAAAAAAATCGTGTAAAATCTCTGTACATCCGTTTGAGCTGTAATTGTTTGTGCTTCTGCCCCAGGTTGTTATCCAACTTTCATTAGTTCAACACTTTTCGATTTGAGCAACAGAATGTCTTCGGAAAAATTGGTTTTTACCTACTGGTCTGTTTTGACACATTTCTGCCATTATTTGTATTTGCCTCTTAATCTCTTTCTCTTTGAGTTCTCTTTGATCATTTGAACTTTTTAAAGGAAGTGCTACAGTATCTTTTGTTTTAATGGAAGTTTTATTTGTGTTGAAACTGAACCAAAAGACTTATTATCTTGAGTACACTAATGTTGCTAATGAAGATTGTGTGAAGTTTTGTATGAAGGAAATTTTCAGGTGTAGGGAAAGAATGATGTAATGATATGAAGAATGGACAAAAGCTCAAGATTGGGTATGCCACCCCGTGGCACCCCAAGAATTATTCAAGAGGTACAAGCGTCAAAGCTTGGGGATGCCCAAGGCATCCCCTTCTTCATCAATAAAAATCTCAAGTCTTTCTAGACACTTCGTTTTTATTGTTTCATGCATTGTTGTGTTGTTCTTGGAGCGTCTTTGTTTTTTTAGTTTTATTTTGCTTGGTTTGCTGCAATAAGTTGGTTGGATCCCAGCACACTTCTTTTGGAGAGAGACACACTCTGTTTTCTTTGTTTAGAACACTCTAGTTTTCATTCTTATTGTTTTGTGAGTGTTCTCTTTTACTAGCACTGTGTTTAGCCTTAGTTTTCTTGTGCTTTTAGCTTAGAACTTTTGAAGTTCTTCTTTGTGGATTTGTGAGACAAGATCACTGATCTTTATTGATTATTATCTTTGTGATTTGTTTCAAATAAGTCGATTGGTGTTGGAAAAGAGTAGGAAAGTTCATGCTTAAGTGGTTTAAAATGAGCTTGTTTTTTGACTGTGACTTAGACTTTATCATGTCATGCTTGATATTGTTTTGGCTTTATGCTTAGTGATTATTGCCGTAGCATGACTTGTTATAAACAATTGAGATTTCTTAATTTTAACCTTAGTTTTCTTGTGCTTTTAGCTTAGAACTTTTGAAGTTCTTCTTTGTGGATTTGTGAGACAAGATCACTGATCTTTATTGATTATTATATTTGTGATTTGTTTCAAATAAGTCGATTAGTGTTGGAAAAGAGTAGGAAAGTTCATGCTTAAGTGGTTTAAAAGGAGCTTGTTTTTTGACTGTGACTTAGACTTTATCATGTCATGCTTGATATTGTTTTGGCTTTATGCTTAGTGATTATTGCCGTAGCATGACTTGTTATAAACAATTGAGATTTCTTAATGTGCCTTGAAAGAATCATGCATTGTTTTAGCATATTAAAAGCATAATATTGTGGTATTCTCCTTTAAATGCTTTATTTGGGTTGACTTGGCGCTCACACCATGTTAAGACTATACCAAGTCACCATAGCCTCTATGATCATTTAGTTTTCGACTTGTAATATCACTTTATGCTTTGATTGATAATGTTTTGTCGCTTTGCATGATTATGGCCATTATTGCTCTCTTAGTTGGTTGCTCCCGGTCTTTTGCTAGCCTCCATAACCAAGTGAGTTCCACTCATGCATCCAACTCCAAATAAAACCAAGTTATTCCAAAGAGTCCACCAAACCTACCTATTAGCATTTGCTATTCCAAATATATTCATGTTTTTATCTACCTTCCGAATTAAACTTGTTATGAGAAAACTAGTGATTAAAGCTCTCACGAACTTGATGGCACACTTTACTTTTCTTGCCCCTAATAAACTTGAACCATTGTGTCATCTATGTTGTATATGCTTGCACTTATACGTTGGGAATTAGTAGAACCATGTTGTCATGGGGAACACTTTCAACATTGCACTTGTACTTTGTACCTAGTTCATATCATGCTCTTTTGTCTATGGATGTCGTGGGTGTGAAATGAAAGGGGATCTTGTAAGTCCATGGAGTTATGTATGTGTGTTAGAGAAACGCCTGGGCCAACCGTATAATCCATGCCTAATCATGGTGGAAACCTGCAGCGTAACCATAATGAGCAATCTATAAAGCATTCTTCTTATAAAAAAGAGATAGAGATTGAGAAAAATAGAAAAAGAAAGAAAAAAAAGAGATATGAGAAAAGAAGAAAGAGAGAAAAAAGCACCATTTTCCCATGGTAAATAAGAAGATTGCTGAGATGCTCATTGTTTGCTTGCCTTGTCATTTTGATATGGGGAATCTTCCGTATCATAGGGCAAGGGGTACCCCGTTGGTGGTTCTCTATGATACACATGTACTTACTATGACAAGAACTTACCGGTAACTAAACTTGAGTAGCATGAGGAGCGGCCTTGATACATCGCAAATGTATCTATAAGTTTTGATGTTCCATGCTTGGTTTTATCTACTTTCTTGTGTTTTGTCCACACTTTGGAGTACTTTTCATATGATTTCTTGGACTAACCTATTAACAAGAGCCATAGTGCCAGCTGCCTGTTTTCTGTTGTTTTTGGTTCCAGGAAAGTCAGAAAATGAATATTCTTGGAATTGGACGGGACAAAAGCCAAAGTCATTATTTTACCGAGGGACACCTGGAGCCAGAATACAAGACGGAGAGGGGCTGGGGCCCGGCCACACCACCTGGTCGTGCGGCCAGGCCTAGCCCGCGCCAGGGGGTGGTCTGTGTTGGGGGGATACCCCCGGGTAGGGTCACGCCGGGGTATAAAGGCCGAGTTAGCCGAGGTTCGGCAAGGCCAAAGCAGATGCTGGCCGGGTCACCTCAAGGCAAGCCGAATCACGGGGTAATCCGGACCTGGGGGCGTTTGCCTAACTAGGCCTCATCCGACTTAAGGGGTAAGTCAGAAGTGTAAGTTTTACCTGTATGCAGGAAAGGGTGTGGCCGGATGAACCATCATCCGGGTCATAGCAAGCTTCTGGGAGAAGGAAGGAATCTCGCTGGTCAAAAGGAGCCATGGTACGCACTGCCTGAGCGAAGCGAGCAAGGACAGGACCACCGAGGCGTGGCCGACAAGCGTGACGACGCCCGTGTCAGCTGACGAGGGCGCCGCAGTGGCTCACGTAGCTAAAGCATGTGTGACGCGGGGGAAAAAGCACCCCGGTCGGCTTACCACTTTGGGAGGAGGCATATTCTTAGGAATATGCCTCCACGTATGCCCTAGGAAGAAACCGAGCCTCCCCTATAAAAGGGGGGCTAGGGCTTCTGTAGAAGGGGTTGGCTGTTTGGTCTCTTTACGATTCTGTTGAGGTCTAGGGTTTCAGGTGAGATCTGTGGGTGAGAGTAAGAGAGTTCCTTCTTCCTCCTCTCGCCAATACAGCTCTAGGAGCACTTGTAACCTTGGAAGTAAATCAATACAAGTTCTTGTGTGGAGAATCACTTCACTATCCCTCCCTGGGTTCCCCTAGCGTGTATCAGTCCCCACCTTTAGCCTATACATGGCATCTGCCGTGACACCACCACGACAGTTGGTGCCCACCGTGGGGCTAGCGGCGCTAGCAGGGGTCAAAATCCGGACGGGAAACTTCATCGCCACCGGCGAGCGCATCGTCTCCGGGCTCGTTCAGCGCTTTGGAGCGCGGGACTTCGTCAGCGACAACGCAGGCTGCTTCGGCACGCGCCCTCTCCCGCGCAACAGCATCTTCGTCAAGCTCGGCGCGCACAAGGTCTACGTTGCGGTGGACGTGTCGAGCGTTCATCCGCGCCACGTCGTCGAAGCAGGCGAACCGCCCCTCACTGTGGCTCGCGGGGAGCGTATCGCTCGTTCCCCGGACCATGCAGAGGTAATGATGACAGCGCCAGGTGCGGCTGCGAGCAAAGATCCGGCGCTAGATCCGGAGGTGACGCCCAAGGCACCAAGGAAAGGTAGAGGTCCTCCGCTAGAGAGGCCGGAAAACGTGTTGAGAGAGGCAATGGATAGCTTGGCAAACCCTGTAGTAGCAGCAGTAGATCCGGCTCGTGCACAGGCCGAGCTGGAAGAAACTAGGCAGAAAATACTAGAGGGCGCAAAGAAAATAGCCACGGCCCAGCAGTCGTTGAACATGACGCTACGTGAGTACGCTAAAGTGAACAAGGTTGATAATGTAAAAGTTAAAGCGAGAAATCTCATGAGCGAGATGAACAGAGAAGGTGATGTTGGAATCAAGGAATCAGAAAACTGTTTGTCCGTGGGGCTGCCAAGGTATAGTACCCCGACCAAGAACCTCAGAGCGGCGGATGCAGCTACATCCGAGTTAGAGGGACTGACGGGTGAAGCCCAGCAAAGGCAGCAAGATCGGGTTAACGAGCTGGTTCGGATGGCGAATAGGCAAAACGAGGAACTGCTCAGGGCAAACCCGGAGAGAACTGGGGCCTCCAAGATCGTCCATTCGGCGATGGGTAACCCGGAGAAATCCACTGGAGCCGCATCGTCCCCTCATGGTGGTCCGAGGAGAGAGGAGGTGGTAACCTCGGCCAGATGGAACAAACAGATTGTCCCGTATGACCCGACACGGGCAGGGAAAGAAAAAGAAGCGCAGAAAAATGATGATCGATGGAGTGTGAGCCGAGGCGAAGCTGGCCAAGGTAACCGTGACCAAGGCAATGCCGGTTAAGGGAGCATTGTCAACAGCAATGCCGGGCAGCAAAACTTAGCTGGAGCAAGACAACCGCAGCAGCGGAACATGCCGAGGCAAGAGCACAGTGCCAGCCGAGGTGTGCAACAGAAAGGTGCGCCACAAGAGAAAAACCGGTACAACGACGGTGATTCGGAGATGGCAAATGCGGGATACCCGAGACCGAACTGTCATGTGATAGGGTCGAGATTGGGAAGTAGGGATTTGATCCCGAACGATGCAAGGTTGAAACTGGATCGACTATATAGGTCGGAACAGATTGAATGTCAAGGTCCACCGGGTCCAGCATGTTTTGGACCCCGGATCATGAAAGAGACACCAGTACCAAACTTTCAGCTGCCCAGGGGCACCAAGACCTATGACAGTAGTACCAAGCAAGAGGATTGGCTGATAAACTATGCTACGGCTGTAAAAATTGCCACAGGCAACCTGAGATGGGCTGTACGGTATGTACCCCAAATGTTGGAAGGCCCGGCAAGGGTGTGGTTGAACAATTTGCCACCAGGAAGTATCAACTGCTGGATAGATTTCGAGGAGATGTTCATCAGCAATTTTTCGAGTACGTATCAAAGGCCAAATAGGCCACGGACCCTAGCTATGTGCAAGCAAAGGCCCAATGAGACAGACCGGGAGTTTTTGACCCGGTGGTGTACCGTAAGAAACTCATGCGAGGGCGTGATAGAATCGCAGGCCATATCATGGTTTGCACAGGGGTGCAGATATGGAAGCGAACTGTGGATGAAGTTGCAACGGAAAATGCCGGCTACATTGGCAGAAATGATCCGGATTGCGGATTCATATGCGTTGGGTGACCCGACCCAACCAAGGCTCGCCTCAAACAAGTCAAGCGATGAGTACTATCAGAGGGATGGATCCGGATCATCTCGGAGGAATGACTACAGAGGAAAAAGGAGAGATGATAGACCGGACCACAGGTACGGTTCGCATCAAGTTGCAGCTGTGAATCAAGATCAACCTGGAGCAGGGGGTAGCCAGCGCCAGAAAACTGGAGGTCAATGGACCCCAAGGAACAATGGGAAGAAAACTTGGACACCGGAGCAAAAGAAGCAGTGGCAAGAAAGGAAACACCGTCCGAGGTATACTTACGAGTCGATGTTGGACCAGCCGTGTAAGTTTCACACGCCAAATCCGAATAACCCGGCGGGTCATACGACGAGGCAATGCGAGTGGATGCGCAAGATCGAGCAAGGTGGTTCGGGGAATGCTCAGGCACCCCGGAATGATCAGCCTCGGCAGGAGTTACCCCGGCAGCAATTGCTCTCCAGAGCAAACACGCAACAGCTAATATTGCCTCCCCCTCCGCCGAGGTATGATAACAATGAAAGAAGGGATGCAGTGCATCAGGTAGAAAATCAGCATCAGCCGGATCAGAGGCGCCTCGGAAATGATGGGAGAAACGAGTACAGGGAGCATCACTAGAGCTACTGTGTATTTACCACAGAGGAAACTGATAGAAAAAGCTTGCAGCGTAGGCATATGGAGGTGAATGAAGTAATGCTGGCAGTGACGAGGTACATGCCTTGGTCCGATCAGGAAATCACCTGGAGCATTAGGGATCATCCCAAGCTCATGCCGAGCCCTGGTTCGTATGCGTTGGTGCTGGATCCTACGTTCATTGGGCCTAGCATTAACGTAAGGTTCTCAAAGGTACTGATCGACAAAGGCAGTAGCATAAATATCATGTATGCGGACACAATCCGCAAGTTGGGTATCTCGGAGAACATGCTCCAGGCCACGAGGACAACTTTCCATGGCATTGTGCCCGGCATTTCTTGCGAGCCCATAGGCAAGGTCCGGGTCGACGTCTTGTTCGGCACGAGGGATAATTGCCAAACCGAAAATCTGGAGTTCGAAGTGGTGAACTTCGAAAGCGCGTATCATGCGTTGCTCGGAAGGCCAGCATTGAACAAGTTCATGGCAAGTTGTCATATCAGCTACTTAAAAATGAAATTTCCCGGACCAAACGGAGTGATTACCATTGCTGGGGACTTCCGGCGTTCCATGGAGTGTGCGTCGGCCGGATCAAACTTAGCCGAGTCACTTGTGATCGCGCAGGAAAAGAGAAAAATTCAAGAGGTGGCTGCATTGGCTCAGTCCGTGCAGCAGTATATGCCGGCGCTGAATAACCCGCATGGAACTGTCTCTTTCCAGGCCACGAAATATACCAAGAAGGTTCCCGTTGATGACATGTTCCCAGAGCGCACCGTAACAATTGGTGCCGGGCTAAGTGATAAATAGGAAAGCGAGCTCGTCAACTTCCTCCGTGAGAATCGGGACATTTTTGCTTGGTCCACACAGGACTTGCAAGGTGTTCCGAGGGAGTTGGCCGAGCACTCTTTGAATGTGAGACCCGGAGCCAAACCGGTGAAGCAACCTCTCCGCCGCTTCGCCGAAGATAGGAGGAAAGTCATTGGGGATGAGATAGCTCGGTTGCTAGCTGCAGGATTTATCATGGAGGTTCTTTACCTGGATTGGCTGTCTAATCCGGTGCTGGTGGAAAAGAAGAAAGATGATCCGAACGTGGCAGTGGTTTGGCGCATGTGTATCAATTACACGAACCTGAACAAGGCGTGTCCGAAAGATCCGTTTCCGCTGCCAAGAATAGATCAGGTCATAGACTCAACTGCTGGATGCGAACTGTTGTCATTCATTGATGCTTATTCTGGTTTCCACCAGATACCTCTGAATCCGGATGATCAAATAAAGACTGCGTTTATTACCCCGTATGGGGCTTATTGCTATCACACCATGCCGTTTGGTTTACGTAATGCAGGGGCAACGTACCAGAGATGCATGCAAAAATGTTTGCACGACCAAATAGGTCAAAATGTACAGGTGTACGTGGATGATGTGGTTATCAAGACCAAGGAAAGCAAAATGCTCCTTGACGATATCAGGCAAACGTTTGTGAACCTAAGGAGGTTCCGGATGAAACTTAACCCGGAAAAATGCACCTTCGGTGTCCCGACTGGAAAATTGCTCGGTTTTCTCGTCTCTAGCCGAGGTATCGAGGTTAATCCAACTAAAATCCGGGCCATCGAGCGAATGGAACTGCCGAAGTGTCTTAACGATGTCTAGAAGTTCACAGGTTACTTGGCCTCGTTAAGTCGGTCTGTATGTCGATTGGGAGAGAAGGCTTTGCCTCTTTACCAACTCATGAAAAAGTCGGATAAGTTCATTTGGACACCGCAGGCCAATGAAGCCTTTGCCCACCTAAAGAAAATGTTAGCCACGGCACCAGTGCTAGCTTCACCACTATCAAAAGAGCCAATGTTACTCTATATAGCCGCAACCAACCGAGTTGTAAGTGCAGTGATAGTGGTGGAGCGCGATGAGGAAGGTAAGTCGGTGCAAAGGCCAGTGTATTATTTGAGTGAAGTGTTGTCAACCTCAAAGCAGAACTACCCACATTATCAAAAAGTGGCGTATGGCGTGTACATGGCCGCCAGGAAACTGAAGCACTACTTTGAGGAGCATCCCATCCGGGTCATATGTGAGGCCCCTATATCCGAGATAATGAGTAACAAGGATGCAAGCGGCAGAATTGCATAATGGGCAATTGAGCTAGCTCCTTATGCTCCGCAATATGACTGGAGAGAAGCCATCAAGTCTCAGGCTGTGGCGGACTTTTTCGTGGACTGGGCCGAGGTACAGTACGAACCACCACCTCCGGATCCGAACTATTGGCGGATGCACTTTGACGGATCAAAGACCAAAACCGGGCTAGGTGCCGGAGTTGTACTCACATCGCCGAAGAAGGACCAGTTGAAATATGTGCTGTAGATCCACTTCACCGCATCAAACAATGTCGCTGAGTATGAAGCACTTGTGCATGGGCTCAAGGTAGCGAAAGAAATTGGTATACGTCGGATTATATGCTTTGGCGACTTGGATTTGGTGGTGCAGCAAGTGTCCGGAGTGTGGGACGCCCTTGATCCAAACATGGCACTATACAGATTTCATGTGCAGAAGATTTCTTGTTACTTTGAGGGATGCGAATTTCATCATGTACCCCGGGTGGAAAATGAGGCTGCCGACATGCTGTTGGAGCTCGGGTCAACCAGACAAGCAATTCCACCGGGTGTAGCATTAGAGCACCTTAAGAAACCATCCATCAGGCCATCCCCGGAATCCGAGTCAATCTACGTCCCGGAGGATACAGAATCCGGAGTTGTGCCCATGGACGTTGACACAGGAAGTGGTGTGCAAAACCCGGGGACTGCTTCACAAAACCCGGGGACTGCTTCGGCAAACCCGGGGACTGCTTCGCAAGACCCGGGGACTGCTCAGCATGGTCCGGTTGAAGTTATGCCGGTGGATCAGATGGAGATAGACGAGGACGTGTTCCCCGTGCGGACAATACCGGCCTGGGCACTGCCTATATTTCAATTCCTAAAGGATGGAACATACCCACTGAAGAGGTGATGTCTAGGCAAACACAGAGGAGGGCAAAGGCCTACACGATCATCAATTCCGAGTTATACAAAAGAAGTGTGACCAATGTCCTCCAGCAGTGTGTTGACCCGGAAGAAGGGCTTGAAATCATCCGAGATATACATCAGGGGGAATGCGGGCATCACGCCTCATCCCGAGCCTTGGTAGCAAAAGCTTTCCGACACGGATTCTACTAGCCAAATGCCTTAGAGCAAGCAGAAGATCTGGTGAGAAAATGTAATGGTTGTCAGAGGTACGCTACCAAGACACATATGCCAATGTCGGAACTCAAGACCATCCCAATCACTTGGCCATTTGCCGTATGGTGCTTGGATATGGTGGGCCCGTTCAAACCAGCAAGGGGAAATATGACTCACATTATGGTAATGGTGGACAAGTTTACGAAATGGATTGAGGTGAAGCCTATAAGAAAATGTGATGGAGCTACGGTCGTAACGTTTCTCAAAGATATCATCTTGAGGTACGGTTATCCACACAGTATCATAACTGATAATGGCACAAATTTTGCGGAAGGAGCATTTGCTTGTTTCTGCCGAGATAAGAGGATCCGGCTTGACGTATCTTCGGTAGCCCACCCCGCATCGAACGGGCAAGTGGAGAGATCCAACGGATTAGTATTATCCGGGATAAAACCCCGGCTCATTGAGCCGCTGCAAAGATCAGCGGGGTGCTGGATAGAAGAACTAACAGCGGTACTGTGGAGTTTAAGAACAACTCTGAATCGATCAACAGGCTATACACCGTTCTTTCTGGTATATGGGGCAGAAGCTGTATTACCAGCCGACATAGAGCATGATTCGCCTAGGGTCACCCAATACACAGAAGCCGAAGTGCAAGAAGCCCGGCAAAATGATGTTGATCTGCTGAAAGAAGCGAGAGAACTGGCACTGTCCAGATCCGCCATATATCAGCAAAATCTCCGACGCTATCATAGCCGGAAAGTGTGCCCTCGAGTCTTTCGGGAAGGCGATCTGGTGCTCTGGTTGGTACAACATACTACTAGAATGCATAAATTATCCCCCCCATGGGAAGGGCCGTTCATCGTGAGCAAAGCATTGCACAATGATTCTTATTATCTTATAGATGCAAAGCCACAGGAAAAGAACAAGGCGGACAGGTCCGGAGAGGAATCAAAGCGACCATGGAACGTAGCTCTACTTCGGCCTTTCTACACCTAGCTAAGAAGTGTATGTATCGGGGTTATCTCATATGTCGGTATGTATGTCGGCAATGAGCTTATCAATGAAATGTTGGCACCTCGAGCAGTAACTCGAGGACTGCCTTAATAATGTTTGTTATTTTCTGTGCGTCAGCTGGAGTAAGTTATTCTACTTAGCTCGGATTAGTAGTGTGTGAGCATCAAAAACCCAACTCTTCGACTTGCTGCTGTCCAACAAGAATTGCTTCATGGCAAGCAAGAGAAAAAGTTTGGAATTGCGTAGCACATGAAAAACGACTAAGGAAAAGAATTTATTCGAGCCGACGTTTGTTTTTCGGACTAACCCTGTATTTATTTTCAAGTTATTATGCAGTTTTATTTTTGAGCTAAGTCTAAAAGTTTCCTAGTATTGTTAAGACAATTTTTCAAGCTCAGATTCATAAGTTGTAAAACCGAATCAAGGTAGACACGATCCGAGCCAAAAGATTGAACGAACAAGAAAAAGAAACTCTGGGACTACGCCCAAGTTAATCCGGCATAAGTACTCAGTAGCAAAATATCACAGGTGTTTGGAATACAATTCCACCCGGCATACCGGGGATCTCATAAATTTTCAAGTGTTTTTTACTTAAGGAGCAGCGGGAGGAAGTTCAGCATCATCGTCCCCTTCTTCGATATCCGAGGCAGTGTCCTCTTTGTCTTCATCCGAATCATCTTCAACGTTCTCAGCTTCCCCTTCGCCTGCGACTTCCAGGAAGCTCGGCCCCTCGGTCCATTCGTGAATGGGGGCATATTCGATGAGGCTGTGGGCGCAAGCCTGGCGCGGAGCTTCCCACTCCGGGTCATCTGTCCATTTGGATCCGGTGCGCAGGCGTGTGAGGAGGCTGAGATCTATCTTTTCATACCACGTCAAAATGTGGTGAAGGATGGTATCGGCAGCAGCGCGTCCAGCGGATTCTTGCCAGAGGTCGAGCTAGGTCTCAATTTCCGATAGTCTTTCAGCGAGCTGTGTAACTCTCTCCGGAGCATCATCGGCGGGCCAGAAGGCGTTGAAAACCCGGACTAAAACATCGAGGAGGTCCCTGCCGTAGTTCTTGATGATTTCCACGCGAGATGACAGGCTGATCAACAGGTCCTCCATGTCAAAGGGAATGCTCTCACCCTCAGCAGTGACCGGAGTACCCCTTTCTCGGCAGAAATTGGCGACAGCAGCACTTGCAATGGCAGTACCCTCTGGAAAGTGGCCTAGGAAACAAGGCAAAGGACAAAGTTGAGAAAACAAGACATATGAAGTAATCCGGAGAAATAAGGCGGATAAAGAAAAAGAAGTTACGTGAGATGTGGCTGTGAATCCGGGTCAACTCCTTGATGCAAGCATCACGCCTCTTCCGAAGCTGCTCGAGCTCAGCATTTGCCGACTCAAGTTTGACCTCAGCTACCTGAAGAAGCTCACGGTCCTTAGCATTTTGGAGTTTGAGGCGCTCGTGTTCTTCGATGTAGTCCTGGCCAGCCTTTTTTAGCTCGGTTTGGTGCTGTGCCTTCATCTTAGCCATTTCAGCTTTGAGCTTGGCTATGTCATCATCTTTGGTCCGGAGGAGGGCGAGCTCATCATCTTTCTTCTTCAGCTCGGCTTGGTGCTATCCTGCTTGTTCGAGAAAATGCAGCATCATGTCAGGCACATGCACACTTTCTTCAAGCAATGCTGAAACCGTGTGTTGGCCCGGCAGAGCCGAGGTATGAATGTTTGTCGAGCCAAGGAGGTAAGATGATGAAAAGCACAGTAAAAACAGACAAGAGGGACGTACCCTTGATCTGCTCCAAGTTCTTCCGCATTATCTTGTTTTCAGCTTCCACTCCAGCTACGGAAACTGAACAATCAGATTAGTTCGGCAAGCGAAGTTGAAGAAAATTGAGGAAAGTATTAGAAAGAAATTTACCCCTTTTCTCGTACTCCGCGATGAGTGCAGCCTGTTTCGTGCGAAGATTTTTGTGCGTATCCAACAGGCGCTGGAATTCAGCACTTCGGCGGTTGGTGGTCACCTAAAAGAGATACAGAAACTTAAGTCAGCCTAGTGCATGTTTGAAGTGTTCTAAAATCTGGGCCAAGTGGAACTTAACCCGGCTCTAGGTGTGTGCATGTTCGAAGTGTACTAAAATCCGGGCCAAGTGGAACTTAACCCGGCTCTAGGTGTGTGCATGTTCGAAGTGTACTAAAATCCGGGCCAAGTGGAACTTAACCCGGCTCTAGGTGTGTGCATGTTGGAATTTATCATGGAGCTACGTTAGTTCTATAGAAGAGCATCCGGCCGAGTAACAAGTTACTCCCCCAGAGGCTCGGGGACTAATGGTTATTATCTACAATTTGCAAAGGAGAAACGACGTACCTCCATCATTCGTTCAGCAAGGTTGATGGCCTTTGCGGCAGTATTCATCTGAGCGGAAAACTCGGCGGGGCTGAATTTTTCCGGGAGATCAGATTCCTGGACTACCTCTGCCTTATTCCAGTTCATGACAAACTCCATCAGGCTCAGAGGGTACCGTTCTCCCGTGGGCATATGGGGCGTCACCAAGCCCTTTGCATGTGCTTCCTTCCTCTCCACCAAGGCAAGGGCGGGGCTGGTGTGCAGAACCAACTGCTGGGCTTCGGTTGGCTCGGCAGGCGTGTCCTTTGCCGCTGATGTCTTCTTGGGGAGCATTGACTCAAGGGTGCATTGCCCAGGCTCGGCAGCACTGGGCTTGGCAGCGTCTTGAATCTTCTTGCCCTTGGCTTGCTGGGAAGAAGAAGCCGTAGCAGCGGTTTTTCCCTGCCGAGGTTGAGAGGACTCGGAAGATGCAGAGGAACTGGGCGCTGGTACTCTTGTTGCTGGACTTGGTGCCGGCGCTGATGTTTTCGCAACCGGAGTGGGTGCTGATGCCGGAGTTGGAGATGGTGCTGGTTTGGCTGCTAGTACTGGAACGGATGCTGGAGTCGAGGTAGCCTTAGTGGCTGCTGGTTGTGGCATTGCCGAGGTGGTGGGTGCCGTTGCTCCGGCTGGGCCGGTCCCCCCCACTCTAGGATGACCCGGAGCGGCCGCAGAGCCCTCCGGAATAGGGCTCAGTGGACGTGACTCGTCGTCACGACGGGGTGAGGGGCTAGGCCAGAGAGGTGAAGAGATACTGGATCCACTTTGAGGGACCTCCACCAGAGCCCTGTGAAATCAAGTAACGTCAGAAGAAAAATTACGACGAAGTAAGGAAGAACGAGTTACAGAAGAAAGAAGGACTTACGCATCCGAGGTTTCGGCTGCTCTGGGTTTCCGAGCCCTTCGTCCTGGGGCCTTCTTTCGACTTTTAACGGGCTGGGAAGGTCCGGAGGAAGAGCTTGAGGAAGCCCCGCGCTTTTTCTTCGACGCCACCAGAACTGGCTCGTCCGTAGCGAGGGGAGGATCCTCGTGGATATGACCACCGGGGTGAGCTAATGGCGGAAAAGCAAAAGAAAGGGGGACAGCCTCAAAGGGTTCAATTATCTCGATATCCGAGTAATCTTCATCATCGGGCCAATCTCTAGCAGAAGAGAAGTTACCCGTGGGTCGTTTCGTGGCGTCGGTCATGGGGAGAAACATCTCTTGGTTCGGCTCCTCCTCGTCCGATGTCACCCGGTCCGGTGCCCACTTAAGGGTCGGATCGGTGTCGTCCTCGAGCGTCTGCTGAAGGAATAGCTGAGGAAAAGAGTAAACAAACGAGTCAAAAATGCAACAATAACAGACACGTGATTAGTCTGGGGTAAGTTTGCAGCATGAAACTTACCGCGGGAGGAAGCCGGTCACGGCAGAAATGGTCAATCCCCCAAGTCCACTCAGAGGAGAAGTCCTTGTGAGTGGTGAAAAGAGCCTTAACCCGGCGATAAACCTTCGTGTTGTTCAGTTCGAAAGATGAAGTCCGGTTGGGATCGCGGCCGTAGCTCATATGGCACACCTTGTGGGTGCGCTTTTGGAGAGGGGAGATTCGGTTGCGCATGAAAGTGATCATTGCATCCTCGTTGCGCAACCCGAGCTCCTTCAGCTCCGCGAACCTTTTGTTCACTTGGTTGGCCAGGGCCGTAGGTTTCCTGGGAACGGCGTCCCACAGATCCGGGTTCGGCGGACCCGGTGTATAGGGGAGTAACCGGATCAAATCTTCGGTGCCCATGTTCCGGACGTAAAAGAACGTCCGGGCCCAACCTTTGCAGGATTCCAGCCCTGTGACCCAGGGGAAAACAGAGAACCTCCGGGGTGAGATGGAGGCCGCTCCGAACTGAGTAAGCCGCTTGTCCTCCGGATCAGTGTGGATGTCGGGAATAACGTTGCGACGAAGGGCGAAAAACCGGATCCACACCTCCTTCGTGGGCCATAATCCGGCGTAGCCTTCGATTGTAGAAGCAAAGGCAGAAAGGGAAGTAATGGCATTGGTTGGAAGCTGGTGCGGCTGGAGATGGTAGGTACTGAGCCAATCGTGGAAAAAATCGCTCACCGGCAGTCCGAAGCCCCGTTGAAAGTGAGACAGGAACACAATGAACTCCCCGAGATTGGGTGAAGGAGCTAGCTCGGCGGAGGCGAAGCGAGCGGCGATGCCGGCGGGGATGCGTCTGGTCCGGTAGAGCCAGTCCAGATCGTCCTGGCAGACCCAGGAGCCGGCCCACGCGCCGTAGTCCGCAGCAGCGGCGTCCTCCTCCATCTCTTGTTCAGCAATGGCGAGTTCTTCTTCCGTCATCTGCTCCTCGAAGCCCTCGCTGGCACTAGAGGCAGCGGGGGACAGTGGCCTGGATTGACGAGGACCCGTAGCGGGAGATTTGCGTCGCAGTGATGGTGACGCAGAGGCGCAACGGAGAAGTGCGGCGGCGATGCTGCTTTTTGGCAGTGCTGGCGGCGGCGCGGTCGCGAGGAAGACGAAGAGGAATAGCAGCGGGCAGAGGGGTGCGGAGGGGGAAAATTCCTAAGGGACGCACCCCTCCGCTATTTAACCACTCCCATCAGGGGTGAGTGGGATCGCGCCCTATGGACCGGCCACGCGCTGTGGCCGTGTATTACACGTCTAGACCAATTAGTGAGGAGCCACACGGAAGGCCACAGGGCGGAGAGAGTCCTGTGACGTGACGCACTGATGCGGTAAACGAGGAGGCAGGCGTGACGTGACCCACGCACAGTGATAACTAACAATTACTGCGGCGGTTACTGTACCGTCCCTTAAAATAAGAAGACATAATGATTACCCTTCACATGGGTTAGCGTACGAGAGAAGGAAGCAAGACCCGGATAGAACTGTGGTAACCCAGCCGGCAAGTGGAAACTTGAAATGTGCAAAGGGAACGTAAATCCAAGCAGTCCGGGGTATAGAGGTAACACGGCAACAACGACCCGAGCTCAAAATTGAACCTGATGTGGCCTTAGCGGCTAAGGCAGCTAAGACCGCACCAGCTTCGGGGACTAATGTTGGGGGATACCCCCGGGTACGGTCACGCCGGGGTATAAAGGCCGAGTTAGCCGAGGTTCGGCAAGGCCAAAGCAGATGCTGGCCGGGTCACCTCAAGGCAGGCCGAATCACGGGGTAATCCGGACCTGGGGGCGTTCGCCTAACTAGGCCTCATCCGACTTAAGAGGTAAGTCGGAAGTGTATGTTTTACCTGTATCTAGGAAAGGGTGTGGCCGGATGAACCATCATCCAGGTCATAGCAAGCTTCTGGGAGAAGGAAGGAATCTCGCTGGTCAAAAGGAGCCATGGTACGCACTGCCTGAGCGAAGCGAGCAAGGACAGGACCACCGAGGCGTGGCCGACAAGCGTGACGACGCCCGTGTCAGCTGACGAGGGCGCCGCAGTGGCTCACGTAGCTAAAGCATGTGTGACGCGGGGGAAAAAGCACCCCGGTCGGCTTACCACTTTGGGAGGAGGCATATTCTTAGGAATATGCCTCCACGTATGCCCTAGGCAGAAACCGAGCCTCCCCTATAAAAGGGGGGCTAGGGCTTCTGTAGAAGGGGTTGGCTGTTTGGTCTCTTTACGATTCTGTTGAGGTCTAGGGTTTCAGGTGAGATCTGTGGGTGAGAGTAAGAGAGTTCCTTCTTCCTCCTCTCGCCAATACAGCTCTAGGAGCACTTGTAACCTTGGAAGTAAATCAATACAAGTTCTTGTGTGGAGAATCACTTCACTATCCCTCCCTGGGTTCCCCTAGCGTGTATTAGTCCCCACCTTTAGCCTATACATGGCATCTGCCGTGACACCACCACGACAGTCTGGCCGCCCCAAGCACCCCCTCGGCCTCTCCTTCCGCCAATATATTGCCTCTGATACGGAAACCCTAAGGACCCGATCAAAAATCCACGAAAGAGTCTGTAGCCGCCGTCATCTCCATCCCTAGATCGGGAGGGATCTGATGCTCTTCCCGGCACCCTGTCGGAGAGGGGAATTCACCCTGGAGGGCTTCTTCATCATCATGCAAGCCTCTGGTGTGATGCGTGAGTAGTTCGTCTCTGGACTACGGGTACATGTAGTAGCTAGATGGCTGGTTCTCCTCCTTTGTGCTTTCATGTTTAGATCTTGTGAGCTCCGTTCATGATCAAGATCATCTATTTGTAATTCTGCATGTTGTGTTTGCGGGGATCCGATGGATATTGAGATGCTATTTCAGATTGATTATTGATTCTATCATGTCTTTGTTATTTGTGATCTTGCATGCTTTCCGTTGTTAGTAGCTATCCTGGCCAAGTAGATGCTAGCAACTCCACGAGTTAGTATTTATGCTCGATAGTGGGTTCATGCCTCTGGTAATCTGGGGAAGTGACAAAAATCTCTAAGGTACTAGATGTGCTGTTGCTACTAGGGAGAAAACAACAATCCTTTGTTCATAGAACAATCATATTGTTTACTTTACATGCAATTCCTAATGCAACATCAGTTGCTTGCAACTTAATACTGGAGGGGGTTCGGATGATAACCTGAAGGTGGATTATTAGTCATAGATGCAGTTGGATGGCGGTCTATGTATAATTTTGTAATGCCCAATCGAATATCAAAGGAGTCAAGATGGTTAGTATATGCTTGTATGCTTTCTCGATGTTTGTCAATTGCCCCGCTGTAATTTGTTCACCCAGCATGTTATCTCTTAAGGAGAGCCACCTCTAGTGAACTATGGACCCCGGTCCTTTCTTTTACTTTCAATCTACAATCAACTGTTTACTGCTTTGTGTTTACTTTCTGCAAACTATTACTTTCTTCCACTCGATACGTTTAATCCTTTATTTTCAGCAAAACCGGTGAGATTGACAACTTCATCGCAAGTTGGGGACAGAGTTCTGTGGTTGTGTTGTGCAGGTCTCCACGTTGCTGCTGGCACCGGTAGAGCGCCCTGCCAACGTTCAGCTAGCAACACCTTTGGGGTGTTTCCTTGCTCCTAATGGTTCGATTAAACCTTGGTTTCATACTGAGGGAAAACTTGCTGTTGTGCTCATCATACCTTCCTCTTGGGGTTCCCCAACGAGCTCGATATATTTTAGGCCATTAGGCCCTCGTATTCAAGGGACATGAGATTTCGAACTTATACTTTGTCAAGCATATACTCCATAGTTTGTTCACTTTAACCTTAATCACTTCAAGATGCTTATGATAGGGTCAATGAGAGATGAAAGCTAATAAGTACCATAATTTTTGGAAGCTCTTTATGAGACTTGAATCCCTGCTTCCTTCTATGAATGCCTTTCTTTTACTTTTATGTTGAGTCTCCATATTCTATCTTTATGCACCTATTGAGAGAGCATAGTGGCCATTCTTAGTTTAATGTGCATTGTTACAAGACTTGTTGATTGATGCATAACTTTGATATTGCTTGTTCTTAAACTATTTGTATCTAGTCACCCTTATAAACTTTGAAGGTGTCCTATGCAATTATGATTTGCTACATTATGAGGGACAAGCTGAATGCCACTATGCTATGTTTTCTTTATGTGAAACAAACAAACGTCTTGCAAAGAATTGTTATTCATGAATCTTTTGTTTGTGCCTTTTCATGTTACAACATAGTTGCTTTGTCTTATTGTTAGAACTATATCTTTCATGCTATGTTGAAGTACTATGATCCTAGATATCAATTTTTTACAAATACTTTGATCAAGATTATGATGGTGCATGTCACCTCAAAAATTATTCTTTTTATCACTTACCTACTCGAGGATGAGCAGGAGTTAAGCTTGGGGATGTTGATACGTTGCAAAGGTATCTATAATGTTTGATGTTCCATGCTTGTTTTATATCTACTTTCTTATGTTTTGTCCACACTTTGGAGTATTTTTACAAATTTTCTGGAACTAACCTATTAACGAGATGCCATAGTGCTAGTTGCCTGTTTTCTTCTATTTTTATTTCCAGAAAAGGCAGAAAATCAATATTCTCGGAATTGGACGGGACAAAAGCCAAAGTCAATATTTTACCAGAAGACACATGGAGTCCGAAGGAGAGACGAAGGGGGGCCACAGGGCGGCCACACCACCCCTTGGCGTGGGCAGCCCTAGGCCGCGCCAAGGCATGGTGTGGTCCCCCTGGCCGGCCACCGAACTTGCCCCTTCGCCTATAAGAAGCCCCTGATGCAAAAACCCTAAATCAAGGAGCCTCCAGCCTCCAGTCATGAAAAGTTCCACAGCACCACCTCCATCGAAGGGGAGATTCGGGGGACAGAAAGTCTCTGTTCTGGCACCCTGCCGGGACAGGGAATTGCCCCCGGAGCCATCTCCATCGATCTCCACCACCATCTCCATCGCCGTTGTTGATTCCCATGATGATGAGGGAGTAGTTCTTCCTCAAGGCTAAGGGTTCTACCGGTAGCTATGTGTTCATCTCTCTCTCTATGCATGATCATATTGTGATCATGAGCTTTGTAATCAAGTAGATCTAACTTGCTACTCAAGTGCTTTAATAGATCTCTGATCTCCCCATGTGTGTGAAAGTGACAGCGTGCACACCATGGTGGCACTTAGGCTAGAGATTACAAAGACTTGGTATGAGTTATATTTGGAGTTGGATGTTTCTATGAAATTGTGGTGTTTGTTGGAACCATCTAGAGCTCGAGGTGATAGTGTGGGGTTATCTGGATGGGTAAAGCAAACTTTGAGGTGTGCTATTATAGCCCTACCATGGATTAGCGTGTCCAACCGGAGAGTAGTTCAGAGTAGTATCATGAAGAGAAGATATTTATATGAGTGTGTTCACTAGTGAAAGTATGATCCCTAGGCCTTGTTTCTAAGCATTGAAACTTTGTTTGCAACTAGATCTGTTACATGTTTGCTTGCTTCCATCTTTTTGCCTTTAGTCTCTTCCATGCCATCAAGCTATTTTCTGGCACCGTTGTCTTATATCCATACCACTTGTATTTCACTATCTCTTCACCGACCTAGTGCACCTATACACCTGACAAGTGTATTGGGTGTGTTGGGGACACAAGAGACTTCTTGTATCTTGATTGCAGGGTTGCTTGAGAGGGATACCTTTGACCACTTCCTCCCTGAGTTCGATAAACCTAGGGTGATCCACTTAAGGGAAAACTTGCTGCTATTCTACAAACCTCTGCACTTAGAGGCCCAACAACTGTCTACAAGAATAGAAGTGCGTAGACATCAGTGCTCGCCCGCGCGGTCGCCGTCAATACGGTGACCCAAGTTGACGTCCCCCGCTTCCTCAACTGGTCCGAGCAAAGCATCACCTGGAGTCGCCAAGATCACGCGCCTAGGAACGAGTATCCAGGGCGAGTCGCCCTGGTGGTCAGGCCCAAAGTGGACGACTACTGGCTACCAAAGACGCTGATGGATGGCGGAAGCTCCATCAACATCATGTACTTGGACACATTCAAGAGGCTGCACCTTCCGGAGTCAGCGGTCGAGTCGACACTCACCACCTTCCACGGCATTGTCCCCGATCGGAAGGCGTATCCGATCAGCAAGGTGATGTTGCTAGTCACCTTTGGCACACCAGCGAATTTCCACATCGAGCGGATCATTTTCGAGCTGGTGAACTTCTGCAGCCCTTAGCACTGCGTCCTAGGGCGCCAGGCATTCGCCAAGTTCATGGCGACCCCGCGTTACGCCTACAACATGATGAAACTCCCAGGTCCAAGTGGCATCATCACCGTCCACGTCGACCACGACATGGCCATGGAATGCAAGGACAAAGGCATCGAGCTCGTCGACGCTGTCATCGCCGCGGAAAGCGACCACGCGGAAGAGCTCGCGAAATATGCGGGCAGCATCAACAAGGACGATCCCACCATTCTCAAGAAGCCAACCGTCGCGAGCTCCACGTTCAAGGCGACCACGCACACTCGCACCGTCGAGCTTGTCCCGGGCGACTCCAGCCAGACGGTCACCATCGGGGCGCACATGAGCCCCGCATAGGAAAGCACGCTCATCGAGTTCCTCTGTGAGAATTGCGACATCTTCGCATGGAAACCATCTGACATGCCTGGTGTCACTCGCTAAGCACAAACTCAACGCCGGCCCCAAAGTGCAACCAATAAGCAGTCGCTACGGACCTTCAGTGAAGAACGCCGCCGAGCAATTGTCGAAGAAGTACAGTGCCTGCTAGTCGTAGGCTTCATTCGGCCAATCAAGTACTCCAAGTGGCTGGCAAACCCAGTCCTGGTCCTGAAAAAGAACAACACCTGGAGAATGTGTATCAACTACACCAACCTCAACAGCGCCTGGCACAAGGAGGAGTTCGTCCTACCGTGCATCGACCAGATCATCGATTCGACCATGGGATCGGAGTCGCTATGCTTCCTCGACGCATATTCTGGCTACAACCAGATCAAAATGGCGGTCGAGGATAAGGAGAAGACGGTGTTCATCACGCCATTCGGCGCCTTATGCTACACGGCCATGATGTTCGGCCTCAAGAACACCGGCGCCACCTACCAAAGGTGCATGCAGGAGTGCCTCGCGAGCCAAATCTGCCGCAACATACACGTCTACATCGACGACGTGGTGGTAAACTCCACCAGCCAGGATGACCTGCTCGCCGACCTGGCTGAAACCTTCACAAACCTATGGAGGTACAACATCAAGCTCAACCTAGGAAAATGCACTTTTGACGTCCCCACCGGACAGCTACTGGGATACGTGGTCTCCAAACAAGGCATCGAGGCCAACCACACCAAGATCGACACCATCACGCGACTCGGGAAACCCGAGTGCCTGTGTGACGTCTAGAAGTTGGCCGAGCGAGTTGCGGCTCTCAGTCGCTTCAGCCCCTGGCTCGGTGAGAAGGCAATGCCCCTCTACCGCCTGATGCGCAAGAACCCCATGTTCCAATGGGACGCGGAGGCGGACAACGCACTCAAAGCACTCAAAGAGGTGCTACTCGCGGCTCCACTACTCGCCGCCCTAGTCAACAAAGAGCCAATGCTCATTTACGTGGTGGCTACCACTCGAGTCGTCAACATCGTGATGGTCGTAGAATGACCAGAAGAGGGCAAGGAGCGCCTAGTACAACGCCCTGTTTACTACATCAGCGAGGTCCTGACAGATTCAAGGCAGCGCTATCCGCAGTACTAGAAACTGGTATACGTGGTATTCCGTGCCCAACGGCGACTCCTGCATTACTTCTAGGAGCACCCAATCATGGTCGTCTCCTCTGTGCCACTACGGGATATCATCCGCAATCACGAGGCAACTGGGCGAGTGGCCAAGTGGGCCGTCGAAATCGGCGTCCACAACATCAAGTACGAGCCACGGAAAGCGATCAAGTCGCAAGCCCTGGCTGATTTCCTCGCCGACTGGGAAGAAGCACAACAGCCGGAGAAGCTACCATACCTCCACTACTGGTCGCTCCACTTTGACGGATCCAAGAACGCTAACGACGTAGGGGCCGGGGTCATACTGGCCTCACCCAATGGAGACAAGCTGCGCTATGTGCTCCACCTCGACTTCACGGCATGTGGGCCGCCAAGGAGATGAATATCAATAGCCTACGGTACTATGGCGACTCTGACCTAGTCGCCGACCAAGTCGCCGGGACCTGCAACGCCGTCTTTCTAACGATGATAGCATACCAACAAACCGTTGACCAACTCGGAGGGCACTTCGCCGGCTACTCAGTCGAGTGGATTGATAGGCAAAAGAACGAGGAGGCAGACGCCCTCTCCCGAATCGGGTTGGCCAGGCAAACGCCACCCGCAGGAGTCTTCCTCGACATCATCCACAAGCCTTCGGTCTCCCTACCAAAGGAGAGCGACATCGGGATACCACTTCAGCCCGAGCCTGCACTCGTCGCCATGGTCATACAGCCTAGCGACATGACTGCACCATACGTCGCCTTTCTCGAGCACAAGATCCTCCCAAGCAATGAGACGGAAGCACGAATGATCGTGCGCCGCTACAAATCCTTCGTCATCATCAATGGCTAGCTCCACAAACGCAGCATGACCGGCGTGTTCCAGCGCTGCGTACAGCCAGAAGAAGGATGCAAGATCCTCCTGGACATCCATGCTAGCGACTGCAGCCATCATGCCGGCGCCAAGTCGCTGGTCGCCAAGGCCATGCCGCATGGCTTCTACTAGCTCACCACGCATGCCGACGCCACCAACATCGTCCAATGATGCATCGGGTGCTAGAAGTACGCCAACTAGATGCATCTCCCTGGTTCGGCACTCAAGACCATCCCCATCACCTGGCCATTCGCCGTATGGGGCATGGACATGGTCGGTCCGTTCAAGAAGGCCCCATTCGGCTTCACCCACCTCCTAGTTGCAGTCGAAAAGTTCACCAAGTGGTTCGAAGCCAAGCTGATCAAAAAGTGTGACGGCAAGACGGCCACCAAGTTTCTCCGTGACCTCATCTACCGGTACGGCTACCCGCACAACATCATAACAAACAACGGCACCAACTTTGCCAAGGGCGCCATGGCAGAATTCTGCGAAGAGCATAGCATACGACTTGACCTTGCCTCAGTCGCCCACCCGGAGTTGAACGGCCAAGCAGAACACGCTAATCAGAGCATCCTCCACGGGCTCAAGCCGCAACTTCAAGTGCCCCTCGAGCGAACGCCAGGATGCTGGGTCGAAGAGCTCCCCTCCGTAATATGGGGGATCCACACCTCTGTCAACCGATCCACAGGGTCCATGCCCTTCTTCATGGTGTACAGTGTCGAGGCAGTATTGCCAACCGACTTGGAGCACACTCACCTCGAGTCGCGAACTATGTTGAAGCGACAAATGAGATCGCCCGCCAAGACAGCATCGACCAGTTCGACGAGGCACGTGACCTAGCTCGCTCCTGCACTGCCATCTACCAGCAGGGACTCCGCCGCTACCACAGCCGCCGAGTCCGGACCCGCACCTTCCAGGAAGGCGACTTGGTCCTACGACTGGCCCAGGACAAGAAGGGCATGCACAAGCTTTCCCCCCATGGGAGGGGCCATTCGCCATAGGGTTCTTCCTTGGTAACGACGCCTATTACCTCATCGACATACGAGGCAATGGCCAGCTTGAGGTCGGGAGGCCATGGAATGTAAACCTCCTCCGAAAGTTCTATACATAGAAATAAAACTTGTACCCAGATCATATATATAATGAAATTCATTCGGATCGCACAAATTGTGTCTAATCATCATACTCTTGTGCCACTCGCACTGCGTACATTTAGCAATATGCTACCTACGGAAGTCAACCCTTGGTCGAGCGACCGGCACGGCTAAGTAGTGCGACCCAAGGGCACCGAAGATATTCGGGCTTTGTGTCGTCCACGAACACGCCAACCCGGAGCCACCATCGGAGTCGCCCCACTCGACTGGCCCACCGGGCCAATACGACCGACAAACGCTTCCCACAGCGACCTATCCTCCCCATCCTCGCGTAAAGCGAACCGAACGGTTAAGTACCACGCACGGGGACTTCGCAACAAGAAACCCTCACGTGGCTCGGGAACACACCAAGTAAGAGAGCTGCCTTGGACTCGCCATGCGACTAGCTCTCCGAGCCAGGGAAAGAGACGCGTTACAAACAATGCACCAGACCTTACAATAGTCACACGCCTAAGACATCTAAGTACCACGCTCGGGGACTCGCCTAAACCAACCTCACTCGCGCTCGGGGACTCGCCCCGTCGGAGTCACAAGGCGACTGGCCCCACACACCACGGCAAGTCAGTCACAACCAATACAAAAATCCAAAGAAAACACACATGGACACAAACGGGTTATACCCTACTAAAGGGCGGCTCGGGGACTCGCTCAAACAAAAGTCAAAACATACCACAGAACCGACCATGCATTGCGAGTCAATTGACTCCCCTTACTTCCATACATATGTATTGTTCATATCACAAAATGGCCATTAGGCATAATTTACAAAAGCCCTAGGGCAGCTATCTATTTTGCAGGGCCCGACGAAGAAGCGCCACCACTGCCCTTGACATGAACGTATGGCTCCCACGGATTCGTCAGGTACGTCGTCAGCTACTTTGACAGCGCCGACCGAAAGGGTTGCTCCGACTTCAGGTCGCGATGCTCCAGCTCGGGGTCGCCCGGCGCCACCACCGTCTCATGGTATGGTAGCAAGTCCCCCATCGCCAGCACCCGATTTGTGAAGGGAGCAGCCTTGGCGGTCAGCCTCAACACCTCCAACATATCCACCGAGCCCGTCACCAAAGGGTAGCCGCTGGTGATGTCGTCGAGGTCAAAGTCGTTAGGGAAATACGCGAGCCCTAGGCTCAACACCATGGTGGCCCCGCGCCTGAAAGTCGAACACACCATCCATTCTACAACGGCGGGTGCCTCTTTTAGGTAGAGCCATACTTCAGTCAGTCCCCCAGGTATAACCTCGGTGGGGGACATCCCTTGAAGCACCGCCTGGACGCACAACACCGAGGAGGTGGCCGCGTTCACCACCGCGGTCACGCACTATGAGGCGTTGAGGGTCTGCACCACCGGATCGCCTTGCCCTATCAAAGCTGCAATGTCAGACGCCCAGTGTCACTACGGACTCACCCACTCGGGGATTCACACCATATATCAAAGAAAAGAGCAACGACTCACCAAGGAGTTTCCGGCAGTTCTCGGTCACATGCTTCTCCAAGGCAGCAAGATCATTCTGCACCGCAAGGATGGTTGAGTCAGCAGCCTTCCGCTCCTCCTCAGCCGTAGCGACTGCGGCCTTGGCCCTATCCTCGGAAGAGATCATCGATGCCTTCGCCTCCTCCAACTCCTTCACGAGGCGATACACCCATTCACCACATCTAGCTCTGCAACCGGAACATACCCCTCTCAGGCTTTGCCAATGGCAATCGGAAGACCATCTAAAAGGAACAACAACAATAGTCCGCTTACCGTAAACACCAGCAGCTCGCAATCGCCAAACAAAACAATTACTCACCGGCAGTGTCCTGGAGTCGCTAGTTAGCCTCCTGCGCCACGCGCAGATCACGCTCCAGGCGCTCCTTCGCGGCCTACTGATCATCCGATTCCCTCTGCAAGCCCTACAAGCAGAATGAACAATTAGCAACTGCAAAAACACAAATCCAGTGCCTGCCTGCTGAAATTCAGCGACTAGACACTCGGGGACTGGCGACTAGAAGAAATTCAGTGCCTAGCCGCTGAAATTCAGCGACCAGACACTCGGGGACTAGCGACTAGAATAAATTCTGTGCCTAGCCACTGTAATTCAGCGACCAGACACTCGGGGACTGGCGACTAGAAGAAACTCAGTGCCTAGCCGCTGAAATTCAGCGACTAGACACTTAGGGACTGGACTTACCTGAATGGCAGCACCAATCATACTATGAAGCCCACTGGCGTCCATTGAAGGGACCACGAAGGAGGTGCGCCCGCGACGAGGTTAAACATGCTCATCGACGATCTCTGGCATCTGCGGAGACTGGTTTTCCACCACGATCGGAAAACCCTTCACCATGAAGCGCGGAAACGGCGCGGACGCCCTCGCCGGGGCACTGGTTGCTGGGGCTAGCGGTGTCGTCCGAGCCCCCTCCGATGGCTCCGATTGAGTGGCTGTCACCTCCTCGTGGCCGGCGGCAGGGTCACTCCCTTGGTGCTATCTTTCGCTACAGCATCGTCGGGCTCACCCTCTACTTCTTCGCGCCCCCAACAGGCGCAACGTCCGCAGCGGGCTTCCTCTTCCTGGGGGGATCGCCTTCCCCCGTGGTGACGACCAGCAGAATCTTAGCCACTGAAGGGCGACCTATCTTCTTAACGCCGGACCTGCAAAACCACCAAAGTCAGCAAAGTAATCATACAAGAAGTCGCCCAAGGATTGAAAGGAAAACTTGTGACTCACTTGGCGACCGTAAGAATGCGTAACCCCATGCTGATGTGGGCAGGTTTGTCTAGCTTGGGCCCAGCTTGCACATGAGACCCTTCTCGAAAACATCCAAAGCCCATGACACCACGGGCGTCTTCGATGAGGAAGCCGCGGTCGCGGGAATCTCCGGCTTAGACGACGCGGCCGTCCCCGAAAGTTGTGGCGACTTTGACGCTGCAGCTTCAGTAGCCTCCCGCTCTGACGTAGCCAAAGCGGTCGGCGCGATCGCCGCGAGAGGAACTTCCACCGCCACTGCCGCGTCCTCAGCCTCTGATCCCATCATCGGAGTCGCACCCTCCAGGATCTCGTGTGAGGTTTTGGTCACATTGTCATCGGATTCATCATCTAACTCAAATACCACTGCCGATTTGGGTGGCGACACCAGCTTCGGAGCCGACTTCTTCGCGGGGGACTTCGGTTTGCGCGCAGGTTTTGCTGGTGTGGCCGTTCGCCGTGAGCTATGCTCTTGCAAAACCTCGTCGTCTTCGTCGCGCTCTTCAAGTCTACGGCTCGCCTCGAACTCACGTTGCTTCTGCATGCGAGTTTTGTGAGCCACGGGCGCTGGGGGAGGAACCTCACTCTCTTCCTCTTCGCTCTCAGAGGACTATCCTTCGGCCCCCTCCTCGAGCTCCTTGGGGACCTCTTCGTCGAGCGGGAGAAGCCATCCCTCGAGGACTTGAAATAGCTGAGAACATCCACAAGTGAGCATCATAATTAAATAGAATGGTTGCAAGTAAATTTGCTGAGAGTGGCCTACCGTGGGATCTTCATTCTTCTCGGGCACATACGGAGCAAGCCCGGCCGATGTGGTGTTGAATTCTATGTTGGTGATCTTCTTCAGAGCGGCCTTGTAATCCGCAGCATCCCACGGCTCCTTGCTGGTCCGGGAAGGGTCATTCTTCCCGATGTACTCATACATCCAATGAGGCCGGGTCACCAATGGGACCAAGCGCCACCCGAGCCAATAATTGTATAGATTAATTATGGACAATATCTTGTCCTTCAGCTCCTGGATCTGGTCCAACATCTCCGCGACGGCCATCCTCTGATCGTCGGGAAGCTTGTCCTCCATGAGCCGGCGAGGCTCGCTTCTTTCTGCGTCATACTCAGGGAGCGCCACTTCACCAGAGGGAGTGGATTCTTTCACATAGAAACAACTTCTCTTCCACTCGCTCATGGCCTTCTTCGGCAGAAGGATCTTGAAGAAATTGGCCTTCGGCTTCAACTGGAATGTAACGCCCCCTGCCGCTAAGATCGGGCCGCTGAACCCCTCGCGCCCGATGCCGCCGTGGAACAGCTCCAACCACAGCGGAAAGTACGTCTTGTAGCCGAGGTAACATTCGCAGAAGGCAACAAAGATTGCTAGTTGCTCGATGCTATGCGGGCCGAGATCCGATGGCTTGATCACATAGTACGCGCAGAATCGCCGAAAGAATACTGAGGTGGGGAATCCCAAGCCCCTCTCCAAACGGCTTGGCAAGCAGATGAACTCGTCAGCGCGTGGCTTCGACTCTACCTCGGAAGGCGCAGGGATCCACCAATTCCCCTTACAGAGGACCCCCGCGTCCTCAAATGACTTGAGTTGTGCTGCAGTGCACTTAGATTTCCCCCACAGACCTTTCGGAGGCGCCATCAGGAAAGAAGCAAGGTCGCTTGGTCTAGAGAATCTAGATCGAGGGGAGACAGAGGGAATGGATGCGCAAAGATGAGGAATGCGAGGAAGGGTCTACAGGACTGATCCGTCACTCCCCTTATAAAGAAGCGTTACCCGCCAATCTCGGGATAGCCGTTACCCGTGGTAATCATGCCGAAGTTACCGTTGGACTACCCAAAAGATAGTTTGACCAAGCTGACAATCCAACTCCTTCCACTCGACTCGCCTACAACTATGCCCTGTCCAGTCGGCAGGGGCAATGACTCGGTAGTGACTGCATTCGCCAAAGCTGCGACTGGAGACCTGGTGGAAAATTTCCTCGGTTCTTGGTAGAGTCCATCGCCGATTCGACTGGGCGTCCAAATTGGATTCGCCTACTCCGACTGCCAAATGAACACCTGCGTTTGAATCAACGGTGGCCTCAAGGACTACTGATGGGGATATGCCGAATGGGGTATGCCTAGCAGGACGTTCCGATCGGGCCAAAGGCCTAGCGAGTGGGCCTGTAGGATGGCAACTGGAATGCGACTGAGGAGAAGGCCTGGCGATTGGAGACTGGAGGCCCAGAAGCATACTTGAAGCCTAGTCGGATTAGGTCAAAGCCTCTGAATCCATATCTTGTTCGGTTGTAAACTGTAAACCCTAGCAAGGTGCCTCCTATATAAGCATCCCTAGGGTACTCTGAGGACTTACGTTCCATCATACATGCCTTCAAGCGACTCGCTCCTTAGACGCCGAGCTCGCCACCCCTGTAACTCGCTCTCCATCAATCTAATCTAGCAGGAGTAGGTCTTTACCCTTCGGGGGGCCGAACCTGGATAAATCCATGTGCATCCACCCCCATCTCGCACCGCAGATGGCCGCACCTCTCACCCCCGATTCTATCAATCGCTGCTTATGGCAGCAACTGCCGTGGCCATTTCCACAACATGATTGATGATGAAGATTGATGCCTTAGCCTCTTGGATCTACGCAGGGCGATGATGGATCCCCGGTGGACGAGTTCCCCCTCCATATGCCTTCCGGAGGTGAGGTTTCGGTGATTTCTGGGTGTTCTATATGTCGTCTCTCCGATCCAGTTGCACGGGGTGAAACTATTTGAGGAGGCGGTGGTGGTACCAATTATACGGCAGGAACTATACGGCCAAAAAATTTATTCCCGCCGTATAGTTGGTCGTTAAACCGTCTGTGTGCCTTGATCGCCTTGGGTTTTCTTCTGGTATTATTGATATTTCCCAAATAATATATTTACGTTGTTTTTGACTCCTTTTCTCCCTAGTATAACTGATCCAAGAATTATGTCCATTGTATCCATCATCTATCTGATCCTGCTGAAAATAGACATAAAATGTGCGCACGAGCGCCGTAAAATACCAAGATCCTACATCTACAATGCAAAATAATAATATAAAACATGATGCAAATATGCACTCATCACGAGTACATGAGCCATGAGTTTGATGACCATCTGAACAGTTGTGGAATAGTTCCTCAGCTCGCTCCTCCTGGAACACCGTAGAGAAATGGTGTGTCGGAGAGGAGGAATCGCACCTTGTTGGACATGGTACGATCAATGATGAGTCAGATGGATCCTCCTTTATCATTTTGGGATTATTGTCTAGAAACTACAGCGTTCACACTAAACAGAGTATCATCAGAGTCGGTAGAGAAGACACCGCATGAGATGTGGACTAGAAAGAAGCTGAGTCTATATTTTCTTAAGATTTGAGGTTGTGAAGCATTTGTCAAGCGACTTTAGTCAGGCAAGCTTACATCCAAGTCAGATAAGTGTATTTTCATGGGGTATCTGAGGGAAACCTTTGATTACTACTTCTACAACTAAGAAGAGGGCAAAGTGTTTGTCGCTTGAAATAGTGTCTTCCTTGAGAAAGAGTTTCTTAGTCGGGGAGTCAGTGGGAGCATGGTGTAGCTCGAAGAAATTTGAGGGGAACCGGTCAGTAGAGAGTCGGCAAAAGCCTTTGAGGTTGAGCCGGTCATGGTAGCTAAGCCGGTAGTTGCGGCGACACTACGAAAATCGGCCAGATTGTGACGTGTTCGTGATGTGTTACTATTGGACAGTGATGAGCCGACAACATATTCAGAAGCAATTGTGGGTTCTGATTCCTAGTTATGGCTTGGAGCCATGAGATCCGAGTTAAATTCCATGGATGAAAATCAAGTTTGAAACTTGGTTTATCTACCAGACGGTGCAAGACCCGTCGAGTGCAAATGGGTCTTTAAGAAGAAAACTAATATGGATGGAAATGTTTCTGTCTATAAGCACAGCTTGTTGCGAAGAGGTTCTGACAAGTTCAGGGAGTTGACTACGATGAGACATTCTCACCCATAGCGATGCTTAAATCAGTTCATATCATGTTAGCTATAGCAGCCTATTTTGACTATGAGATATGGTAGATGGATGTCAAGATGGCTTTCCTTAATGGAAAATTAACCGAGGACGTGCATATGATACAGCCCAAGGGTTTTGTCAATTCGGCTAATGTTGACAAAGTATGTAAACTTCAAAAATCCATTTATGGGTTGAAGCAAGCATCTCGGAGTTGGAACATTCGCTTTGATGAGGTAGTCAAATCGTTTGGCTTCATCAAGAGTGATCATGATTCTTGTTTATACAAGAAGTTTAGTCGGAGCAAAGTAAACTTTCTGATCTTATATGTGGATGACATATTACTTATTGGAAATGTTGTCCAGATGTTTCAAGAAACCAAGGAATCATTGGATGAAGGACTTGGGTGAGGTGACTTACATACTAGGAATCTGGATCTATAGAGATAGATCAAGGCAGCTCATTGGATTGAGTCAGAGTACATATTCGGACAAAGTGTTGAAAAAGTTCAACATGGAATCATCTAATAAGGGGTTCTTACCGATGTCCCATGGCGTAAAACTTAGCAACAACACCATATGCTTCAGCATTCAGATCCATCATGTATGCTATGATTTGTACAAGACCGTATGTTTCCTATGCTCTAAGTGTTGTGAGCAGATACCAGGCTGACCCTAGAGAAATCCTTTGAGGAGCAGCTAAAAATATCCTTAAGTACTTGAGAAGGACTAAGGATATGTTCCTAGTTTGTGGAGGTGAAGATGAACTCAGTGTAAGGGGGTACACGGATGCGAGTTATCTCACTGAATCAGATGATTCTCGTTCGCTATCCGAATATGTGTTTGTTATAAATGAAATGGTTATGAGCTGGAAGAGTTCCAAGCAAGAGACTATGTCCGCGTCTACGATAGAGGCTGGGTATATTGCTGCCTCGGAGGCGAGGAAATAAATTTGCGGCCCGAAAGTTGAGACGCCAAGGCAAAGCGGTACCCAAATTGCTTGTAATCGACTGCGTCAACCATAGTTGCTGTGCAAAATACTCAGAGGGTATTTTTCGGTATGAAATTCAACTTAACATTTGAATACAAAATATCAGGTAACGCCCGTCAAGTTGGCCCCTGTCAGTTTTCGCCGTTATGTCGCTATCGTCGTGGCTGCCATGTAGGCTTGCAGTGTTGGCGCATGCATCCATTACGTGTCTTTTTCTTTCCTGGAGTGGTGATCTGTGGTCGCGGCCATGGTGCGGAGCTGGGATGCCATTTAGTTCGGTGGTGATATCAGGGATGTGGATGAACCTGCTCAGCCCTGCTCTCCTCCCATCCTGAATTGGAGCTTGCCCTCACCATGGCCGCACCCATGGCACGGTGCGAGGACGAGAACTCATTCCTGGGTGAGATCTATCAACATGCCGACCATGCTTGGTCCTGTTATCCTCCTCCAGGATCTGAAGTTGTCATCGTTGTGGTCGCACCCACACCATCCACGATGCCTTCCTCTCCGAACCCCATGGCCACATCCACTATGTTCGGCACAATGCCAACAAGGTGAAATTCCATCCAATTTTGTTTGTTCGGCACAATGCCAACAAGGTGAAATTCCATCCAGTTTTGTTCTTGTGATTGTGGTAGAAGAACATGTACAAATATGTTGTTTACTAGATTTTCATTTGAAATTAGTGGTTATGTGATGAAGAAATATAGAGAACCTAAATGGAATGACGATGAATACCATGGTATGTACTTTGCATTGCATCAATAAGGGATCATTGGCGAAGCATGTTACCAAGAGAGTGGAGTTCATCAGCCATTGCCAAAAAATATGGGAACAAATCCATGAGAGATTCAATGCGAATATGCGCAAAGAAGCTAGATCCATGTCATCAATCATCAATAGGTGGCATATTCTATTGATGCATTCAAATGCGTACACCATGTGTCATTCATAAGGGCGCATCCACTGGGCTGACCCAAACGCGTGACCTGAAACGGTCCGTTTCTATCCGTATGGGTCGGCCCGCGATCGCTTTGGGGTGGCGGTCTGGCCTGTCCGGGCGACCGCTCCCAGCAGCGCGACCCAAATGTCTGCGCCTATAAAAGGCACATCACTGAGTTTGTTCCTGCCACCCTGCCGCCTGTCGGCTTTCTTCCAGTCGTTTCCCGCCTATTCCCCGCTGATTCCCGCCTCTTCTAGGCGTTTCCCGCCGCGTCCAGGCGCGTCCATAAAAATGGGAGGCCAGTCGATGTAGGCACAAACCAGAAATCCTACCTCCCTATGCTGACATGCCTGGCCTTCCACGTCGCTGATCTAGCGGCCGCGACAATTACCGAGAAATCCCACTGCCCCCGAAGCGCATGTTGTCATCATGGCATTTAGACCCGCCAGAGGAACCGGACGTGTTACCACCTCCGATTCCGGGGCACCCGCAGATATACATGCTGCACCCCCACCGTGTCACCCTTTCTACAACCACCATGTGACCACCAGCGAGCCTTTCACGATGGAGGTGGCAGAATGCATCTTCCTACCAGAGCACCGGTGATGGTACCAACCCGCATTGGTGCATGCCGACCTCAGGGAAATGGTGCGGGCCAATCTAGACGATGCTTCCCTATGTGCATGCCTCGACCAAGCTTAAGAGGAGTTGCAGATGCAGCGGGCGATCATCATATCTCTCAATGACGAATGGTGTCTTTGATCCATTTAGGTGTGCGTGTGGTATGCTTGTAACAAAAGTTCTAGGGCTTGAATAAATCTTTTGATTGCAAATGTGGCCAATGTATACATCAATACATAGTACATGGCGCACGCATAGCCTAAACCTACTCGTCAGCATCAGAGTCGGAGTCGAAGATCGGGCAGTACCGTATTTGGAACATGCTCTCATCGAAGACGCTCACGCCGAGCTTTCCTTTGCCATTGTACTTGAAGACGAGGATGTTGCCCGCTTTGATCTGGTGCGTGCGGGCGAAGCACTCCCAGCTGTTGTCGATGTACAACTGGCTGAGGTGGTCGAACTACAGATCGATCGGGTACCTGGTGGCCCTGAAACTGTTCGCCCACAGGATGACAAGCGGGAGCGGCGGGTCGCCGACTAGGGTCACGAACTTGCGGGGCAGGAGGAGCCTGTCACTCGGCATGCCGAGGTGGAAGGCCACCGTGAATTGGATGCCTGGGTCGACCTCGTCGGGTGACGACGACACTAAGGGAGAGCGTGCTGGCGTGCTGGCTTGGCCGCGTCCTTGGTGCCTCCCTCGATGTCCATGGACGGCACTCCCTCCCCTTGATCCTTCGCCACCGACCATAGCTAGTTACAGGGTAGTGGAGAATGGAAAGGAGGAGGAGGAGAGAATGGTGTGGTGTGGTAGCAATTTTCCGCGGGCGGCCAGTTAAAAAAGGCCTGGTGTCGGATGTCGGCACGTAGGCCGAAGAGATGGCAGTGAAGCGTCTAGTCAGCTAGTGCGTCGTCTCATCGCCATTGATGGCGCAGGCTGCCGCTGGTCAGCCTTCCACCATCGACTCTGAATCGCTGACGCGGTTTTGCATCTGAATTGGTGCCGCGGTTGCGTATGAATCGGTGCCCGCTATTCCGTCTCTCGCTGGCGGGTAGGCCACTAGCACGCGGGGGGGACGCCCTCGGCCAGCCCGTGTCCAGGCCGACCTAGTGGTCATGCAAATTAGGTGCATGGATGGGTCGAGTCGGGCGCGTCGGGACGGATGGGTCGTGCCGCTACGGCGCTGCGCACGTCGCGCGCGTCCATGAGGACAAGTTCGGACACGACGGGACGGGTTGGGTCGACTCGTTGGAGATGCCCTAATAATAACACTATCCGCAGTGTTGCTAGCTATTTGTATGAGCTATTCATTTTATATGATCATGGCACCTTACTTTCGCGTTTAGTAATCTTGAAACTACAATTAACTTGAAGTGGTTGTTATCTTGAGCAAAATGTCTAGTATGCACATTACCTTTGTCTGTTCTATGCTGTAATTCTATTGTTATGGGCATTGAAAGAAAAGCTAGGCTTTATTGAATATTACACAGTTAGGCCTAACTTAGTCTTACACAAATAACCAAAGCTTAGTATTACACAAAGCATAATTGAGTCTTGACCAAAGAAGTATTTAGTTCGTAGAACTAGGGAGGAAACTAAAGATAAAGATAAATATAAATGGTTCATCGGATCTGCCAGGTGAGCACTAGGTACATGGAGCTGGTGGTATCGCCGGAACAAACCAGAATGCTATGTTTGGCCATCTCTCATTCTCTATCAAATTGTACGACCCCACTGATGAGCCAATTGTAGGCCCCCTCCCCCCGACATGGATTCAGATCCAAGTCAGATCTGGAGTGTCAACATAATAGGCGTGTGAGTGTGCAGCAAACACACAGTCTGCTATCAACACTAGAAGTGCTGGCACCTCAGCAACAACACCAGTATGTTCTTCCTAGACTCTAGCAGCAGCCTCAACAAGTATTTCGTTAGCTTCACCAGCAGCAGGATTAGCAAGTATTTCGTCAGCTTCACCAGTAGCAGCATCACCAAGTATTTCGTCAGCTTCACCAGGAGCAGCAACATCTAGTTCTTTGCCAGCTCCACCACCACCACCAGCATCAGGAGTCAGGGCTGCCTGAGCAATTACAGGTTCAAGAGCTCCGGGGGCTCCGACAAAGAAAGGGTAGTTAATCCCAAGAAACACATATTGTCCCTTTAGATTGTCGACTATACTCCAGATTTGTTCTATTGGGTCTTTGGATGGACATGCAGACCTCGAGAAAACGTGACACCACATGGAGGGGTATGAAGAAAGTTGTGTCCCCATATGTTCTATTGTATCACCAACGTTGTTTAGTGCTCCCATGATATGAATCCACATGAGTTCAACATTCTGTTTCGTGTTGCCTCCGAGAGATGCTAGGAACCAGCGCCATGATCCAAGATCAGCATCTGCTACTGCATCTTAGATCACCGGAGCTGGAATGACGTGCGTGGCTACGTGTGTACCTTTGTGCCACTTACAGTCAGTAAGAATAATTTTGAATGGGAATTTACATGCTATATGAAACCATGACTCACCCCAGGTGAATAGCTCCCAAACACGCACGTCGCAGCTAGGTTCCGTGACCATGTAAATGTGTTCCGGTGTGTTGGAATAGTAGCTAGAGGTAAAGATGCTGCCAACATACTTCTCCAGCCGCATGAAGTCGTCACGCAAGAATATCCATTCCTTATCATTTGGGCATCTAATGAATGCGATTGCCTTGTCCAACGCCGCTAAGAGGTCGTACTCCCAATGTTGCCACCCCTATCGAGGTCTATGTGGGAGTTGTACCTTCAGGATCTCAAGTTCTGCCATGTTGAACCTGTAAGCGAATTCGGAGCTCGGTGACGGCAACCCATTGTTGAATACAGTAATGCCGAAACCCTCCAAAGATGGAAGTGTAAATCTCAATGATCTGTAGGAATTTTTGAGAGACCAAGTAGTCTCACCCTAGGTTAAAAGGACTAGCTACTCGCCATTGCCACCCACCCAGTTCTGGTCTTCTCCAATTTCCATCTCGTCTTCCTCTCTGATATTCACCACTACTGATTGCGACCACTTATCCAGCAACTTTTGCATGAATTTTCGGTAAAGTTTTTTGTCAGTTGGTAGAATCACCTAGCATGGATTCCATTGCAAATACTATTTGACAACTAGACCTTCATATTAAAGTAATATTTACGACTATATCCTGAGCTCTCGCCTAAATTGTGCCTGTGTCACTATGAAAATACCCAAAATATCAAGTAGGAGCAGGACTTCCCCCGAACAAACTCCTGACGATGATCATAAACAACTAGGGACATAATAGTCTTAAATCGTCTAATTTGTCTATTTTTTTAGAAAACAGAATATCACCTAGTAGGCATTCCATTGCAAATCCAAATTAACAACACATCTATCACCTAAATTAAAACTATATCACTATGAAAATACCAGAATATCAAGTACGAGCAGAGCTTACGCTGTACAGAATAGTCTTAAATGGTTCAATTTGTCCAGATCATGCGTGCACACAACACGTTCGACAAAATGAACATAGGATTCCCATGAAAGTTTAGCACATATGAATCAACGATATAACTGAACCAATAAGCAAGACACAGGAACTTACATGGCTATCGCAGTCGTTTGGCCATTCGCTGGTATCAGGGTAAAGAAGGTCTGGCGTGCCGAATGGGAGTTCATCCATTTCTCGTATCAGGACCCGGTAGCCAGGGACACAACGATCAACGCGACCAACGGAGATGATGTCCAACCCCGTGGTGATTCTGTGCATGTTCGCATCGCTGCGGTTCTGCCATCCCTAATCCTCGTGGTGGCGATCTCCATGGCCAGCCCCATCATCGTCGTCTGCCTTACGCTTCAGCCTGCTGCTACCCCAAGCTCTACCCAAAGCGGCAAATGGAGTCTAGAATCCGGCAGATTAATGGAGGCGGTGTGATCTGGGGGCGGATGGAATCGGGGAGGGGGTATTTGTTCGAGTAGGGAGTGAGCCAGTGAGGAACTGCCGCCGCCGGTCTCGTCAGCATTGAAGACAAGGAAGGGGGCCGTAATTATTGAGGGTGAGCATGGGCACTGTCTAGAAGAAGTGAAAAAAATAATCGTAAGAGACAAAATGTAGGGTCCCACCTGTCACCGAGTGAAGGTCAGCACACGCAAACGTGACTATGTTTGACTTAGATCATGCATGGCAGACCTCGATTCCACTTCACACAAGTGGCGCAAAACCAATTTCATGCAGCGCTAGTGTCGCCATGTAAAACCGTCGTTTTTCTCCACCTCCACCCTACTACAAACGGTCGTGCACCACTCCAGATATTATGAAGGGCGGTTGCAATCTTGTAGTAGTTTCACTTCTCCATCTCATTTCCTCCTCCACAACCTCATCGTATTCCTCCTCCACGGCCTCATCAATTTCCTCCGCCACAGAACCACCCTCTTCCTCCATGTCCTTTCCCTCTTGCCTGTAGTCATGGACTGGCGAGATGTCCAAAACGAAGGCATGATAGCGACTATGTACTTCGACATACAAGTCCATGGCGGGGATAAGATTAATGTCGTCTACACCACTGACCCTCAGATGGTGAAGCGCACTCTGACCAATTACAAGAATTGGCTATGGTTCGAAGAAAGCAGGTTCATCGGTCTCGACCTCGAGTACAGTCGCGATTAGTGTAGGATCTCCATGGTGAAACTCTCCATGAGGAGGCACGTCCTCGTATACCAGCCTTTTTGCGAGAAGGGGGCTGATGGGAACAAGTACATGTTGTTGTCCTTTTGTTCCTGAACCATCTATTTGCAAAAGTTCTTGCTATATTATTTGTCTGAATTCATTTTCATGTAGGTGGGGCAAAAGGATTAGGTCGCACTTTCATGACTTTCTCGTGAACTACCAGATAACATTTACTAGTGTTGACATCAGGAATGACACTCGCCTGCATGAAATCCCGACTGTCAGAATTAGCATCCCAACAGAGTACAGAGTGGACATCCAGGGTATTTACTGGATCCTAGGGATGAAGGGCAGCAGGACTGGGATGGATGATCTTGCTACCGAACTCATTGACCCGTGGTACATTGAGATGAAGGACAAATTACCAAACTATTGGTGGAGGCATTTAGGGCAGGATTTCTAGGAGGATAAGCCGCTTTCCAAACCTAACCTGAACTACGCTGCAATTGACAGGTATGTCAGCCACGAGCTGTACCGCCAGATCGTATTGTTTCATTCTAGGAATCGCACCATTGAACCACCACAAAGGCAAGTGGTTTTCCCCAGATCCTAGAGTGTAGAGGAATCTACAAGGCGGGGCAAGCGACCGAAGACATCCTGGGTTCGGTCACCTACTCCGCCAATCATTCCATCAGGCTGGGATGTCAAGTTTTAGTGCATGATTGTTTTGTTTGTATGGGGCTTGTTATGTTTATGAAAACATGTTAATTCACAAGTACTATGTGTGACAGATATGTGTGAGCAATTCCGAACTTTGTGGATTACCTTTTTGAACTATAATCTGGGTTTGTTTATGGCTGTATAGTTCACTATAACAGAAATTATGTCTGTACCACTATAGCCAAGCATGATGTGTCGAGTTTGCTAGCATCTTATATTATGATTGTATCCTTAGATTGTGCCCTTTTGTGGACAACATCATATGATCTTGTGGATCCCACCACAATCTCAGGTAGCTATATTCAGTAGTAAACCCAGGCGTTGCATGGCAGTTCTAGATTCTGCCGCATGCAAAGGGCATAGACAGAATTTGTAAGTATGAATGTTAAGCATACAAAAAGAGGAAATGTAATTCATACAGGTTAACTACCTAATAGGACAGGGATCATACGAGCTCCCTTCTAACACACAGAATGCTTAGAAAATACAGGCGAGATAAAATACAAGCGAGATAAACTAGGAACAGAATGCAAAACTAGTAGTGGTAAACAGCACACTCACTCATCCGCTAGATCTTGTTGAGCATCTCTTAGTAGACATGCGCATCCCTGGCTGCGTACCGGATCACATCATAATTCAGGTACCTCCACTCACATCGCTCGTGTAGGTGTTTCGGGAACTCGACCTTCATGCCGGCGTACTCGCGGTCGATGATGTCAGCAGCGAGTGTAGCCCTGACGGCTTTCCCTGTATCGTCATCCGGGTACCTCCACACATGCTAGAGATCGACGTGATTGATGACATGAACGAGGAGATCCTGCTCTAGCTTTGGAGTGTTGTTCTTGATGTCGATGCTGGCGAAGTAGATCTCCCTACTACGCAGGAACTCGTGAAGCTTAGGGCATACCCATTTGGCCCTGCATATGTGGTATAGGAGGCAGTGGTTGCGCATGGACAGCTGCAAAAGCGTCACCCTCTTCCTAGGTATAGGCCGATGATCTTGTAATTGTCCATCAACTCCTATTGCCACAGCTCGTACATTGCGATGACCTTGGCCACCTCCGCTGACGCATTGGTGTGGACGGCCGTCAACTCGGTGGTGCCATGGGTGATGACGGTGTACTTGTTGGTGAGGTCGGTCCTGTCACCGAACACGTTGTACTCTACATCCATGGCAGCAGCTAATGTGGCGGCAGTAGCCAAGTGTTGGTAGCGGTAGCTGGGACTAGGCATGGCGGTGGAGAGATATGTTGCGGTGGTATGGCATGGAGGCGGCAGTGGCTGCGGTGGCATCGATGGTTCTTGCGGTGGCTACGGCGGCGGTAGAAAGAGTTGGGGATTTTTGCACAATGTTGTGCTGCGGGGACGGTGGGCAATGCGTAAAAGGGGGTGCGCGTCGTAAATTGCATTTACCATTATTCCAGTCATACCTACTCGGAAGCACATTTGAACCGGGCGAGCACCATTGGTTTCCAATGCTAGCGCTTAAATTGGGCGGCCATACCCGGTAGGCGATGGGATGGGTGAGCGACGTGGCTATGGCGTGGCGGACACCGGTCACGGAGACCACCGTCCCATTGCCGCTCTGCAGCGGGTGCGCGGTGCTAACACGATGTAATGTGATAGGTGATACATTGCAAATGTATCTATAATTTTTGATGCTCCATGCTTGGTTTTATCCTCTTTCTTGTGTTTTGTCCACACTTTGGAGTACTTGTCATATGATTTCTTGGACTAACCTATTAACAAGAGCCACAGTGCCAGCTGCCTGTTTTCTGCTGTTTTTGGTTCCAGGAAAGTCAGAAAATGAATATTCTTGGAATTGGATGGGACAAAAGCCAAAGTGCCTATTTTCCAGAAGACTCCAGGAGCCAGAATACGAGACGGAGGAGGGCCAGGGGCTGGCCACACCCCCCCAGGCGCGGGCTGGGCCTGGTCGCGCTAGGGCATGGTGTGGTGGCCCCAGGCACCCCCTCGGTCTCCCTCTTCGCCTATAAGAAGCCTTCTGACCTAAAAACTCCAAGGGGTTCGATGTTTTTCCAGAAGGAGTTCCGCTCCGCTACCACCACCAGATTCCATGAAACAGCACCAGAAACTCCATTCTGGCACCCTGCCGGGACGGGGAATTGGAGGAGATCATCGCCATCATCATCACCATCGCTTCTCCATCGACCATCCATATTTCCCCCATCTATGAGTGAGTAATCCCCCGCTATAGGCTATGGGGATGGTAGGGATTGGATGAGATCGTTCATGTAATGGCATCAGATTGTTAGGGCATGGTGCCTAGTATCTTTTATTAGTGCTTTATGACTTTGTTGCGACTTGTTGTGCTTAATGCTTGTCACTAGGGCCCGAGTGCCATGATTTCAGATCTGAACATGTTATTGATTCATTATGATAGTATTGTTTCTGGTCTTATCTACAAGTTGTATACACACGTCGTTGTCCAGAACCTATGGCCCCGAAGTGACAGAAATCGGGATAACCGGAAGGGAAAGGCTTTGATGTGAGGACCACATGTGTTCATGGAGTGTTGATGCTTTGCTCCGGTGCTCTATTAAAAGGAGCACCTTAATTGCCAGTAGTTCCCTAGAGGCCCCGCTGTAAACGGGCTGGCAGGACAAAAGATGTTGTGCAAGTTCTCATTGCGAGCATGTATGACTATATATGGAACACATGCCTAGGATTGTCTAGTACTTGGATGCTTTATCTTATTTATCTGCAATTGCCCTATGTTCTGATTGCTATGTGAATTGTCTTGTCCATGCAATGCCCGTCCATCCATCCCTGTGCCTACCGCACTCGAATCCCACTGTTTACTGCTTTTGTTACTACTGTCTTTGCTTTACTACTGCTATTACTTTACTATTCCTACTACAAAACTATTGCTACTGATAAACTACTGTGAGCAAGATTGTTTCCAGGTGCAGCTGAATTGACAACTCAGTTGTTAAGGCTTATAAATATTCTTTGGCTCCCCTTGTGTCGAATCAATAAATTGGGTTTCACTTCCCTCGAAAATACTGCGATACACCCCCTATACTTGTGGGTCATCAAGACTATTTTCTGGCGCCGTTGCCAGGGAGCATAGATTTATTTATCAAGTCCACTCTGATTCACTATTGTTCAAGATAAGTTTATTTTCTCCTTGTTTGCTTGTTTCTTTATCAAAAAATACAAAAAAAGTAGTTCCTACTCTAGTTGTTATTTTCGTTGGTCTGTTATTGTCTTACCTTATCATCCTTGTTGTCAATGGTTGGTTTCTTTGAAACTGAAGCTTATTGGCAAGGTGGGTTCACGGAAGATCAAAAATATTATTATAAGGAACACCGCTTGTCACAAAAAGGGAAACACTTAAGGGAACAAATTGATAGATTGTATACCATTGCTAGAAACGTGTGCTCTAGTTATAATGTTACTTATTGCTGTGATGAGTCTTGTTGCAGAAAGAGGTATAAACACCTCCCTTTTCAATGTTAGTATAATGATAATGATACCATATCTTCCTATGCTAAAGGAATTTATGACTTTTATGATGCGGAACAAATTGAAGAATTTATTGCCTGGAAGGATGCTTTTGAACTTGCTAGTTTGCTTGGAAATATTGATGATTCACCTTACAAATATGAGGTTTATGGTATACTTAAATTTTTCTTTGATAATGACAAGGATGAAAATGGCTATATTCTTGAATATTATAGATGCTTTCCACAAATGGAAGAGACTAATGTCTTGCAGGATCCTATGGAAGAAGAAATTGATGAACCTGAAATCTCATTAGATGAAAAAGAGGAGGAGAGTGATGAACAAAAGGAGGAAGAATGGATTAGCTACCCATGCCTACCTTCTAATGAGAGTAACTCTTTATCCCTTACATTATTTGATTGTCCCGCATGCTTACCAAAGGAGGATGAATGTTACGTTCCTGAGGATTCTCTTGAAGATGTTTATAATAAAGCTCTAGTGCTTGTAGATCATGAAAAGCATGCTTTATGTGATAGTTATATTGTTGAGTTTATTCATGAGGCTACTGAAAATTATTTTGAGAGAGGAAAATATGGTGGTAGAAGTTTTCCTGGTATTGAAACACCTCTCTATGTGCTGAAAGTTTTGAAGTTACTCTTGTTTTATCTTCCTGTGCCTGTCACTTTGTTCTTTGCAAATTTATTTGCATACATGATTCCTATGCATAGGAAGTGGGTTAGACTTAAATGTGTTTTGAATTTGTTTCTTGATTCTCTCTTTTACTTCAACTCTTATTTCTTATGAGAGCATCCTCTCAAACTTTTTATGCCTGAAGATGATAATATGTCTATTATTCTTGGGAGACCTTTTCTTAAATATTGCAGGAGCTGTTATTAATTGTAATCAAGGAAAGGTGACCTTCAATGTTAATGACAAGGAACATACTGTCTATTTCCCCAAGAAGATTGAAAGGACTTATGGTTTGAATTCAATTGAACATGTTGAGGGCATTCAAGTTGGAGAGATATATTGTCCCATACCAAGAGAAAAATTTGAAACTATTATGATTGGGACCATTGCTATCAAGGTTGAGGTAACATAATCATTAGTGGAATACAAAGTTTTGTCTCATATAAAATTGTTTTGGTAACAAGACCTGATCAACCTTGTTAACAAAAAGATTTCATTGAACAAAACAATGTTTTCACCATAATTATCTCCGCTTACTTCTACTCTATCCATTTGATGTTTTTGCTTATGCCTAACTTAAAGGCGTTAAAGAAAAGTACTTATTGGGAGATGACCCAAAAGTTTTAGATGAGTCTTGGAAGTTATTACTTCAGTAATAACCGCTCCTTATCCTTTTTATTTGCTTTTTGTGCCAAGAGTAACCTCTAATGAGAGAGAAGTAATGATTGGGAGAGTTGATGTCCCGAAACAGATTTATGTGCTTCACCGTAAAAATTCGTGTAGAATCTCTGTATGTTCTTTTGAGGCGTGAATTTTTGTGCTTCAGCCCCAGGTTGTTATATAACTTTATTTGGTTCAACACTTTTTGATTTGAGTAACAGAAGGTCTTCGAAAAAATTCGTCTTTACCTGCTAGTCTGTTTTGACAGATTTCTGCCATTTTCTGCATTTGCTTCTTGTTGGTTCCTTTTTGAGTTCTTTTGGGGAATTGACATTTTTGAGGGAAGTGCTACAGTAGCTAGTGTTCTAATGGGAGTTTATTTGGTATTAGAACTGAACCTTAAGACTTATTTATCTTGAGTGCACTAATGTTGCTAATAAAGATTGTGTGAAGTTTTGTATGAAGGAAAAATTTCAGGTGTATGGAAGGAATGAGTAATGAGATGAAGGATGGACTAAAGCTCAAGCTTGGGGATGCCACACGTGTCAGCCCAAGAAATATCCAAGAAGTACAAGCGTCAAAGCTTGGGGATGCCCAAGGCATCCCCTTCTTCATCAATAAAAATCCCAGGTTTCTTACAAACACTTTATTTTTATTGTTTCATGCACTGTTGTGTTGTTCTTGGAGCGTCTTCTTTTTCGTTTTCGTTTTGGTTTTTAGTTTGCGTGGTTTGCTTAGTTTTCTGAATAAATTGGTTGGACCTCCTCTTTCATGCCTTGGTGTTCAAATAGTTTGGTTTGGTTTGGTTTGGAAAAGAGTAGGAAATCTCATGCTTAAGTGGTAAAGAGAGCTTGTTTTTGACTGTGGACTATGCTTTTTCATGCCATGCTTGATATTGTTTTGGCTTTATGCTTAGTCTTGTTCTTTGTAGCATGAATTGTTATAAACAATTGAGATTGCTTAATGTGCCTTGGATGAATCATGCGTTGTTTTAGCATATTAAAGCATAGTATAGTGGTATTCTCCTTTGATGCCTTATTTGGGTTGACTTGGCACATGCTCACACCATGTTATGACTATCCCAAGTCACCATAAGACTTTATGATCCTTTAGTTTTCAACTTGTAGTATCACTTTATTCTTTGATCAATGATGTTTTGTCGCTCTGCATGATTATGGCCATTATTGCTCTCTCCTTTGTCGCTCCCTTACTATTGCTAGCCTTCACTTCCACTGAGTGTTTTACTCATGTTTCCAACTCCCTAAAACCAAATATTTCCAAAGTGTCCACCATACCTACCTATTAGCATCAATTGCTACTTCCGTGCGTATTCAATATGTCTTGTTTTCTTCCGAATAAAATGTTTGCTTGTTATGAGAAAGTTAGTTAGTAAAGCTCTCACGAACTTGATGGCACACTTTATTTCCTCCACTTAATAAACCTGAACCATTGTGAACTCTCCATGAAAGTTATATGATTGCAAATTATAGGCTGGGGATTAGCAGAACCGTGCTGTCACGCGAAACGCTTTCAACACTTGTAAATATATACCTAGTTTATACCTTGCTCTTTTGTTTGCGGATGTCGTCGGTGTGAAATAAAAGGGGAGCTTGTAAGTCCATGGAGTTATGTATGTGTGTTAGAGAAACGCCTGGGCCGCTGGTCTAATCCATGATGACATGGTGGAAACCTGCAACGTAACCATAATGATATCTATGAAGCATTATTCTTATAAATAAAGAGAGATAGCTATTGAGAAAAAGAAAAAAAAGAAGATTTATGAAAAGAGGAAAGAGAGAAAAAAGCACCATTTTCCCATGGTAAATAAGAAGATTGCTGATATACTCATTGTCTGCTTGCCTTGTCATTTTGATATGGGGATTCTTCCGTATCATCGGGCAAGGGGTACCCCATTGGCGGTTCTCAATGATACGCACATACTTACGATGACAAGAACTAACCGGTAACTAAAGTTGAGTAGCATGAGGAGCGGCCCTCGTACCCAAGGGACTTGGGATTTTCAGTTTATAGTCTGTCAAGCATATAACTCAGATTGGACCTCACTTTCACCTTAACCACATTAAAGATGCTTATGACAGGGGCAATTGAGAGCTCAAAGCTAATGAGTACCATACTTTCAGCATTTGGAAGCCTTTCAAACTTTTCAAAACCTTTTTCATTTCCTTGTTGAGTCTCCAAACATTCTATGAGCACCTTCTTGAGAGCATAGTGGCCATTCTTAGTTCTATGTGCATTGTCCCAAGACTTGTTGATTGATGCATACCTTATATTGCTTGTTTTAAACTATTTGTATCTAGTCACTCTTGTAAACTTTGAAGGTGTCCTATGCATTTGTGTTTGCTACTCTGTGAGGGACAAGCAGAATACCACTATGCTATGTTTTCTTTATGTGAAACAAACAAACGTCTTACAAAGCATTGTTATTCATGAATATTTTGTTTGTGCCTTTTCATGTTGCATCATAGTTTCTTTGTCTTATTGCTAGAACTTTGTCTTTCATGTTATGATTGAAGTACTATGATCCCAGCTTTCAATGTTTTACAAATACTTTGATCAAGTTTATGATGGTGCATGTCACCTCAAAAATTATTCTTTCTTTTTATCACTTACCTACTCGAGGACGAGCAGGAGTTAAGCTTGGGGATGTTGATACATTGCAAATCTATCTATAATTTTTGATGCTCCATGCTTGGTTTTATCCACTTTCTTGTGTTTTGTACACACTTTGGAGTACTTTTCATATGATTTCTTGGACTAACCTATTAACAAGAGCCACAGTGCCAGCTGCCTGTTTTCTGCTGTTTTTGGTTCTAGGAAAGTCAAAAAATGAATATTCTCGGAATTGGACGGGACAAAAGCCAAAGTGCCTATTTTTCCAGAAGACTCCGGGAGCCAGAATACGAGACCGAGGAGGGCTAGGGGCTGGCCACCCCCCCCCCCCCCCAGGCGCGGGCTAGGCCTGGCCACGCCAGGGCATGGTGTGGTGGCCCCAGGCACCCCCTCGGTCTCCCTCTTCGCCTATAAGAAGCCTTCTGACCTAAAAACTCCAGGAGGGTCGATGTTTTTCCAGAAGGAGTTCCGCTCCGCCGCCACCACAAGATTCCACGAAACAGCACCAGAAACTCCGTTCTGGCACCCTGCCGGGACGGGGAATTGGAGGAGATCATCACCATCATCATCACCATCAGTTCTCCATCGACCATCCATGTTTCCCCCATCTATGAGTGAGTAATCCCTCGCTGTAGGCTATGGGGATGGTAGGGATTGGATGCGATCGTTCATGTAATGGCATCAGATTGTTAGGGCATGGTGCCTAGTATCTTTTATTAGTGCTTTATGACTTTGTTGCGACTTGTTGTGCTTAATGCTTGTCACTAGGGCCCGAGTGCCATGATTTCAGATCTGAACATGTTATTGATTCATTATGATAGTATTGTTTCTGGTCTTATCTACAAGTTGTATACACACGTCGTTGTCCGGAACCTATGGCCCCGAAGTGACAGAAATCGGGATAACCGGAAGGGAAAGGCATTGATGTGAGGACCACATGTGTTCATGGAGTGTTAATGCTTTGCTTCGGTGCTCTATTAAAAGGTGCACCTTAATTGCCAGTAGTTCCCTAGAGGCCCCGCTGCAAACGGGCTGGCAGGACAAAAGATGTTGTGCAAGTTCTCATTGCGAGTACGTATGACTATATATGGAACACATGCCTAGGATTGTCTAGTACTTGGATGCTTTATCTTATTTATCTGCAATTTCCCTATGTTCTGATTCCTATGTGAATTGTCTTGTCCATGCAACGCCCGTCCATCCATCCCTATGCCTACCGCACTCGAATCCCACTGTTAACTGCTTTTGTTACTACTGTCTTTGCTTTACTACTGCTGTTACTTTACTATTCCTACTACAAACTGTTGCTACTGATAAACTGCTGTGAGCAAGATTGTTTCCAGGTGCAGCTGAATTGACAACTAAGTTGTTAAGGCTTATAAATATGCTTTGGCTCCCCTTGTGTCGAATCAATAAATTGGGTTTCACTTCCCTCGAAAATATTGCGATACACCCCCTATACTTGTGGGTCATCAACAGGACAGAAGGAAGTGGACAGTTATTTGTGATCATTATGCCCAACAAATTTAAGGGATGTGTAAGCATATATGGACGTAGCATCCTTACACCCTGGGCAACCGCCCAGGCCTGCCGATTGCACAAATCTTTCAATTTCTTCTTCTGGTGATTTTGTCCAGAATTTGGCAACTTAAACTCATTTGCCCATGCTTCTAGAAGTTTATGGATCCGCCACTGGTGTAAGCATGCATGATCAAGCAACTTTGCAACACATGTGTCGGTAGCATAGCATCAGGTTTCAACACACCACATAGTTTCAGGGTCTAGAAATGGTAAGAGAATTAAACATTATTAGTGGCCGGGGCAGCACAGTCCCGAGTTTGTTGGCTAGAGGTTGTTGATTCCTAGGTAAGGCAACATCAGGTCGATTTTGACATACTCCCTCAAAAATTTGCCATAAGTAGCGTGCTTAGCCTTGGTCGCTAACTTGTGTTTACTAGCCGGGCTTTTACCGATGCCAACCACATGCGGAATCAAGCTTTCAATCCTCGAGTTGACTCCTTTCTTACAGAAAGGGCACCTGAGCTCCCCAAGTCAAGTGCGGAAAGGGATTCTCCCACTCTTGAGATTCTTCATAACATGGCGGCTCTTGTTGTCCCTATCCTCCTTGTCAGAGTCCACCTCACTAGAATCTACCTGTAATGTATAAAATGCAAACAAAAATGAGCAAAATAATGAATAGATATTCGAACAACCATTCCAAGTTACTTTTAAAACAATAACATATTTATACAGATTCAATAGTTCATTACGGCTGTCTCCCTAGCTCATTCCTAAATTAAGATTGTTTGTGTTCTTGATAACTTATTAATAAATAAATAATGTGTATTCATTCAGAACGGACTAAATCTCTACATGCACTGGTTTGTACGGTGCATCTAGTCGTAAGGACTAGATTAAGTAGCACATGAATAGATTAAGTAGTTCTTCTACAAATTAAAAGGTACATCTATAGCCTGAGAAAAAAATATGAAACATGGAGAAATAGATGTACCTCCAGGTACACGAACGGAGCGTGTTCGTCGAAATCACGCTCTCATTGGGGCCTCCGAAGTCGTCTGCACCGGCAAGCACATAGTCCCCATAGGGGTCGAACTGCACGTCCTTCTCGCCTTGGGATGCATGATGCTCCTCTAGATCTGTCGCAGGAAGCACCACATGGCAAGTAGCAGGAGCAACCACCCTGGTGGCAATGCTTGCAGACTCACACCCATGCACTGGTTTCATGGAGAAGGTTGGTGGCTGTACGGTGAGGATTGTTTGGTTTTCCTAGATCGGGAAGAGTGGATGAGTGTGAATGGAGGACCCGATGAAGACGGCTAGGTTTTTAATGCAGGGACATTTAGGTCTCCTCGAGGGTCCCTGGTAGGCAGCTATTTGGGCTCCGGCTGACGCATGGAAGGTTTATGTGGTAGGAGCATGTTGGAAGTGAGATTGCAGGTGTGCTGCGTAAAAATGGGATAGCCCGTGGATGACCCGTTGCCATGTAGTGGACTAGTAGCCCTTGCGGACTAGATTAAACATGACATGACCACTCGTGGAATTATTTGATGTACGGCTCAGTGTTCCTTCTTGTAGAAGTGTCGCTGAGAGAGACGCAACCCTAGAAAACCCAATGGATAAAACAAGGGGCCAGATGGAAAGCGGACTTCCGTGTGTTCTCATGATGTAGTGTGAAGGGCACGACATCGGGCAGCGATCTGTGTTGGATCAGAGAGGATCAACGGTAGGCGCGAACGATTCACATGAAAACTGTGTCAACCAATTAGCGCGTAGCAGGCAAAGTGAGCACATGTTTGGGATTTTGAGAGAGTTTGTGACTACGAGAGAGGGCAAAAGTGAGTGGATCAAAAAAACAAGGGCAAAATAGACTAAGGGATTCACATAGAAAATAGAAGCAGTTTTGAAGACGGAAAATTTGTGTTTTTCACAATGGAATGCATATTGGCCTGCGTCAAATTATCTGAAAGTGAAAAAACTATAAAGAACTATGATATTATATAGATATCATGTGAAAATATAAATCAAGATCTATCACGGGGTATATATATTTCATAAAGAACTATGATCTTATATAGATATCATTGCATTTAGTTTAGGAAAAGAACGCATGCAATGATACTAGTGGATCAATGTGGTTTAGGAAAAGAACACACGCAATGGCTCTAGGTGATCAATGTGGTTTAGGAAAAGAACACATGCAATGGCACCACTAGATCACAGTGTCAAACCATGGTAACAGAGCCCAGAAACACATAGGAAAGCATCTTCCACATTGCATGTTGCACCAGTGTGGCAGTAGTTGCATCATAGATACCACTGCATTTGGTTTAGGAAAATAACACATGCAATGACACTAGTGGATCAATGTGGTTTAGGAAAAGAACACATGCAACGGCTCTAGGTGATCAATGTGCTTTAGGAAAATAACACATGCAATGGCACCACTGGATCAGTGTGTCAAACCATGGTGGCAGAGACCAAAAGCACATAGGAAAGCAGCTTCCACATTGCATGTTGCACTAGTGTGGTAGAAGTTGCATCACAGAATCCACTAGAATGTGTGTTGTCATGTGAATTAGTCTGGTTTAGGAAAAGAACACATGCAATGTAACATGCAATGGCACTAGTGGATCCGTGTGTAAAACCTTGGACAAAGCGACCAAAAGCACATAGGGAAGCAGTTTCCATATTTCATGTTGCACCAGTCTGGTAGAAATTGCATCACAGAATCCACTAGAGTGTGTGTTGTCATGTGGATCAATGTGGTTTAGGAAAAGAACACATGCAATGACACTAGTGGATCAATGTGGTTTAGGAAAAGAACACATGCAATGACACTAGTGGATCAATGTGTCAAACCATGGTCACAAATACCAAAAACACATAGGAAAAAGCTTCCAAATTGCATGTTACACCAGTGTGGCAGAAGTTGCATCACAGAATCCACTAGAGTGTGTGTTGTCCTGTGGATCAATGTGGTTTAGGAAAAGAACACATGCAATGGCACCCGTGGATCAGTGTGGTTTAGGAAAAGAACACATCAATTACACTAGTGGATCCATGTGGTTTAGGAAAAGAATACATGTAATGACACTAGTGGATCAGTGTGTCAAACCATGATGATATAGACCAAAAACACATAGGAAAGCAGCTTCCACATTGCATGTTGCACCAGTGTGGCAGAAGTTGCATCATAGAACCACTCGAGTGTGTGTTTTCATGTGGATCAATGTGGTTTAGAAAAAGAACACATGCAATGACAATAGTGGATCAGTGTGGTTTAGCCAAAGAATACATACAATGACACAAGTGGATCAATGTGGTTTAGGAAAAGAACACATGCAATGACACTAGTGGATAAATGTGTCAAACCATGGTCACAAAGACCAAAAACACATAGGAAAGCAGCTTCCAAATTGCATGTTGCACCAGTGTGGCTGAAGTTGCATAAGAGGATCCACTAGAGTGTGTGTTGTCATGTGGATCAGTGTGGTTTAGGAAAATAACATGCAATGGATCTAGGTGATCACTTTGGTTTAGGAAAAGAACACATGTAATGACACTAGTGGAATAGTGTGTCAAACCATGGTGATAGTGACCAAAAACACATAGGAAAGAAGCTTCAACATTGCATGTTGCACTAGTGTGGTAGAAGATGCTTCACAGAATCCACTGGAGTGTGTGTTGTCATGTGGATTAGTGTGGTTTAGGAAAATAACACATGCAATCGCACTAGTGGATCAGTGTGGTTTAGGAAATGAACACATGCAATTACCGTAGCGGATCAATGTTTCAAACCAGGGTCACAGAGACCAAAAACACATAGGAAAGTTGCTTCCACATTGCTTGTTGCACTAGTGTGGTAGAAGTTGCGTCACGGAATCCTATGGAGAGTGTGTTGTCATGTGGATCAGTGTGGTTTAGGAAAAGAACACATGCAATGGAACTAGTGGATTTGTGTGGTTTAGAAAAAGAACACATGCAATGACACTAGTGGATCACTGTGGTTTAGGAAAAGAACACATGCAATGACTGATGGCCCAAAATATATCGAGCTCGTTGGGGAACCCCAAGAGGAAGGTATGATGAGCACAGCAGCAAGTTTTTCCTCAATACGAAACCAAGGTTATCAATCCAGTAGGAGCAAGGAAACACCCCAAAGGTGTTGCTAGCTGAACGTTGGCAGGGCGCACTACCGGTGCCAGCAGCAACGTGGAGACCTACACAACTGATGGCTCAATACACGGCGCCTAGAAAAGTGCTTGGTGCGTGGTGTTGATGTAGAGCTCGTTGGCAACCCCAAGAGGAAGGTATGATGAGCACAGCAGCAAGTTTCCCTTAGTTATGAAACCAAGGTTTAATAGAACCAGTAGGAGCAAGGAAACACCTCAAAGGTGTTCCCCAAGTTGCGATGAGGTTGTCAATCTCACCGTGTTTTGCGAAAAACAAAGGATTAAACGTATCGAATGGAAAGAAGTAAAAGTTTGCAGAAAGTAGACACAAAGCAGTAAAAGGTTGTAGATTGTATGTAAAGAAAAGGACCGGGATCCATAGTTCACTAGAGGTGGCTCTCCTTAGATAAATAACATGCTGGGTGAACAGATTACAGCGGGGCAATTGACAAACACCGAGAAAGCAATACATGCATATACTAATCATCTTGACTCCTTTGAGACTTGATTGGGTATTACAACATAATACATAGACCGCCATCCAACTGCATCTATGACTAATAATCCACCTTCATGTTATCATCTGAACCCCCTCCAGTATTAAGTTGCAAGCAACAGATTATTGCTTTACGAACTGCGTGTAAAGTAAACAATACAATTGTTCTATGAACAAAAGATCGTTGTTTTCTCCCTAGTAGCAACAGCACATCTAGTACCTTAGAGATTTCTGTCACTTCCCCAGATTACCAGAGGCATGAACCCACTATCGAGCATGAATACTAACTCTTGGAGTTGCTAGCATCTACTTGGCCAAGATATCTACTAACAACGGAAAGCATGCAAGATCTCAAATAACAAAGACATGATAGAATCAATAATCAATCTGAAATGGCATCTCAATATCCATCGGATCCTCGCAAACACAACATGTATGAATTACAAATAGATGATCTTGATCATGAACGGAGCTCAAAAGATCTAAACATGAAAGCACAAAGGAGGAGAAACCAGCCATCTAGCTACTACATGGATCCGTAGTCCAAGGATGAACTACTCACGCATCACACCGGAGGCTTGCATGGTGATGAAGAAGGCCTCTAGGGTGAATTCCCCTCTCCGGCAGGGTGCCAGGAAGAGCTTCAGATTCCTCCCGATCTAGGGATGGAGATGACGGCGGCTACAGACTCTTTCGTGCATTTTTGATCGGGTACTTAGGGTTTTCGTCCCAAAGGAAATTTATAGGCGGAAGGAGAGGCCGAAGGGGTGCTGGGGGCGGCCAGATCACCCCCTGGCGCGGGCCAGGCCTGGCCGCGTGGCTAGGTGGTGTGGAAGGCCCCCAACCCTTCTCCGTCTCTTATTCTGGCACTTGATCCCTTCCGGAAAAATAGGCACTTTGGCTTTTGTCCCGTCCAATTCCGAGAATATTCATTTTTTTACTTTTCTGGAACCAAAAACAACATAAAACAGGCAGCTGGCACTGTGGCTCTTGTTAATAGGTTAATCCAAGAAATCATAATAAAAGTACTCCAAAGTTGGAACAAAACACAAGAAAGTGGATAAAACTAAGCATGGAACATCAAAAATTATAGATACATTTGCAATGTATCAACATCCCCAAGCTTAACTCCTGCTCGTCCTCGAGTAGGTAATTGATAAAAAGAAAGAATTTTTGAGGTGACATGCACCATCAAAGACTTGATCAAAGTATTCGCAAAACATCAAAGCTGGGATCATAGTACTTCAATCATAACATGAAAGACAAAGTTCTAGCAATAAGCAAAGAAACTATGATGCAACATGAAAAGGCACAAACAAAAGATTCATGAATAATAATGCTTTGCAAGATGTTTGTTTGTTTCACATAAAGAAAACATAGCATAAAAGTATTTAGCTTGTCCCTCAATAGAGTAGCAAATATATATGCATAGGACACATTCAAAGTTCATAAGAGTGACTAGATACAATAGTTTAAAACAGGCAATAACAAGTTATGCATCAATCAACTAGTCTTGGGACAATGCACATAGAACTAACAATGGCCACTATGCTCTCAAAGTAGTGCATAAAGATAGAAGGTGGAGACTCAATATAATGGTGGAAGAAAGGCCTTTTGTAAAAGGAAGTAGGGATTCAAGTCTCATAAAGAGGTTCCAAAAATTATGGTACTTATAGCTTTCATCTCTCATTTCCCCTATCATAAGCATCTTGAAGTGATTAAGGTTAAAGTGAACAAACTATGGTGTACATGCTTGACGAAGTATAAGTCAGAAATCTCACGTCCCTTGTATACGAGGGACGCTCCTCATGCTACTCAAATTTAGTCATCGGTAAGTTCTTGTCATCGTAAGTACATGTGTATCATTGAGAACCGCCAACGAGGTACCCCTTGCCCGATGATACGGAAGAATCCCCATATCAAAATGACAAGGCAAGCAGACAATGAGCATCTCAGCATTCTTCTTATTTACCATGGGAATATGGTGCTTTTTTTTCTTTCTTTCCTCTTTTCATAGTATCTCTTTTTTTTCTTTTCTCTTTTTTTCTCAATATAGGACTCTTTTTTTTATAAGAAGAATGCTTCATAGACAGCTCATTATGGTTACGCTGCAGGTTTCCACCATGTCAGCATGGATTAGACCAGTGGCCCAGGCGTTTCTCTAACACATATACATAACTCCATGAACTTACAAGCTCCTCTTCCATTTCACACCGACGACATCCATATACAAAAGAGCATGATATCAACTAGGTACAAGTACCAAATGCAATGTTGAAAGCGTTCCCCATGAAAGCATGGTTCTGCTAATTCCCAACAAATAAGTGCAAGCATATACAACATAGAAGACACAATGGTTCAAGTTTATTAGATGCAATAAAGTAAAGTGTGCCATCAAATTCGTGAGACCTTTAATCACTAGTTTTCTCATAACAAGTGGAATGTAAACAAAAGCATGAATATACTTGGAATAGCATAAGCTAGTAGGTAGGTATGGTGGACTCTTTGTAATAACTTGGTTTAGGGAGTTGCATGCATGAGTGGAACTCATACTTTGTTGTGGAGGCTAGCAAAAGACTGGGAGCGACAAACTAAGAGAGCAATAATGGCCATAATCATGCAGAGCGACAAAACATCACTGATCAAAGCATAAAGTGATAATACAAGTCAAAAACTAAAGGATCATAAAGGCTATGGTGACTTGAGATAGTCATAACATGGTGTGAGCATGTGCCAAGTCAACCCAAATAAAGCATCAAAGGAGAATACCACTATACTATGCTTTAATATGCTAAAACAACGCATGATTCATCCAAAGCACATTAAGCAATCTCAATTGTTTATAACAAGTCATGCTACAGCAAAGAATACTAAGCATAAAGCCAAAACAATATCGAGCATGGCATGACAAAGCATAGGCCACAGTCCAAAACGAGCTCTTTTTACCACATAAGTATGAAGTTTCCTACTTTTTCCAAACCAAACCAAACTATTTGCAAATCAAAGAGCGAAAGAGGGGGTCCAACCAACTTATTCAGAAAACTAAACAAACCAAGCAAACTAAAAACCAAAACGAAAACGAAAAAGAAGACGCTCCAAGAGAAACACAACTGTGCACGAAACAATAAAAATGAAGCGTTTGGAAGAAACCTGAAATTTTTATTGATGAAGAAGGGGATGCCTTGGGCATCCCCAAGCTTTGACGCTTGTACTTCTTGGATATTTATTGGGGTGAAACGCGTGGAATCCCCAAGCTTGAGCTTTAGTCCATCATTCATCTCATTACTCATTCCTTCCATACACCTGAAATTTTTTCTTCATACAAAACTTCACACAATCTCATTAGCAACATTAGCGTACTTAGGATAAACAAGTCTCAAGGTTCAGTTCTAACACCAAATAAACTTCCATTAGAACACTAACTACTGTAGCACTTCCCTCAAAAAGCTCAATTCCCCAAAGGAATTCAAGAAGCAACTAACAAGAAGCAAATGCAGAAAATGGCACAAATCTGTCAAAACAGACCAGCAGGTAAAGACGAATTTTTTAGAAAACCTTCTGTTACTCAAATAAAAAAGTGTTGAAGTAATGAAAGTTAGATAACAACCTGGGGAAGAAGCACAAACAATTACAGCTCATTCCGACATACAGAGCTCTCTCAGTAATTTTTACGGTGAAGCAGAGAAATCTGTTTCGAGACAGCAACTTTCCCAATCATTACTTCACTCTCATTAGAGGTTACTCTTGGCACAAAAAGCAAATAAAAAGGATAAGGAGAGGTTATTACATAGGTAATAACTTCCAAGACTCAAATAAAACTCTTGGGTTATCTTCCAACAAGTACTTTTCTTTAACGCCTTTAAGTTAGGCATAAGAACCAAAGAAAGAATCAAGTATTCTCGAATGAAGAAGCATTAAGATCAATACCAGAAATATTTTCAAAAAGGCATGGTATATCTTCCAAATAAGTTCTAGAGGATCCTCTCTCAATGCTCTTGGGTTCACTATTCTCATCAAAAGGGTTTGTAGGAACAATCCAATCAAGATTCTTTTCTATGGCATCATGTATTGCTATTAGTTTAAAGGGTATTGGTATCTTAGGTTCCTCCCCATTAGGTTCGGTTTTGTTCATATTTTCTCGCGTACCAACAACATCTACACATGAGCCTAGCATATTGAAACGTTCAAAAACTTTTCTAGCTTCCTTGGCAACATCATAGAACTCCTTAAACAAAGTTTCTAGAATAAAATCCCTCTTTTCAGGATCCTCAATTTCTTTAAGCTTAAGAAACATTACTTGCATTAAGGGGTTGAGGTTAACAAACCTAGCTTCTAACATGTGAATTAAAGAAGCTGCAACAATCTCATAGTTTGGAGCAAGTTCTATAAGGGATCTATCCTCAGTATCTTCATGTTTGCTAACATGATTAAAGAATTCTTCAATATTGTTTTTCCCAATTATAGAACCACTACCAATTGGAAGGTCTTTCATGGTGAATGTAGGGATCAACATGGTGAGCTAAGGGAGACTTAATTTTTTGTGTTTTCAAATAAGAAAGCAAACAAGTAAAACTATTTTTATTAGATTTTTGAAGAACAAAACAAGCAAACAAAGCAAAAAAGAAACTAAGCAAAACAAAAACAACAAAGTAAAGAGATTGGTTATGAGGGACTCCCCTTGTGAAGATGTCCTTGACTCCCTGGCAACGGCGCCAGAAAATCGCTTGATGGCTCAATACACGGCACCCAGAAAAGTGCTTGGTGTGTGGTGTTGATGTAGAGCTCGTTGGAAACCCCAAGAGGAAGGTATGATGAGCACAGCAGCAAGTTTCCCTCAGTTATGAAACCAAGGTTTAATCGAACCAGTAGGAGCAAGGAAACACCTCAAAGGTGTTACTAGCTAAGCTTTGGCAGGGCGCACTACCGGTGCTAGTAGCAACGTGGAGACCTGCACAGCACAACCACAGAACTTTGTCCCCAACTTGCGATGAGGTTGTCAATCTCACCGTGTTTTGCGAAAAACAAAGGATTAAACGTATCGAATGGAAAGAAGTAAAAGGTTGCAGAAAGTAAACACAAAGCAGTAAAATATTGTAGATTATATGTAAAGAAAAGGACCGGGATCCATAGTTCACTAGAGGTGGCTCTCCTTAGATAAATAACATGCTGGGTGAACAGATTACAGCGGGGCAATTGACAAACACCGAGAAAGCAATACATGCATATACTAATCATCTTGACTCCTTTGAGACTTGATTGGGCATTACAACATAATACATAGACCGCCATCCAACTTCATCTATGACTAATAATCCACCTTCAGGTTATCATCGGAACCCCCTCCAGTATTAAGTTGCAAGCAACAAATTATTGCTTTACAAACTGCGTGTAAAGTAAACAATACAATTGTTCTATGAACAAAAGATCGTTGTTTTCTCCCTAGTAGCAACAACACATCTAGTACCTTAGAGATTTATGTCACTTCCCCAGATTACCAGAGGCATGAACCCACTATCGAGCATAAATACTAACTCTTGGAGTTGCTAGCATCTACTTGGCCAAGATAGCTACTAACAACGGAAAGCATGCAAGATCTCAAATAACAAAGACATGATAGAATCAATAATCAATCTGAAATAGCATCTCAATATCCATCGGATCCCCGCAAACATAACATGTATGAATTACAAATAGATGATCTTGATCATGAACGGAGCTCACAAGATCTAAACATGAAAGCACAAAGGAGGAGAAACCGGCCATCTAGCTACTACATTGATCCGTAGTCCAAGGATGAACTACTCACGCATCACACCGGAGGCTTGCATGGTGATGAAGAAGGCCTCCAGGGTGAATTCCCCTCTCCGGCAGGGTGCCGGGAAGAGCTTCAGATCCCTCCCGATCTAGGGATGGAGATGACGGCGGCTACAGACTCTTTCATGGATTTTTGATTGGGTACTTAGGGTTTTCGTCCCGAAGGCAACTTATAGGCGGAAGGAGAGGCCGAGGGGGTGCTGGGGGCGGCCAGACCACCCCCTGGCGCGGGCCAGGCCTGGCCGCGCGGCCAGGTGGTGTGGCCGGCCCCCAGCCCTTCTCCGTATCGTATTCTGGCACTTGATCCCTTCCGGAAAAATAGGCACTTTGGCATTTCTCCCGTCCAATTCCGAGAATATTCATTTTCTGACTTTTCTGGAACCAAAAACAACAGAAAACAGGCAACTGGCACTGTGGCTCTTGTTAATAGGTTAGTCCAAGAAATCATAATAAAATTACTCCAAAGTTGGAACAAAACACAAGAAAGTGGATACAACTAAGAATGGAACATCAAAAATTATAGATACATTTGCAATGTATCAACAACACAACCACAGAACTTTGCCCCCAACTTACGATGAGGTTGTCAATCTCACCGGTTTTGCTGAAAACAAAGGATTAAACGTATCGAATGGAAGGAAGTAATTGTTTGCAGAAAGTAAACACAAAGCAGAAAAGAGTTGATTGTACATTGATTGTAAAAGAAAGGACCGGGATCCATAGTTCACTAGAGGTGGCTCTCCTTAAGATAGATAACATGCTGGGTGAACAAATTACAGCGGGGCAATTGACAAACATCGAGAAATCATACAAGCATATACTAATCATCTTGACTCCTTTGAGATTCGATTGGGCATTACAACATTATACATAGACCGCCATCCAACTGCATCTATGACTAATAATCCACCTTCAGGTTATCATCCGAACCCCCTCCAGTATTAAGTTGCAAGCAACAGATTATTGCATTACAAATTGCGTGTAAAGTAAACAATACGATTGTTCTATGAACAAAGGATTGTTGTTTTCTCCCTAGTAGCAACAACACATCTAGTACCTTAGAGATTTCTGTCACTTCCCCAGATTACCAGAGGCATGAACCCACTATCGAGCATAAATACTAACTCTTGGAGTTGCTAGCATCTACTTGGCGAAGATAGCTACTAACAACGAAAAGCATGCAAGATCACAAATAACAAAGACATGATAGAATCAATAATCAATCTGAAATAGCATCTCAATATCCATCGGATCCCCGCAAACACAACATGCAGAATTACAAATAGATGATCTTGATCATGAACGGAGCTCGCAAGATCTAAACATGAAAGCACAAAGGAGGAGAACCAGCCATCTAGCTAATACATGGACCCGTAGTCCAGAGATGAACTACTCACGCATCACACAGGAGGCTTGCATGATGATGAAGAAGGCCTCCAGGGTGAATTCCCCTCTCCGGCAGGGTGCCGGGAAGAGCTTCATATCCCTCCTGATCTATGGATGGAGATGACGGCGGCTACAGACTCTTTCATGGAATTTTGATCGGATACTTAGGGTTTCTATATCAGAGGCAATATATAGGCGGAAGGAGAGGCCGAGGCGGTGCCTGGGCTAGCCACACCACCCCCTAGCACAGGCCAAGCCTGGCCGCGCGACCAGGTGGTGTGGCCGCCCTCTGTCCCTTCTCTGTCTCGTATTCTAGCTCCAAGTGTCCCCCGATAAAACAATAACTTTGGCTTTTGTCCCGTCCAATTCCGAGAATATTCATTTTCTGACTTCCTAGAACCAAAAACAGCAGAAAACAGGTAGCTGGCACTTTGGCTCTTGTTAATAGATTAGTCCAAGAAATCATATGAAAAGTACTCCAAAGTCTCGACAAAACACAAGAAAGTAGATAAAACCAAGCATGGAACATCAAAAATTATAGATACATTTGCAATGTATCAATGACACTAGTGGATCACTGCGTCAAACCATGGTCAGAGAGACCAAAACCAAATAGGAAAACTGCTTCCACATTGCATGTTGCACTAGTGTGGCAGAAGTTGTATCACAGAATCCTCTGGAGTGTGTGTTGTCACGTGGATCAGTGTGGTTTAGGAAAAGAACACATGCAATGGCACTAGTGGATCAGTGTGTCAAACCTTGGTCACAGAGAAAAAAACACATAGGAAAGTAGCTTCCACATTGTATTTTGCACCACTGTGGCAGAAGTTGCATCACAGAATCCAGTGGAGTGTGTGTTGTCATGTGGATCAGTGTGGTTTTGGAAAAGAACACATGCAATGACTCGAGTGGATCAGTGTGGTTTAGGAAAGAACACATGCAATGACACTAGTGGATCAGTGTGGTTTAGGAAAAGAACAAAAGCAATGACTCTAGGTGATCAGTGTGGTTTAGGAAAAGAACACATGCAATGACACTAGTGGATCACTGTGTCAAACGTCAAAAGGACCAAAAACACATCGGAAAGCTTCTTCCACTTTGCATGTTGCACCACTATGGCAGAAGTTGCATCACAGAATCCTTTGGAATGTGTGTTGTCATGTGGATTAGTGTGGTTTAGGAAAAGAACACATGCAATGACTCTATGTGTTCAGTGTGGTTTAGTAAAAGAACACATGCAATCGCACTAGTGGCTCAATGTGTCAAACCATGGTGAATGACACCAAAAACACATAGGAAAGCAGCTTCCACATTGCATGTTGCACTAGTGTGGCATAAGTTTCATATCAGAATCCACTAGAGGGTGTGTTGTCATGTGGATCAGCGTGGTTTAGGAAAACAACATATGCAAGGACTCTAGTGGATCAGTGTGGTTTAGGTAAAGAACACATCCAATAACTCTAGGTGTTCGGTGTGGTTTAGGAAAAGAACATATGCAATGACACTAGTGGATCAGTGTGTCAAACCATGATGATAGAGACCAAAAACACATAGGAAAGCATTGCATGTTGCACCAGTGTGGCAGAAGTTGCATCACGGAATCAACTAGAGTGTGTGTTGTCATGTGGATCAGTGTGGTTTAGGAAAAGAACACATGCAATGACTCTAGGTTAGTAGTGTGGTTTAGGTAAAGAACACACGCAATGACACTAGTGGATCAATGTGCAAACGACGATGACAAAAACCAAAAACACATACGAAAGTTGCTTCCACATTACATGTTGCACCAGTGTGGAAGAAGTTGCATCACATAATCCTCTGGTGTGTGAGTTGTCATGTGGATCAGTGTGGTTTAGGAAAATAACACATGCAATGGCACTAGTGGATCAGTGTGTCAAACCTTGGTCACAGAGACCAAAAACACATAGGAAAGCAGCTTCCACATTGCATGTTGCACCAATGTGGCAGAATTTGCATCACAGAATCCACTTGAGTGTGTGTTTTCATGTGCATCAGTGTGGTTTAGGAAAATAACACATGCAATGGCACTAGTGGACCAGTGTGTTTTAGGAAAAGAACAAATGCAATGGGACTAGTGGATCAGTGTGACAAACCATGGTGACAGAGACCAAAACACATAGGAAAGCAACTTCCACAGTGCATATTGCACCAGTGTGGCAGAAGTTCCATCACATAATCACTTAGAGTGTGTGTTGTCATGTGGATCGGTGCGGTTTAGGAAAAGAACACATGAAATGGCACTAGTGGATCAATGTGGTTTAGGAAACGAACACATGCAATGACACTAGTGGATCAATGTGTCAAACAATGGTCACAAAGACCAAAAACACATAGGAAAGCAGTTTCTAGATTGCATGTTGCACCAGTGTGGCAGAAGTTGCATCAGAGGATCCACTCGAGTGTGTGTTGTCATGTGGATAAGTGTGGTTTAGGAAAAGAACATACAATGGCTCTAGGTGATCACTTTGGTTTAGGAAAAGAACACATGTAATGACACTAGTGGATTAGTGTGTCAAACCATGGTGATAGAGACCAAAAACACATAGGAAAGCATCTTCGACATTGCATGTTGCACTAGTGTTGCAGAAGTTGCATCACAGAATCCACTTGAGTGTGTGTTATCATGTGGATCAGTGTGGTTTAGGAAAAGAACACATGCAATCGCACTAGTGGATTAGTGTGGTTTAGGAAAACAACACATGCAATTACAGTAGCGGATCGATGTTTCAAACCATGGTCAGAGAGACCAAAAACACATAGGAAAGTTGCTTCCAAATTGCTTGTTGCACTAGTGTGGCAGAAGTTGCGTCACGGAATCCTATGGAGAGTGTGTTGTCATGTGGATAAGTGTGGTTTGGGACAAGAACACATGCAATGGCACTAGTGGATCAGTGTGGTTTAGAAAAAGAACACATGCAATGACACTAGTGGATCACTATGGTTTAGGAAAAGAACACATGCAATGACACTAGTGGATCACTGCGTCAAACCATGGTCACAGAGACCAAAAACACATAGGAAAGCTACTTCCACATTGCATGTTGCACCAGTGTGGCAGAAGTTGCATCACGGAATCCTTATGAGTGTGTGTTGTCATGTGGATCAGTGTGGTTTAGGAAAAGAACACATGCAATGGCACTAGTGGATCAGTGTGTCAAACCTTGGTCACGAAGACCAAAAACACATAGAAAAGCAGCTTCCACATTGTATTTTGCACCACCGTGGCAGAAGTTGCATCACAGAATCCAGTGGAGTGTGTGTTGTCATGTGGATCAGTGTGGTTTTGGAAAAGAACACATGCAATGACTCGAGTGGATTAGTGTGGTTTAGGAAAGAACACATGCAATGACACTAGTGGATCAGTGTGCTTTAGGAAAAGAACAGAAGCAATGACTCTAGGCGATCAGTGTGGTTTAGGAAAAGAACACATGCAATGACACTAGTGGATCACTTTGTCAAACGTCAAAGGGACCAAAAACACATCGGAAAGCTTCTTCCACATTGCATGTTGCACCAGTGTGGCAGAAGTTGCATCATAGAATCCTTTAGAGTGTGTGTTGTCATGTGGACTGGTGTGGTTTAGGAAAAGAACACATGCAATGACTCTAGGTGATCAGTGTGGTTTAGGAAAAGAACACATGTGATGGCACTAGTGGCTCAGTGTGTCAAACCAAGGTGACGGACACCAAAAACACATAGGATAGCAGCTTCCACATTGCATGTTGCACCAGTGTGGCACAAGTTGCATATGAGAATCCACTAGAGGGTGTGTTGTCATGTGGATCAGTGTGGTTTAGGAAAAGCACACATGGAAGGACTCTAGTGGATCAGTGTGGTTTAGGTAAAGAACACATGTAATAACTCTAGGTGTTCAGTGTGCTTTAGGAAAATAACATATGCAATGACACTAGTGGATCAGTGTGTCACACCATGATGATAGAGACCAAAAAGACATAGGAAAGCATTGCATGTTGCACCAGTGTGGCAGAAGTTGCATCACAGAATCCACTTGAGTGTGTGTTGTCATGTGGATCAAAGTTTTTTAGGAAAAGAACACATGCAATGGCTCTAGGTTATCAATGTGGTTTAGGTAAAGAACACATGCAATGACACTAGTGGATCAATGTGCAAACCACGATGACAAAAACCAAAAACACATACGAAAGTTGCTTCCACATTGCATGTTGCACCAGTGTGGAAGAAGTTGCATCACATAATCCTCTGGTGTGTGAGTTGTCATGTGGATCAGTGTGGTTTAGGAAAATAACACATGCAATGGCACTAGTGGATCAGTGTGTCAAACCTTGGTCACAGAGACCAAAAACACATAGGAAAGCAGCTTCCACATTGCATGTTGCACCAATGTGGCAGAAGTTGCATCACAGAATCCACTTGAGTGTGTGTTTTCATGTGGATTAGTGTGGTTTAAGAAAATAACACATGCAATGGCACTAGTGGATTAGTGTAGTTTAGGAAAAGAACAAATGCAATGGCACTAGTGGATCAGTGTGTCAAACCATGGTAACAGAGACCAAAACACATAGGAAAGCAGCTTCCACAGTGCATGTTGCACTAGGGTGGCAGAAGTTGCATCACAGAATCACCTGGAGTGTGTGTTGTCATGTGGATCGGTGTGGTTTAGCAAAAGAACACATGCAATGGCACTAGTGGATCATTGTGGTTTAGGAAACGAAACCATGCAATGACACAAGTGGATCAATGTGTCAAAACATGGTCACAGAGACCAAAAACACATAGGAAAGCAGCTTCCAGATTGCATGTTGCACCAATGTGGCAGAAGTTGCATCAGAGGATCCATTAGAGTGTGTGTTGTCATGTGGATAAGTGTGGTTTAGGAAAAGAACATGCAATGGCTCTAGGTGATCAGTATGTCAAGCCTTGGTCATAGAGACCAAAAACACATAGGAAAGCCATTTCCACATTGCGTGTTGCACCAGTGTGGCAGCAGTTGCATTATAGAATCCACTAGAGTGTGTTATCATGTAGATCAGTGTGGTGTAGGAAAAGAACACATGCAATGGCACTAGTGGATCAGTGTGGTTTAGGAAAAGAACACACGCAATGACACTAGTGGATCAGTGTGTCAAACCATGGTCACAGAGAACAAAAACACATAGGAAAGCTGCTTCCACATTGCATGTTGCACCAGTGTAGCAGAAGTTGCATCACAGAATCCTCTAGAATGCGTGTTGTCATGTGGATCAGTGTGGTTTAGGAAAAGAACACATGCAATGGCACTAGTGTATCAGTGTGTGAAACCTTGGTCATAGAGACCAAAAACACATAGGAAAGCATCTTCCACATTGCATGTTGCACCAGTGTGGCAGAAGTTGCATCAAAGAATCCACTCAAGTGTGTGTAGTCTTGTGGATCAGTATGGTTTAGGAAAATAACACATGCAATGACTCTAGGTGATTAGTGAGGTTTAGGAAAATAACACATGCAATGACACTAGTGGACCAGTGTGTCAAACCATGGTGACAGAGACAAAAACACATAGGAAAGTAGCTTCCACATTGCATGTTGCACCAGTGTGGCAGAAGTTGCATCACAGAAGCCTCTAGACTGTGTGTTCTCGGGTTGATTAGTGTGGTTTAGGAAAAGATCACATGCAATAGCACTATTGGATCAGTGTGTCAAACCTTGGTCATAGAGATCAAAAACACATAGGAAAGCAGCTTCCATATTGCATGTTGCACCAGTGTGACAGAAGTTGCATCACAGAATCCACTAGAGTGTGTGTTGTCATGTGGATTAGTGTGGTTTAGGAAAAGAACACATGCAATGACTCTAGGTGATCAGTGTGGTTTAGGAATAGAACACATGCAATGGCACTAGGTGATCAGTGTGGTTTAGGAAAAGAACACATGCAATGACACTAGTGGTTATATGTGTCAAACCATGGTCACCGAGACCAAAACACATAAGAAAGCATCTTCCACATTGCATGTTGCACCAGTGTGGCAGAAGTGGCATCACAGAATCCACTAGAGTGTTTGTTGTCATATGGATCAGTGTGGTTTAGGAAAAGAACACATGCAATGGCACTAGTGGATCACTGTCGTTTAGTAAAAGAACACTTGTTTTTTGTCCTGGTTGTTATAGTCCATTTGATCAAGGGCGCGTCCAATGGTGGCTGTTAGATCGCGTCTTCTAGAAGGACCACCTGGTGAAGAACTTGTTGTCTGACCCAATGGTTACAGACCATTCGACTAGGGCGTCTAGACGATTCAGATGGTTCTTCATAATAGAAATCCGCGAGTAGGCTATTCTACGACATGGGACAAGAAAGAGGAGATTCGTGCATTGGAGCGAGAGATCTGGGAGCTTGACCAGATGCAGGGGAGACAGGAGCAGGAAGGTCGTGAGATAGATGGGATCAAGATTAGGCTAGATAGTGGAAAGAATTTCCTCATTAGCTCGACATTATCTGTTACCTTTGCAGTTTATGTTGCCATGTCATTGTCCAGCAGTTGAAATAAGTTGTTGCTTCATGGAGTGTAGCAGCCATCTTAGAACTTGTTATTCATCTCAGAACCTTATCATAAGTGTAATGCCAAAAGCAGGGATTTATTAAGCGCCTATAAATAATTTATGTTTGTGCCACTAACATCCATCGAATTTGGAGACCCCCTCACCGCTCAACTATCGTGGTCCCGGTGGTGCGATTATTCAGATAGTAGTGGCACAGTCACAATTTTGGATTCAAATAGTGGCCTCGGCCATGTCCAAACCTCAAGTCGCGATACATTTTACTCTGAGAACGGGAGGCAGATTGTTTCGCCCAACAAGTTACATGCACATAGCTTCAGAATTTAGCCGAACTACATATATAGGTTCAAGTTCAACACATTAGTAGGCTTCTACATTTCTAGCCTTCTGATGACCCACAAGTATAGGGGGTGTATCGTAGTATTTTCGAGGGAAGTGAAACCCAATTTATTGATTCGACACAAGGGGAGCCAAAGAATATTTATAAGCCTTAACAACTGAGTTGTCAATTCAGCTGCACTTGGAAACAATCTTTCTCACAGCAATTTATCAGTAGCAACAGTTTTGTAGTAGGAATAGCAAAGTAACAGCAGTCGTAAAGCAAAGACCGTAGTAACAAAAGCAGTAATAGTGGGATTCGAGTGCGGTAGGCATAGGGATGGATGGACGGGTGTTGCATGGACAAGACAATTCACATAGCAATCAGAACATAGGGCAATTGCAGATAAATAAGATAAAGCATCCAAGTACTAGACAATCCTAGGCATGTGTTCCATATATAGTCATACGTGCTCGCAATGAGAACTTTGCTCAACATCTTTTGTCCTGCCAGCCCGTTTGCAGCGGGGCCTCTAGGGAACTACTGGCAATTAAGGTACTCCTTTTAATAGAACACCGGAGCAAACATTAACACTCTGTGAACACATGTGATCCTCACATCAAAGCCTTTCCCTTCCGGTTATCCCGATTTCTGTCACTTCGGGGCCATAGGTTCCAGACAGCGATGTGTGTATACAACTTGTAGATAAGACCAAGAACAAAACTATCATAATGAATCAATAATAAGTTCAGATCTGAAATCATGGCACTCGGGCCCTAGTGACAAGCATTAAGCACAACAAGTCGCAAAAAAGTCATAAAGCACTAATAAAAGATACTAGGCACCATGCTCTAACAATCTGATGCCATTACATGAACGATCTCATCCAATCCCTACCATCCCCATAGCCTACAGCGAGGGATTACTCACTCATAGATGGGGGAAACATGGATGGTCGATGGAGAAGCGATGGTGATGATGATGGGGATGATCTCCTCCAATTCCCTGTCCCGGCAGGGTGCCAGAACGGAGTTTCTGGTGCTGTTTCGTGGAATCTGGTGGTGGCGGCGGAGCGGAACTCCTTCTAGAAAAACGTCGAACCCCCCTTAGTTTTTAGGTCAGAAGGCTCCTTATACTTGAAGAGAGAGGCCGAGGGGGTGCCTAGGGGGCCCACACCACCCCCTGGCGCGGCCTGGCCTGGCCCGCGCCACCAGGTGGTGTGGCCACCTCAGGGCTCTTCTCCGTCTCGTATTCTGGCTCGTGGAGTCTTCGGGTGAAATAGGATTTTTGGCATATTTTCCGGGATTTTTCCTGATAGTTGATTTTCTACACAAAAAGTAGACACCAAGGCAATTCTGCTGAAAACAACGTCAGTTCGCATTAGTTGCATCCAAATCACACAAGTATAGAGGAGAAACAATAGCAAAAGTGTTCGAGAAAGTAGATACGTTTTGGACGTATCACCTTCTTCCTCTGCCTGGGTGCCAACTTTATTCCTCTTGCCTTCACGTCCTCTGGCTTCTTCAGTTCCTGTCTTCTTCCTCTTCCTGGGTGCCAATTTTCTTACCTTCACCTACTCTGCATCTCCGGGTCGAGGGAAGCCAGGCCAATCAGCACCAGAATCGTGTCCAGCATCACCACTCCACTCGTTTTAGTTTTCTTCCTGCAGCAAAATCACTGAGTCGGCAGTCTTGTTTCTTACCTTGCACTTCCTGTAAAAAAATAGTACAAGGCTTACTACCTAATATCTATAGATTATAAATAAAAAAAGATTGAATGTACCATCTCATACCTAGGTTTGGGAGCATTAAGGGGACAACCCGCTACTTTATATCCTATAAAATGGCAGGTCTTGCATCTGTTTTTTCCCTTCTTGCTAGCACAAAATGCCGAACCCTTCTTCTCGAGAAAATTCTTAAACCTTGTCGTGGTATTGACCACGACAGATGCTACAGGGTAGCTTATGTAGAGGAAAGGGAAAGGCGACGTAGGAGAATCCGGGAGCAAGATTGGCACACGATGTACCTAGGTTCACGTCCCCTCGACGGAGGATCGCTACGTCCTACTGTCAATCCAGTATATGATCATAGATTGGTTTACATGGAGCCGCCAGAGGCGGAGGGGGAGACTAGATCTAATATGATGTGTGCCAGAGCCCCCAAAGGGGTGCCCCTGGTGGCTTTATATATGCACCCAATTAGGGTTTACAAGTGCAAATGGGCTTTTTATTGGAGTCGCCGTCTTGGGCCTCCAGTTGGCGAGTCGTCTGGGTCTAGTATGAGCCAGTCGCCGTGTTTGGCGAGTCTATCCTCCATGGCGACTCCGCTTCGTGGGTATACCCTGATTGGTATTCCCCCATCAGTAGTCCCTAAGCGCGTCAGGGACTCGGCGATGACTTCATGCCACCGAATCGGCGCAGGTGATTCCAGGGTGGATTCGATGGTGAGTCGTTGGCGAGCTCCTGAAATAGAGAAATAACTCATGAAGTATCCCAATCGCCAAGGCGAGTTGACGCGTCGAGCGAGTCATCATTGGACGGAGTCACCCCTTGGAGAAGTTTGGCCAGTGTCTTGTCAACTTGTTGTCGTAGAGGACGTGGAGGCCACCAAATCATTGATGGTGAAGTCGCCAAGTCAGTGTAGGAGAACACGCGAGACGAGTCCGCGAGGGGCGAGTCCCCGGGCGTGTTGAGTACGCGAGGGCGAGTCCACGGTGGCGAGTCCTCGAGCGTGGCGAGTACGCGAGGGCGAGTCCGTGGTGGTGAGTCCCTAAGCTTGTTGAGTACGCGAGGGCGAGTCCGCGGTGGCGAGTCCCCAAGTGTGTTGAGTACGCGAGGGCGAGTCCTTGGTGGCGAGTCCCCGAGCGTGACGAGCCGTGGTCATGGAACCACGCGCACATGCAGTATGCCTAGGAGTCCCCGAGCGTGGCGAGTACGCGAGGGCGAGTCCATGGTGACGAGTCCCCGAGCATGTTGAGTACGCGAGGGCGAGTCCGTTGTGGCGAGTCCCCGAGCGTGTTGAGTACGTTGTGGCGAGCCTAAGCCATGCCTAATCATGGGGAAAACTTGCATCATAACCATAGTGAGCAATCTATGAAGCATCCTCAATAAAAACCTATGCAAATAGCAAATAAAAAGACGCTGAGATGCTCATTGTCTGCTTGCCTTGTCATTTTGATATGAGAATGCTTCCGTATCATCGGGCAAGGGGTACCCCGTTGGAGATTCTCTATGATACACATGTACTTACAATGACAAGAACTTACTCGTGACTAAAGTTGAGTAGCATGAGGTTCGGTCTTTGTAAGTAAGGGGCATGAGATTTCAACTTATAACTTGTCAAGCATATCCTCATATTTGTTCACTTTAACCTTAACCACCTAAAGATGCTTATGATAGGGGCAATGAGAGATGAAAGCTAATAACTACCATAATTTTTGGAAGCTCTTTATGAGACTTGAATCCCTGCTTCCTTCTATGAAGGGCCTTTCTTTTACTTTTATGTTGAGTCTCCATCTTCTATCTTTATGCACCTATTGAGAGAGCATAGTGGTCATTCTTAGTTTAATGTGCATTGTCCCAAAACTTGTTGATTGATTCATAACTTTGATATTGCTTGTTCTTAAACTATTTGTATCTAGTCACCCTTATGAACTTTGAAGGTCTCCTATGCATTAATGTTTTGCTACACTATGAGGGACAAGCTGAATACCATTCTTATTATGCTTTCTATATGTGAAACAAACAACGTCTTTCAAAGCATTATTATTCATGAATCTTTTGTTTGTACCTTTTCATGTTATATCATAGTTGCTATGTCTTATTGTTAGAACTATATCTTTCATGCTATGTTAAAGTACTATGATCCTAGCTATCAATGCTTTACAAATACCTTGATCAAGATTGTGATGATGCATGTCACCTCAAAAATTATTCTTTTCTTTATCACTTACCTACTCGACGACGAGCAGGAGTTAAGCTTGGGGATGTTGATATGTTGCAAACGTATCTATAATTTCTGATGTTCCATTCTTATTTTATATCTACTTTCTTATGTTTTGTCCACACTTTGGAGTATTTTTACACACTTTCTGGAACTAACCTATTAACAAGATGTCACAATGCCAGTTGCCTATTTTCTGAAATTTTTGGTTTCAGAAAAGCTAGTAAGGAAATATTCTCGGAATTGGACCGGACAAAAGCAAAAGTCAATATTTTACCCGAAGCAACACGAAGTCCGGAGGGGAGACGAAGCGGGGAACCAGGGCGGCCACACCCTAGGATGGCGCGGCCATCCCTAGCCACGCCACCACCAGGTGTGGGCCCCCTGGTGCTCCACCGACCTAGCCCTTCCGCCTATAAAAGCCTCCCGGGACGAAAACCCTAAGTACCCGATCAAAATTCCACGAAAGAGACTGTAGCCGCCGCCATCTCCATCCCTATATTGGGAGGGATCTGAAGCTCTTCCTGGCACCCTACCGGAGGGGAGATATCACCCTGGAGGCCTTCTTCATCACCATGCCTGCCTCTGGTGTGATGCATGAGTAGTTCATCCCTAGACTACGGGTCCATGTAGTAGCTAGATGGTTGGTTCTCCTCCTTTGTGCTTCCATGCTTAGATCTTGTGAGCTCCGTTCATGATCAAGATCATCTATTTGTAATCCTACATGTTGTGTTTGCAGGGATCCAATGGATATTGAGATGCTATTTCAGATTGACTATTGATTCTATCATGTCTATGTTATTTGTGATCTTGCATGCTTTCCGTTGTTAGTAGCTATCTTGGCCAAGTAGATGCTAGCAAGTCCAAGAGGGAGTATTTATGCTCGATAGTGGGTTCATGCCTCTAGTAATCTGGGAAGTGATAGAAATCTCTAAGGTACTAGATGTGTTGTTGCTACTAGGGAGAAAACATCAATCCTTTGTTCATAGAACAATCACATTGTTTACTTTGCACACTTTGCTTAATGCAATTATCTATTGCTTGCAACTTAATACTAGAGGGGGTTCGGATGATAACCTGAAGGTGGATTATTAATCATAGATGTAGTTGGATTACAGCCTATGTATAATTTTGTAATACCCAATCAAATCTCATAGGAGTCAAGATGATTAGTATATGCATGTATGCTTTCTCGATGTTTGTCAATTGCCCCGCTGTAATTTGTTCACCCAACATGCCATCTATCTTAAGGAGAATCACCACTAGTGAACTATGAACCCCGGTCCATTCTTTCACCATCAATCTACAATCTATTTACTGTTTTCTGTTTACTTTCTACAAGCAATTACTATCTTCCACACAATACGTTTAATCCTTTGTTTTCAGCAAAACCGGTGAGATTGACAACCTCACTGTAAGTTGGGGGCAAAGTTATGTGGTTATGTTGTGCAGGATTCCAAGTTGGAAACAACACCTTGGAGGTGTTTCCCATCTCCTATTGGTTCGATAACCTTGGTTTCATAACTAAGGGAAAATTTGCTACTGTCCTCATCATACCTTCCTCTTGGGGTTCCCCAACAAGCTCAATACATTTTGAGCCATCAGGGTACCGTAGAAGAAAACAAAAAATTCCTATGTTGGAACTTCCCAAGGCCCAAGATCTATCTATGTAGTAATGCAGTAATGACCGAAGCGTATAGAATACATACCCTTGTAGACCGTCTGCGGTTAACATTCCGAGGGGAACGTGGTTGAAGTAGTCAAACTCGTAGCCAACCTCAAGGTCGTGAAGCTCCTCGCAGGTCACCCCTTGCTCCATCACCGTACAGTAGTCCGGCTCACGACATCCAAAGTTCCCCAAGTGTTGCACCTCGTGCTTTGTACACATCCGATGTACGACAAGACCTTGATACATCATAAACGTATCTATAATTTTTTATGCTCCATGCTTGTTTTATATCAACTTACTTATGTTTTGTTCACACTTTGAGGTATTTTTATACATTTTGTGGAACTAACCTATTGACAAGATGCCATAGTGTCAGTTTCCTGATTTCTGCTGTTTTTGGTTTCAGAAAAGCCAGTAAAGAAATATTCTCGACATTGGATGGGACAACAGCCAAAGTCAATATTTTACCCAAAGCAACATGGAGTCCGAAGGGCGGCCGAAGGGGGGCCAGGAGGCGGCCACTCCCTATGGTGGCGCGGCTAATCCTAGGCGCGCCACTAGGTGGTGTGGGCCCCTCAGGCCTCCATCGACCTTGCCCTTTTGCCTATAAAAGCCCCCCGGGACGAAAACCCTAGGAACCAGATCAGAATTCCACGAAAAGTTCTACAGTGCTGCCGCCACCGAAGAGGAGATTCGGGGGATAGAAGTCTCTATTCCGGCACCCTACCAGGACAGGGAAGTGCCCCGGAGCCATATCCATCGACTCCACCGCCATCTCCATCGTTGTTGCTGACTCCCATGATGAGGAGGGAGTAGTTCTCTCTCGAGGCTAAGGGCTCTACCGGTAGCTATGTGTTCATCTCTCTCTATGTGTGATCTTATGAGATCATGAGCTTTGTAATCTGTAGATCTATTCTTCTACTCAAGTTCTTTAATTAATCTCTGCTTATCCCCACGTGTGTGAAGTTGACAGTGTGCACACCGTGTGGCACTTTGGCTAAGGTTACAGAAATACTTATCATGAGTATAATTTGAGTTGGGTGTCTCTATGAGATTGTGGTGTTTGTTAGAACCATCTAGCACTCAAGGTGATAGTGAGGGGTTATCTAGATGGGGAATGCGAACTTTAAGGTGTGCTATTATAGCCCTACATCGTCCAACCAAACAGTAGTTCAGGGTAGCATAATGAAGAGAAGATATTTATATGAGAGTGTCCACTAGTGAAAGTATGATCCCTAGGCCTTGTTTCTAAGCATTGAAACACCGTTTACAATCAGTCCTATTACATGTTTGCTTGATGCCACTCCTATTTCAGATTGCAATTACCACTTATAATCATCCATATTACTTGTATTTCACTATCTCTTCACCGAACTAGTGAACCTATACACCTGACAAGTGTATTGGGTGTGTTGGGGACACAAGAGACTTCTTGTATCTTGATTGCATGGTTGCTTGAGAGGGGATACATTTAACCACTTCCTCCCTGAGTTCGATAAACCTTGGGTGATCCACTAAGGGAAACTTGCTTCTGTTCTACAAACGTCTGCACTTGGAGGCCCAACACTGTCTACAAGAATAGAAGCGTGTGTAGACATCAAGCTACTTTCTGGCACCGTTGCCAGGGAGGTAAGGTAAAATGTACTCACATCCTCTGGCTACTAAGGTATCTTCTAGTACTGTTGCTGGTGTGTGAGTGCTCGAAGTTATTTCCTTTATATTCTGCAATTATATCTTTTTGTTTCTTGTTTTTATTTTCACTAGTTAGGCTTAATGGAAAACAACAACAAAATTAGAGAGCTTTTTAGTATTTTTCCCGAGGTAGAACATAAATGGTTTGAAAAGAAAATTAAAAAACCCATGGAACTTTCTTTGCATGCTAATAGCAATGTTATTAGTATGAATTTTTGAACACCTTTGTTACTAATGCTATGGAAACGTCTAAGCTTGGGGAAGTTAGTTTGTATGAAAATGACCTTTTTAGTTCCCCAACTTTAGAGGAGAAAATTTCTCTGATGATACTTTATCTCCCATATGTGGTAATTCTAATGATACTTGTGATATTTTAAATCCACATACTGAAAGCATCCCTTTTAAAATACCTATGGAAATTGTTGAACGTGTTATAAATAACTATTATTTTGGAGATGGAAATGTCCATCCTAGTGATCATTTACTCTTTATACATGAATTATGCGAGTTCTTCAAGTGTGCAGGTATTTCAATGAACCAAGTTAAGAGGAAGCTATTCTCTTTATCACTTAAAGGCAAAGCAAGGGAGTGGTATGAGCTACTAGACGATCCTCATCATTCAGAGTGGAAGGAACTTGAATCTCTCTTCTACTCTAAATTTTATCCTTCTCATGAAATTCATAAAGATAGGAATTATATTTATAATTTTCATCCTCATGATGGAGAAAGTATTTCCCAAGCATGGGGGAGATTGAAGTCACTAATGCTCAAATGTCCCATTCACGAGCTCCCCAGTAATATTGTTATTAATAATTTTTATGCAAGGCTTTCAGGACATTACAAGTACTATGTAGATACCTGTTTAGGGGGATCCTTCACAAAAAAAGGAGGTCAAAGCTAAGTGGGATCTTCTTGAAACAATTCAAAGCAATACCGAAGATTGGGATAACGACAAAGGTAAAGAACCAGGTATAAACTATGAGCATGATTACATTAAGTCTTTCATTGAAACTGCTGATTTTCAAGAGATTAGTGCTAAATATGGTCTTGATCCTCAAATTCTTGTTGATTTTTGTAGAGCCTTTGCTTCTCATATTAATGCTCCTAAAGAAAAATGGGACATGTATCATGAGCCTTTTAAAGACACTTGCATGAAAAATGAAGTTGTTATTAATGATAGCAATAACCATGCTCAAACCTCTGAAAGTACCATTTCTTATAAGCATGTTAATTTTTGTGGAGTACATAGACCTTGTGAATAGAATCAAATTGAAGAATAATATTGTATCACCCACAGGAATGAAAAAACTAGAATGTGGTATAGGGCTCTAAATGATCTTGGTAAAAAAGTTTGTGCCCTATATCCTTTTATTTGTGAAATTTGCTTTGAAGTGGGTCACTTCAATTTTCATTGCTCAGGCCATAATAATAGCCCTTCTAATCCCATGAGTACTGCAAGTTTGTATTGTGATAACATGATCACTCCTAATCAGCATGATGAATTTACATTATTTTTGGGGTGTGAAGAGTTATCAAGAAAAACTTCTTTGGTAGATATGAGTGCTTTTGATATGAATAGCATCCTGCATGGTTGTCATCTTTATTGTGTTGATAATTGCCACACGAATAGTTACATACAAAATATTATAAAAGATGAGATTTTACCAAAATATGACAGGACTAATATGTGTTTTGTTCTTATTAATGAAAAGGAGGAATCCTCCAAAGTTTTTTTATCATCTCTAACAATAAACCAGGGTATATGGAGAAGCTTCCTTTCAATCCTCTCCCTCCTAAAGATAAGAAGAAAAAGAAGAAGAGGAGGAGTAACAGGAGGGAAGAAACGGTATTTTCCCCTAAGCACGTTGCTCCTATTATAGTTTTTGATGAGTCTGAACTCGATGATGTTCTTATGCCTGTTACCTATAGTAGTGATCATGATTGGGAAAAGCACACTACTTTTGATATTAAAAATCTCTTTGGTACCAATTCTGAAAATGACGATATTAATAATTGTTGTACTATTAGTGTTATCCATGTTCCTTCTAATGATGATATGTTTACAAACGAACACACTTTGGAAGATAGCTATTCTTTTGCTTATGATGATTACAATATGCCTCCTATAATTGATGATTATGGTGATGAGAATAATTATGATAGCTATTTTGTTGGATTTTCTCCCACTACAATTAATAAGAATAGTTATGCTTATGTGGAGAGTAATAATGATTATATGCATGTGGTGTTGGAGATATGCCCAAGAGGCAATAATAAAGTGGTTATTATTATATCTTTATGTTTATGATAAATGTTTACATCCCATGCTATAATTGTATTAACCGGAAACATTAATACTTGTGTGTTTTGTAAACATAAAAGAGTCCCTAGTAAGCCTCTTGTTGAACTAGCTTGTTGATTGATTGATGATCATGGTTTCCTGATCATGGACATAAGGATGTGATTAATGTAGCACCCCAATTGTCTAACAATTGTAATGCTATTTGTCCTAGTAAGATATTGGCTACTCCATACAGATTATTGTTGCATCATAATGATATCATGCTCATGTCATCATGCCACCTTGCATTTGAGCATCATATAAAACCCTTTTTCTTTTGGTTCTTCTCTCACATGCATTATTAATTGTATTTGCCTCTTGATATTGTATTTGGCTATTGATATATTGTTCAAATGCCCAAGTTGAGATGGGGGCATATCTTTTATTTCAATTCCACCACCTTTCTTTTCCATCACTTTATAATTCCACCATCCTACTAGATCATGAGCTTGTTTGTTTTTATTTGGGGTTTTATTGGCTCATGGGCAATAGGTTGGATCTAGTCCTTTAAGGATTCCTTTGCTTGGCTTTATTCCATTTCTTGGGAATGCATAATAATAATGCCATCATATTATTATTGTCTTCACAAAATAAATAATGGCATTATTATTTGCATGGGCCATGCAAAAGTACAACCACCTTTAGCCATTTGGCTTTCTTTTGGTTTTAGGGATTCTTGTCTTGTGTATCATCACCATCTCTTTTCTCTCATCAGCATTTATCATTTTAATCATCTACATTCATGTTTATATGAAGGATTCCTCCCATACTCCTTTCTTTCCTTTTCATGATTATTATCCTCCACCTCATCTTAGCCTAATCCAAGCCTTTCTCTCACCCCTAGCTAGCCCTGTTCCATTTTCCAATATGCCAAAAACTTCCAAAAAGATGAATTCTTGGGCTGGTTTAAATCTGAAACAAATCAAAAATATAAATCAAATCAGATGAGAAAACAAAAAGAAAGAAATAAAGAAATAGAAAAAAGGGAGAGAACCTTACCAGCAGCGCAGCCAGCAGCCCACCAGTGGCCTCGCCATCGGGGCCCATCTCTCGGCCCACCTCCCCAGCCCGTACCATTTCGCCCCGTCCTGCTCCTCTTCCCCATCTGCCTAACACCGTCGCCCTCCCTCTCTCTCGCAGCCGCTGACGGAAAGCAGCCCCGGGCAGGTGGCCGTCTGCCGCGTCAGCCACGCCGCCCGCCCGCCAGCCTCCTCCTTATCCTCGCGCCGAGCCGCCCTCCTTTTCCCTGACCCTAGCTCTGCTCTGCTCCCTCTCCCTCTTCCCCGCGTGCCGCCGCCAGACCGTGCGCCGCGACGTCACTTCCGTCCTCGCCGGTGACCGGGGACACACCGGGAAGCATCGCCGCGGACCGTGGACTCGACCCCGTCCGCTGGAAGTCGCCAAGCTCACCGCAGCCGCCCCCTCGCCGACGAGCAGTACACCCCCGCAGCAGCTCCGCCGTTCCCCTCCGCTCCGACCGTCCCTGTCTCCGATTTCTGTGGGAATCGGACGAGGTGAGCTCACCCCTCGCCCCTTCCGCTATTTTTCCCCCTCTGCGTGCCTAGCGCCGCCAGTATTTGGTCCCCGCCGGCAAGGTGCTCCGCCGTAGTGCAGACCGAGGCCGTGTTTTCCCCTCTGTTCGCCGGCGTGCCCCGGCCAGCACAGCCCGCCTCCGCCGACCCTCCCTAAACAAAATCCGTAGCCGAAGCCCCCCTCTACAACTTTCGTTTTGGCGGCCAGAGCTCTCCCGCCGCGGACGCGACGCCACCTTCGCCGGAAGACTACACCATCGTCAGTCGTTGTCGAAGTTCAGAGAGACAGCGCTAGTTTCAGACAGCGCCCGCGCGACCTTTTTGCAAATAGGACCCCCACGCTATTTGGCGATCACGCCCAGATCCCCAGCAGCCCTAGTGTCCCCACCTGTCAGCCGCCTGGCAATTTGCAGGAAACCCCTCAGCAGACCCGGCTTTCAACCCGCGCTCCGTCCCCGCTGCGCGACAGACTCACCCACGCCCCTCGCTGACTCGTGGGGCCAGCTTCGCCGTCGGGCCTGCTTGTCAGTGCCTGGGCTAGCTTCTGCCCGGTGCAACACGTTTTCTCGCGCGCGCGTGGCCCCAGTCCGCCTTGTCCCCACCTGTCTATGACTGTGGCTAGAACTACCTACGGTGTAAAAAGTATTTTCCCTGAGTCTGTTTTTATTCAAATCTTTTTCAAATTAATTTAAATTCAAATTCTTTTCAGATTCAAATAATTTTTAAAATACAAATCCAAATAATACATGTAATATATGTTTTGGAATCAGAAAAATGTGAGGAATTCAAATATGCACTTCAAAATATGTTTTAAACACTTTAATTTTCGAGATGATTAAAATTACAAGAAAATGCCCTTTTCCTTATTTAATTAATAACTTTTGTTTTATAACTCCAAATTTGACAAATAATATGTCTAAATCGATTAGCGCGACGAGCCTGTTCTATTTATGCAATCCTTGTTCTGAATTGAAGCATGCATCATGTTTTCATTTAAAAATCTGAACCGTTTATGACAATAAAACTTGGGCAAATAAATGATAAAGTGCCTTATTTCTTGCATCCACAGCTCACTTTTGCCATGCTACTTAAATGCCATGTAAATTGTGCATCATGCATCATGGCATGCTTGTTTGCTTGTCGCATTTTAATTCATATGCTTGTGCACTTTATTTATGTTGGCCCTTGTTTGTTTGGTTCTTCTTCGAATAGACGCCCCGCAGGAGAATTACCAGGATTCACAGGAGTATTACCCAGACCCATCTCTCGCTTCAACTGAACTGCCAGGCAAGCACTACCACATGCTTGCATACATACAGTACCTATTGCCTCTGTCTTATTCTTGCATCATTGAGTCGCGATTGCATTAAATTGATTCCCAAGTACTGCATAGCCTTTATTTTTAAACCACATTAAGCCTGTTCCGGTCCCATGAGCCATTACTGCAGGAGTTGTTTGAGCCATGCGAGTCGTAGAAAAGCATGAGTAGGGTATGTGAGTGTCTGATGGATAATGAGGTACCTAAACAACATAACCTGAGTAGTAATGGGATAACTAAAGAAAGAGGCACCGGTGAGCAATATCTGCTATTTGGTTTTTCATGCTCACTTGTGTCCCGTAGGACCCCGAGTACTTGATTCCTGTTCCTTGACTATTCGCACTATCCACATCCGGGAGGCCTTATGGACCCCCCTGAGCCAGAGCTTGATTCATTCTTATTTCTTGGGGCCACAGTTAGTTTGGGGCTTTATTACTATTCTGTACTTATGCCATGTTACTGCTTTATTTAAGATTGTGCGAGGAGCACCTGTACTATTTTGGATCGTGACACGTTTTCGCTGTATCAACAAGCCCAGTCACACTTTCGGGTTCCCAGTCGTTTACCGCCGTCCACACAAACCTTGGGTCCGTCTCGGAGCCGGCCAACTTCGTTGCGGGTAGCTTAATGGGGTGGCCCCCTGAAATGTTTCTGAATCCTGTGACTGCTTTGTCGTGAATGCCTCGTTGGGTTTTGATTTGGTTTTTCCGAGGTTGATCGAGTGTGTGTTGCTATTCGTGCACCCCTGCAGGGTAAATCTTTCTGAAAGCCGTGTCCGCGGTTATGGACGACTTGGAGCACAGTTTCTCGATCATAGACAAGTATAACTAAAGTACCACTTCTAAATTGACTAAGTACTTGACTAGTAAATAGTGCAATACTCATGGAATGGTTAATAAAGCTGCCAACGGATGATGGGGGTTGTTCGTCCGCTTCCTCGTTGGTAAGCGAGGAGGAGGATGGATCTCTTAATTATACTGTTATAACTGTTGTTTTAATTCACGGACTTCCGTCTATCATTGGTTAGGCGGAAGGTTAGCGAGTCTCTATAGAATTGTTAGGTATTATTTTTTTTGCTGCAATTGCGTCACCCCAGGTTGTGTCCCCTTTAGTGGCATTAAGACTTGCTGAGTACCCCTAGGGTCTCACACGATAAATTGTTTGATTCAGATGAACAGGTGTACCCGCAAGATGGATACTGGGTGGAAGAGACAGATGATGTTGGCAACGATCATTCGGTGTAGAGATTCCGGGAACGGGGATCCGTGTGATCTGTGGGCGGGATGTGTTTATTTATGGGGCATCTTATGCCAATTTGCTTCTTATCCGTACTCGGATCTTGTTTTCCGCTTCCGCCTGATACTCTGATGTGTGATGTATGAGGAGCTATCCTAAATTATTATATCTATCTAGGATGTTTGGATCTTGCCGTATGGCGTTGCACTATTTCTATTTCTTTTAGATGGAATGGCTCTGATGTACTGTTGTATGTGGCTTGCATACATACTCACTTGTGTATGTAGTTGATCCCTTCGCCTGCCGATTACGCCGCTCGTTCTTGTCCCGTTGTCTGAAAGTGGTTAGGACGGCCGAAAGGTCTACCGTGAGTGGCCCTGGGCCCCACCGTACTATTTTAACCACTTTCGTTCATCCAGGCATTAACTAAGAGCGTAATTCACCGAGGTAGTTACAATTGGTATCAGAGCCATCCCGCCCTTCAGGGTCTCAGCCAAAATGGTCGTTGTCAGTCTAGCAAATATTTTGGTAGTTATGTATACTAGGGAAAAACAAACGTGAGAGTAGGACTGCTTCCATTTTTTTTCTTACCCACCCACCCACCCTTTTTCTGAAAAACAAACAAGGTTATATCATTAGGAGAATGATGTGATGGACATACACCCATAGTAAGCGTAGCATAAGATCAAGTCATTAAGTTCGTATTGCTGTAAGCTTTTAAATGCATAGTAACCTAATCCTTCGACCATGAGGTTGTGTTAATCACCATCACCGGATGGGTACTTTGATGACATCAAACACCGCTTCGTAACTGGGTGGTTATAAAGGTGTCATTGGGTATTCTGAAAGTATGTGTTGAAGCGCATGGACCAAGATTGGGATTTGTCCATCCATATGACGGATAGATATGCTCTGGTCCCTCTCGGTGGAATGTCATCTAATTAGCTTGCAAGCATGTGACTGGGTCACAAGGCATGACATAACATGGAACGAGTAAAGAGTACTTATCAGTAACGAGGTAGAACTAGGTATGGAGATACCGACGATCAAACCTCGGATAAGTATAGTATCGCGTGACAAAGGGAATTGGTTTCGTATTTTAATGGTTCTATCGATCACGAAGTCATCGTTGAGTATGTGGGAGCCATTATGGATCTCCAGATCCCGCTGATGGTTATTGATCGGAGAGGTGTCTTCATCATGTCTGCATATTCACGAACCGTAGGGTGACACACTTAAGGTTCGAAGTTGTTTTAAGTAGATATGGAATGTGCGTTGGAGACCGAATGTTGTTCGGAGTTTCGGATTGGATCCGGGACATCATGAGGAGATCCGGAATTGTCCGGAGAATAAGATTCATATATTGGGGATCATTTTCTGAGTTAGGAAATGTTCCGGAGTATTTGTATGAGGATTCTAGAAGGTTTCGGAATGTTCCGGAAGGTTCTGGAAGATTTCTTGGAGTTTGCTTGAAAACCAAGAAAGGATCAATGAGTCCTTGTGGGGCAAGACAAGGAGTCGTGGGGGAGGAGGACTCCTCCCCCCCTCCCAATCCGCCGGCCAAGGAAGGGAGGGGAGTCCTACTAGGACTCCCCCTCCCATGGCGCCTCCCTCCTTTAAATAGAGGGGTGGAGGCGCCACCCCCTGGCCCCCTCCACTACTCCAGCTCCTAGCCGCCTCTCTCCTCCTCCTTTCTTCTGCTCAGGCTTAGGCGAAGCCCTGCAGAATTCTCTACTCCACCACCACCACCACGCCGTCGTGCTGCTGGGATTCCGTGGAGAAGATCTAATACCTCCGCTGCTCGCTGGAACGAGGAGAGGAAGGTCTGCTTCTACTCCGCACGTGTGACCGACTGCGGAAGCGCTGCCGAATCGCAGCGCCGGAAGGATCGTCCACTTGACCGACTGCGGAAGCGCTGCCGGAACGCGACGCCGGAAGGATCATCCACACGATCTTGAGATCGACAAGTGATCGACTACATCAACCACGAGATCTAATCTCGTTAACGCTTTCGGATCTACGAGGGTTAGTTCCTATCTATCTCGTTGCTCATGTCTAATAGATTAGATCTTGGCTTTTATCTAGATTAGATCTAGGTTTTGTTCGTTCTTGCGGTAGAAATTTTTTGTTTTCCATGCTACGAACCCATCATGTGGATCATGATAAGAATGTTTTATGTGATAGTTATATTGTTAATTTGATTCATGATGCTACTGAAAGCTATTATGAGAGAGGGAAACATGGTTTTATGTATCTCAACAATATTAAGTTTCCCCTCTTTATGTTGAAAATTTTGAATTTGCACTTGTTTTGCTTTCCTATGCTTGTTGCTTTGTGCTTTCATGACTTATTTCTTTACAGGATTATTTTTCATAGGAAGTGCGTTAGACTTAAATGTGTTACATACTTTCTTCTTGATGCTCTCTTTTATTTCAAATCATATTTCTTATGTGAGCATCATCAAAATTATCATGCCTATCTTAATGGATATAAAGAAAGAGCTTTTGGGAGACAGCCCATTATATTTTTACTTTTAGTTTATTTTTGTTGTTGATTCTTGGAAGTTATTGCCTCAGTAATAACCTCTCCTTATCCTTTTTGTGTGTTTTTTTTCCAAGAATAACCTCTAATGAGAGAGAAGTAAGACTTGGGAAAGTTGCTATCCCGAAACAGATTTTTGTGCTTCACTGTAAAAAATCCTAAAAAATCCCTGTACCTTGGATTGAGCTGTAATTTTCTATGCTTATGCCCAGGTTATTATATAACTTTTGTTAGTTTATCACTTTTAGATTTGAGCAACAGAAGGTCTTCAAAAAAATCGTCCTTTTCCTGCTAGTCTGTTTTGACAAATTTCTGCCATTATTTGCATTTGCCTCTTAATCTCTTTCTCTTTGAGTTCTCTTTGATCACTTGAGCTTTTAGAAGGAATTGCTACAGTAGCTTGTGTTTTAGTGGAAGTTTTACTTGTGTTGAAACTAAACCCAAAGACAAATCTTGAATACACTAATGTTGCTAATGAATATTGTGTGAAGTTTTGTATGAAGGAAATTTTCAAGTGTAGGGAAGAATAATGTGATGAGATGAAGTATGGACAAAAGCTCAAGCTTGGGGATGCCACCCGTGTCAACCCAAGAAATATTCAAGAAGTACAAGCGTCAAAGCTTAGGGATGCCCAAGGCATCCCCTTCTTCATCAATAATCTCAGGTCTTCTTTCAAGACACTTTATTTTTATTACCTTATGCACTATGTGTTGTTCTTGGAGCGTCTTTGTTTTTAGTTTTCTTTTGCTTTCTTTGCTGCAATAAGTTGGTTGGATCCCAACACACTTCTTTTAGAGAGAGACACGCCCCGTTATTCATTGCCTAGAACACTCTAGTTTTCACTCTTATTGTTCTGTGAGTGTTCTCCTTTACTAGCGCTGCATTTAGATTTAGTTTTCAATTGGTGTTGGAAAAGAGTAGGAAGTTTCATGCTTATAGTGGTACAAAAGGAAGCTTGTTTTGACTATGATTTAGACTTTATCATGTCATGATATATGTTGCTTTAACCATATGCTTAGTGATTATTATAGCATGACTTGTTCCAAACAATTGAGATTGCTTAATGTGCCTTGAAAGAATCATGCGTTGTTTTAACATACAAAAGCATAATATTGTGGTATTCTCCTTTGATGCTTTATTTGGGTTGACTTGGCACATGCTTACACCATGTTAAGACTATGAACCAGTCACCTTAGCCTCTATGATCATTTAGTTTTTGACTTGTAATATCACTTTATGCTTTAATTAATAATCTTTTGTTGCTTTGCATGATTATGGCCATTATTTTTCTCTTAGTTGGTCACTCCTAGTCTTTTGCTAGCCTCCACATGTATCAAGTATGAGTTCCACTCATGCATCCAACCTCTAAGAAAACCAAGTTATTCCAAAGAGTCCACTATAAATTCCTATGCATGGTGTGTTACACCATTCCAAGTATACTCATGTTTTTACCTACCTTCCAAATTAAGCTTGTTATGTGAAAATTAGTTATTAAAGCTCTCACGAACTTGATGGCACACTTTATTTTCTTGCACTTAATAAACTTGAACCATTATTTCCATCTATGTTGCTTATATGCTTGCACTTTATAAGTTGTGAATTAGCAGAATCATGTTACCATGGGGAACACTTTCAACATTGCACTTATTATTCAGTTGATATCATGTTCTTTTGTTTATGGATCTCTGCGGTGTGAAATAAAAGGGGAGCTTGTAAGCTCATGGAGTTTGTATGTGTGTTAGAGAAACGCCTGGGCGGCTAGCCTAAGCCATGCCTAATCATGGTAGAAACTTGCAGCATAACCATAGTGAGCATTTTGTGAAGCATCCTCCATAAAAACCTATGCAAATAGCAAATAAAAAGATTGTTGAGATGCTCATTGTATGTTGCCTTATCATTTTGATATGGTATAGCTCATGTGTCATGGGGCAAGGGGTACCCCGTTGGCGGTTCTCCATGATACACATGTACTTACAATGACAAGAACTTACTCGTGACTAAACTTGAGTAGCATGAGGTTCGGTACTCGTAAGCAAGGGGCATGAGATTTTCAACTTATAACTTGATAAGCATATCCTCATATTTGTGTCACTTTAACCTTAATCACCTCAATATGCTTATGATAGGGGCAATGAGAGCTGAAATCTAATAAGTACCATAATTTTTGGAAGCTCTTTATGAGACTTGAATCCCTGCTTCCCTTTGTGAAGGGCCTTTCTTTTTTACTTTTATGTTGAGTCTCCATCTTCTATCTTTATGCACCAATTGAGAGAGCATAGTGGTCATTCCTAGTTTAATGTGCATTGTACCAAAACTTGTTGATTGATTCATAACTTTGATATTTCTTTCTCTTAAATTATTTGTATCTAGTCACCCTTATGAACTTTCAAGGTGTCCTATGCATTTATGTTTTGCTATAACATGAGGGACAAGCTGAATACCACTCTTATTATGTTTTCTATATGTGAAACAAACAAACGTCTTTCAATGCATTGTTATTCATGATCTTTTGTTTGTACCTTTTCATGTTACAACATAGTTGCTATGTCTTATTGTTAGAACTCTATCTTTTATGCTTATGTTTAGACTACTTTGATCCCAGCTATCAATGATTTACAAATACCTTGATCAAGATTGTGATGGTGCATGTCACCTCAAAAAATATTCTTTTTATCACTTTCCTACTCGAGGACGAGCAGGAGTTAAGCTTGGGGATGCTTGATACGTCATAAACGTATCTATAATTTTTGATGCTCCACGCTTGTTTTGTATCAACTTTCTTATATTTTGTTCACACTTTGAGGTATTTGTATACATTTTCTAGAACTAACCTATTGACAAGATGCCACAGTGCTAGTTGCCTGTTTTATGTTGTTTTTGGTTTCAGAAAAGCTAGTAAAGAAATATTCTCGGAATTGGAAAAGACAAAAGCCAAAGTCAATAATTTACCCGAAGCAACACGGAGTCCGAAGGGCAGCCGAAGGGGGGCCAGGAGGCGGCCACACCCTATGGTGGCACGGCCAGCGCTAGGCGCACCACCAGGTGGTGTGGGTCCCTCAGGCCTCCACCGACCTTGCCCTTTTGCCTATAAAAGCCCCCCGGGACGAAAACCCTAGGAACCAGATCAGAATTCCACGAAAAGTTCCGCAGCATTGCCGCCATCGAAGAGGAGATTCGGGGGATAGAAGTCTCTATTCCGGCACCCTGCCAGGACAGGGAAGTGCCCCGGAGCCATCTCCATCGACTCCACCGCCATCTCCATCACCGTTGCTGACTCCCATGATAAGGAGGGAGTAGTTCTCTCTCGAGGCTAAGGGATCTACCGGTAGCTATGTGTTCATCTCTCTCTATGCGTGATCTTATGAGATCATGAGCTTTGTAATCTATAGATCTATTCTGCTACTCAAGTGCTTTAATTAATCTCTGCTTATCCCCATGTGTGTGAAGTTGACAGTGTGCACACCGTGTGGCACTTTGGCTAAGGTTATAGAAATACTTATCATAAGTATAATTTGAGTTGGATGTCTCTATGAGATTGTGGTGTTTGTTAGAACCATCTAGCACTCAAGGTGACAGTGAGGGGTTATATAGATGGGGAATGTGAACTTTAAGGTGTGCTGTTATAGCCCAACATCGTCCAACCGGAGAGTAGTTCCGGGTAGCATAATGAAGAGAAGATATTTATATGAGAGTGTCCACTGGTGAAAGTATGATCCCTAGGCCTTGTTTCTAAGCATTGAAACACCATTTACATGCAGTCATGTTACATGTTTTCTTGCTGCCACTCCTATTTCAGATTGCAATTACCACTTATAATCATCCATATTACTTGTATTTCACTATCTCTTCGCCGAACTAGTGCACCTATACACCTGACAAGTGTATTGGGTGTGTTGGGGACACAAGAGACTTATTGTATTTTGATTGCAAGTTTGCTTCAGAGGGATACCTTTGACCACTTCCTCCCTGAGTTCGATAAACCTTGGGTGATCCACTTAAGGGAAACTTGGTGCTATTCTACAAACGTCTGCACTTGGAGGCACAACACTGTCTACAAGAATAGAAGCGTGCGTAGACATCAGACCTCCGTCTCCCTGATCACGCCAGGAGTGCGGAAGTAGATCTCCGGCTTGGAATCCCCGCAGCGCAACAGCGTGCTGCGGGTGCGTCGTCTCTTGTGCGAACAACCCTAGGTCGTGCCAACGCATGGAGACAACTAGAGGGAGAGAGAGATTGGAGAGGGAGAGAGGAGAGCTCCCAACTCGTGCCCTTTGGTGTGTCCTCTCCTCCAGGAGGGGGTCCTTTATATAGGGGTGGAGGGGGCAGGCTTGCCCCTCCCCCAAGGCAACCAGGCGGTGACCAAGGAGGGGGAGGCGGCGGCCAAGGGAGGGGGCAGCCGTAGGGCGTCCCCAAACTCTAACCTTAGCAACGGCTAAGGGAGGGGTCAGCCCTAGGCGCCCACCAAACCCTAGGCTCATGGGCTAGGTCCCTCTCTCTTGGTTTTTCCCTAGGAAACTTGGCCCATTAGTGGAATAACCCTTCAAATTAGATTTTAATATTAATTACATTAATTAATATGTAAATACATATTCAAAATCCAATTCGACCCAAAACACCTTTCGGTTCCCCTTCTATATCCTCCGAACAACTTCGGAACATCCCGAAACAATTCTGGTTCCCTCATGGAACTTGTCTTATTCCTTTCTTTATCCGAACAACATCGGATCTCTCTCCGCGGAACAATTCTGGCTTTCCCTTTCTCTACTATGATTCCAACTTACGGATAGTCTCAAGCTCATCGTTCCCTTAAGTGTATCCCCTCATGGCTCAAGAATGGCACGGACATGATCTCTATCAATGATCAATAGCGGGACCGTGATGTCCATATTGTCCATGTGCATTCCACGATGATGATATCGTTTGAACCGTAAAACGTTGAGTCCAATTCCCTTTGTTTCTCTGATACGACATGTCCAAGATTTGATCATTTCTATCACATACCTTGTTCAATCTCGTTGCTGACAAGTTTTGTTTTACTTGTTACCACGATATTACATCCCCATGACCTAGTCACATGTTGCAACATTATGGATGTAACCTCACCAAGCTGGCCATACGTATCTTACCCATCACGTGGGTGAACAAATCCCGCTCTTGAGTGATATGTCATCAATTGTTCCTATGGATACCTAACTTACATCTTTATGATCACTTTATCACCAAGTGACGTTTGATGCAGTTAAGCAGCCTCAGGAAACAGTGAGTAATATGATCTCACAGTCTAAGGAGAAGGAAACTACGTTTCTAACTATTGCAACAATGAACTCTGTGACTTGATCATGTCACAATCTTTGGGTGATGTCCATCACATCATTCACCAATGATATGACCTCGTTGTCAATTGGCATAAATGCCCCATGATCAGGAAACCTTGATCATCGTTTGACCAACAAACTAGTATGAATAGATGCTACTAGGTACTTGGTTTGTTTCATACCACACCTGTATCAATGTTTCCACTTGATACAGTTATATCACAATATGAAACTATTACAAACTAATTGAGATATGATAATAAAAACCCATTAATTATTTGCCTCTAGGGCATATCTCCTTCAGTCTCCCACTTGCACTAGAGTACAAATAATCTAGCTTGCATTTACGAATCATAAAACATATCACATCTACGTTTATTGATCATGCATGTTTATGGAAAACGTCATGTACATGTTCTGTTTTACCAGATCATTATGTCTTTTGCAAATCATTAATGTCTTCCTAATTTTGACATTCATACCATTATCTTATAATGGGTTGAAGTATTCGTTTGGCGAAAAAAGTGAGACTTTGTTTCTAGTGTTTCCAATGACGGTCGCTTTCACTGTTGTCACGTAAACTTTGAAACACACTTTGCACTCCTTTGTGTGTATATATAGAAGTTATGGCAACAGAGTGAGGTCAGTTTCTAGGAGCCAGCAGTGATGCTAGATCAGCAAAAACGAGCTTTCTCATGGGCACTATGCCCTAGGATACACCCTCTGCATAAAGACGAATAGTCCTGCCACAACAATATACATCACGTTAGATGGTACCCTTATACTTCTATATCTATGTAGATCCTAGTGCATGAAATGCAACTATGTGCCTAACTTTGCTTCTTGCCATTTAAGGACAATCTTAATTCTGGTTCAGTGATTAACTCAGGAATCACTTCAATACATGTTCTTACAGTTAAGAGCTTGTCCTTCCAACCAGAACCTCGGGTCACATTACGTCGGGTACACAATATGGTTGTATGGAAGAACCTATGGCTGAGGCATAGGAGATGCAACACATCTCTTTATTTCTTTTAACCATAGTTGTAACACTAAGACTAACTCAATGCTTCATACAGGTAAGAACTTCTTTCTTACCTCGTTCCATTCTGATTTACTTCAGAATCTTGTCTAGGATATTTTGAACATCTTCCGAATCAAGTCTAGGAAGCATTCAACTATGATGTTTATTAAACTTACCAATCTATCTCGATAGATCTCATTGTTTAATAACTTGTTCAACTACATCCATATTTATTAAATCAAATGTTATTAATGACAATCACATCATTCATATATGTTGTCCACATATTTCAGAAATGATGTCATGCTCCCACTCAAATATGGCATCCATATATGAGATCCAGGGATTTCACTTAGCTCCCACTCAAAATATGTATGCTACATATTATGATTCAGCCAAGCTACTTAGCTCCCACTCAAAATATGTCTCCACATATTAAGATTTGGCCAAGCTAAATTAGCTTCCACTCAAATGTAGGTCCTCTCGATAATCTTGGACATTACAAAATTCTTTGATTACCATCAAATTGAGAATTCTAGTTACGAGACTTCAATATTGATATATTGCTGGTGTAAATCCAATAGACTCAAGCATCGCACATTGTAGCCAACTCCTTGAATTTGTCCATACTTTGTGACAAATCAAGCTTTATGTCTTCATTAAGTTTCATTTCCTTCTTATGACTTTGAATTCATTCAGGAATATCAAGTGAACTCATTTACTTAATAATATCAAGTAACACATTACTTTGCAATCTTAAACATAACATAATATAGGATTTTATGACTCCTAGTCATTTCTCGCACTTAGGTCCGTAAGCGCTTCTTTGCAGTTCCTAGGTATGTCTTGTTCAAGTAACATGACAAGTGAATCAATAATATAATTCTGCATTCTGCAGGAGATGTATTATTGAATCCTACTTTCTTTAGTAAAATTATTTGATACGTTGCTAACGTATCTATAATTTTTGATGTTCCATGCTTGGTTTTTATCTACTTTCTTATGTTTTGTCCACACTTTGGAGTACTTTTTATATACTTTCTTGGACTAACCTATTAACAAGATGTCACGGTGCCAGTTGCCTGTTTTCTGCTGTTTTTGGTTCTAGGAAAGTCAGAAAATGAATATTCTCGGAATTGGACAGGAAAAAGCCAAAGTCAATTTTTCACCGAGGGGGACACGGAGCCAGAATACGAGACGGAGAGGGGCCAGAGGGCCGCCAGACCACCTGGCCGCGCGGCCAAGCCTGGGCCACGCCAGGGGGTGGTGTGGTCTCCTAGGGCACCCCCTCGGCCTCCCCTTTCGCCTATAAGATGCCTCCGATATAGAAACCCTAAGTACCCGATCAAAATTCCATGAAAGAGCCTGTAATCGCCGTCATCTCCATCCCTAGATCGGGAGGGATCTGAAGCTCTTCCCGGCACCCTGCCGGAGGGGAAAATTCACCCTGGAGGCCTTCTTCATCACCATGCAAGCCTCCGGTGTGATGCATGAGTAGTTCATCCTTGGACTACGGGTACATGTAGTAGCTAGATGGTTGGTTCTTCTCCTTTGTGCTACCATGTTTAGATCTTGTGAGCTCCGTTCATGATCAAGATCATCTATTTGTAATCATACATGTTGTGTTTGCGGGGATCCGATGGATATTGAAATGCTATTTCAGATTGATTATTGATTCTATCATGTCTTTGTTATTTGTGATCTTGCATGCTCTCCTTTGTTAGTAGATATCTTGGCCGAGTAGATGCTAGCAACTCCAAGAGGGAGTATTTATGCTCGATAGTGGGTTCATGCCTCTAGTAATTTGGGGCAGTGACAGAAATATCTAAGGTACTAGATGTGTTGTTGCTACTAGGGAGAAAACAGCAATCCTTTGTTCATAGAACAATCGTATTGTTTACTTTACATGCAATGTGTAATGCAATTATCTGTTGCTTGCAACTTAATACTGGAGGGGGTTCAGATGATAACCTGAAGGTGGATTATTAGTCATAGATGCAGTTGGATTACGGTCTATGTATAATGTTTTAATGCCCAATCAAATCTCATAGGAGTCAAGATGATTAGAATATGCATGATTTCTTTCTCGATGTTTGTCAATTGCCCCGCTGTAATTTGTTCACCCAACATGTCATCTATCTTAAGGAGAGCCACCACTAGTGAACTATGGACCCCGATCCTTTCTTTTACCATCAATCTACAATTGTTTACCGCTTTCTGTTTACTTTCTGCAAGCTTTTACTTTCTTCCATGCAATACATTTAATCCTTTCTTTTCAGCAAAACTGGTGAGATTGACAACCTCACTGTAAGTTGGGGGAAAAGTTCTATGGTTGTGTTGTGCAGGATTCCAAGTTGACAAAAACACCTTGGAGGTGTTTCCTTGCTCCTACTGGTTCGATAACCTTGGTTTCATAACTGAGGGAAACTTACTGTTGTGCTCATCATACCTTCCTCTTGGGGTTCCCCAACGAGCTCGACATCAACCATGAGCCAGCATTATTCGCTAAAACTTTATGATCCTTATCATTAGTTTCTCCTCTATTTGTAGAGTTCGGTTTCACGAAACATATTCCATTGATCCACTCAACAATCTGGAGGCAAGGTCAAATACCTTGTTTTCATCTTTTACTTTCTTCCACCTTTATCTTCATCAAGACACATAAACTTAGGACAACAACAGGCCCCCTTGTGGAACATGTATTCACAGTTGCTTAAGAATACACTACAAAGACTTGTTTATTCACCACGATTTCGAATTACCGAAATGTCTAGAAACTCGAACATTCCATCACTCTTATGGTGTTGTTTGCACGAATCATTTAGATGTTCCTTTGTATTTCAAACAAGTGTTTGCCCATTTTGATTTCTAACTCTAAACGATAACTATAACCCTGATAAGAGATAATATTAGACCATATGTATCTAATACAAAATGATTATGATGTTTACACATTTCAATATAGTTTGAATTTATCCAATTGTCATAATTTGTGAAACATCTTTCACAAGTACCTTTTATGCCAAAATTAACTTAAATACTTTAGTCATGTCGATCAAATCGAAGAGACTTTTGTATTCCCATTAATTCAATATCCTCCTTCACTTTGAAGTCTTTTGAACAATTCAAAAAAAATTCAAACTTATGTTTCATTAAGTAAATAATCATATTTACTTAAATCCATAATGAAGTATGAAATAAAGATTTCCACTGTTGGTTGAAAATATGATGCATCACTATGTATAAGATTCCACATTTCTTCGCATATCACTGTTTTACCAGAATGCGGAGTTTTAGTCATTATGCCCATCAAGACATGGTTTTGCAAAGTCTCTAGATAAAGTATCTAAGACCCCGATCTTCATTTAGAATGAAGAACATGCAATAACCACCATGACTTAAATAATAGTGTCATACCATTATTAAACTTTGGATATCTTTTAGCATTCTAATCCTTTATAAATGTTTAAACTATTATCATTAACATAGTGATGAGAATAACTCATTTATAATCGTAATGTGACCATAAAGGTATTATTCATAAGAACAGTACAACTGGCTTGTAACTTATTCATATGAATAATTGTCTCGCTAAAAGCAATACAAATGGATACAAAATTATATTCAAGTCCACTAATCCAAATGATAAACCTTGAGGAAAGGGGGTGATGTCGGTCATCAACAATTTTGTTTCCCGTCATCAAGCCACATTGCCTCAATTCTCAAGCAGACCATCCTATTTTCACAAATCGGGACAAGTATCCAATACTTTGTAAACTACAACGAGTTTTTGCAAGAATTACATTTATAACTTTGTATATATGACATATACCTTTTTTCATCCATGACCTCCATTGCACTCGTTGTGGAGTCATCGGACTGTCTCCTAATGGTTATTGTATCAAGAAGAGAAGATCATCTAATTACGAGGATATCCTTAGGCGTGGGTATTAATCTATGAAGTTGGACCCTTTTGCTAAGTTCCACATCAAGCAAGAAATTTCCCATGGTCGCAAAGGACCTCAATGGGCCATGACCTACTAAGATCTTCGCAAACAAACATCTAGACTAAGTTCATAATATGAGTTCAATCCTAACTGAGCTCCCACTAAAATTGTCATCCCCTGGATGATTTTAGCGATCACATGATCCCAATTCACTACATCACCCCTGATTGTCATGGCCGGCAACATAGCTGCAAAGGTAGACATTTTCCAATGTCAATCACATCATCCATGTGACTCATGCTCGACCTTTCGGTCTCTTGTGTTTCGAGGCCATGCCTACACATGTTAGGCTCGCCAAATCTAACTTGTGTGTATTTGCAATGCAACATGGCTTACACCCACCATATGTGAACGCAGATATGTCTGACACCCGATCGTCACGGCTTGCCTCATAACAGAGTACTTTCTTGGTGGTGCACACACAAGGGGAACACTATCATTGGAATTATTTAGAGATTATCTTATTTGCTATCATTGAGTATCTAATACTAGTATATAATAAGATGTAAAACAGGTAACAACATCACATGTATATTGTGATATGATATGGTCCTTCTTCTTGTGTCTTGATCTCCATCGAGTGCTCCGGCATGATCTCCATCTTGCCCCTAGTTTGACGCCAAGTCCACGACGCCACCAGCAGGTCGTCCATCGGAACGATGACTATTACTATACTACTTAGTAACAGAAAAGTAAACTACTTTACCTTCATAATGACCAATACCATATCATAACACATGCCCTCCTATAAAACAAAGTTACACGCCTCTACTTTATCTTTTGCAAGTTTTACGTGGTTGTTAGAGCTTTCATAATAGAACTGTTTCTAATCTACGAACTTTCCAACCACAACATGGATCCAACAGTTGTCCCTACTACACCCCTTTTAGGGCCCTCCATTGTAAATGCTATATCAACTATTGAATGAGAGACAGACACCGGCTAGCCACTTATACAAAACAAGCCGTATGTCTAGCGTGGAACCAGTCTCGTGTATGAATATGGGTAAGGTCGGTCCGGACCTCTTCATCAAACAATACCGCGATATAAACAAGTACACGTTAGAGGGTAACAACTAAGGGATCGATGCCCTCACAATACATGTGCGTACTGGCCGTACAACACTCATACACATAGATCATCTCTGATACCACTGAAAGGGTTCCGTAGCAGAAAACAAAAATTTCCTACGTTGGAACTTCCCAACACCCAAAGATCTATCTATGTAGTAATAGAGTAATGACCGAAGCGTATAGAATACATACCCTTATAGATCATATGCGGTTAACATTCTGAGGGGAACATGGTTGAAGTATTTGAACTTGTAGCCGACCTCAAGGTCGCGAAGCTCCTCGCAGGTCACCCCTTGCTCCATCACCGTGTAGTGGTCCAGTTCATGACATCCAAAGTGCCCCAAGTGTTGCACCTCGTGGATTTCTACACATCCGGTGTATGACAAGACCTCCGTCTCCCTGATCACACAGGGAGTGCGGAAGTAGATCTCCGTCTTGGAATCCCCAAAGGGCAACAGCGTGTTGCAGGTGCATCGTCTCTTACACGAACAACCCTAGGTCATGCCAACACATGGAGACAACTAGAGGGAGAGACATATTGGAGAGGGAGGGAGGAGGCACATAGAGGAGGAGGGAGAGCTCCTACCTCGTGTCCTTTGGTGTGTCCTCTCCTCTAGGAGGGGGTGTCCTTTATATAGGGGTGGAGGGCAGGCTTGCCCATCCCACAAGGTAACCAGGCGGCGGCCAAGGAGGGGGAGGCGGCAGCCAAGGGAGGGGGCAGCCCTAGGGCGCCCCCAAACCCTAACCCTAGCCGCCGGCTAAGGGAGGGGGCAGCCCTAGGGTGCCCGCAAACCCTAACCGTAGCCGCCGGCCAAGGGAGGGGGCAGACCTAGGCGCCCACCAAATCCTAGGTGCATGGGCTAGGTCCCTCTCTCTTGGTTTTTCCCTCATGGGCCCTTTTCCCAAGGAAACTTGGTCCATTCGTGGAACAACCCTTCAAATTAGACGTTAATATTATATTTAATATTAATTACATTAATTAATATGTAAATACATATTACAAAATCCGATTCGACCCGAAACACCTTTCAGTTCCCCTTCTATGCCCCTCGAACAACTTCGAAACATCCCGGAACAATTCCGGTTCCCTCACAGAACTTTTCCGGTTTTCCTTTCTTTATCCGAACAACTTTGGATCTCTCTCCACGGAACAATTTCGGCTTTCTCTTTCTCTACTATGACTCCAACTTACGGATAATCTCAAGCCCATCGTACCCTTAAGCATATCCCCTCACGGCTCGAGAATGGCACAGACATGATCTCTATCAATGATCAATAGCGGGACCGTGGTACCCATATTGTTCCCGTGCATTCCATGATGATGATGTCGTTTGAACCATAAAACGTCGAGTCCAATTCCCTTTGTTTCTCTGATATGACTTGTCCAAGATTCGATCATTGGTATCACATACCTTGTTCAATCTTGTTGCTCACAAGTGATGTTTACTTGTTACCACGATATTACATCCCCGTGACCTAGTCACATGTTGCAACATTATGGATGTAATCTCACCAAGCCGGCCGTATGTATCTTACTTGTCATGTGGGTGAACAAATCATGCTCTTGAGTGATATGTCATCAACTGTTCCTCTGGATACCTAATGTACACCTTCATGATCACTATATCACCAAGTGACGTTTGATGCAGTCAAGCAGCCTCGGGAAATAGTGAGTAATATGATCTCATGGTCTAAGGAGAAGGATACTACGTTTCTAACTATTACAACAATGAACTCTCTGACTTGATCATGTCGCAATCTTTGGGTGATGTCTATCACATCATTCACCAATGATATGACCTTGTTGTCAATTAGCATAAATGCCCCATGATTAGGAAACCTTGATCATCGCTTGACCAACGAACTAGTATGAATAGAGGCTACTAGGGACTTGGTTTGATTCATACCACACCTGTATCAATGTTTCCTCTTGATACAGTTATAGCACAATATGAAACTATTACAAACTAATTGAGATATGATAATAAAAACCCATTTATTATTTGCCTCTAGGGCATATCCACTTTAGGTATTAGTAGGGCTTGGCATTTGCGTTCTGTTCCCCATCGAACTAGCCTTTTTGCTGCTGCTGCTCTTGGGTGTGCTTACCTCAAGGGTGTTGGCTCCAGCGTGTTGGCATTATTGCCTGACCTCTACGGCATGTTCTTCTTCGGATTAGCCCTTTTGCTGCTACTATTGGGCGTGTTCTCCTTTGTGCTGGCATTATTGTCGGACCTCAACGACATGTTCCACTCCAAATTAGCATTTTTTTCTTCTACCACTAGGTGTGGTATCCTCCGTGCTAGCCATCTTAGCCTTTTTTCTACCACTCCTGGGTTTGTTCACCATCGTGCTCGCCCTCTTAGTGTTTTGCTGCTACTGTTTGGTGTGGCATTTTGACTGGATCTCAGGGGTGTACTCTGCGACGTGGTGCCTTTTTGTGCGACTCTTGGGCGTCCTCTTCTCTAGCGTCGTTTGCTTGGTGATGTTCTTCTTTGGGGTGCCCATTTTAGGGAAGCTCTTCCTGCTCCTCTTTATGATGCTCCTCTATAAGACTCTCCTCTGTTCGAAGCTACCCCCAGTCGCATAATCCTCAGTGATGCCATGGAGCAGGTCACGCATGCCTTCTACAAGTCCATCATCTCTATTATTGAAATCCAATTCCTCTCCAACCATTTGCACCATCAAGTGGATGTACACTTGTAAATGGTATAGTTAAATCACTGGTAACTTTTAGTTGTATAACCTTTTTGTTCCTGTAACAATAATATATCAACTATGCTACCTAGGAGTACCCCCACTCCACCTTCACATGTAATGCTACCATCAGGTCAGATAACTATACCACATTAGGATCGTATCTGCCAAGGATTATATCAATGTCATCATAGAATTTTTCTGTGTCATCATCTAATTTTGTAGTGAACTTCGCGACACCGATACAAACGCTTACTTTGCCATCATCAGGTGCTGCAGGATCGAAACCTCCGAGAGGTTCGAGAGGTGGAGCGGCACCATCAGACCCAGTCACAACGCCACCATCGCCATTACCAGCATCATCGGTAGCTGGAGCAACCTCGGTTGAAGTATCAACACGAAGAGCAAGGCGAGGGCCCTTAGCAGCAGGAGCTATAATAACCGATGGATAGGCAGGGCCACAGCTAACGGCAACCACAATAGGAGCAGTTGCTGCCATGCCACATCGACAACTAGGAGTAGTTCCCACAACAGCAGTGCTTCGAGTTCTAGCATAGTCCAGACCACGAGCTAGCTCTAGAACAGCAATCCGCTGAGCTTGAGCACGGGTTCGAGGAGGAGGAGCACCCAAGACAATAGTCTTGGCAACAATAACGGGGCTGCCTCTAGAAGACTTAGTTTGCTCAATAGCGGCATGCATTGGGTCAGCAGCAGCCAGAGAAACTACACCATGGAACCGACCAGTACCAGCAGATCCCAAAGCAGGGGTTTGCACAACTTGAGCACGGGTTTGTGAGATCCAGGCACATGGCTTAATAGGATTGATAGGATACCCATATCAACAAGTTGCAACTTCTTTTCCGGAAGCTCATTCGAAAAGAACTCTAAGGTTAAGCGTGATTGGCCTAGAGCAATTCTAGGATGGGTGACCGACCGGGAAGTGGGTAACCGGGTGCGCACGAGTGAGGACAAAGTGCGCAGAAAAGACTAGTGTTGGTCTGTGGGGCTAGTCTAGATATCCTATTAAGCTGCCAGGAGTGACACCCCCCCGGGCCCAGGTGTGGACGGGGTGTTACAGGGTTCAAGGAGGATCATCACACAAGGCAGCAGTCTTGGCAACAATAGTGGGGCAGCCTCCGGAAGCCTTAGTTTGCTCAAAAGCAGCAGGGATTGGGTCAATAGCAGCCAGAAAAACAACAGCACAGGGACGACCAGTACCAGTAGATTCTAGAGTTGGGGTTTCCACAATTTGAGCATGGTTTCGAGGAGGAGCAGCACACAAGGCAATAGTCTTGGCAACAACAGCGGGGTAGCCTATGGAAGCCTTAGTTTGCTCAATAGCAGCATAAATTGGCCAGCAGCATCTAGAGCAACAACACCACGGGGACGACCAGTACCAGCAGATGCCAGAGGAGAGGTTTGCACAACGACAATATGGGGACTCCTACGAGGAGGTTGCCTGACGGAAGCATGGCGTGGACGACGAACCACATTTTGCTTAACAGCACCAGAGGTTTGAGTTAGACCACCCTGTCCAAGAATAGCTGGGCGACTCCCAGTAGCAGCAGCTTCCACATCCAGTATGTTACGATTCAACATAAACACGTGAAGCCCACGAAACTATTTCATCAACCCAATCAGCTGACTGTCACACGTTACAAGAACCATGATGCCTCGTTCATCCATGAAGCTAAATTGTGTAGTCTGCTTCAGCCCCATTTCATCACGTTTACGCAGAGCACCAACCATACCAAGGATAGTGCATAACTGCGAGGCGCTTCTTCCATCTTCATACAGTGAAGTTGATTCCAGTTGCTCTTCCCATCTGCTAATTTAATATGGTAGCCATAGATGGTTACCGTAACCGTGTAAGGATGGTCCATGGAGATCCTACTTGACAGAAAATTGGGGACAAAAGATAAGAATTGTTTGTTAGCGTTGTGCTAGCAAACAATTCTAGGTTCGATCTATCTCTATAATGTCAATAGCCAGCTAGCAGTTATAGTTAGTGCGAATAGCGAACAGAATAGTAGCTCACCCGCAATTAGCCAAAACTTCTTCTTCCTTGGTAGTAGGATCTGCCATCCTTCGTGCTTCTCAGCTCATCAGTGGTGGAGGTGGGCTAGAGCCACTCGCAATGGCGGGCACATCATGCCATATTGGATCTCAGGATCAGCAAGTGGGCGCAGCAACTTGGTGCCAGAAGTCAAATATCCAAAGGGATCGTTCTAGTTGGAGGGTGGATTTCGACGCCGCCGTGCTAGGGTTCATGCGAAAGGAGGTAGTGGATTTGTGAATTTGGTCAACACACCAAGCCCCTTAGTTCCTCGTTTTGCCTACGTGGTTGCCGTGTTGGCGCTCGCGTCACGGACAAATTACTAACATGAGGGTCCCGATCGTCTACTTCATGGGGCAGTTTGACGGAATGTTTGGATTTGGTAGGGGTTAGATGAGTTTGCCTCGAAATCACCCCTCTCGATAGTTGACAGCCCAACTTTGTGAAACGCGGCAGTTACAGGCAACTCGGGCCCCGCGATGTACTCGCCCAAGAACTTTGGGGCCACAAACAAACAAGCCCCTTAGAGGCGACAAAGGAAGTCGTTTGGATGAGGAATTTCCTCATGGATCTTGGTGTGGTTTAGGGCTCGTCGAATCCGTTAGACGTGTATTGTGACAACAATGGTGCTATAGCATAAGCCAAGGAACCTAGACAACACCAGAAGACCAAACATATACTCATGCGGTACGACCTGATTCGCCAGTTCGTGGATCAAGGTGATATCAAGTTATGCAAGGTACACACGGATGCAAATATTGTGGATTTGTTGACAAAGTTGCTACCACAGTCGAAGCATGAGGTGCACCTAAGAGCTATGGGCATTAGATGCCTAGACATGAGATGTCGAATGATTGACTTTGGTGCAAGTGGGAGACTGTTGGGAATATGCCCTAGAGGCAATCATGTATGATGTTATTCCTAATATATTCATATAGTTATTGTCCTTGTATGAACTACTGATATGTATAATTGAATATGTGACTCGATTGTAGAACTAAATATTCATATTGTTCATACTAAATGTCCTTGGTCGTTGAGGTTGTGCTGGACACACAACTTAGACTAATGTGAAAGTCGGCTGATGACTCGGTTCCACTTGTCATGGGCATGGTGATGTTATTCCGACTTACACGGATTCGCCTAAAGAGTTTAGAGAGTCAAACTAAACCATATTGAAACACAACGAACGAGTCATCATTTTTATGTCTCAATCAATGTAATCCTTAGAACTGAGGTTATTACACAATCGAAGTTGAGGACCACCGACTTAGGTTCTGTCAAACATTGATCCATCACTAGGCAGTTATAAGGCAGAGTTCAGGTTGACTAAGAATCAAGCCGCGTGATGTGGATAACCAAGATGGGAGTTTGCCCCTCCGACTAGAGAGATATTCTCTGGGCCCTCTCGGAAGATATGATTTGGAAAGCATGGCCATGCACGACTCGGTTAAGTGTTAACCGAGGCGGCCAACTAAGAGTTAGTCGGATGAATCACTTATCTTGGATCGAGAAGAGAGTTGAGCTATTTGAAGGATGACGATTATTCGCCTATAGCTTGACAAGATGCATCGTGAGGCAAAAGGGCCTCAAACGAAAGTCACATTGGAAGGTATGTCATCATGAATCTTGGTACTTGGGAGTCGACACGTTCTGCTAGGATCCGCTACCGACTAATCAATTGCGAGTGAGACTCGAATTGTGTCCAAGTCACCATGAGCATGTCGGGTCACACACTTAAGAGTGGGAACAAGTTTGGGTTAGACCCGAACCGGAATCTATTTGGGTTGGACCTGAATCAGACACGTAGTAAGTCAGTGAGTTGGACTCACAGTGACTAATATAGGCCTTTTAGTGAATGGGCCACATGTGAGTGGAGCCCACTTTCACTCCCTACATATACTAGGGCGCAGGTGCCCAACATGCACGGTTAGGTCATTCCATGCATTGGAAACCCAAGATCTAGTCAGTCCCGTCTTGCCGTCGTACCAAACCTAGCAGTCCACCACCGGCGCTCCTCCTCATACATGTGGATACTAGCGGAGGTGTTGTACATTCAGCACTTCGACGATCGGATCATGATGACTACACTGCATCAAGCGACGTGCTTCATCAATTCCGCAATTGTGCGTCTAGTGGTAATCCTCGTGGCCTACTACCTCAGCTAGATTTTGGGATCACCGTGTAGGGAAAAAGTTTTGTTTATCTCTACGTGTACCAACAATGGGTAAAAGCATCAATAGTTCCAAGCTACCAAGTTAGTGTGATCTAACCGATCATCACCAACATCTATGGTGACATCCTACCACCACATCAAAAGGGGTGCAATCCTACCACCACATAAGTTCTCCATCGTGTGAGGGGTTAGTATATACCACCTTACAATAAACAGACATAAGTTTTCATCAAGTCCCTAGCTACTTCAAAATATACAACTTCTTCTTCATCATGCATGCACTACCGCCACCATCTCCATGATCAGGGAGCAAGCACTACACGTAGTAGTGCTTGCCCAGGAAGGTCCTGAGCCAGAGATCCCTGTGGTCCTCCATCATCTGAACAAAGTTGTTGCCCATAGCCCTATTGTCGAAGAGGTGGCTGAGCGCCACCATCAGAGCCTCAGGGTTGTAGCCTTTGGCGGCCATGATGACATCATACAAAGCTGGGTGCACATCAGGAGGGAAAGAAGTGGTGATGGCGGTCGCCACTGTTTTCATAGCCTCGGTCATGCACGTGATAGCGATGACATCCTCCTCCCCCAACAACGACCTCTTCCTCTTCTTGCAAGGATCGAAGCCACTAGCAACGTACGCATTTGTGCTGCCGCCTTGACCAACGTTGGCAGCAGGAGAACCTATGGCGGCATCGATCTCGGCCTCGTCATCAAGTACCACTGTCTCCGACTCCTGGGTCTATATGTATTCAGGTCTTGGTTCGCCAAGAGGCTCATTGGAGCCCATTGCAAACCGGCCAGTGGAAAGGCCGAAGGAGAAGATGGCCTCCATCTTCCTATAGTTGGCAACATGCTTGTTTAGATACTCGGCATCCCTAGGGTGATCCCGAGACAGGGAATTGCAGTGAGGTTAGCGAGGTTAGTGATGTTAGTGTTCGAAATCGTAGAGATGTTACTGAAATTAGTTAATACCGAGATGTGTCCCCTATAGTGGGTGTCCTCCAAGATGATGGTGCATGTACCCTCATCCCAGATAGCTCCTCTAAGGTCTCTGAGCTTGGAGACATGGATCCACCTGGTCCTCCACTTACGCAGGTGGTTGTACACCTACTGGGAGGACACCTTGATGCCACAGAACTCAAACACCTTATGGGCAAAAGTGTTCAGGTGCACTTCTTTGAACCCCTTCTCTGTCCTGACGCCGCTCTTGATGATCTCACACATCTGGTTGAGCACGAGCGCTGAGAGGAACGATTCCTACTTCATGGTGCCCTTCACCCTCTTGCACTGGCCTGTGGTGTGGGCTTTGCCAGCCTTGGCTTTCTTCTTGGCCATGATCTTGGCAGCTTGCTCTACAATTTGCTCCACCATGTACCCGATCATCGAAGGCACAAACAAGATCTCCGTGTGCTGAGGGTAGGCGAGCCTCAGAGGCGGGAGCTGGGATTGGGTCTCAGCGACAAAGGTCTCCTGAGAATCCATGAGGGCCTGGCTGAACTCATCATGGGTCATGTCCTACAGATCTCACGGTCGCACATATCAAGACCTAGGCTATACATGAACACAAGCTTAAACATGCAATGAGTCCAGAAAAACACTAATCTATGACTATACCTATCAGTTCCTTAGGCATAGTAACATAGATCTACCGCAAACTATAATCATATCTTGGAGAAGAACGCCTGCACCAGCCTAACATAGAGTTACTAGAAACTCACTGGCATCAGAGGAGCGGAGCACGTCGATCTACAACCACCACCGCCGCTCCCGCCGCCTACCTGCTGGCCGATGAAGAACCTCGCCGGCTTGAGAGCTCGAAGAATGGGAAAAATGGTGGCGAGGGACGTTGGTGTGGCGGGAGGTGATATATACCGCCACGCTTCCGCGGGCGGTGATGAAATTTTTCCCGCCAGCTTTTGGAGAAAACCCGCGGCTCGCGCCATCACCGAGCTCGCACGGGCGGCGCACCTTTCCTCCTACTTTTGCACGAGCGGAGCCTGTCCCCGCAGAAACGCCCAAAATCGGTGTTCCTAGTGGGCCAACTTTTGGCCTGCTTTAAAACTCGTGCCATACAACAAACTCATGCGGACCAAAATGTAAGATATTTTAGCAACATACTAAAAAGGTACATATACGCTCCTTTTACAGAGCTAAAACAACGAGGCAGCAACAATAGTTTAGAAAAAGGAAAAGGTAAAAACAGAAACTTACGACCGGTTGCGAAGAGAGAAAGTGCCTGCGATCTACGAAAGCGAGCCCAAGGAATTGTCCAAAGTCCAAGCTCAGAGAGCTCGCCGGCCCACTTGGAGTCCGAGGCGGTTCGGTGTCTTAAGGGTATCCGTGGATTGAGGGAATCGTCGCGTGTTCGAGAGTGAGAGAAGGAAACCCTAGCCGCCGTCCTCTTTCTCGTCCAGATCTGCTTGGTTGGTTGGTGGAGGTACTGCTATGGCGCTGCGTACCATGGCCACGAAGCTGAAGCAGAAGATCCCTGCCGCTATCCAGCGAGTTATCGCCTCTTCCCGTGCTCCGGTTCGTTCCCCATCTCTATCTTCTACCGCAGTCTTAAGAAATTTGATTGATGCAATTGATTGATTTGTATGCTGTATTGCATGATTAGTCAGATCTATTCTCCTCTTTGCCCGACTACGGGAATTTCTTGTACGTTCTCGCAGTGATGGAGATGGGGATAAATATAGATAGCAACTGCTAATTTGTTGGTTCAAAATTTGATATTACCACTCGTGGAAACAGGCTCTAGTATTTGTATTGGGAATCGACACGCGCCACTCATGATCTTTCTGTTACCAGAGACATACAGACATATATATTGCTTTGGTTATCCCCTTGTTATTAGCAATATACTCCCTCTGTTCTCTAATATAAGACGTTTTGGCAAACTAAAGAAACAGAGGAAGTAGTTTTTTAGATGGAATTAGCATTATATTGCTGGAATGTCTTGGATGTTCTTGTGTAGTCTTCGATATTGAGATTGGGATAGATAGTCACTGCTTAAGTTGGTTTAAGCTCCTATATTTTGCTTCATTCAATTATCTCAACTGAATACCACAACTTCACCAATAAATGCCACTCATCCAAACATGCGCTTATATTTGTTTAGAGGATCATCATGTACCATATTGAATTTCTCTATTACTATAGACAATTGACAGATGCCTTCATTTGATTCTTGTTATTAGCAATTAAGTTTCTTGGACGAAATTAGCAATGTATTTTCAATTGCTTGTTAGTTCTATGTTGAACTGTCAGCCTACATTGGTTGCCATCCCATGTGTTAACTTTTCAATCTCGACTGCTTGTAGGCAACGAGCAGCAGCCCTCCTGCTGGCTTTGACCGCATGGACCCAGAATTTTGGTAGGGCGCTAAACATGCAAGATCATTGTCTGATTGATTTATTCATTGCGCTATTGATCTTAACATTTATTCTCATTCCTCTTCTGTAGTCAGGTAGTGAAGGAGTTTGTGAACCTACACAGGAAGAACCAAAGGGATGATGCATTGGCCTGTTGTGCTGGCTTTGGTCTTGCAGGGTTCACCGTGTCACTTGGGATCCGTCGACTCAAAAGCTGAAGGGACGATCCACTGGCTCAATAAGCGAATGGATCAGTGCCTGGAATATCGATCATGCGCAGCATGTTTTAGTATCTACTACTAGTATATCATGTATCCTTACCTAGCCAGTGTACTTCTGGCTCAGTCTTATTTAAGAGCACTCTATATATGATTAAGGATGCAAGTTCTGGGTCTATTGATGATTAGCCTTCTAACTTCTCTGGTGGCATGGGATGTAAGAGCACTCTTCTGTTGTTAGAGATCAATCTGTGACCTTGGAGTATTATGTTAATATATATGTTCGTCTTCTGTCCCTTTTATTGGGCTGGTTGTGGATTTATCTTTCCTGGAAAGTAGCTCTTGTGCAAAACGTGGTTGCTCACGTGTTAATTAACTTATCTTCTGCTCGCATGTCATCTATGACACTACCTCGAACGAGATCATATGGATTTGCTTCCCAAACAATCAAATATGCCTCAGGCTCGCTTTAATACACCCTCCGATTTATTATAAGTGTTGTTGATTTAGTACAACTTTGTATTCTTGAGGTGGTTACATAATGGTTTCATATTCTTGAAGTGCACCCCCAAGAATAACTTGTATTAAACTCTGGTTGATCATCTAAACTGAACAAAGCAATATTAGTGCTCTTGAAGTAAACAAAAGGGAAATAATAATATATTAACTTCCTTTGATCTATAATCTATTGATACTCTTGTAGAAACTTAGCTAATAGATTACCAAAGGCAAAATATCAAACTATAAAAAAACATCAGAGATTCAATAAAATGGTCGAGCATCAACCGCGTTAAATGTTAAACATGCATAATACGACAGCTCACATTAATTGTCGGTGCAGTGTGGGTGATGTAGGTGCACCCCTACCAACAGGTACATATATGCACAAGCGTTCCACGCATGTGGTCATGCCACTGTCGCGGGAGGGCGAGCCATGAACGTGCGAGCACTCAAGTCCTGCACACCCGCTAGCCCCCAGGTCCCTTTCCGGCGTGGGCTAGCGCATGGGGCTCGCCTTGTTTGATGCCCTCAGCCTCCTCAAGCTCCTCGTGTCTTCTAGAAAATGTAAATGTATCCTGAATAGGTGCCCAAATATTGACAATAATTGGAAATAAAAGACCTATTCATCCTTGCTAGAATATGATATTCTTACCCATATGAAAAACAATATAAAAAATAATAATTGGATGAGTTTGGAAAATCTCTTCCCTGGCGCAATCACAACACATGACTAAGCCCATGCATAAATTAGTATATCGCTATATATTGAGAAATTTAATTGCAGGTAGTTCTGAATGATGATATCATAGTTCTAGTTCATGTGTAATCTGTTAGCGAGTTAGGTAGTTCTGTCACGTGTCAACACGTGTCAACGATAGTTGTGTGCGTGCGTGTTGTACAAGAAAGCCACAACCGGTTTGATAAGGTGTTGGCCTGATTAGATCAAAAGTTGTTATGTCATAAGATTGGTGTAAATCCTTTGAGGTAGTTGGTAAGACCTCCTATATAACATGCACGGTGTGCCCCTAACGGGGTAAGACACTTTACGCCAAAGATTCACATGGTATCAGAGCGAGAAAACCTCCTAAAACACATCTAGCTTTCCCCTTTTCCGTATGTTGAGAAATAGAGCAATTTTCCAAGAGATTTAACCATAGTAAAAGACAGATAAAGCATAGACAGAATAATAGAAAAAGACCAAAAGATGATATACATCACGGTAGAGGAACCGCCGGTGTTCCCGTTAGCGTTGGCACCGTCGTCAGGCATGTTGTCGAGGAAAAGGTCATTGATGTCGGGGAAGAAGTCGTCGTTGGAGAAGGCTTCGCTGCAGTCGCTATCCGTGAAGGAGTCCATGATGAAGCCGGTAGTCGCGCTGGTAGCGCTCCCCAAAAACCTTATCGCCCTTCTCCCGTACAGGACTTGAAGCAGCGGGGTCTCGAAGGCCTACTGTCCCAGCTTGCAGTGCACGCCGCAAGACGGGATGGGGATGATCTAAGCAGCGCAATGCTCTGAAACTGGAGGCGCAGGGTGTGTGCGTTCGTGTGTCTGAGGAGAGGAGCGACCTCTCGCTCTTATAGGCACGAGTAGGCAGGCGAACAGTCGGCGTTGGGAGAGGAAGCGAACAGGCATCGACCGAAGCCGAACAGCCTCCACTAAGCTCGAATTAAATCTCCACTGAGTTCGTATTAAAAATACACTCACGCAGACTGTTCAAATTATTATCCATTTATGCGTGGCAAAAAGAAAGAGAAGCTCTCGGCTCGAGGCATTCACGCAACCCGCGGCGCACGCGCGCGTCGTGACGAGGCGAGGCGAGGCATGGCGAGGCGGGCGGCGGAGGAGGAGGAGCACGCATGTATATGTTCTCTTCTCAAGCTCGTACAAGTGGTGGAAGAGCTCTCCTTATAAGCTGGTCCAACTTCCACTCAACTAGCAATGTGGGACTAAACTCTTGTCCCACCTCTTGCCTTGCATGAATGGGCCAAGTGGGCTTCTAGGATTTCAGGAATTGTTGAATAATATAAATGGGTTGGGTCTTTATTAGGCAAAATTCCAACAATCCCCCACCAGATCCTAGAGGCACACATAAATTTGCCTATGGTTCCAAAACATTGTTTATATACTGGTACTAGTGGAGACTGTTAAGTTGAACTTCCACCTAGAACTCTATGCTACACTAGTTTGCAACTTGTACAGTGGACCATGCCTTGAACTGCAAGTTTGTTGCATTCTAGTTTTACACAAAGCCTTGAACAATACTGGGCTACCGTGGGACTTCGCCACGGGTGGAGCTTATGCGTCATATTCCATAGCCTTTCATGAGTTTATTAGAGAGCACCCAACTCTCATAGACTGCGACGTTTAACAGTCAGACTCATATAGGTGTGTTCTTCAAAAGATGTTCTGCAGGACAACATCTTTGCTTAAACTAAGCCACTTAGAACACATTAAGATAAATCAACCTGTCATGTAGAATAGGAAAGTGTTGCATCTTCACGGAGTGGTGTTTTAAAGTAGGGATACTTTCCTCTCAGTTAACCAACAGCTTGTCTCCCAATTCTAATTCACGGGATCTCCGATCACATAGAGTGGTTTACCACTTTGGAAAACTTATATTGTGGGTCTCATACCCATCTCCTTTGATGCATTTTCTATCACGTTACGTGATAGACCCTTTGTGAAGGGACCTGCCAGATTCTTAGATGTTTGGATATAATCCAATGCAATAACTCGAGAGTTTCTCATTTTACTGACAGATTTCAATCTCCTCTTCACATGTCTTGAGGACTTCATATTATCCTTAGAACTGTTAACTTTAACAATCACAGTTTGATTATCACAGTTCATTGGGATTGCGGGTATATGTTTCTCAACCATAGGTAAGTCCATCAAGAGTTCTCGAAGCCACTCTGCTTCAACAGTGGCTGTGTCTAATGCTGCGAGTTCTGCTTCCATAGTTGACCTTGTTAAGATGGTTTGCTTGCAAGACTTCCAAGAAACAGCACCACCATCAAGTGTAAATATATATCCACTCGTGGCCTTTATCTCATCAGCATCAGATATCCAATTTGAATCACTATATCCCTCCAACACCCTTGGGTACCCAGTATAGTGAATGCCGTAGCTCGCAGTGCCATTTAGATATCGCATGACTCTCTCAAGAGCTTGCCAATGATCATCTCCAGGATTTGAAACAAACCGACTGAGTTTGCTTACAGCAAAAGTGATGTCAGGCCTTGTAGCGCTAGCTAAATACATAAGCGACCCAATAATCTGAGAATATATCAATTGATCTCTAGTAGTGCCTCTATTCTTTCGAAGTAACACACTAGGATCATACGGTGTTGGAGAAGACTTGCAGTTGCTATACCCAAAGCGACTCAAGATCTTTTCCATATAGTGAGACTGAAGCAGTGTGATCCCACCATTATCATCTCTCAATAGCTTGATGTTCAAAATAACATCAGCTACTCCTAGATCCTTCATCTCAAAAGACCGAGATAAGAAATGCTTGACTTCCTTAATCACATTAAGATTGGTCCCAAAAATCAGTATGTCAACAACATACAAACAAAGAATTACTCCCTCGCCCCCACCATAGCGATAGTACACACATTTGTCAGCTTTGTTTATAGCAAAACCGAGTGGTTAGGGTTCTCTCAAACTTCTCGTGCCACTGCTTAGGTGCTTGTTTAAGGCCATATAAAGACTTCAACAACTTACACACTTTTCCTTCTTGACCACTCACTACAAATCCATCTGGCTGATCCATATATATTTCCTCAGCTTCCCTTTCTGGCTATCCCGGGTCAAAACAGCAATGGATATATATTTCCTCGTCCAACTCTCCATTTAGGAAAGCCGTCTTAACGTCCATTTGATGAACGAGAAGACCATGTGAGGCAGCCAAAGACAATAGTACGTGAATGGTGGTTAATCTGGCTATGGGTGAGTAAGTATCAAAGAAGTCCTCACATTCTTTTTGGGTATAACCCTTGGCTACAAGTCTTTCCTTGTACTTCTCAATAGTACCATCAGGCCTAAGTTTCTTTTTAAACACCCATTCGCATCCTACAGGTTTGCACCCATAAGGACGATCGGTGATCTCCCATGTTCCATTCGCTAAGATGGAATCCATCTCACTACGAATGGCTTCCTTCCAGTAGTCAGCATCAGGAGATGCATAGGCTTCTGAAATAGAAGTAGGAGTATCATCCACAAGGTACACAATGAAATCATTACCAAAGGATTTTGCAGTCCTCTGTCTCTTACTCCTCTTAGGAATTTCATTATCATCCTCCTTAGGTTTTTCCGAGTGTTCAATAGGAATGGTATGTTTAGGAATTGTGGGTATTTCCTGATTCAATGAGTCAGGTATCTCCTGATTTGATGAGCTAGGTATATCCTTCATGGGAAAGATATCCTCAAAGAAAATCACATCATTTGACTCCATGATTGTACCAACATGCATTTTTGGTACTCCAGATTTTACTATCAGGAATCTATAGCCAATGCTATGAAAAGCATATCCCAGAAAAACACAGTCCACGGTTTTTGGTCCAAGTTTGCGCTTCTTTGGGATTGGCACATGAACCTTTGCTAGACAACCCCAAGTTCGCAAGTAAGAAAGATTTAATCTTTTCTTTTCCCATTCTTCAAATGGAGTAATCTCTTTGTTCTTAGTGGGAACTTGGTTTAGGACATGACATGCAGTCAGTAATGCCTCCCCCCACCATTCCTTGGAGAGACCCGATGTGTCTAACATGGCGTTAACCGAATCTGTTAGAGTACGGTTCTTTCTTTCGGCTACCCCGTTTGACTGGGGCGAGTAGGGAGGCATCCTCTCATGGATTATACCATGTTCCGCACAAAAAGAATCAAACTCATTGGAAAAGTACTCTCCACCACGATCAGACCTAAGCCTCTTAATCTTTCAATCAAGTCATTTTTCCGCTTCAGCTTTATAGATTTTGAAGTAACTCAAAGCCTCATCTTTTGATTTTAGAAGATAGACATGACAATATCTCGTAGAGTCATCGATCAATGTCATAAAATATTTCTTTCCACCTTTTGTTAACACACCATTCATCTCACAAAGATCTGAATGTATGAGCTCTAGTGGCGCAAAATCTCTCACCTCTGCAGTCGTATGTGACTTGCGAGGTTGCTTTGCTTGCACACAAGTTTGACATTTAGATCCCTTCACAGTAGTGAATTTTGGGATTATATTCATTTTAGCTAACCACATCATGCAACCAAAATTAACATGACAAAGACGTGAATGCCAGAAATTTGATACAATATTAGATAAAACATGATTCACGACTTTATTACACACATCTGACAGTGACAGGCGGAACAAACCTCCACACTCATAGCCTTTACCAATAAATGTTCCAAACTTAGACAGTACAAATTTATTGGACTCAAACACAATCTTGTAGCCATCACGACATAGAAGTGATCCACTAACAAGATTCTTATTTATTGAGGGAACATGATGCACGTTCTTCAGGCGCACAGTCTTTCCCGAAGTGAACTTCAGATCGACCGTACCAACACCATGAACAGAAGCATGCGAGCCGTTCCCCATCAGCACGGACTGAGCCCCTCTGACCTGATATGAAGAAAACATGGAAACATCAGAACAAACATGTACATTAGCGTCCGTGTCAATCCACCAATCAGGAGAATGAAATAATGAAAGAACAGTAGGTAATATACCATACACAACATCTTTCATCTCAACATCGCCCATGACAACATTAGCAGTCTTGCTGCCTTTTCCATGCTGGCGCTTGTCAAAGCGGTTGGGGCAAGCAGGAGCCCAATGATCAGGATCACCGCACACATGACAAGCACCCTTCTTCTTATCAGTCTTCTTCTTGAAGCTAGTAGACTGTGAGGCTTTGTTCTTTCCATCAAACTTTCCTTTTCCATCAAACTTTCCCTTGTTCTTGGACTTGTGTGACTGGAAGTTCTTTTTCTATACCATATTGGCACTTGAACCTCCCTCAGCACCTCGAGCACGTGTGTCTTTTGCTCTCGCCTTCTCTTCCACATCAAGAGTTCCAATGAGATCCGATACGGAATACTCTTGTCTCTTGTGTTTCAGGGAAGTAGCAAAGTTCCTCCACGAAGGGGGAAGTTTGGCAATAATGCCCCCGGCAATGAACTTCTCTGGTAAAACACAAGGGAAGTGCTCAAGCTCCTTGGCCAGTGACTGTATTTCATGAGCCTGCTCAACCACGGAGCGGTCATCAGTCATCTTGTAGTCATAGAGTTGTTCCATGACATACAGTTCACTGCCAGCGTCCGAGACCCCAAACTTGGCCTCGAGCGCATCCCACATGTCCTTGCCATTATCAAATGACATATAGGGTTCAACAATGTTATCCCCTAGAATAGACAGCAAAGCAGCCTTGAATATGGTATCAATTTTCCAAAAAACATGTTCCTGAGTAGGAGTAAGCTCTCCCTCACGCTTGCCAAGAGTGGCGTCATAGCAGTTCATGTTCTGAAACCAGAGAAATGCTCTCACGCGCCACCTCTTATAATGCGTACCCTAAAAAACAGGTGGCTTCACAGAAGCAACGAAACCACTTGGAGCAAATTGCATATAATAAGGTTTTTGGATTGTTGAGAAATAGAGCAATTTTCCAAGAGATTTAACCATAGTAAAAGACAGATAAAGCATAGGAAGAATAATAGAAAAATACCAAAAGATGATATACATCACGGTAGAGGAACCGCCGGTGTTCCCGTTAGCATTGGCACCGTCATCAGCCATGTTGTCGAGGAAAAGGTCATTGATGTCGGGGAAGAAGTCATCGTTGGGGAAGACTTCGCTGCAGTCGCTATCCATGAAGGAGTTCGTGATGAAGCCAGTAGTCACGCTGGTAGCGCTCCCCAAAAACCTTATCGCCCTTCTCCCGTACAGGACTCAAAGCAGCGGGGTCGCGGAGGCCTACTGTCCCAGCTCGCGGTGCACGACGGAATGGGGAAGACCTAAGCAGCGCAATGCTCTGAAACTGGAGTCGCAGGGTGTGTGCGTTCGTGTGTCTGAGGAGAGGAGCGACCTCTCGCTCTTATAGGCATGAGTAGGCAGGCGAATAGTCAGCGTCAGGAGAGGAAGCGAACATGCATCGACCGAAGCCGAACAGCCTCCACTAAGCTCGAATTAAATCTCCACTAAGTTCGTATTAAAAATACACTTACGCAGACTGTTCGAATTATTATCCATTTATGCGTGGCAAAAAGAAAGAGAAGCTCTCGGCTCGAGGCATTCCCGCAACCCGCAACCCGCGGCATGCGCGCGCATCATGATGAGGCGAGGCGAGGCATGGCGAGGCAGGCGGTGGAGGAGGAGCGCGCGTGTATATTTCTTCTCTTCTCAAGCTCATACAAGTGGTGGAAGAGCTCTCCTTATAAGCTGGTCCAACTTCCACTCAACTAGCAATGTGGGACTAAACTCTTGTCCCACCTCTTGCCTTGCATGAATGGGCCAAGTGGGCCTCTAGGATTTCAAGAATTGTTGAATAATATAAATGGGCTGGGCCTTTATTAGGAAAAATTCCAACACCGTATAGATCGATCTACTCCCTCTTCCCGTCCATCATCTCGCCATGGCCACCTCTTCTTCTTCCCAAAACTCCATGGGTGGCCCCACCTTCGGGACAGGCGTGATGGAGAGGCTGGGGAAGGGCAACTTCCTTCTCTGGCAGACCCAAGTTCTGCCGGCTGTACGGGGCGCACGCCTCATGGGCTACCTTGATGGCTCAATCCCGGCCTATGAGGACTGGGTGGTGCAGGACCAGAAGGTTCTTAGCTTCCTCGTTAGCTCTCTCTCGGGAGGTCCTTCCCTATGCGGCGGCTGCCAAGACCACGGCCGAACTCTGGGAGACAATGCAGGAGATGTACGCGGCACGATCGCGTGCACACGCCACCACCAACCGCATCGCCCTCGCCAGCACCGAGAAGGGCAACAAATCCATGGGTGAGTACGTCACCATGATGAAGACACTAGAGAACAAGATGATCTCCGCTGGGAAGACCCTCGAGGACGAGGACATGGTCTCCTACATGCTCGCTGGCCTGCGTGACTCTAACTATGACTCCCTCATCCCCGCCATCCTCGCCAGGACCGAGCCCATCATGGTGAGTGAACTTTATTCACAGCTATTATCCTATGAGAGTCATCAATAGATGCTTCACGGTGTCTCTCAATCCTCTGTCAACGCCGCAACACGTGGCGGCCGTGGTTGTTTTGGCGGCTGCGGAGGAGGAGGACGTGGCTATCAAGGTCATGGCAACCCCCAAGGCGGTGGAAATGGTGGCCAAGGAGGCCACTACAACGGCGGCAACAATGGTCGTGGCCGTGGCAACTACAACGACAATGGCCGTGACCGCAGCAACGATGGTGGTGATCGCACACGTTGCCAGCTCTGCAATGTCACGGGACACGTCGTCAAGGACTGCTGGTACCGCTATGATGAAGATTTCATCCCAAGGGAGAGGACCGCAGCCAACGTCAACTATAACAATGGCGACAACTACAACAACAACGGCGGCTGGGTCATGGACACCGGCGCCACCGACTACATCACAAGCGAGCTAGAGCGGCTCCATGCGCATGAGCGCTACCATGGCAACGACCAAGTTCATGCGGCAAACGGCACTGGTATGAATATTACTCACATTGGTGACTCTGTTATTCAAACTCATGATCAAAATCTTTATCTAAAAGACATCCTTCATGTTCCTGATGCTAGTAAAAACCTTGTTTCTGCACATCGCTTCACTAGTGATAACAATGCCTTTCTTGAGATTCATCCCAAATTCTTTTGCGTCAAGGATCAGGTCACGAGGAAGGTTCTGCTTGATGGACCGTGCCAAGGTGGTCTCTATCCGCTTCCCTAGTCATCATCCACACCGCCCGCATCCAAGCAAGTTTATGGAGTCTCCACGCCATCCCATCATAGATGGCATAGTCATCTAGGCCATCCGGCCTTTCCCATAGTTCAAAGAGTCATTAGCAAAAATAAACTTTTATGTTCTAGAGAAAATAATGAGTCAGTGTGTAAAGTTTGTCAAAAGGCAAAAAGTCATGAGTTGCCTTACTTCAGATCCACTAGTGTTTCACAACACCCCTTAGAATTAATCTATTCAGATGTATGGGGTCCTGCCCCTGATTCCTTTGGTCGAAAAAGTTATTATGTTAGTTTCATCGATGATTTTAGTAAATTTACATGGATTTATTTGATCAAACATCGCTTTGAAGTGTTTAACATCTTTCATCAATTTCAAGCACTTGTCGAAAGACGCTTTGATCGAATTTTTTTAACTCTGCAATCCGACTGGGGAGGCGAATATGAACGACTCAACTCCTTTTTAAACAAATTGGCCTTACTCACCATGTCTCTTGTCCTCATGCCCATCAACAGAAATGTGTTGCTGAGAGAAAACATTGCCACATAGTCGAAGTTGGACTATCCCTCCTTGCTTAAGCATCCATGCCTCTAAAATACTGGGATAAAGCCTTCATTGCCGCAGTATATTTAATCAATCGAATCCCCAATAAACTCCTTGATTTTTCGACCCCATTAGAAGTGCTTGAGGAAATCAAGCCAGACTACAAATCTATGCGCATTTTTGGATGTGCCTGCTATCCTAACCTCCGACCTTTCAATGCAAGGAAACTAGAATACCGATCTGTCCAATGCACCTTTTTAGGCTATAGCAATCTTCACAAAGGTTTTAAGTGCCTTGACATCAAATCTGGCCGCATCTACATATCTCGTGATGTGGTTTTCGATGAAACACTTTTGCCGTTCTCCAACCTTCATGATAATGCTGGGATGCGTCTTCGCTCCGAAATCCTCCTTCTACCATCGCACCTTTTGAATCCACATCAATTTGATCATGGGGGCGAAGATAGAACAACTGATCCAATTGTGTCTAATATTCATACTGCTAATGGTGCTTGTGAAGATGCAGAAATCAATGCAGAAAATGGAGCAACAAACGGAACAAACGGTGGACAAATAACACATGCGCATGATCGCATGCTCCTACAGCAACCCGACACGAAAGCCTAGGGTCATGCGGGTCCCACCGTGGGCCAAACTGGCGAAACTGCGTCGCCCAGATCCTCCCGTCAGGCGCGCAACCACTCCATGCGCGCCACGCAAGCAACGGCGCCCAAACGCGCACGCGCTCCGGCCCCTGGTGGGGGTCACCCACGTGCGGGAGATTCGGCCATGGGATCGTCTGTGGCCACCTCTTCATCTACGTCGCGCCACACGGTGCCGTCCGGATCAGCTGCGGACGACAACGACCTTGAGGCAAATCTGGCACGGGATCCTGATGCGGATATCCCTGCATCGACACGATCAGCTCCAGGATCTACCCCAGGTGCCACAGGATGCTCTGCGCCTGAAGCCGGTGCAGCTTCGCCTGTGCCACACATGAGTACACGACTACAAACAGGAAAACTGCAACCCAAGCAGTACAAAAATATGGTTAGGTATGCAAATCTCACTACTTCAGGAGAACCTCATAATTTAGAAGAAGCTCTAAAAAATAAAAATTGGAAAAAGGCTATGGATGAAGAATATGTAGCCCTTATGGATAATAAGACATGGCATTTAATACCACCACATCAGACAGGTAAAAATATTATAGACTGCAAATGGGTGTATAAATTAAGCGCAAAGCTGATGGAAGTATAGATAGGTACAAAGCACGCTTAGTTGCTAAAGGGTTCAAACAGAGATATGGTATTGACTACAAGGACACTTTTAGTCCCACAGTCAAGGCAGCTACTATTCGCCTTGTGCTGTCTGTTGCAGTTTCCGGGGGTGGAGTCTCCGCAGCTAGATGTGAAGAACGCGTTTCTCCATGGTATTCTAGAGGAGAGTGTCTACATGAGGCATCCACCTGGATACGAGGAGAAAGAAAAAACAATACATCTGCAAACTTGATAATGCTCTATATGTGTCGTGGAAATGGCCACGGCAGTCGCTGCCATAGGCAGCGACTGAGAGTTTCGCGAGGAAGAGTTGGCGGCCATCTGCGGTGCGAGATGGGGGCAGGTGCACAAGGGTTTACCCAGGTTCGGCCCCCGGAGGGTAAAGACCTACTCCTGCTAGGTTAGATTATGAGAGAGTGAGTTACAAGGGCGGCGAGCTCGGCGGCTGGGCGGCGAGTCGCTTGAAGGGGTGTATGATGGAACGTAAGTCTCTACTATACCCTAGGGATGTTTATATATGAAGCACCTCCTAGGGTTTACAAGTTGCCCCCGAACAAGATAAGGATCCGGGAGCTTTTGACCTAATCCGACTGGGCTTCTGCTACGCTCCTAGGCTTCTAGTCGCCAATCGATGGGCTTCTTCTTTCCTCAGAATCCAGTCGCTGTCCTTCAGGCGTACTCACGGGCCTTGCGGCCCACTCGAAACCCACTGCTGAGCATACCCCCTTTGGCATATCCCCATCAGTAGTCCCCGAGGCCATTGTTGATGTAGGCGCAAGCGTTCTTTGGTGCTTGAAGTAGGCGAGACCAATTTGGGCGCCCAGTCGAATCGGCGATGGACTCTAGTAATGCCGAGGAGAATTTCTCCATAGCTCCACTCGTCACTTTAATGAACATCATCGCTGCCTAGTCATCATTTCGGCGAGAAGAGAGATTGGCGGGTGGCGAGTGGATCACCGAAGTTGGACCGTCAACCTTAGTCAAACTACCCGTTGGAATTTCCAACGGTAACTACGGTGCAATTACCGTGGGTAACGGCTATCCCGATTTTGGCGGGTGACCTTTCCCATATAAGGGGAGTGACGGATCAGTTTCGCGACCCTGCTTCGCATTCTTCATCCTTCCTCATTTGCTCTTCCTCTTTGCTCACCCCCGACCTATTCTCGTCACATCGCGCGATTCCACTTCTCACTCAATGGCGCCTCCCAAAGGCTCGTGGGGAAAATCCAAGTGCTCCACGGCCCAGCTGAAATCTTTCGAGGACACCGGGGGTGCTTCGCAAGGGGAATTGGCGAGTTCCCCCCTCTTCTGAGACCAAGCCGAAACCGCGGCCCGACGAGTTCATCTGCTTCACTAGCCATCTCGAGAGGGGCTTAGGGTTCCCCACTTCGCTCTTCTTCCGCCGCTTCTGCGCGTACTACGCGATCAAGCCCTTGGATCTTGGTCCACATAGCATCGAGCAGCTGGCGATCTTCGTCGCCTTCTGCGAGTGTTACCTCGGTTGCAGGCCTTACTTCCCGCTGTGGCTGGAGCTCTTCCACGGCCGCATCGGGCGCGAGGCGTCCAGTGGCTTGATGCTGGCCGCAGGCGGGGTCACCTTCCAGTTGAAGCTGAAGGCCAACTTCGTCAAGCTTCTCCTGCCGAAGAAGGCCGCTAGCGAGTGGAAGAAAAGCTGGTTCTACGTCAAGGAAGCTACTCCCTCCGGCGAGATCTCCCTTCCCGAATTCGTTGCCGAGAGGAGCGAGCCCCGACGACTAGCGCCAAAGAAGCTCCCTGAAGATCAGCGTTGGCCGTCGCGGAGATGATGGACTAGATCCAGAAGCTGAAGAACCAGGGGTTGATTCCAATCAACCTCTACAATTGCTGGCTCGGGCAACGCTTGGTTCCGCTCGCGGCTTGTCCTCGCTGGATGTACGAGTACAACGGGAAGCTTGATCCATCTCGCACCAGCAAGGAGTCGTGGGAGGCCGAAGATTACAAGGCCGCCCTGATGAAGATCACCGACGCGGAGTTCACGGGTGCGGCGGTCGGAGTCGCCCCGTATACTCCCGTGAAGAATGAAGTCCCTACAGTAAGTCTTCTTTCCAATCGCTCCGTTCGTATTCCAATTTCGTTCTTTTTGCTTGTCGTGTTTTTGACTCGCAATGGTTCTCAGCTTTTTCAGGTGTTGGAGGGTTGGCTCCCTCCGCTCGATGAAGAAGTCCCCCAGGAGCTGGAGGAAGATTCCGAGGGGAATCCTTACGATAGCGACGGGGAAGACGAAGAGGTCGCTCCCCCAGCGCCTGTGGCTCGCAAGACCCGAATGCAGAAGCAGCGAGAGGTCAAAGCGAGCCGCAGCCTGGATGAGTTCGAAGAAGGCGACGAGGTCGCACAGGAGCAGACGTCCCGGCGCACCGCCACGCCTTCGAAGCCCCCACGCCGGCCCAAGTCGCCGGCGAAAAGGCCCGCATCGCCAGTCAGGTCGTCAGTGGTGTTCGGGTCGGACGACGACTCCGACGGCGAGGGGTCTCCTGAAGTCTCGCACAAGGTCCCGAGGGCCGCAATCCCGACGAAGGGGTTGGATGACACGGAGGTGGTGGTAGAGGCACCCCTGGCTTCGATCGCGCCGTCGACCTCAGGGGTCCCAAGCCAAGAAGCCACCGACGTGGTGCCGCCCAAGTCGCCACTGCCGTCAGAGGCAGCGGCATCGGAGCCGGAGATCCCGGCGACTGCGGCTTCGTCGTCAAGGAAGCCTTCAGTTTCGTGGGCTTCGGACGTATTCGAGCGGGGGCTCAGTCGCAAGCTTGGTCCCGAGTTGGACAAGCCTGCCCATATCAGTACCGGTCTTCGCGTTCTTCCAGTCGCCAAGTAAGTTGTACTTCCTCGTCCCAATTTCCTTTGCACCTTTCGTGTCATGATTGTACTGATTAGAAGGGCCCGTGCAGGTCGGGGGCTAAGAAGATTGGTCGCCCTACGATGGCCAAGATTCCCCCGGCCACTGTCGCGGGAGAAGGTGAACTCCCCGGGAAGAGGAAGGCCTCCGAGGATGTCGCGTCTGCTAGGGTCGTGAAGAAGCAGAAGGGCGGCGCCGACGACGCCGTGACTGGGGGAAGCGCCGCGGAGCCAGTTGCTGCGCCGTTCGTCGAAGAGGGGACGACGACGCGATCAGAGCCAGCGCCAGCTGCATCCGCACCGGAGGTGCCGGCCCTGGCGGCCAGCGCCCCTGCCAGGGCGTCGGTGACATTCCCTCACTTTATGGCGAGGGGGTTTCCAGGCGGTGCGGACGCGCAATCTTCGCAGTTCTCAGAAATCGTGGACGCGGAGATTGAGGCCCGCCGCGGGCACACCTCCTTCACGGTCCCATCGACTGACGCTGCTGAACTGCACAAGATGCTCGGCGCTGCCATTCAGGTATGTCCAGTCCCCGAGTTCCTAGTCGCTGAATTTCAGCGACTGGGAACTGGTCTTGGTTTTTCTTCCTTCTCCAGTCCCTGAGTTCCTAGTCGCTGAATTTCAGCGACTGGGAACTGGTCTTGGTTTTTTCTTCCTTTTCCAGTCCCCGAGTTCCTAGTCGCTGAATTTCAGCGACTGGGAACTGGTCTTGGTTTTTTCTTCCTTCTCCAGTCCCCGAGTTCCTGGTCACTGAATTTCAGCGACTTGGAACTGGTGATAATTTTCCTCCCGATGCTTAGTTGGTCTTGTTGTTTTGCAGGGGTTGCAGCGGGAGTCGACTGATCGGTAGGCTGCATGAGAGCGTCTAGAGCGTGACTTGCGCGAGGCGCAGGAGGTGAACCGGCAGCTTCAGGAGAGGATCGGTGAGTGTTTGGCGTTGTTCTTCTTTGCTTGTTGTGAGCTGGTTTTATGCAATACTTTGACATCTCCACTTGCAGATGGTTTCTCGGCGGAGGTTTCCAAAGCCCGTGAGGAGTATGTTACACTCGCGGAACTGGACGCGGCGAATGAGCGAGTGGCCTCCTTGGTCAAGGAGTTGGAGGATGCTAAGGCGGCCTCAATTTCTTCAGAAGAACGGGCGAAATGTAGCACCCCAATTGTCTAACAATTGTAATGCTACTTGTCCTAGTAAGATATTGGCCCCTTCATATATATTATTGTTGCATCATAATGATATCATGCTCATGTCATCATGCCACCTTGCATTTGAGCATCATATAAAACCCTCTTTCTTTTGGTTTTTCTCTCATATGCATTATTAATTGTATTTGCCTCTTGATATTGTATTTGGTTATTGATATATTGTTCAAATGCCCAAGTTGAGTTGGGGGCGCATCTTTCATTTCAATTCCACCACCTTTCTTTTCCACCACTTTATAATTCCACCATCCTACTAGACCATGAGCTTGTGTGTCTTTATTTTGGTTTTATCTAGCTCATGGGAAATAGGGTGGGTCTAATCCTACTTATCCTTTGCTTGGCCTTTATTCCACTTATGGGAAATGCATGAGAATAATGCCATAATAGTATTATTGTTTTCACAAAATGAATCATGGCATTATTATTTTGCATGGGCCATGCACAATTCTTCACCACCTTTTACTCCTTTGGTTTTTCTTTTGGGTTAATGGATCCTATCTTGGGGAAAACATCTCCTACCATTCCACCTCTCCATAGTCTCAACCATATCTCTTTCTTTTATTTAATTTCTTCAAGCATGATCATATGTGACTTTTTCCACCTAATTCTTTTCTTCCTCTTTCTTTCTTGTTTCTCTTCCACATTAGCTCATGCAAGATCAAGCCCTATGGTTCTTCTTGGTATGGCCTCTTAAACAAAATTAAAATCTAAATACCTAAAACCACCTAACCTAGCTATTTTCTCTCTCTCTCTCTCTAATTTCTCCTAACCCAAATTCTACTAAACCCTAACCTTCTCCCATCTCTCTCACTTACTCTCCCTCTCTCTCTAACCTGCTGAGCAACACCCCAGCTACCTACCCCAAACCTAGACAAAACCCTAACCCGAGCCATGCCCCATCTAACCCTAGCCGAGCTACCCCTCCCTCTATTCTCTCTTCCTGACCCGAGGGCCCCCCTCCAACCGAGCCCTCCCTGCCTGTCCCTCTCTCCCGGCCCTAGTCCACCTGCAGCCCCAGGTCGAGCCCCAGCCCGGCCGAGCACGTGCTCGAGGAAGAAAAGGAGAGAAAGGTGGCACCGAGGCCACCTTTATCTCTGCCGTGCCCCGTCTGCCTTCCCCTCTCTCCCTCTCGTTTTCCTCGCCCACACGCCTCTCTGGCCTCTCCCAGATCTGCCCGAGCCGCCCCTTCTTCTCCTTCTTCCTCTCCGACCACCACACCTGATGCCGGTCGCCGCCAGCACCACCTCGTCCTCGACGCTCCAGCCGGCGTGCTTGTCGTGGAGGTGGCCTAGGGGACCGAGAGGACCGCCCTGCTGCTCCCCGTACTCGCTGACGTGGACGAGAAGTCCAGCACCGCCGGATCCTGTGCCTCGCCATCCGAAACCCTAACTCCGGGGAGCGTCAGCATCCTCGCCGCTCCGGTGCCTCTTCGCCCGATCCGACCACACCAGCCATCCCGCGGTGAGCCCCTCTCTCTCCCTGACATGCTCCGCCTCGCCGTACCGCCCTAGCGCCGTTGTTGCTTTTGTCGAGCGCTCTCAGTACGCCGCTCGCCGACATCTACAGCCTCCCTGCGCCGCGCCACACCCTACCTAAGCCCCCGCCCCTTCCCTGTCAACTCCCCTTGCCCTACCGCACCGGTTAGCCCCCTCAGCGCGCACGCCCGCGACCCGAGACCGAATCCCCGCTCCGCGCCGCGCGCACACTTGCCGTCAGAACGCGAAGACGAAGAACAGTACGGGCTGTGGTAGATTTACAGTTAGCCCTCCCTTTTTACTCCGCTCGCAACCCGCGCTCCTAGCGACCCCACCAGTCAGCCGCGCTAGTACTTTTGCAGGAAAGCCCCTCTGCTTTTTCCGGCGTAACCCGCGCTCCAGCCCCAGCCCCACCTGTCAACCCCTGCCTTCCTCACCGCTGACACGTGGGCCTGCGCCAGTTGGCCCACCCCGCAGTCTCAGTGGTTGGCCCGAGACGCGGTGACAAAAGTTTTCCCCGCGCGTGGCCCAGTCAGAACAAGGCCCACCCGTCAGTGGCTGTGGCTGGATATGACTGAGTGGGAAAAGTATTCCTGGCTGTCTGTTTTTATTTAAACCTTTTCCAATTGATTTAAATTCAAATTCAAATCAGATTTAAATAATTTTTAAAATACAAATCCAAATAATACAAGTAATATATGTTTTGGAATCAGAAAAATGTGAGGAATTCAAATATGCCATTCAAAATAATGTTTGAACACTTTAAAATTTCGAGATGATTAAAATTACAATAAAATGCCCTTTTCCTTAGTTAATTAATAACTTTTGTTTTATAACTCCAAATTTGACAAATAATATGTCTAAATCGATCAGCGCGACGAGCCCGTTCTATCTATGGAGTCCTTGTTCTGAGTTGAAGCATGCATCATGTTGTAATTTAAAACCTGAACTGTTTATGACAATAAAACTTGGGTAATTAAATAATAAAGTGCTTTATTTCTTGTATCCACACCTCACCTTTGCCATGCTACTTTAATGCCATGCAAATTGTGCATCATTCATCATGGCATGCTTGATTGCTTGTCGCATTTTAATTCATATGCTTGTGCACTTTATTTATGTTGGCCCTTGTTTGTTTGGTTCTTCTTCGGATAGACGCCCAGCAGGAGAATTACCAGGATTCACAGGAGTATTACCCAGATCCATCTCTCGCTTCAACTGAGCTGCCAGGCAAGCACTACCACATGCTTGCATACATACAATACCTATTGCCTCTATCTTATTCTTGCATCATTGAGTCGCGATTGCATTAAATTGAATCCCAAGTACTGCATAGCCTTTACTTTTAAACCCCACCGAAGCTTGTTCCTCCATCCCATGAGCCATTACTACAGGAGTTGTTTGAGCCATGCGAGTCGTAGAAAAGCATGAGTAGGGTATGTGAGTGTCTGAAGAATAACGAGGTACCTAAACAACATAACCTGAGTAGTAATGGGATAACTAATGAAAGAGGCACCGGTGAGCAATATCTGCTATTTGGTTTTTCATGCTCACTTGTGTCCCATAGGACCCCGAGTACTTGATTCCTGTTCCTTGACTATTCGCACTATCCACATCCGGGAGGCCTTATGGACCCCCCTGAGCCAGAGCTTGATTCATTCTTATTTCTTGGGGCCACAATTAGTTTGGGGCTTTATTACTATTCTGTACTTATGCCTTGTTACTGCTTTATTTAAGATTGTGCGAGGAGCACCTGTACTGTTTTGGATCGTGACACGTTTTCGCTGTATCGACAAGCCCAGTCACATTTTTGGGTTCCCAGTCGTTTACCGCCGTCCACACAAACCTTGGGTCCGTCTCGGAGCCGGCCAACTTCGTTGCGGGTAGCTTAATGGGGTGGCCCCCTGAAATATTTCTGAATCCTCTGATTGCTTTGTCGTGAATGCCTCGTTGGGTTTTGATTTGGTTTTTCCGAGGTTGATCGAGTGTGTGTTGCTATTCATGCACCCCTGTAGGGTAAATCTTTCTAAAAGCCGTGTCCGCGGTTATGGACGACTTGGAGCACAGTTTCTCGATCATAGACAAGTATAACTAAAGTACCGCTTTTAATTTGACTAAGTACTTGACTAGTAAATAGCGCAATACTCATGGAATGGTTAATAAAACTGCCAACGGATGATGGGGGTTGTTCGTCCGCTTCCTCGTTGGTAAGCGAGGAGGAGGATGGATCTGTTAATTATACTGTTATAACTGTTGTTCTTAATTCACGGACTTCCGTCTATCATTGGTTAGGCGGAAGGTTAGCGAGTATCTGTAGAATTGTTAGGTATTATCTTTTGCTGCAATTGCGTCACCCCAGGTTGTGTCCCCTTTAGTGGCATAAAGACTTGCTGAGTACCCCTAGGGTCTCACACGACAAATTGTTTGATTTAGATGAACAGGTGTACCCGCAAGATGGATACTGGGTGGAAGAGACAGATGATGTTGGCAACGATCATTCGGTGTAGAGATTCTGGGAACGGGGATCCGTGTGATCTGTGGGCGGGATGTGTTTATTTATGGGGCATCTTATGCCGATTTGCTTCTTATCCGTACTCGGATCTTGTTTTCCGCTTCCGCCTGATACTCTGATGTGTGATGTATGAGGAGCTATCCTAAATTATTATATCTATCTAGGACATTTGGATCTTGCCGTATGGCGTTGCAATATTTCTATTTCTTTTAGATGGAATGGCTCTGAGGACTGTTGTTTGTGGCTTGCATACATACTCATTTGTGTATGTAGTTGATCCCTTCGCCTGCCGATTACGCCGCTCGTTCTTGTCCTGTTGTCTGAAAGTGGTTAGGACGGCCGAAAGGTCTACCGTGAGTGGCCCTGGGCCCCACCGTACTATTTTAACCACTTTCGTTCATCCAGGCATTAACTAAGAGCGTAATTCATCGAGGTAGTTACACGAAAGCTGCCATCGCTGCCGCTGAAGAGGAACGCAAGGCCGCGGACTCCATCATCGTGGGACTGCATAACGACTAGGCCACCTTGGAAAAGCATGTCAAGGAGAATTGCCGCAAGCTGCTTGGTGAGTTTCTGTCATTGCTTTAGCCTTTTATCGGGTCCCCGCTTTGGGGGTTTCGTTGTTTCGCTGACATCTGACTTTGCAGCTGTGGTAGGCCAAAGCGACCCGGTGGTGCAGACTTATACTACTTCGTAGTGCGTAATTGCCATGGTGAATGCGGCCACGGCCTCGGCGTTGTGTGTCTAGGCGGCTCTTCAAGGCATGTCTCCCACCGAAGTCATCCCTGCAGGGCTCACGGAGGTGTGGCACTATCTGGAGGAGGTGCCCGCGGTTGTGGAGTGGATTATGCACTCGGCGTTCAGACGCGGGGCCGCCACGATGTTGAGCTTGGGTCTCGCGCATTTCCCCGACGACTTCGATCTTGACGATGTCACGAGTGGCTATCCCTCAGCGACCGGCATGGTGGAGATGTTGGAGGTGCTGAAGCTGACCGCGAAGGCCGCTCTTTATGCTGATCGTGTCTTGGCGATGGGGGATCTGCTGCCGTACCAGGAGATGGTGTTGGCGCCTGGCGACCTCGAGCCGGAACACCGCGACATGAAGTCGGAGCAGCCCTTCCGGTCGTCATTGGCGAAGTCGCTGACCACGTACCCGACGAACCCGTGGCAGCCCTTTGTGCGCGTCAAGGGTGGTGGTGCTTCTTCTTCGTCAGGGCCTGTGGAATGAGAAAATGTAAAAGTTGTAATAGATGCCAGGTGGCGAACGTTTGTACAATTTTTGTAACCCGTGTCACAGGGACTTGGTCGACTTGTGTTTTACTAAGGCAGTGTTTTGTTCAACAGTTTGAGCGAGTCCCCGAGCGCGTCCGCCCTTTAATGGGTATAACTCGACTATGTATTTCTATGTGTTTTCCTTGTTTTCGCATTTGTTTTTGCCCCTCGCGTCTCCTGAGCGGCGAGTTCCCGAGTGCGGGTGAGGTTCGTTTGTGAACGAGTCCTCGAGCATTGTGCTAGACCGTATTGGTCGTGATCCTGTTGCAGGTTATGAATGTGTTGTTTGTAACGCGTCTCCTCCCCTGGCCCGGAGAGCCAGTCGCTTGGCGAGCCCTAGGCAGCTCTCTTACTAGGTGTGTTCCCGAGCCATGTGGGGTCCCCGTTTCGTGGAGTCCCTGTGCGTGGTACTTAACCATTCGAGTTGCTTTGCGCGAGGGTGGGAGGGACAGGTCGCTGTGAGAAGCGTGTGTCGGATGTCTTGGCCCGGCGGGCCAGTCGGGCTAGGCGACTCCAATGGCGGCTCCGGGTTAGTGTTTTTCGTGGACGACCCAAGGCCCGATTTTTTCCGGTGCCCTTGTGCCGCACTACTTGGCCGTGCCGGTCGCTCGACCAGAGGTTAACTTCCGTAGGTAGCATATTGCTAGTATGTACGAGTGCGAGTGGCACAAGAATATGGCGAGTGGACACAATTTGTGTGATCCGAATGAATTTCATTATATAAGCCGATGGAGTACATTGTGAGGTTCTAAGTATAGAACTTTCTGAGGAGGTTTACATTCCATGGCCTCCCGACCTCCAATTGGCCATCACCCCGTATGTCGATGAGGTAGTAAGCGTCCTTGCCAAGGACTCAGCCTATGGCGAATGGACCCTCCCATGGGGGGATAGCTTGTGCATGCCCTTTTTTATCTTGGACCAGTTGTAGGACCAGGTCGCCTTCCTGGAAGGTGCGTGTTCGCACTCGGCGGCTGTGATAGCGGCGAAGTCCCCTTTGGTATATGGCGGTGCGGGAGCAAGCCAGGTCGCGTGCTTCGTCGAGTTGATCAACGCTGTCTTGGCGGGCGGTTTTGTTGGCCGCCTCGACGTAGTTGGCGACTCGAGGGGAGTCATGCTCCAGGTCTGTTGGCATTACGGCCTCGGCGCCATACACCATGAAGAAAGGCGTGAACCCTGTTGATCGGTTGATGGAGGTGCGGATCCCCCATATCACAGAGGGGATCTCGTCGACCCAGCATCCTGAGGTGTGCTCTAGGGGCACCTGTAGTCGCGGCTTGAGACCATGGAGGACGCTCTGGTTGGCGCACTCTGCTTGGCCGTTTGACTCCGGGTGGGCGACTGATGCGAGATCGAGTCGTATGCCGTGCTCCTCATAGAATTCCGCCATGGCCCCCTTGGCGAAGTTGGTGCCATTGTCCGTGATGATGCTGTGTGGGTAGCCGTACCGGTAGATGAGTTCGCGGAGGAACTTGGTAGCCGTCTTGCCGTCGCACTTCTTGATCGGCTTGGCCTCCACCCATTTGGTGAACTTGTCGACTGCGACCAGGAGGTGAGTGAAGCCCGATGGGGCCTTCTTGAACGGGCCGACCATGTCCATGCCCCATACGGCGAATGGCCACGTGATGGGGATTGTCTTGAGCGCCGATCCAGGAAGGTGCGTCTGGTTGGCGTACTTCTGGCATCCGACGCATCTTTGGACAACGTCGGTGGCGTCGGCGTGTGCGGTGAGCCAGTAGAAACCGTGCCGCATGGCCTTGGCGACTAGCGACTTGGCGCCGGCGTGATGGCCGCAGTCGCGGCGTGGATGTCCTGGAGGATCTTGCGGCCTTCCTCTGGCTGTACGCAGCGCTGGAACACGCCGGTCACGCTGCGCTTGTGGAGCTCGCCGTTGATGATGACGAAGGACTTGCAGCGGAGTACGATCATTCGTGCCTCTATCTCGTTGCTCGGTAGGAGTTTGTGTTCCAGGAAGGCGACGTATGGCGCTGTCCAGTCGCTAGGTTCCACAACCATGGCGACTAAGGCTGGTTCTGGTTGTAGTGGGATCCCGACGTCGATCTCCTTCGGTGGGCTGATGGAGGGCTTATGGATGATGTCGAGGAAGACGGCTACTGGTGGCGTCTGTCGAGCCGACCCGATACGGGAAAGGGCGTCCGCCTCCTCGTTTTTACGCCTATCGATCCACTCGACGGAGTAGCCATCGAAGTGTCCTCCCAGTTGGTCGACGGCCTGGCGGTACGTTATCATTGTTGGGGAAATAGCATCGCATGTCCTGGACACTTGGCCGGCGACTAGGTCAGAGTCACCGTAGCATCTTAGGTGATTGATGTTCATCTCCTTGGCGGCTCTCATGCCGTGGAGGAGGGCCTCGTATTCCGCCACGTTGTTGGTACAGGGTGTGAAGTTGAGGTGGAGCACGTAGCGGAGCTTGTCTCCTTTGGGGGAGGTCAGTATGACCCCAGCCCCCGCGCCGTCGGCGTTCTTGGAGCCGTCGAAGTGGAGCGACCAGTAGTGGAGGTATGGGAGCTTCTCTGGCTGCTGTGCCTCTTCCTAGTCGGCAAGGAAATCAGCCAGGGCCTGCGACTTGATCGCTTTTTGGGGCTCGTATTTGATGTTGTGGACGCCGATCTCGACGGCCCACTTGGCGACTCGCCCAGTCGCATCGCGATTGCGTATGATGTCTTGCAGGGGCGTGGAGGATAAGGCCGTTATTGGGTGCTCCTAGAAGTAGTGCAGGAGTCGCTGCTGTGCTCGGAATACCGCGTACACCAGTTTTTGGTATTGCGGGTAGCGCTGTCGTGAGTCTGTTAAGACTTCGTTGATGTAGTATACTGGGCGCTGTATGGGGCACTCCTTGCCCTCTTCTGGTCATTCGACGACCATCACGGCGCTGACGACCCGATTGGAGGCCGCGACGTAGACGAGCATTGGCTCTCTGTCGAGTGGCACGGCGAGTAGTGGTGCCGCGAGGAGCACTTCTTTGAGTGCTTTCAGTGCGTTATCGGCCTCTGCGTCCCATTGGAACGTTGGGTTCTTGCGCATCAGGCGGTATAGGGGCATTGCCTTCTCGCCTAGTCGGGGGATGAAGCGACTGAGAGCCGCGACTCGTCCTGCCAACTTTTGGACGTCGTGAAGACACTCGGGTTTCCCGAGTCACGCGATGGTGTCGATCTTGGTGGGGTTGGCCTCAATGCCTTGCTTGGAGACTACGTACCCCAGGAGTTGTCTAGTGGGTACACCGAAGGTGCATTTTCCGGAGTTCCGCTTGATGTTGTATCGCCGCAGATTTGCGAAGGTTTCTGCTAGGTCGGCGAGCAGATCGTCCTGGCAGGTGGATTTTACCACTACGTCGTCGATGTAGACGTGGATGTTGCGGCCAATTTGGCTCGTTAGACACTCCTGCATGCACCTCTGAGATGTGGTGCCTACGTTCTTGAGGCCAAATGTCATGGCCGTGTAGCAGAATGCGCCGAATGGCGTGATGAACGCCGTCTTCTCCTCGTCTTCGACCGCCATCTTGATCTGGTTGTAACCAGAGTAAGCGTCGAGAAAACACAGCAACTCCGATCCCACGGTCGAGTCGATGATCTGGTTGATGCGTGGTAGGACGAACTCCTCCTTCGGGCAGGCGCTGTTGAGGTTGGTGTAGTCGATACACATTCTCCAGGTGTTGTTCTTTTTGAGGACTAGGACTGGGTTTGCCAGCCACTTTGAGTACTTAATTGGCCAGATGAAGCCTGCGGCTAGCAGGCGCTGGACCTCCTCGGCGATTGCTCGACGGCACTCTTCATTGAAGGGCCATAGCGACTGTTTTACTGGTCGCACCTTGGGGTCGGCATTGAGTTTGTGCTCAGCGAGTTCCCTCGGGACACCTGGCATGTTAGATAGCTTCCATGCGAAGATGTCAGGGTTCTCACGGAGGAACCCGATGAGCGCGCTTTCCTATGTGGGGCTCATATGCGCCCCGATGGTGACCGTCTGGCTGGAGTCGCCTGGGACGAGCTCGACGGTGCTGGTGTGCGTGGTCACCTCGAACGTGGAGTTTGCGGCGATTGGTTTCTTCAGGATGGTGGGATCATCCTTGTTGATGTTGCTCGCGTATTTCGCGAGCTCCTCCGCGTGGTCAGTCTCTGCGGCGATGACGGCGTCGGCGAGCTTGGCGCCTTTTTCCTCGCATTCCACGACCATGTCGGGGTCACCGTGGACGGTGATGATGCCGCTTGGCCCGGGGAGCTTCATCATGTTGTAGGCGTAGTGTGGGGTCGCCATGAACTTTGCGAATGCTTGGGGGCCCAGGACGTAGTGGTAGGGACTGCGGAAGTTTACCAGCTCGAAGACGATCCTCTCCGTACGGTAGTTTGTCGGGGTGCCGAAGGTGACTGGCAGCGTCACCTTCCCGATCGGGTACACCTTCCGACCGGGGACGATGCCATGGAAGGTCATCAGTGTTGGCTCGATGGCTGTTTCTGGGAGCTGGAGCCTTTTGAAGGTGTCGAGGTATAGGATGTTGATGGATCTCCCACCGTCCATCAGCGTCTTGGGCAGCCAGTAGTCGGCCACCTTTGGCCTGACCACCAAGGCGACTCGCCCTGGATACTCTATTCTTGGCGCGTGGTCCCGGCGACTCCGGGTGATGCTCTGCTCGGACCAGTTTAGGAAGCGGGGGATTTCGACTTGCGTCACCGCATTGATGGCGACCGCGCAGGCGAGTACCTTCTTCTCACGCTTGGTGCCGAGCCCGATGAAGGTATGAAGCGACCCGACAGCGGTTCCGAAGCCGCCGCCATTCCCGTTGTCCCGCGGTTGGTTGTTGTTGGGGTCCTCCCTTGCCTGTCTTGCCTTCTCGATCTCTTTGAGAGAGTGGCAGTCGGCGGTGGTGTGGGTGGCTGGTTTTCCCTCCCTGCTGTGGTAGATGTAGGGCTGATTAAGCTGGGCGGCGGGGTCGAATTTCGGCCTCGTCGCGTTGTTGGCATGGTAGTTCCCGCTGTCGCAGTAGTTTCCTCCGTCGCGGCGGTAGTTCTTGGAGTCGCGTTGGCCGTAGCCGGCATTGGCGACGAAGTCGACTCACCCGTCGGTCCGGTGCTTGCCGCTGATGCGGGTGTTGCTGTAGCGCATGTCGCGTAGTCACCCGCTGTCATGGATGCTGGTGCGCCGTTTTCCTCCCGACTCGTCGTCGGAGTCTTGGTTGGGAGCTTGGCAATCTCGAGGAGGTCGGGGATGTTGTCGAGCATCCGGTAGACCCTCTTGATCTTGGCGACCAGAGGTTCGTATCGGCACGCGTTCTTGAAGCAGTGTATTGCCATGTCTGGGTGGATGCCGGAGGCGTTTATCCACAGCTCTTGCCACCTTTGGATCCACCGGTGGGTCGACTCGCGTTGTCCCTGGATGCATCGCTCCAGGTCTTCGATGGTGGTGGTGCGGGTGTAGGAACCCTCGAAGTGCCTGACGAAGGCATCCCGCATTTCTTCCCAGGAGTCGATGCCGGCGGGTAGCGTATTGATCCATTGTCGGGTCGCACCCTCCATCATCAGGGGGAGGTAGCGAGCGGCGAGCAGGTCGGTGTGGCCTGCGATCCCCATTGCCATGAGATATGTGTCCAGCCAAACGGCGGGGTCGTACGTCGGGTCGTATTTCTCGATCTCCTTGGGGGCCTTGAAGTTGGCGGGGTATTTTTCCCCATGGATCATGGGTCCAAAGCAGTGTGGCCTGACTCGACTGAGCGAGCCTCTTGGCTCCGGGTCGCCGCGGTTGGCGAGGGTGTGTCGCAGGTCGTAGGGCTGGCGCGACCGCCACGCCTGATTGTTGATGATGTGCGTTCGGGCGTCGAGTGGTTGCTCGTTTGCGGCGACGGTGTTGTTCGCAGGTCACGGCTCATTGGTTGACAACGCAGGGTTGGCGGCTTGCGGTTGGTTTGCCAGGGGTTGGGGTGGTGAGCAAACTATCGCGTTGGCCACGGTTGGGTGGCCGCTTGATGCCGCCCTGCTTGCTGACGAGTGGGAATACATCCGACCACACGGATCTACTCCCGCGGCTTGTTGCTCGACGGCCCTGATGAGTAGGGCCTTGGCATACTGGATCTGTAGCGCGCCGTCGCCTTGGACATCGAGGTTGGCGATCGCGGCGTCGGCCGCGACGACGTTGTCCATCGGGGTGGAGTACATTGGTAGCCCGTTGGCGTCCTGGGCTTGAGGTGATATGATGATCCGTGGTTGGTCAGGTGGGGGCGCATGGCCCATGGGTGGTGGAGGGGCCCCATTCGCCGGTGCTCCAGGTGGTGGTCTTGCGGGGTTGCCTCCTCCTGGCGGCACGTTCTTGCCGTGTTCGCGCTCGGCGGCGCGTGTGGGGTCACCCTAGTCGTTGAAGTTCAGGACGCGGCCCTGAACATCGGGGTTCAGGCGGGTCCTGATGCGGCGCTGGTGATAGAGTGACAGCTCCTTCGCCGTCTCTCGTTCGAGGCGGTATTTCTCGCGCTCGGCGAGTTTGTTGCGCTGCGCCTCCTGGAGCCGCAGGCGGGCTTGTTCCACCTCCGTGGCCGTCGCGGTCGGCAGAATCGGCGTGGAGAACGGATCTGGCGGGGCGGCTGCGCTACCTGCCATGTAAATCGCGTTGAAGCGATTGGATCTGGCGCGAAGATCCTCGGGGGATTCCGAGCCAGAGTCGGAGTCGAAGATCCCCAGTATGGAGGGATCCTCGAAATCTTCAGGGTTGGAGACTCGCGTGATGGAGTCCTCCCGTGATGCGGCGGTGATGGATCCGTTGGCCGATGCGGGGGTCGCGGAGTCGGCGTCGTCGTTCAGGGCGTCGTCGTTGGTGGCGACGTTGGTCTCGACCGTGTCGCTAGCGGCCGAGTCGTACTCGGTGACGAGGCCCCTGATGGAGCGGACCTGCTCCTCCGAAAGCAGATCATGGTGTGGAGGCGATCCGCCGACGATCATGGTCGCGGCTGGGTCGACCGCGCCGGTAAAGCCGACGAAGAGGTTGATGGAGCCGATCGGCATCACCGCAGCGTGTGTGACCGGGCGCGACGCCGGGATGTAGCTGTTGGGCAGGACCTGCAAGATCCCGCCGAAGGCGATCATGCGGCCGATGGCGAACGGCCGCTCGATCGTCGAGTAGGGTCTCGCCGCAGAACTCATGCCAGTCCCACTATGCCCCACGGTGGGCGCCACTGCCATGGAAATGGCCACGGCAGTCGCTGCCATAGGCATTGATTGAGAGTTTCACGAGGAAGAGTTGGCGGCCATCTGCGGTGCGAGATGGGGGCAGGTGTACAAGGGTTTACCCAGGTTCGCCCCCCCGGAGGGTAAAGACCTACTCCTGCTAAGTTAGATTATGAGAGAGCGAGTTACAAGGGCGGCTGGGCGGCGAGTCGCTTGAAGGGGTGTATGATGGAACGTAAGTCTCTACTATACCCTAGGGAGGTTTATATATGAAGCACCTCCCAGGGTTTACAAGTTGCCCCCGAACAAGATAAGGATCCGGGAGCTTTTGACCTAATCTGACTAGGCTTCTGCTACGCTCCTGGGCTTCTAGTCGCCAGTCGATGGGCTTCTTGTTTCCTCAGAATCTAGTCGCTGTCCTTCAGGCGTACTCACGGGCCTTGCGGCCCACTCGAAACCCACTGCTGAGCATACCCCCTTTGGCATATCCCCATCAATATGGTTTGAAACAAGCTCCGAGAGCATGGTTCTCAAAGCTGAGTACAAAATTACAAGCACTTGGTTTCTATCCTTCCAAGGCTGACACTTCCCTATTCTTTTACTATAAGAAGAATATCTCTATTTTCATACTCATTTATGTTGATGACATAATTGTTGCTAGCTCTTGTCACAATGCAACTACAAATTTACTACAAGATCTTCAAAAGGAGTTTGCTTTAAAGGATCTTGGTGATGTTCATTATTTTCTTGGCATTGAAGTAACGAAATTGAAGGATGGGCTGATATTAACTCAAGATAAGTACACTACAGTTGTACTTGAAAGAGTAGGTATGTTGCAATGCCTACAAATACACCCATGTCAATTAGTGAGAAGTTATCTACACATGAAGGATGCCTCCTTGAGATGGAGGATTCAACAAGGTATATAAGTATTGTTGGTGCTTTGCAATATTTGACACTTACAAGACCAGACATTTCCTTTTCTGTCAATAAAGTATGTCAATTCCTACATGCACCAACTACTATTCATTGGACTGCTGTGAATAGAATATTGAGATATATTAAAGATACGTCTAGTATTGGACTTAGATTCAACAAGTCCTCCTCTATGCTTGTAAGTGCTTTCTCAGATGCATATTGGGCAGGATGTCCAGATGATAGAAGATCAACAGGTGGCTTTGCTGTTTTTCTTGGCCCTAACTTAATTTCATGGAGTGCAAGAAAGCAAGCTACTGTATCAAGATCCAACATTGAGGCAGAATACAAGTCTCTTGCTAATGCTACAGTTGAAGTCATGTGGGTTCAAACTCTCCTTGACGAGCTGACAATACCACATCCTCTGGTGGCTCAACTATGGTGTGATAACATGGGTGCAACCTAACTTCAGCTAATCTAGTTTTTCATGCAAGAACAAAACATATAGAAGTTGATTATCACTTTGTTCGAGAAAGAGTAGCTCGAAAATTATTGGATATTAAGTTTATTCCAACTGGAGACCAAGTTGCAGATGGATTTACTAAACCTCTTATAGTGTGCCAACTTGAAGCTTTCAGAAACAACCTCAACTTAGAGAAGTTGTGATTGAGGGGGTGTGCTAGCGAGTTAGGTAGTTCTGTCACGTGTCAACGATAGTTGTGTGCGTGTGTGTTGTACAAGAAAGCCACAGCCGGTTTGATAAGGTTGTTGGCCTGATTAGATCAAGAGTTGTTATGTAACAAGTGTTTGGGATATACTTTCCGGGTATCCTCACTGTCCTCACTGACCAGGGTGGCCCACTTCGGGTTAGAGCTTTGCTTCATGGGCGGCCCAGTCAGGGAGAAGAGGCGGAGTTTAATCCAGCTACGGGAAGGCCCAAGAGACTTACCGACTTAGGCCCATAGTGTTACTTGTAGTTCAAGATGTACTCTGTAACCGACTCTCAGTCGTAGCCGGATATATCTCTCCTGTAAACCCTAGGCCAGATATCTATATAAGCCGTCCTAGGGTTAGCCTTTAGGGCACCCTCAATAGTCTACAATCTCAACTTGCACATGCGAACCCTTGTAACCCATATTGCGGCTCTACCGTATTACTGGATTGCTAGTAGGAGTAGGATCCGTCCAAAGCCGGCGGATTCGAAGCTGGGTAAACTTGTGTGCTCACCGTCCCGGAACACCATACGTCTCACACCCCTCTCTTCCGCACGCCCCGAGGACCCCCTCATGGCGTACTTGTCATCAATCCGACGACAATTGGCGCCCACCGTGGGGCAAGTGAGCTTCGAATATGCGTTCCGAGCGGAATCTGCAAGAATCAGAATCCGCGAGACTATCGTCGTCGGTCGCATCCTCTATGCCAGCGACGTCCCTCTCATCGTTCTCGACGAGACCTAGATTCCGGCTAGGGAGGCTGTGACTGCCTACACCATCATGTCTTTTGGTGAGATCGATGTTTACATTGGTTTTGCTGAGCCTGTCCCACCCACCCCAGCGGTGATGATAGAGGCAGAAGAAATTTCTGGGTCCCCTTTGTCCGCGGAGGCGGCAGAGTTCTGGATCTCAAGAAACCCTAATCCCACCCAACCCGCACCAGTTGTGGAGATAGTGGAGAAATCCGAGCCTGAGGCAGACCTGGCGGTCCAAGTTGAATCTGGAGTGGATCTTCCTGGAGAAGCCGAATCCCAGATCGACCCACCCGCTGAAGTCGAAATCCAGGAGGAGCATAGCAACGACACTGATTCCGGCTCTGATGACGCCGGGACAGACAGGCCTTTCCTGAGATACACGCTAAAACGCATGATGATGCAAAACTCTGGTGTAGATGAAATCCTCGAGACCATCAAATGTTTCGACGAGGCCGATCGCGAGAGCCGCAGGTACCTCAGGAAGCACGCGTCACACTTCGTCGGCTGTACTAGAGACAACACCGACTCTGTGCGGGAGGCGATTGGAACAAACGCCGACGTACCCGCATCCTCGGATGAATTGATGACGTCAGCAGATTTCCAAAAGTTCTTCGCGGAATATGAAGAGGAGTATAACTCCAAAGCTACAGAGGAAGGAGAAGCCATGTATGAAGGATCTGGGGAACACTCTCCCAAAGCGCAGGATGACATGAAAGTCGGAGATAATCCCGAGGTCCAGATGTCCGAAAGTACCGATCAGAGCTTGACTCCGGGAAACGGACCCAAAGCCATCTTTGCTACCGGCGCGACCAAGAAGGCAAAGAAGAAGAACAAGAAGAACAAGACCCCGGAAAAAGACCCTCCGGCAGAGGAGGTGATTGCAGAGGAATACGAGGAAGACTCGGATGGAGCGCTTATCCCAGACGAGCACAAAAAAGAAGAATCGGTGGATGGACACATGATCACTCAAGGTGCGCGTAAACTCATCGATGCTGCATTAACCACACCTATTCCTATAGCTGCAGAACTTACTACTGAAGAACTAGATGAGAGGGCACATGCCCTAGAAGCGCGTCGTCAAGTACTCCTCGATGAAGCCAAAAACATTGAGGAGGAAAAGAAACGCATGGCATCTGTGGAGAAGTACAACTCCAGGCAATACCAGAAGACCAGGAAGCGTCATACTAATGACAACCAATTCCCGCAGATTCACGCCGTCCTTTTCAGAGAGGAAATGGGGAAGCCTCGGAAAGATAGCAAAGGGGATTGGGTGTATCCAACCCCAATACAGAACACCATTGCGGCCCGAGAGATTCTATCAGCTAATCCAGGCCCGGAGCAGATCCGGTTGGGCATCAAATTACTCAACAAGGGACTAGGGCAGCAAAAGGTCGCCATGTCCGAAAGTCAAAAGCTGGTCTCTGATTCCGACCAGTGTCGTACAGACCCGTCATGGGCTGACGTAAGACCCCAGCGCGTTCCGGAACAGCACCACCGTTCCGATCACCGGGAGGACAATTACTCAAGAATCGGATCTTCGGGACAGCACCACAAAGCTACCCGTGACTGGCGTAATGTTAACCCAGTTGCAGAGCAAGAGGCGATTGCTGCACTGAATCCGAGGAACCTGCCCTGGTGAGAGTCGAAAGACCGCAGGGACGATGATAAAGAGAAACGTCGAGAGGAGGATCGACAAAGAATGCCACCTCCTAGACATGCAAGCCGTCCGGGTGACGGGCGAAGGAACGACAGACACCGTGCCGTGACAAGCCGGCAGGGGGCTCGTCACAATGAAGACCCTCCCGGAACCGGAATAATGATGCTCTGGACGGAGGCCGACGATCAGCCGGAAATAACCTAGTTGCTCCACCCTCTCCACCAAGTAGCCATCACAACGACTCCCAAGGAGGCTAGGGAGGGCATCATGGTGGAGGAGATGGTGGCAGAAGCCGAAGTCCGGCTCCAAGGCACCACAGCCACATCCGACACTCGGGACGATCTCTATCCCCGAACGACACAAGGCATATGATCAACTCCAAAATAGAGGCGTGGCACTACAAAAATAATGATATATACGTGGGCCCAAAGTGCTTCGGACCATGCATAAGAGCTACAAGATTCCCGGAAGGATTTGCTATCTCACAACATATCGAAGCCTACGATGGCATTGCTCGGCTAGATACCTGGCTACATGATTTTTTCCAAGCTTGTTGCATTGCCAAAGGCAGAAACAGCCTGGTCGCAACCTGATATCTCCCACTCATGTTGCGGAAGACGGCAAGATCATGGCTCAATGAACTTCCGGAGAACTCCATCCATAACTGGTATGACATGCAAAGTGCGTTCTTTCGGAATTTCGAAGGCACATAACGGAGGCCCTATACGGTTGGAGACCTACAACGTTGCACCCAGAAAGCCGGAGAAACTTGCCGGGATTACCTCGGACGATGGATCGACACCAAGAACTCCTGTGAAGGAGTAAATGACCAAACTGCGATTGAAGCTTTCATTGCAGGTCTCCCAATTGGTTTACTACGTCATCGCTTGAACTGTGACAAAGTCACTGACTTGGGAGAGATGATAGAAACAGCGAGCAAGTATGCAGATGCTGACAACGATGCAGAGGGATTACTCAACGCCCTAGCTGTGCCACAGTCGGCAAAACAACCAAAGCAACAAGCTCAGAAGCGCAAGAATACCTCGAAAGAGGAACCCAGTGCGGAAACGGCAGTGGTCACTGCTACTTTCGGGTCTGGAGGACGAGGAGGACGCGGTGGAGGCCGCGGACGCGGCCGTGGGACTTCGAGAGTTCAAGGTAGAGGAGACCAGCAACCAGGCAAAACCTACTCTTGGGCCGACATTGCCAATAACTCGTGTGTGCATCACTTAGACGCCAATGGGGGTTTGTCCCACACCAACGCCGAGTGTCGTTTCAATGTCTACATTAAAAGAGATGATACCGCTGGCTACAAAGCTAAGCAGAAGAAGGGAAAGAAGAATCCCGAAAAAGATAAAGAGACCAAGGAAGATTCCCACATGGAGGAAGCCGATGATTCAAATCCCAAGCCGGAAGGGAAGAAAATTTTTCTGACCAAGAAAGACACTTATGTCACCTTCCTCGGATCTCAACCATTAAAGGTCAAAAAAGCAGTGCTACATGAGCTCAATGCAACAGTTCCGGCTGTCCCTCAATTCTTGGACTGGTCGGAAGTGGCAAACACATTTGACCACACTGATCATCCGCCTAAGTTGCACAGGTGAGGAAAATACGCCTTAATCGTCAATCCACTTATTGACGGTTATGGTTTCTCCAAGACTCTCATGGACGGTGGCAACAGTATTAATATTCTGTATGTCAAAACGCTACGCCGGATGAAGATCTCGGAGACCCAACTGAACCACAGCTCTGTGATCTTTCACGGGGTTGTCCCAGGAAGACAAGCAAATTCCTTGGGAGAAATCACTTTGGATGTTACCTTTGAAACTCCAAAGAACTATCGGACGGAGGCACTTTCCTTTGAAGTGGTCCCGTTCAAGAGCGCGTACCACGCTATAATCGGACATCCGGCTTACTGGGCTTTTATCACTCGTCCGTGTTACATTTACAATATGATGAAAATTCCAGGTCCCAATGGCGTAATCACCATCAGGGGAGACCCGAAGAAAGTGCGAGAGTGCAAGGATGGAAATGCCACCTTTGCTGAAGCCGTGCTGCATGCCCAGGAGTACCAGGAGATCAAGAAGAGCATGGATCTATCCGAGATGCCCGCAACAAAGAAGGAGGTGACAAAGCCGAATCCAGAGTTCAAGGCATCAGAAGAGACGAAGAAGACGCCGTTGAAGGATGATGACCCCTCCAAGGTGACCCAGATAGGCGTAGGCCTAGATAGCGCATAGGAAAGCACGCTCGTCAAGTTCCTCAAAGCAAATCAAGATACCTTCGCATGGCAGCCATCTAACATGACCGGAGTACCTAGGGAACTTGCCGAGCACTCTTTAAATGTAAACCCGAACGCTAAACCTGTCAAACAATCCTTACAACGTTTTGGCGATGAAAAGCGTAAGGCAATAGCTAAGGAACTAGCACGGCTCGAGTTAGCCGGATTCATAGAAGAGGTCATCCACACTGAGTGGTCGGCCAATCCTGTAATGGTCCTTAAAAAGGACACCACTAATTTAAGGATGTGTGTTAATTATACAGCCTTGAACAAGGCTTGTCCAAAAGATCTATTCGCTCTGCCTAGGATTGATCAAGTTATTGATTCTATGGCAGGCTCGGAACTCCTCAATTTTCTCGACGCATATTCCGGTTATCACCAAATCCGGATGAAGGAATCTGACAAAGTCAAAACTTCATTCATAACCCCCTTCGGAACCTTCTGTTTTGTTACGATGCCCTTCGGGCTGAAGAACGCAGGAGCTATGTACCAGCACACAATGCAGCGTTGCCTCCACGATCAAATCGGACGCAATGTACATGCATATGTGGATGATATTGCAGTGATGTCCAAAAAGAAGGAAACCCTGATTTCCGACTTGGAGGAAACGTTCGCCAATCTACAAAAATACAACATCATGCTTAATCCTAAGAAATGCTTCTTTGGAATCCCATCCGAAAAATTGTTAGGTTTCATTGTGTCTCAAAGAGGCATAGAGGTGAACCGAGACAAAATCAAGGCTATACTTAATATTTCTAGGCCAACTCGCCTGAAGGACGTACAAAGACTAACTGGTTGCATCATTGCAGTCAGTCGGTTTATAAGTCGGCTCGGTGAAAGAGCCGCACCATTGTACAAACTCCTGAAAAAGATCAAGGATTTTGTGTGGACTGATACGTCCATAACGTATCTATAATTTTTGATGGTTTATGCTAACAATATGCTTTTGATACTCCTTTTTATATAAAGTTTATGATTTATTTGGACTAACCTACTAATAGTTGCAAAAGTGCACAATGTTCTTGTTTTACACTTTGATATGTAATAATTACTAAGAATACAAGTGGAAACCTTGTTGGAGTCAAATTGGGATTTTCCAGAAATCTGTCTTAGAACTCTTTTTAAAGATGATCATGTTCTTGGTTGAAGACGGCGTCAAACAGAAAACTCTTCAACTACAAAGTTGTTGGAAATTTTGCGGCAACCGTCCTGGACATAACATTTAGCTGATTCTGAGTCCGGATAGGCCCAATAGACCCGATTTACTGCAGCTCAAGATGGGATGACGGGAATCCGAGAAGCTATATAAAGGGAGGAAACCTAATTCGTGGGAGACATCTCCACCCACGAATTTGCAGCCACCAAAGCCACGTTTTTGCCTCCCCCATGGATCCCATCTCCATGGGGAAGGGCTCCCAATAATCCATGAGGAAGGGCTCCCAATAATCCATGAAGGAAGGGTGCTAAGGGGCGGGGCTCCCCTGTGATACCGGCAGTGGGGAAGAAGTCCTCCGCGCCACCGCCGCCTCTTCACCATCTTCATCGCCATCTCCATCGATCTCCACCACCATCTCCATCACCATTGCTAATTCCCATGATGAAGAGGGAGTAGATCTCTCTCAAGGCTAAAGGTTCTACCGGTAGCTATGTGTTCATCTCTCTCTCTATGCATAATCATATTGTGATCATGAGCTTTGTAATTAAATAGATCTACCTTGCTACTCAAGTGCTTTATTAGATCTCTGTTCTCCACATGTGTGTGAAAGTGATAGCGTGCACACCATGGTGGCACTTAGGCTAGAGATTACAAATACTTGTTATGAGTTATATTTGGAGTTGGATATCTTTATGAAATTGTGGTGTCTTTTTGAACCATCTAGTACTCAAGGTGACAGTGTGGGGTTATCTAGATGCGGAAAGCGAACTTTGGGGTGTGCTGTTATTGCCCTACCATCGATTAGAGTGTTCAACCGGAGAGTAGTTAAGAGTAGTATCATAAAGAGAATATATTTATATGAGAGTGTTCACTAGTGAAAGTATAATCCCTAGGCCTTGTTTCTAAGCATTGAAACACTGTTTGCAACTAGATCTATTACATGTTTGCTTGCTTCCATCTTTATTTCAGTTTTCCTTTAGTCTCTTCCACGCCGTCAAAGTATTTTCTAGCACCGTTATCTTATATCCATACCACTTGTATTTCACTATCTCTTCGCCGAACTAGTGCACCTATACACCTGACAAGTGTATTGGGTTTGTTGGGGACACAAGAGACTTCTTGTATCTTGATTGCAGGATTGGTTGAGAGGGGATACCTTTGACCACTTCCTCCCTGAGTTCGATAAACCTTGGGTGATCCACTTAAGGGAAAACTTGTTGCTGTTCTACAAACCTCTGCACTTGGAGGCCCAACAACTGTCTACAAGAATAGAAGCGCGTAGACATCGAGCTATTTTCTGGCGCCGTTGCCGGGGAGGTAAGGTAAAAGGTACTCACATCCTCCGGTGTGAGTGCTTGAAGTTATTTCCTTTAGATTCTGCAATTTTGTCTTTTTGTTTCTTTTTTCACTAGTTAGGCTTAATGGAAAATAACAAAAAAATTAGAGAGCTTTATAGTATTTATCTTGAGTTAGGACATGAAGTGTTTGAAGACAAAATTAAAAAACCCTTAGAACTTTCTTTGCATGCTAATAACAATGTTATTAGTATGAATCTTTTGTACACCATTATTGCTAATGCTATGGAAAAGGCTAAGCTTGGGGAAGCTAGTTTTTATGAAAATGATCTTTTTAGTTCCCCAGCTTTGGAAGATAGCTATTGTATTGCTTATGATGATACCAAACCTCCAATATATGATGATTACAATGATGAGTATGATATTTTCAGTCCACCTACTATTGAGGAGAAAATTAATTATGATTACAATATGCCTCCTATATTTGATGATTATGGTGATGAGAATAATAATGATAGCTATTTTGTTGAATTTTCTCCCACTACAATTAATAAGAATGACTATGCTTATGTGGAGAGTAATAATTATTATATGCATGTGGCTCATGATAAGAATGTTTTATGTGATAGTTATATTGTTAATTTTATTCATGATTCTACTGAAAGTTATTATGAGAGAGGGAAACATGGTTTTATGCATCTCAATAATATTAAGTCCCCCCTCTTTATGTTGAAAGTCTTGAAGTTGCACTTGTTTTTTTTACTATGCTTGTTGTTTTGTGATTTCATGACTTGTTTCTTTACAAGATTCCTATGCATATAAAGTGGGTTAGACTTAAATGTGCTTTGAATTTTCTTCTTGATGCTCTCTTTTATTTCAATTCATATTTCTTATGTGAGCATCTTCTCAAACTGTCATGCCTAACTTAAAGGCGTTAAAGAAAAGTACTTGTTGGGAGATAACCCAAGAGTTTTAGATGAGTCTTGGAAGTTATTACCTCTGTAATAACCGCTCGTTATCCTTTTTATTTGCTTTTTGTGCCAAGAGTAACCTCTAATGAGAGTGAAGTAATGATTGGGAAAGTTGCTGTCCCGAAACAAATTTCTGTGCTTCACCGTAAAAATTCGTGAGAGATCTCTGTATGTCGTATTGAGCTGTAATATTTTGTGCTTCTGCCCCAGGTTGTTATCTAACTTTCGTTAGTTCAGCACTTTTTGATTTGAGCAACATAAGGTTTTCTAAAAAATTCATCTTTACCTGCTGGTCTGTTTTGACAATTTCTGCCATTTTCTGCATTTGCTTCTTGTTGGTTCCTTTTTGAGTTCTTTTGGGGAATTGAGCTTTTTGAGGGAAGTGCTACAGTATCTAATGTTCTAATGGAAGTTTATTTGGTGTTAGAACTGAACCTTAAGACTTATTTATCTTGAGTGCACTAATGTTGCTAATAAAGATTGTGTGAAGTTTTGTATGAAGGAAAAATTTCAGGTGTATGGAAGGAATGAGTAATGAGATGAAGGATGGACTAAATCTCAAGCTTGGGGATTCCACACGTGTCACCCCAAGAAATATCTAAGAAGTATAAGCATCAAAGCTTGGGGATGCCTGAGGCATCCCCCTCTTCATCAATAAAAATCCTAGGTTTCTTCCAAACGCTTCATTTTTATTGTTTCATGCAAAGTTGTGTTGTTCTTGAAGCGTCTTCTTTTTCGTTTTGGTTTTGGTTTTTAGTTTGCTTGGTTTTCTTAGTTTGCTAAATAAATTGGTTGGACCCCCTCTTTCATACATTGGTTTTCAAATAAGTTGGTTTGGATTGGAAAAGAGTAGGAAAGTTCATGCTTAAGTGGTAAAAAGGAGTCTTGTTTTTGACTATGGCCTATGCTTTGTCATGCCATGCTTGATATTATTTTGACTTTATGCTTAGTATTCTTTGCTGTAGCATGACTTGTTATAAACAATTGAGATTTCTTAATGTGCCTTGGATGGATCATGCGTTGTTTTAGCATATTAAAGCATAGTATTGTGGTATTCTCCTTTGATGCTTTACTTGGGTTGACTTGGCGCATGCTCACACCATGTTATGACTATCCCAAGTCTCCATAAGCCTTTAAGATCCTTTAGTTTTCAACTTGTAGTATCACTTTATGCTTTTATCAATGATGTTTTGTCGCTCTGCATGATTATGGCCATTATTGCTCTCTTAGTTTGTCGCTCCCAGTCTTTTGCTAGCCTCCGTAACCAAGTATGAGTTCCACTCATGCATCCAACTCCTTAAACCAAGTTACTCCAAAGAGTCCACCATAACTACCTACTAGCTTATGCTATTCCAAGTATATTCATGCTTTTGTTTACCTTCCAAATTAAACTTGTTATGAGAAAACTAGTGATTAAAGCTCTTACGAACTTGATGGCACACTTTACTTTTCTTGCCCTTAATAAACTTGAACCATTGTGTCGTCTATGTTGTATATGCTTGCACTTATATGTTGGGGATTAGCAGAACCATGTTGTCATGGGGAACGCTTTCAACATTGCACTTGTACTTTGTACCTAGTTGATATCATGCTCTTTCGGTGTGAAATGAAAGGGGAGCTTTTAAGTTCATGGAGTTATGTATATGTGTTAGAGAAACGCCTGGGCTGCTGGTCTAATCCATGCCGTCATGGTGGAAACCTGCAGCTTAACCATAATGAGCTGTCTATGAAGCATTCTTCTTATAAAAGAAGCGTCAGATATTGAGAAAAAAGAGAAAAAGAAAAGAAAAAAAAGAGATATGAGAAAAGAGGAAAGAGAGAAAAAAGCACCATTTTCCCATGGTAAATAAGAAGATTGCTGAGATGCTTGTTGTCTGCTTGCCTTGTCATTTTGACATGGGGATTCTTCCGTATCATCGGGCAAGGGGTACCCCGTTGGCGGTTCTCTATGATACACATGTACTTACAATGACAAGAACTTACCGGTGACTAAACTTGAGTAGCATGAGGAGCGGCCCTCGTATTCAAGGGACATGAGATTTACAACTTATACTTTGTCAAGCAAACACTTCATAGTTTGTTCACTTTAACCTTAATCACCTTAAAGATGCTTATGATAGGGGCAATGAGAGCTAAAAGCTAATAAGTACCATAAATTTTGGAAGGTCTTTATGAGACTTGAATCCCTACTTCCTTTTATAAAAAGGCCTTTCTTCCACCATTACATTGAGTCTCCACCTTCTATCTTTATGCACTTACTTTGAGAGCATAGTGGCCATTCTTAGTTCTATGTGCATTGTCCCAAAACTTGTTGATTGATGCATACCTTGATATTGCTTGTTTTAAACTATTTGTATCTAGTCACTCTTATGAACTTTGAAGGTGTCCTATGCATTTATATTTGCTACTCTATGAGGGACAAGCTGAATGCTACTATGCTATGTTTTCTTTATGTGAAACAAACAAACGTCTTGCAAAGCATTGTTATTCATGAATCTTTTGTTTGTGCCTTTTCATGTTAGAACATAGTTGCTATGTCTTATTGTTAGAACTGCATCTTTCATGTTCATGTTTAGAGTACCTTGATCCCAGCTATCAATGCTTTTACAATAATGATGATCAAGATTGTGTTGGTTGCGTGTCACCTCAAAAATTATATTGTTTTTATCGTTTACCTACTCGAGGACGAGCAGGAACTAAGCTTGGCGATGTTGATAAGTCCATAACGTATCTATAATTTTTGATGGTTTATGCTAATAATATGCTTTTGATACTCCTTTTTATATAAAGTTTATGATTTATTTGGACTAACCTACTAATAGTTGCAAAAGTGCACAATGTTCTTGTTTTACACTTTGATATGTAGGAATTACTAAGAATACAAGTGGAAACCTTGTTGGAGTCAAATTGGGATTTTCCAGAAATCTGTCTTAGAACTATTTTTAAAGATGGTCACGTTCCGGGTTGAAGACGGCGTCAAACGGAAAACTCTTCAACTACAAAGTTGTTGGAAATTTCACGACAAACGTTCTGGACATAACATTTAGCTGATTCTGAGTCCGTACGGGCCCAATAGACCTGATTTACAGCAGCCCAAGATGGGATGACGGGAATCCAAGAAGCTATATAAAGGGAGGAAACCTAATTCGTGGGAGACACCTCCACCCACGAATTTGCAGACACCAAAGCCACGTTTTTGCCTCCCCCATGGATCCCAACTCCATGGGGAAGGGCTCCCAATAATCCATGAGGAAGGGCTCCCAATAATCCATGAAGGAAGGGTGCTAAGGGGCGGTGCTCCCCTGCGATACCGGCGGTGGGGAAGAAGTCCTCCGCGCCACCACCGCCGCCGCTTCACCATCTTCACCGTCATCTCCATCGATCTCCACCACCATCTCCATCACCATTTCTGATTCCCATGATGAGGAGAGAGTAGATCTCTCTCGAGGCTAAGGGTTCTACCGGTAGCTATGTGTTCATCCCTCTCTCTATGCATGATCATATTGTGATCATGAGCTTGGTAATCAAATAGATCTACCTTGCTACTCAAGTGCTTTATTAGATCTTTTCTCTACGCATGTGTGTGAAAGTGACAACGTGCACACCATGGTGGCACTTAGGCTAGAGATTACAAATACTTGTTATGAGTTATATTTGGAGTTGGATATCTTTATGAAATTGTGGTGTTTGTTTGAACCATCTAGTGCTCAAGGTGACAGTGTGGGTTTATCTAGATGCGGAATGCGAACTTTGAGGTGTGCTGTTATAGCCCTACCATCGATTAGAGTGTTCAACCGGAGAGTAGTTAAGAGTAGTATCATAAAGAGAATATATTTATATGAGAGTGTTCACTAGTGAAAGTATAATCCCTAGGCCTTGTTTCTAAGCATTGAAACACCGTTTGCAACTAGATCTGTTACATGTTTGCTTGCTTCCATCTTTATTTCAGTTTGCCTTTAGTCTCTTCCACGCCATCAAAGTATTTTCTAGCACCGTTATCTTATATCCATACCACTTGTATTTCACTATCTCTTCGCCGAACTAGTGCACCTATACACCTGACAAGTGTATTGGGTGTGTTGGGGACACAAGAGACTTCTTGTATCTTGATTGCAGGATTGCTTCAGAGGAGATACCTTTGACCACTTCCTCCCTGAGTTCGATAAACCTTGGGTGATCCACTTAAGGGAAAACTTGCTGCTGTTCTACAAACCTCTGCACTTGGAGGCCCAACAACTGTCTACAAGAATAGAAGTGCGTAGACATCATGGACCGACGAAGCTGAAGCTGCGTTACAAGACCTGAAGAAAGTACTCTCATCTGCTCCTATCGTTGCTGCACCGGAACCACAGGAACCGATGTTGCTTTATCTTGCTGCAACAAATAAAGTCGTCAATATCGTCATGGTAGTGGAGAGACCGGAGGAAAATCAGGAACACTTGGTGCAGCGTCCGACTTACTTTGTCAGCGAGGTTCTAACAGAGTCAAAACAGCGGTATCCGCACTATCAAAAGCTGGCTTACGGTGTTTTCCTAGCATCTCGTAAGCTACGACACTATTTTCAGGAGCACCCAGTTACCGTAGTGAGCATAGCTCCCATGAGAGATATAATCAACAACAGTGACGCCACAGGACGCGTCGCCAAATGGGGCGTAGAGCTTTCATCTTTCAATATTGAGTATAAACCCCGGACATCAATCAAATCCCAAATCCTTGCCGACTTTGTTGCTGATTGGACAGAGACGAAGGAGAATATGACCCTCCCTGAGTTAGAATATTGGACCCTATATTTTGATGGGTCTAAGGCTCGAGGGGGCTCGGGGGCTAGCGTGGTGCTCAAATCACCCCAAGGAGATAAACTTCTATACGTGTTGCAGATCCACTTCACAGCGACAAACAATATTGCCTAGTATGAAGCACTGCTACATGGACTCCGGATTGCTAAGGATATCGGCATCTGACGTTTGATGTGTTATGGAGATTCAGATCTTGTTGCTCAGCAAGTGTCGGATATTTGTAATGCAAGTAAACACATGGAAGCATATAAAGCTGCCGTGGATGATTTATCTAAATCGTTCGAAGGGTTTGAGGTTCGACACATCCCTCGAGCAGAAAATGAGGAAGCAGATGCACTATCTTGAATAGGCTCTGCACGGAAAGAGGTCCCGGATGGCGCTTTTTTAGAGCACCTCAAAGTTCCCTCAATAAAGGGAGTGGATGAGGAATATCCGACCAAATCCGACTCACCTCTAATAGCAGTTCTGGCTGTAATTCCCAGCTGGACTCAACCCTACCTTGATTATCTGGTAGATGGCAAATTACCCGAAGACGAGGTTCTGAGCCGGCAGATTATCCGACGAGCGAAAGCCTATACTATAGTTAAAGGTGAGCTCTATAAGCGGAGTGTGTCTTGGGTTTTTCAGCGCTGCGTATCTCCGGAAGAAGGAGTGGAAATCTTAAGGGAAATCCACGAAGGCGAGTATGGTCACCATGCTGGCTTACAGCTCAGGCAGATGCCGAATGGCTAGTCAAGACGTGCAAAGGCTGCCAAAGTACGCCAAACAAGCTCACATTCCAGCTGATCAGCTGCAAACAATACCTATAACATGGCCTTTCGCGGTTTGGGGGCTTGACATGGTAGGACCATTTAGACAGGCTCCAAGTGGATTTACTTACCTCTTAGTGATGGTGGATAAATTCACCAAATGGATTGAGGCTAAACCCATCACTAGTTGTGATGGAGCAACAGGCAAAAGATTTGTCGAGGATATTATAATCCGGTATGGTTATCCGCATAGTATTATCACGGACAACGGGAGTAATTACTCTATGGGAGAATTGGCCGAATTCTGCAATGAACAAAATATCCGGCTTGACATTGCGTCTGTCGCACATCCACAGGCTAACGGACAAGTCGAAAGGGCAAATGGTTTAATCCTACAAGGCCTAAAACCGAGACTCGAAGCACCACTACGACGTGCTGCAGGGGCTTGGGCAGAAGAATTACCCTCTGTGATATGGAGTTTACGAACAACTCCGAACAGGTCCACCGGATACACACCTTTCTTCTTGGTCTATGGCGCAGAAGCAGTTCTTCCTAGTGATTTGATTCACACTTCTCCTAGAGTGGCCGCGTATATCGAAGAAGATGCCGAGATTTCTCGACAAAATGATCTCGACTTAGTCGAAGAAGTTCGCGTCGTTGCTAAAATGAGATCAACAGCCTATCAGCAGAAGTTACGCAAGTATCATAGCCAGAGTGTCCGAAACAGATCTTTCAATAAAGGCGATTTGGTTCTCTGGCTTGTGCAACAAAGAAAGCACAAACTTTCCCCAGTATGGGAAGGACCCTTTTTAGTTAGTCGAGTATTGCATAATGGTTCGTACTACTTAACTGACATGAGGCCAGTCAAAGAAAGACCTGCTACTAAGAAGAGAAAGAGAGCTGGAGGCAGTACAAATCTGGATGAGTTAGACATACCATGGAATATTGCTCAGCTACGTCCCTTTTATTCTTAGTTTATCCTTCTTTGTAATCATACATATGTACATGTTCTGTGAGAAATAAAAGTCTTGGTTGCCTCAAGTTTTTTCTGAGAAGTTTTTACCATCTTGTTTCCGAATGATCATGTCATACTCGAAAATCCCAGAATACTTGAAAGTACTTTATGCTCATGTTTGTTCTGGTTTAGATTTCCGATTATAAAAATGCTACCTTTGGGTATAACTCTAAAGTTTCTAGTCTATACTTTGGTTCTTTGTCTAATTGCCGGATGCGGGCATTTTCCGAGTAGTGAATTGTTGGTACTGGAAGTCGGCTTTGTTTCCGAGTTTAAACTGGTTTAGCAATTGAGCTCCGTTGCTCGACAAAGTTTCCGTGCAGAAGGTTTAGCCGGCTCACGAAAGGGATGAGGCGGAAAGCCAGATAAACGATAAGTATAGACGAAAAAGTATATGTGCTTATGTAAACATTTCAGGCACACAAAAATTTAAAGCCAAAAGTGCTGAATAGATTAAAACTTAGCACTAGCCAAAAGTATCATGCTACATATTTACATATCCATAATGTTTTTCAGAATAACACATTTGTTTTCTAATGGTCTATGATGCAGGAGAAGAGGTAGGCGCTGCCGGCTCGCTGGATGCATCGGTCTCGGTTTGATAACATTCCGAGATGTTTAGATCTGATACGGTCTGTTCATCGTCGGAAACTTCAGCTGCTTCTTCCAGAGGCGGAGGTGGTGTGTCCATGCGGGTGAAGAAGGGAGTGTCGTAGCTGGTCAAGTCAGCTATGTGGCACCCATATCCGGCGCAGGAGTCCATGATGGCCTTGATATCTTGCTCCTGTCCGTCTTCATCCACAGTAGAATACCCTCTGGTCACTTGCCATATCTCCATGCTTCCATGGTGGCTCATGACCATGGTGAGAGCGTTCTACACTGCTGATTGCGCGTAGGACATGTTCCAGTCCTGGACAAGCTGCGGCATCTCCTTCGCCTTGTCTCGCACCTGAAAGTCCGACATGTTGTGCATGTCCGGAACCCTGAGAGCTTCGCCAATGTCCTCGATGGATTGGCGGAAGTCATGAAGCAAATCACCGTCTTGGGTAAGTCGGTGGGTGCGAGGCTCGGTGGAAGCAGAGTCCGTCAAGTTAAGAGGACCTATATATAACACAAAACGGTTAAGAAAATCTGACATCGAAAGATTCGAAGAATATAGAAAAGTCAGAAAGATGGAAGCATACCGAAGATGACATCGTCAACTTTGGTCTTCTCTTCTCGAAGACTCCGGAGTTCAGCCCGGAACGCCTCGGAAAGATCCTTCTCTCTACAAATTTCATTGTTGAGATCCGAGATTCTCTAATCTTGAACAGAAATCTTACGATCACGTTCATCAGTAGCCATGGAGGAGGATTCGAGAATTTGAGCGATGCTCTTCTCATGATCTACCTTGAGCTTATCCAGCTCTTGGCAGAGTTCTTTATTCTCCATCACCGGGGTTTTGAGGTTCTCAGCCACTTCGATCATAGCACAGGACTGTTTTACCAGTGCTATAAGACAAAAGAACAACAATTCAGCAAAAATATTCGACTATGAAAACACAAGACAAGGTTTGAGTTTCGAAATGATTACCTTCAGCCTCATCCTTGGAAACCTTCAGCTCATCATTTTCAAGTCGGAGAGCTTTGATCTCTCTCCGCTTGTTACAGATATTCTTCAACAAATCCTAGTTATATGAATTAACTTTCTGTAATTCAGAATACCCAGAGTCAGAAGTCTACTGAAGACTCGGCCTAATATTGTTACTAATATCAGCACGAGCCTTGGGGGCTACACTAGTTCATTCTTTGGCATCCTAAGGAAGCATAAACCTAGATTGTATATCCTACTTCATGCTTGGGGGCTAGAGGATATGATATAAAGTACAATAAAGAAAATCGTGAGTTGGAATTCCGACTTACATGATGTTCACGTGTGAGCTTGCTCAGGCACATGTTCACCTCGGTGGTAACCTTCTCAGCGAGGGTGAGTGGAATAATCAAAGGTGGTGGAAGCACACCAGCTCTAAGTCCCTCATCGCGAAGGCGGACTTGTTCAAGAAGGTTGGAGTACTTGATGTCCTCCGCTTCTTGTGCTTCTTCTTCAGTAGAGAGATTTCGGCTCTCTAGGCATTGCCGGGTCAGAAGCTGGATTTCTTCTATAGATTTCCGAGACAAGCCAAATTTGGGAAGTCCCGGATTGTTCAGGAGGTTTTCGGCAAAGGTCTCTGCCGAGGGATCATTACCCGAAGAGGGTTCACCCTTATCTAAACCTGAGCCACCCATGGTGGCGTCAGTCTGCGATTCAAGGATCACTGCCCCGTTGAAGGAGCCGGATCTTCTGCGACAACCGACGAAGGAATGATCACCAGCGTTGCAGAAGGTTGAGGAGCAGGAGTTGGAGGAGCCGCAGCAAGAGAAGCCATAGTTAGCTTCGTCTGCCGCAAGGGCTTTGAAGAAGTTCCCTTCCCCTTGCCCTTGATGAGATGCTTAGCTCTGAGAATGTAATAGAATGGAAAACATTACATCTCGGAAGAAAATTCGAGTAAGGTACAAAGGCGGAAGTTGTGTTGAAAGTCACCTCTTCACGATTGGCACCTCCTTTGTGCCGACAACCACTGTCGGAGCTTTGCGCTTCCCGGGCACAACGTCCGGCAGTGGGACCAGTTCTGCCTCCTGAGAAAACTCCGGAGGATATCCCTCGATAGGAGCCAGCTCCGACTCGAGGAGATCGGCAAGCTGAAAATAAGAAAGTATCTCAGTATTCCAAAATAACTTAAAACGTGAAACACATAAAAGGGTTTATTATTGAAGCTTACCGGAACTACAGGGTCTTCCGCTGTATGCATGTGCAGAGACAAGTCCGGAATCTTTCTCTCAATCCGCTCCTTGATCAGCCATTTGATCTGGCTTATGTAATCCTATGGCTTTAAAGCCTTAGGACTGATGCGGAGGGAATCATTCTTCGACGCCGTGATGGAGTGCATCAGACGGTCGCCGTGGTGCTGGAGGGGCTGGATCCGACATGCAACCCAAGACTGGACTAAGTCGGACCCCCGCAGGCCCTTGTGTTTTATCAGGTATTCGATCCGCCTCTTGGCAAGGATCAGATCGTCACTGAGAGCCAGAGGAGCCTCGTCCCAAGATGGAAGGGCCGTGGCGGCTCCGTCGATGAAAGACGGCAAAGTAGTAGCTTTGCCGGGAGCAGGAATGTCCTTATGATAAAAGAAAGTGGCCGACCATTGTTTGACCGACTCACTGGCAGAAATGTGAGGATAACTACGCTCGTGTCTAACAGAAAGGCTAATACTGCCGGTAATATAAGGATTACCGGCAGTGATGGAGTTTCTACGGACATGAAAGTAGAAACGAAACAAAGTGAGACTTGGCCCAATGCCGATATATCCCTCACACAACGTCGCGTAAGCGCTCATCTCTAAGATGGAGTTGTGAGGAAGATGGTGAAGCTGAACACCGTAATGGTCTATCACCTCGGAAAAGAAATCCGAGGGAGGGAAAGACAAACCTCTGTCGAGGTGGGTGCCGAAGTGTACCCGCTTGTTGTCCTGCGGGTTGGGGATGGTTTCGCCGAAACCACTCCGCCAGTCGCCGGCGCGGAGGAGCCCTTTATTCTCCACGCCGCGGAGCTTCTCGTCGTCGAGGAGACACAAGATCCAAACCCCACGGTTGCTCTCTTTCTCCGCCGCCGCCGCTGCTGCGAAGCCAACCAAGCCGGAAGAGGAAGAAGAAGCCATTTCTCCGGTGCGCCGGTGACCTTGGATGGGCGGCGCTGGGAATCTGGGAGGCAGTAGAGCTTTGTGCGCGAGAGAGAAATGGAGGAGAAGGAACGGCAAGGGAACAGGTGAAGATGGGAGAAAGAGAATCCTCACCCCTTATAGCCACCTAACTGCACCATGATTCGTGCAAACGACACTGTATAAACGCCACGCGTCGTGGAAGGAACTGGGAAGGACCCACGCAATGATTACGTCGCCTCGATCTCCGCGTACACATTAAAATGACGCCTCGGTTCCGTGAACGGCGGACCCACCAACGGTCGTGTTGACAGGATGTTTGTCAGATGACGTGACTTGACCATGACCAATGTCAGATGACGTTAGGGACCAAGTTCCGGCTTAGTTTGAATATCAAGTTGGAAAACCCGAATAATGTACTGATAGGTCTGACTTATTTTGAGACCTGGATCGTATCTTTTGTTTTGAAGTTTCAGGAATCCTTCAAAATTCTGCAAGCTGAAGATCAAGCTAGACGATGATGAATCCGACTTTGGATCTTGGAGACTTCCGGGGACTGCTATTGGGGATATACTTTCCGGGTATCCTCACAGTACTCACTGACCAGGGTGGCCCACTTCGGGTTAGAGCTTTGCTTCACGGACGACCCAGTCAGGGAGAAGAGGCGGAGTTCAATCCGGCTACGGGAAGGCCCAGAAGACTTACCGATTTAGGCCCATAGTGTTACTTGTAGTTTAAGATGTACTCTGTAACCGACTCTCAGTCGTAGCCGGATAGATCTCTTGTAAACCCTAGGCCGGATATCTATATAAGCCGTCCTAGGGTTAGCCTTTAGGGCACCCTCAATAGTCTACAATCTTAACTCGCACAGGCGAACCCTTGTAACACATATTCCGGCTCTACCGTATTACTGGATTGCTAGCAGGAGTAGGATCCGTCCAAAGCCGGCGGATTCGAACCTGGATAAACTTATGTGCTCACCATCCCGGAACACCGTATGTCTCACACCCCTCTCTTCCGCACGCCACGAGGACCCCCTCATGGCGTACTTGTCATCAATCCGACGATAACAAGATTGGTGTAAATCCTTTGAGGTAGTTGGTAAAACCTCCTATATAACATGCACGGTTGCCCCTAACGGGTAAGACACTTTACGCCAAAGATTCACATAATCAACCAATGGGTTGAATAGTAGTTGTTACGAATTCATACCTCACCTCTGTTTTCCAAGTCAGAAGATATGATATCTTTTGTATGTGCCATGTCCGTGTATTCAAGCAGCAAGCGGAAACTTCTCTTTATCTGTTAGAGCTACCAGAACAGTACAAATAATATCACTTGAAATCTAATATCCATATATGCATTGAGGAAAAGTAAGTGTATATAGTTTATTTTTAATCCTCTCCAATTTACAACTCAATGCAAAACCTAGCAGGCTAGCACTACTCGATATCATATGTTGGTACATGGATGCACCATATCTGCTCATAAATGAACTCAAGGCCCCAATATGACATGTTCAAAAGCGGAACTAACCGAATTCTATAGACTTGACTTGAAATTGCTGGCTGAATTTCAAAGAGCGAGGCTAGGGGAGCAAAAAATTGCTTGAGTTGTCCAATGATTACCCATCATTCTATTCTGAGGGAATTATTTAGACAAATTACATAATATATTCCAGTACCTGGCATAGATTTGCCGGAGCCAGGCATGTGACAAGCACTGAAGCAGACTGGACACCGGAAATTAAGAGCGTGGACTTCCCATTCTCGTGCTTCTGGTCTCCTAGGAGCCTCTATGAATCTACACATGGACCTTCCACTTCCTCGCGCCTCCAGTTGCCGTGGAGAGCTCTACGCCGGTGAAGAGGACCGTATAACAGGCTGATCTATGACCCATGGCGCTGCACCATGCCGCGTAGTTGTCCGGGGAGCACATCCACACGGTCGGTTTCCTTGTGCTTCACCTTTGCTGCTGCCAGATCCCCAGCTACAGTCGCCTTATACCTTTGCTGGCGAGGGAGGGGCGACATGATGCATCAGACTGATCATAGTGGTAGTATCATACTACTAGTATCATGCATATGACACTAGTGTACTATTTTTATAGTGCATGGTATCATATGGTAGTATTACCTCCGTCCCAATGCTTAAGGCATATAACTTTTGATAGATAGATACCGTATCATAGCAATGTTTGATGTTTACGCCTTGTCTTCATTAATTATTATGCCACATCAGATTTTTAATTTTTACGCGCAAGAGGAGTCCTCTGAGATTTGATGGCTAAAATTGCTTCAGTGTTTGATGTATACGTCTTGTCAGCTAAGATTGCTCCAATGTTTGACGTAACCTAGGATCAACAACTCCCATTTAATACTCGCTTCATTCAGAAATAACTGATTTGAATTTGTCTAGATTCAAATGTATCTATATCTAAAATGCGTCTAGATATGTTCGAATCTAGATAAACCCCAAGTCAGTTATTTCTGAACGGAGGGAAGTAAAGATAGATTTACTCATTTTGCTTTAAATCTACACAATAAAAGACGCCAACATATATTTTGTAACGGAGAAAGTAGAAGGTTACTTTTCACTATTTTCTAGTTACAACTATACTAGACTACTACCTCTGTCCTTATGTGCGATTTAAATAGACATACATTTTCACACCATGGTGAAAATACTGGAGAATTTATTTCTAATAGATATTCGGTTAAAAAAATAGACACCATACTACTCTCATAGTATACTTATCAAAAGCACAATTTTGTACTAGATCGGGACATCCTGTTAGTAAACCCATTTGGATAGATTTATTAAATTGGGGTAACAAATAAAGAGAGTGGATTTTGTACTTGTACACATATACACATACGTATAGATGCTATCTGTACCATATATTGATTCATCGAGAGCCGCGCTGACTTTGTAAATTTGACATTTTGTTTTCCATAATGTCACGTCCAGGCTAGCTTTTCCCCTGTTTTCCTCCTCGTTTCCGGTCCAACTTTGTAGCCTTTTTCTGGGCAGCCTTGAACTGGCCCATGCCCATAGATGTGTTTAGAGAGAGAGAGTTTGTGTGATTCCCTTTCCACAAACAGAGAGGGCCCCGTCTGGTACGCCATTGTTGCCGCCCTCTCTTCCAGCTTCCTCCGCCTAGATTCTTCCCTCTCGCCACCAGCAGTACCGATAACACGTCTCAGCGCCCTTCAACCAAGTTTACCTTCCATGCCCAGTCTCTAGCCGCGGTCGCGAGATATTTTTTCCTCCTCCTCCCCTCCTCCTTGGTCTCTTGCCATAGCTGCTTGCGCCTTGTAGTTCATGTTGTACTAATGGCAGTTATCTTTGTCCACTTTTGCTTCGGTGTCCTCCCTCCTCTTCCAACTTTGATAAACAAAAACTTGATACTGATTCGTTTCGAAGACCGTACAAACCCACCCGAAGACCGTATGACCATCTTAGACGTATACTCACGTCCCTGCGGGAGGATGAAATCAAAATGTATATAGCAGTAGCAACAAAAATTCGAAACGTGGCATGCAAAGATGTAGATCATGATAACAGGAGGTTGGATCAGTTGGTGGGAACCTGGAGTATATCCATCTCGACCGAGTACACCTATATGGAGGTATACATTGCCTAGATATGGGTTTCGACGGGCTTAAAAGAAAATTGGCTCATTCAAACTTAAGTTTAGGGGGGGGGGGGGGAGACACCGAAGCACACCTCATCTTTGTCTCACACCCTCCCTTGTACTCTCTCCGTTTCAAAATATAAGATGTTTTAGCTTTGTGAAAGAGTGTATCTAGACTCTTTTACTGCATAGGTTTGTTAGAACCATCGTGGGATGTGCTAGGCTAGATATAACCGGTAGAACCATCTATGAATAAAACCATTGTTCAGTTTGAGAGAGAACAGAGAGAGATGGGAAGGGGGAGGTGTACCTTCTCCCTGGATCGAGCTACCTGAGCCGTTGGCCATTGCAGATGGGTCAACGGCATGGGCATGGGCGTGGGCAAAGTGGCGGTGGTGGTGAGTCTTCCCGTAGCTAGCGCTAACCCTAGATCATAAGGGATGTAGGTGGGGGAGATTATCTAGGTAGCGGAGAGACAGAAACCATGGCTGCTGGCTCCTCGTAATCAGCGAGAACTAATGCAACCAGAAACATAAACAGGTGGAGAGGAAAAACACATCCCATGCTGGAACGGATCACAGCTGAATCTGGGGATGTCTCCTAGCGCGGCCTAGTATCCATTGCGTCATCACCGGCGTGGCTGATCGCGCGTTCGTTGTCGCTGGCCATGGCGATCAAGTCGCTGCCGCCAGTGTGTGTCCTCCTCGAGCCGCCCGACGTCATCCTCGTCCAGTTCCAATTCTACCTCGTTAAAAGAGCATGTGGGACCCCATGTGTGGTTTTGGTAATTAATGACAATCTCTCTGGACTAATGTTTGCATTAAGTTGCACTTGTAGGAATTTTCCATTGGCATTGCTTGGAGCATGTGTTGGCTTCAAGGTAGAATAAATTAAGAAGAAGCATTGTCCAAGGGCTTTGGGCCTATTGGAATCTTGTAGAAGAAGAAGAATAAATAAAAGAAGATAAGTGTGTCTTGAATAAGTAGATGGAGTTCCTCATGTGTATCTTCAAGACATCATCCAATTGGAGTTAGAAGAAATATTGTGCAAGCTCAAGATGCACCATCTCTATAAGATCTCATGCTTGAAGCTTGCCATCCTCGGTGTTCATGGATCTATGAAGACAAGGTCAAATAATAGGTTTCCCCATGGTGTATGGGGGAGCATGTTTCAAGTCTTCATCAATCTTGCTCAAGGAAGAGCAATCAAGAAAGGTGTCCATCTTGAGAAGGACAAGATCGTCTACATCGAGCTCAACTGGATTGGTCAAGGCAAAGGTATTACCTTGATATGTTTTCCCTTTTGCTGGTCTCATGTTGTTTTTGGGAGACCGAGTTTAGGATAGATAACCGTATTATCAAGAGGGGCTCTCGAGTGAGTAACTTGATCATATCCTTCAAAGAGAGCTCAAACATTTGCATACTTGGCATCATATTCCTTGGTTCTTATCCATGATAGGATTTAGAGCTTGTGTTAATATCCATTACAAGCTCAAGTTCATCGAAAACGGATTTCATATGCATTCTCTATTGCATTTTCGATGTTGGAGGTTTTACCTGTTTGTCTTTTATAGATAGGTTAAATCTTTCATCATTACGTTCTATCCTACCTTTCTAGACTATTATGGTTCCCCGCATATTCTTCTAGAGATTGTTTTCCTCTTCGAAACGAGCCCAAGATCATCAAAATCGGAGTCTGGATGCAAAAGTTATAATTGTTTCGTATCGGTGTTTCTGTCAGTTTTGTGTGGGCTCGAGACTCCCGGGTTCGCACCCCGGAGACTCCGGGGGGGGGGGGGGGGGGGGGGGGGGGGGGGGGGGGGGGGGGGGGGGGGGGGGGGGTGGGGGTGGCGGAGACTCCGGCCCAAATTCTGGCCTAGACTCCGGGGGGTGTACAAAGAGCATCTGGAGGCTTCCGAAGTCCTAGACGGAGTCTGGACCCCGGAGACTCCGGTCCTAGGGGCTGGAGACTCCAGCCCTGAAGGATGGGAACTTTGAGATAAGTGGTCTGCAACGGCTCGTTGTCTTGGGGGGACCTATAAAAGGCCCCCCTTCTTCCCCAAGGGGCCGGTGGCTTGCTTTCTCTCTCCGCCATTGTTTCTACCTTCAAGATCTTGCAAATACTCTCAATCCCTCCCATATTTCTCGAATCTTGTTGGGGGATTTGAAAGAGGAGATCTAGATCTACAACTCCACCAATCCATATCTCCTCTATGTGAGGGGAACATCTTGGGATCTAGATCTTGGGGTTTCTTTTGTGGATTTCCTCTTGTATTCTTCCTCTCTTATTCCCCCAATAGCTTTTGTAGCTTTGGTAGAATTTGAGAGTGAAGGACTTGCCATTGCATTAGGTGCATCGGTTTGAGTTCTCTACGAAGGATTTGGTTGGTGAAATCAAGAAGATTGTCCCTCTTGGGTTCTTGGAACCCTGTATAGTTGTGTGGCCATTGTGGCGTGGTCTTGGGGCCTTCAATTAAGTTGTGGAGCTCTCCCCAAGATAGTGGCCTTGGTGGAAATTATTGGGAGCCTCCAATTAAGTTGTGGAGATTTCCCCAATCTTGTACGGGTTTGGTGACCACCCTCAAGTGTTCCATAGTGGAACGGGTGCTTGCCGCATCGTGGGTGATCGGGAGAATAGGGTGAGGCCTCTTGTGGCGTTGGTGGTTTTAGTACCGCCCACCCCTCCAACGAGACGTACTCCCTTGTTGCGTGGAACTCGGTAAAATATCATCGTCCCCGCATGCCTCGGTTATCTCTATACCTGAGCTCTTTACTTATGCACTTTACATTGTGATAGCCTTCGTGCTCGAAGTAATCTATTATGCTATCACTTTGTTGCTTATCTTGCTTAGCATAAGTTGTTGGTGCACATAGGTTAAACTTAGTATATCTAGGCTTTGTGCTTGACAAAAGAAAACGCTAGTTTTATTCTACCATTGTTAAGCCCATCTCGTAAAAGTTTTAAACCGCCTATTCACCCCCCTCTAGGCGACATCTTTGATCTTTCAATTGGTATCTGAGCGAGGTCTCTCGCTTTTAGGCTTCACCACCTTAGAGTAAAGATGTTGTCTAGTGAAGTAGTGTATGATTCCTTTTATATATTCAATGGCACAAATTATGGTGTTTGGAAATCTCGCATGCTAGATTACTTTTGGAACATTCACCCATCTATTGAGGGAATTCTATATATGGGTTTATTTTCTCCTATGGATCCCCAAACGAATCTTTAGAGGAGAAGATGAACTCTTATATAGATGCTCAAGCTACTAAAATGCTTTGACTTGTTGTGAGCAATGTAGTTATTTCTTCAATCATGCCTTATCGAATTGCTCACGAGATATGGACCAAACTTCAAGACAAATATAAATGGGTCCAACATTATTGAGGATGATTGTATTCCCTCCACCTCCGGCCATGATGAGTTCTCATCTTCTACCACTTCACCTACATGTGATTTTTCACAAGGTAATGATATGGTGAGTGGTGATAGAAATTGCAATAGGGATAATGTGCTTACTATTTGTAATCCTTCATCTCTATCTAGTTGCAATGGTCTATCTTTGGACTCAAACACTTGTAGCACTCAAAACTCCTCATATGCTAGTGTTGGTAGTCCTTGCATATCATGTAGAAATGGCTTGAATAATTCACATGATGATATGCTTGCTTTGTCTTGTTGCCATGGTAAAAATGCTTCTATTTCCTCTAGTTCTTGTATTGCTAACCATGTAGAGGAAAACAAAGATGCTATGGGCCAAAACAATGTTTTGAATGGAGCTACAAATGCAATCTCATCATCACCTTGTTCTGGTTCTCATATATGCCTTATGGCTAAGGGAACAAAGGTAACCTCTTTGGATCCTAGTGTATCTCATGATGATCATGATGTTGATAATGATAATGATAATGATGATGATCATCTAGTTGATTATGATATTGCCTCCATTCGAGAGATGGGAGAGATTGTCTTTCCCGCTCTTCATAGAAATAAAATTTCTTCCTCCAAATTTGTTGAAATCTTGACTTGTGCTATTGAAGGCAAGAAACTTATTGAGGAGCAAGAAAATATTATTTTTCAAAAGAATGAACATGAGCGTGAGTATGCTAACGAGATTGCTTATCTAGAGAGTGATGAGTGCATATTTGCATCATGTTTTATATTATTATTTGGCATTGTAGATATAGGATCTTGGTATTTTACGCCGTTCGCACGCACATTTTATGTCTACTTTCACCAGGATCAGGACAGATGATGGATACAATGGACACAATTCTTGGAGCAGTTGTATTGGGGAGAAAAGGAGTCAAAAACAACGTAAATCGCTTATTTGAGAAATATCAATAACACCAGAAGAAAACTCGAAGCAATCAAAGTATACAGACGGTTTAACGAGCAACTATACGGCGGGAATAAATTTTCCGGCTGTATAGTTCCTGCCGTATAGTTGGCGCCGCCACCGCATCCTCAAATAGTTTCACCCTGTGCAACTGGATTAGAGAGACGACATACAGAACAACCAAAAATCGCTGAAACCTCACCTCCAGAAGGCATTTGGAGGGGAAAATCGTCCACCGGGGATCCATCTTCGCCCTGCGCAGATCCGGGAGGCTAAGGCATCGATCTTCATCGTTAACCGCTGCATCACCACCATATCCATCCATCCCATCTACATCTTGTCTAGATCTTGTTGTAATTCCCGTACTCGTCAGTCTATGATAGATTCCATTGTTATTGCCATGATGTTGATTGCCTCCATGTCTGAGTAGATCATTAGTTTTTGGGGAGATGGAGAAACCCTAGTATGAAATTGAAATAATATAAAGTTTATTATGATATTCATCGTTGTGACCATGTGTTAGATTGTCTTCATCTTGATGTTGAGAGAAGTCAACCTCTCAATATTTTCCTCTCATGGGGACTTGATGGAGGGAACTACTTGTTGGTAGACGGAGGTGTGTTAGCACTTATAGTGACTATAAAGCTGTTGGCACCCCTTCCATATCAACTTGGAACTCACAGAACCATATCCATGCCATGGGATACGTCCTACGGGATTAAGTCCATTAATAGCGTAGTAATTCAATTGATGTCAATTGTTGACTGTTGTGGTTATGTGGATAATGTGAGCAGCAGTTGTTGCCTATTTGTCAAAATACAGAGTTCCTCCCACACATACATAGTTGAGAATGTTCATGATAATAATATTTATTTTAGCTCTTTATAATGCTAGTGGTGTATCCGCTACTCCCTGAGAACGCTTCTTCCCTATTACAGTTCCAAATCTCTTTTACATACACGATACTTACTTTCTGTGTTTAGTTATCTTACTTTACTTATTGTTCTCTTATACCAAAACCCTAAAAACACCTTTTTACACAATACTTGCATTTTATCTTGTTACTTAGAACTTTATTTAGCATTTATATTACAATATTTAATTCAAGAGTTATTAGACTTCAAACTCCTGCTCCCTGTGGGATCAATATCTTTATTTCGAAACTATCTACAAACGATCTCTGCACTTACAGTCATCAAGATATTTTCTGGCGTCATTGCCGGGGAGCTAAGCGTTGTAAGTCTTTTAGTTTTTGATTTTTTTTCTTTCTAAGTTTTGTTTTGAGTTACAGGTTTCCACCAACATGATGGAGTTTGAGCATATGGCTAGTGCTAACCCACTTAGCCACTTTGGAAGCCTTATGATATTAATAAAAGAGACAACTCCAACAAGAAGACAAGGATGTTTGAAATAAATCCTCTATTACTTGGTATTCTACACAAGAAGCAATTTACTGGAGATGAAGAAGATCCTGATCCTTATGAGAACATTGCATGCTTCAAAGATATATATGGCACTTTCCAATTAACGGGATATATTGCTAATGAGGTAAGGGTTAAACTTTTTAGTCAGACTTTGACTAGTACAACTCTCTCATGGTACAGATCTCTACCCCCAGAAGCCACTACTACTTGGGATAATTTAGCCTATGAGTTTCTAGCAAAATATTATCCATTATCAAAATCTTTTGGAATCAGGCGTCTTATAATTACTTGGAGGAACCATCCTAATGAAGGACTAGTAACATCTTATATCAGATTTAAAGATTTACTTCATCTATGTCCTCATCATGATTTGCCTGAATGGTATTTATTGCATATTTTTATGGCGATTTAATTGAACCTAATAAAATTGAACTAGACTCTTTCGCGCAAGGATCCTTTATGAATCTTCCCATAACAATAGCTTGGGCTTTACTTAATAGAATTTGTGATCATAGAGTTTCATGGAAATTTGGTCTAGGAAGCGAAGGAGGCATAGAAATAGATTATGATTGTATTCATGACTATAATAAAAAGGGCCATGTTAAATAATTATCTAAAGAACTTTATCTAGACTCAGATCTTATGTTGCAAGTTGTAAAAGCTTTTACAGAACACATCAAAGCTCCAAAAGAGGGTTTGGTCAAGTATGATCCGCCACCCGAACCTGAGAAGAAAAGATATGTTAAAGCAACACTTGCCTCCTTAGAACCAGCAAATGAGATACCTTCCCCTAACACTGCACATAAGCATATTTTTGAATATGAGCAGGTAAAAGCAGTACATAAGAAGAAGGAAGAGGAAAGGAAGCCAAAATTCGAGGAACATCTGGAAGAAACCAAAGATGAAGAGGTAACCAAGGAAGCAATTATGGCTATGTATGCACATTGTAACATAGTTGAACTCGATGAAGAGACTTTCGTATTGGTTGAAGGTAAAACAAAGGTAAAAGATGTGGGTAAGCCTATTCTTCCCTACATATTTAAGGAAACCTCCCATCATGGTTTATGTGATCTTGGCTCCGAAGTTAATGTAATATCTTATGATTTCTGTTTAGAAATAAAAGAAGAAATAGAACCGGCTACAATTGAAAATACTAATATGATAATCATGTTAGCCAACAAAACTCTTAGAATTCCAATGGGAGTAGTTGAAGATGCAACTGTCACAATTGGCAAAAAAACATTCCTATCGATTTTGTAGTTGTTGATATGCCAACTGACACTCTTTGCCCAATTATATTTGGAAGAAACTTTTTGAGTGATGTAGGTGCCAATGTTGATTTCAAAAAGGATATTATGTCTCTTAAGCTTGGGGGAGCGGAAAAAGGATTCCACTTTTCCAAATTTAAAGACAAACCTCCACAAATACAAGGAGAAGATAATGATAAGACTATTGAGGAAATGGCAGCTCTCTTCTTTAGTAACCAAGAAGAAATAGATGAAGACTTAAATTATGAAGAAATAGTTATGGAGGACAAGTCCCTGGAAGAACTAGAACATGAATTCGATTCACTTCCCATTATAGGGCCTCCAAATAATGAGGCTTTCGAAGAGCTATAAAAGAGAGGGAACGAGGAATTACCACCCCCAGAGTTAAAGACTCTACCAGATAATCTTAAATACAGATTTTTAGATGATACAAATAAATTTCCTGTTATTATTAGTGCTAAACTTCCAAGGGATGAAGAAGAAGAACTCATGAAAATACTTAAGGACCATCACAAGGCCTTTGGGTACTCAATGGATGATTTGAAGGGCATTAGTCCCATGATAACCGTCCATCGGATATTCATGGAGGAAGGTGCTAAACCAATTGCAGAATTTAATAGGCGGCTGAAGCTCGAAATGAAGGAAGTGGTAAGAAAATAAATAGTATGCCTATTGGACGCAGGTATAATCTATCCTATAAAAGAAAGTGAATGGGTAAGTCTTGTTCATTGTGTCCCTAAGAAGGGCGGTTTTACCATTGTTCATAATGAAAACAATGAATTGATACCTACTAGAACTATTGTTGGACATAGGATGTGTATAAATTTCAGGAAATTGAATAAATAAACTAGGAAAGATCACTATCCTTTATCATTCATAGATCAAACTTTAGAGAGGTTAGCAAACCACACTCATTTTTGCTACGTGGATGGATACTCTGGTTTTTCTCAAATAGCTGTTCATCCTGATGACCAACTTAAATCAACTTTCATTAGTCCTTATGGTTTACATGCTTACCGACGTATGCCTTTTGTTTTATGTAATACTCCGGCTACTTTTCAAATATGCATGACTGCTATTTTTGCAGATTTTATAGAACTGGTAATAGAAGTATTTATGGATGACTTTTCTGTCTATGGAACTTCCTTTACTAGTTGCTTGGATAATCTCAAAAGAGTTTTGCAGCGTTGCGAAGAGACCAATCTTGTTCTAAACTGGGAGAAGTGCCATTTTATGGTCAAAGAAGGTATAGTCCTTGGACATAAGGTATCAGATAAGGGAATTGAAGTGGATAGAGCTAAGGTTGAAGCCATAGAGAGAATGCCACAACCTAGGGATATAAAAGGTATAAGAAGTTCCCTTGGTCATGTGGGTTTTTATAGAAGGTTCATTAGAAATTTCTCTGGAATATCTAAACCTTTGACTAACCTTCTGCAAAAGGGAGTAAGATTTAATTTTGATGATAAATGTCTTGTAGCCTTTGATAAACTTAAATATGCTATATCCCATGCTCCTATCATTAAACGACCTATCTGGCATATAACTTTTGACTTAATAAGTGAAGCTAGTGATGATGCTGTAGGAGTAACTCTAGGACAACATATAGGTCGTAGATCTAATATTATACATCATGCTAGTAGAACTCTTAATAGTGCTCAAAAGAATTATCCTAAGGAAGAAAGGGAACTTTTTGCCGTATTTTTCTCTTGTGATAAATTTTGTTCTTACATAGTTGATGCAAAAGTAAGAGTTCATATGGATCATGATGGTTTAAGAGAACTCCTTGAGAGGAAAAATCATAAGCCAAGACTGATCCATTGGATCCTTTTACTTCAAGAATTTGAGTTGCAGATTATGCAAAGGCAAGAAATAAAGATGTTGGATGCAGTGTCCATATTTTCCCAGCAAGACACTAATCTTATTGAGAGGAACTTTAGTCCTGGTGATTTTCGCTTACGAGAATTATTAAATGAACTAAGGTCAATTTCTCCAAAAGAGAAGAAGCCTTTATTGTTGGAGGATCCTGTCATCCCCGACTAAGTAAACGGTAAGTGCAAGGTAAGTATTCTTACTCAAATAAGTGATTTATTTTCACAGGTTTTACTTCTGGAATTTTTGCCTTTGAATTCCTCGTGTTTTTCTCAAGTTTCTGAAGGTTTTTACCAACTATACGGGCGAAACTTTATGACCGGAGAAATATCTCCCGCTGTATAGTTTGTTGTTAAACCCTCTGTATCTTCTTCGTGAAATTGTTTTCGATGTCTGGATCTGTACGGTCATAACTATACGACTAGAGATAAAAATCCGGCCATATAGTTGGTCGTTGAACTCTCAAACACTTTCGATTTTTGATGTTTGTATCTATATGGTCGCAACTATACGACCGGAGATAAAATTCTGGTCGTATAGTTGGTCGTTAAACTCTCAGACATTTTCGTTTGCTTTTTCGCTTTTCCCTCGATAAAAAAAAGGTACTATCGGTTCCGAGTCGTAACTGAATCGACCTGGACTCGAGATATTTGGAACTATCTGCCTGAAACCAACTATACGGCCAGAGCTATACGAGCCGTGCCCATATAGTTGGTCGTTACGCATAAGGACTCCTCCAAATCCGCGATTTCTTTCCATGTTTCGTTAAGATTCTTTTCTTGGTCGAGAATTTGGTGTTTCTCGCGAGTTTTACCGACCTCTGACCCCTCCTTATATACTGCCATTGTCTCTCTGTAATCATAATCTCCACAAACCAATCCATCTCTTATTCACACGCGAGGACAAGCAACCAAGGGACAGAAGCCAAGAAGAAAGGTTCCTATGGAGATCGGGAGCAATAGCAAGCAAGGCAAGGAGATCAAGATTGTCCCTATGGAGTTTCTCGACGCCAACAATGCACGCCACAAGAGGGAGTTGAAGGCCCTCGAGCTTAGGATTGAAGAGAGGGGCAAGGAGACACTAGGGACACCCAAACATCTTCGGTTGCTGCGACTTTATCTTGATAAACTTGATGAAGATTTTAAGCAGACAACAAAAGCAGGTTTTTCGATGAGTCTTCAGGCGATACAAACCCTTCAAGATAACAATGAGTTCATTAAAGAACAAGTGAAAGTTCTGGAGAGGAATAATCATTTCTACAAGATGCGTGATAAAAAATTAGAAGCTGTTAATCAATCCCTCTGTCTCAGGCTAGCCCGTGAGGAGAAGATACCGTGTGCCATGGTGCCACAGTGATCTACAATAAGGGATTATTTGATCCCACCTAGCTTGATTCCAAGCTTGGGGAGATCTTTAAGACCTTGTAATCTATCTTATAAGTTTTACATCACTATTTTAGTTTTGCATTAGATCAAATTAGAAATAAAGTTTGCATCATTAGAATTCCCTTCAGGAATAATCGATCCCTTTTATGAAATTCTGAGTTTATTATCATATATGGAGAAATATTGAGTTTGTGCTTGTCTTATTGGATATATGAATGGCTTGAGTATAATTTTACTTGCACTTGATGATAGAAATAGGAGTCTTCCACACCATTGGTATTAGTGGAACATACAAAGATAATTTGGTCAATATGTTGTAAGTCTACGGTTTGATTTACAAAGAAAAAAATCTAATCAGTTAAGTTGAAAAAGAAACCTTGAACAAAGGAAAATAAAAAGTGCTATCAAATTAGAGTGAGATCAAGACGAGGTAGAATCTTCAGGCTATAAAGGTTGCTTCATATGCAATTGGAATTTGGTCATTGAGATTGTTAAACTTTGAATTCTTACATGAAGTGGAATGTATGGCTAGCTCCTTTGCACAACACTTAAACAAAAGTGTAAGAATATATACAAAAGTAAATAAAAGGAAGAAGAGAAAGAGTGAATGTGCAAAGAGCAAATAGGCATACACCACTATATTGTAGTATGATAAAGAAGCATTTGAGATTTTAAATCCCAAGTGAAAATGTTAATCCAAAAACACTTGGGACTACCTTGCTAACTCATTCAGTTGAACCGGATACCTTTACATTATGTTGAGATTCATCTTTTGTGAACAGTTGATCACAAAGGTGTGGAAGCCTGCTAATACTATTTAGATGGTTCGAGTAAGGTACTATTCATGAACTTATTCCCATGTATCATATATGATAAACAAATGCTGCAACTGTTTCATTTATTTTATCGACTCAGCTTCATGAATATGAGGATCACATCCATTAAGCTAAACTTGCTCGGGACGAGCAAGAGTCTAAGCTTGGGGAAGTTGATGAGTGCATATTTGCATCATGTTTTATATTGTTATTTTGCACTGTAGATATAGGATCTTGGTATTTTACGGTGTTCGCGCGCACATTTTATGTCTATTTTCACCAGGATCACGACATAAGATGGATACAATGGACACAATTCTTGGAGCAATTGTATTGGGGGAGAAAAGGAGTCAAAAACAACGTAAATACTTATTTGGGAAATATCAATAACACCAGAAGAAAATCCGAAGCAATCAAAGTATACAGACGGTTTAACGACCAACTATACGATGGGAATAAATTTTCCCGCCGTATAGTTGGCGCCGCCACCGCCTCCTCAAATAGTTTCACCCCGTGTAAGTGGATCGGAGAGACGACATACAGAACAACCAGAAATCGTTGAAACCTGACCTCCGGAAGGCATTTGGAGGGGGAACTCATCCACCGGGGATCCATCTTTGCCCTACGAAGATCCAGGAGGCTAAGGCATCGATCTTCATCGTTAACCGCTACATCACCACCATCTCCATCCATCCCATCTACATATTGTCTAGATCTTGTTGTAATTCCCGTACTCGTTGTGGATTTATACAAGTACTATTCATCTATGATAGATTCCATTGTTATTGCCATGATGTTGATTGCCTCCATGTCTGAGTAGATCATTAGTTCTTGGGGAGATGGAGAAACCCTAGTATGAAATTGAAATCATATAAAGTTTATTATGATATTCATCGCTGTGACCATGTGTTAGATTGTCTTCATCTTGATGTTGAGAGAAGTCAACCTCTCAATATTTGCCTCTCATGGGGACTTGATGGAGGGAACTACTTGTTGGTAGACGGAGGTGTGTTAGCACTTACAGTGACTATAAAGCTGTTGGCACCCCTTACGTATCAACTTGGGAACCAAGGAAACTGACGGAACACTATCCATGACATGGGATATGTCCTACGAGATTAAGTCCCTTAATAGCACAGTAATTCGATTGATGTCGATTGTTGACTTATGTGGTTATGAGGATGATGTGATCAGTGGTTGCTGCCTATTTGTCCAAATACGGAGTTCCTCCCACACATACATAGTTCTGAATGTTCATGATAATAATATTTATTTTAGCTCTTTATAATGCTAGTGGTGTATCCGCTACTCCCATGAGAACGCTTCTTCCCTATTGCAGTTCCAAATCTCTTTTACATACGTGATACTTACTTTCTGTGTTTAGTTATTTTACTTTACTTATTGTTCTCTTATACCAAAAACCCCAAAACACCTTTTTACACAACACTTGCATTTTATCTTATTACTTAGAACTTTATTTAGCATTTCTATTGCAATATTTACTTCAAGAGTTATTAGACTTCAGACTCCTGCTCCCTGTGGGATCGATATCTTTATTTCGAAACTAGCTACAAATGATATGTGCACTTGCAGTCATCAAAGAGCTCCCTTGAAGAAGAACAAACCACCAAAGAATCTCTTGAGGATACCTTTGCTCTAGCACTATCTAGAGTAAAGGAAAACCATGATAGAGAACTTGTGATGTTTGCAAGTGCATAGATCGTTTGTAGCTAGTTTCGAAGTATAGATGTCGATCCCACATGGAGCCCAAAGGTAAGTATTTATGGGTGAAGTCTCTGACACACCCAAAGTTGTCACAGGTCTTCGAGTGAATTAACTGCAAGTGTTGAAATAAGAATGGGGTTTTGATTAAATGAGATGTATTTAAATAGAACTAAAATGTAAACTTTACAAATATAAAGCATAAAAGTAAAGAACGACTTTCTTGTTTGTTGTTTCCTTCAGATGGCAAAAGAAGGCGCGGGGAGATTTAGTTCATGGTGATAGTGACTGTGCCAGGTAGATGAATGATAAATGTAACCATTATAATCTTATAAATATATGTGTAGGCGAGCAACTCATAATTAGCCGGAACTCCTCTTGGTAGATTTCATCTCAACTTCAATAATCCTACTAGCCTGTTACCAAAACCTTGGTCAGACACTAGACGATTAAGACCCTTCAGTTTGCTTAGCGATTAAACTCCTTGGACTAATGCAATAAGCATAGTGGTTCCTCGTTATCCTCGAGTCTACTAGTTTTGCATTGATATCCCCATGTCACCCGGGGGTCACCGGTACACTAACGAACAAGATCTTATCAATGTAGAACAAAGCATCATGTTGTTTGGGCCCTTAATTGGACAACAAGCATTAGGCATCCCACAGATAGTCAAGCACACATAATATAGTAATTAGAATTAATCACAAACTAATGGAAAATATATGAAGGCACATCACATCTCACCAATCCCCTACATCTCCCACGCCCAAGGGAATTACTCACACATGAGAGAAGAATGGATCATCAATATAATCAAATAAAGGGAATTCTTCTTTGTATTACCGTGGAGATCCACAATAAGAATAGAAAAATATCCAACACAATTCAAGATGGGAAGAAACAATCTCAAACCCTAGTCTTGCAAGGTGGATATCCCTCTCTCTCTAGTACAAGTAGTGGCTACAGGGGTGTATTGGCTAGGAGGTCGAAGATCGTGGAGCGAGATGAAGAACATCTTCCCCTTCTTCTCTGGATCTCTTCTTTCTCCCTTATGGATGGTATGGCGACTGCTGCGTTGTGTTTTCGTCCTTGGTCCCTTCACGGAAGTTATCCCTTTTGACAAGACAGAGGCGGCGACAACTATACAGCCAAAAAATATTCCTGCCATATAGTTGCTCGTTAAAGCTTCTGTGAGTTCCCCTCGAGTGCTTCCAAAGAGATACTTGCTTGTTTTCTCCAGAATATTGTGTTTCTCTAGTAAAAACCTTCTGTTGATATTCAGAACCTAAAACACACATTAAAAACCAAGTTTTCTTTGCTACCAAAGTATTAGCGTTAGGTAAAGCTAGAAAACGATCAAATCCGGGAGAAAACCATCAATAAAAAGCCATAAAAAATGTGTCAAATATCACAGCTATCAACTCCCCCAAGCTTAGATGTTGCTCGCCCTCAAGTGACAAGGAAATAAGGAAGAATGGCGGATATTCGAATCTGAAAATAAAGGAACTCACAAGTTTGAATTGGTGTCAAATTCTTTCACAATCCCTGCAATCTTAAATATGATCATACAAGTTCACAAGATTGCACTGAGTCCACTTCCTAACCACGTATATCTTGTTAGCAAATAAATCATATGCCCAAGCAAGTGTCGAAATTTTTAGCTAGGAAAGTGAGACAGATTCTTTTGGTGTCTCTCTTCGTTGAGAGATGAAAACTTTTTGTTCTTATTTGTTTAATCAATTAAAATTACTCAAGTTGGCATCAAAATATTTAATTTAAGAACAACTCATCTACTCCCATGTCAAAATTTCAAGACTCTCAAAGCACCTTTTTCTTTCTTTTGTCTTTAAAAAACATCAGCTCTTTCATAGAGAAATCATGCCACTATTTTTAACATGTTAATTGGGGCTGTGTTGTGCACTCATTATGATGCCAATAAATGATGTTGAGCAATAATGGGCTAGAGGAGTACTACAACTTCACTTGGAATGTGAAACCATGAGGAGACTAAATTTTTTACCCGTCATAGCATTGCTGCTACAGACGTTTACATAACTCAATAGCCGAAATCAAGTGGTTTCCCACATTTAGATCGTTCATTGGCCAGCAGAGTTAATAGTTCCCCATGGAGCACGATAGAGTTGTAATGACATGCGTAAAGTAGTATCTTACGGTAATTATTAGAAAAGGTAGTGGCATAATTTCTACTACTTTGAAGAATCCATTTAATCCAATAATTTCAATCAAGGGTACTATCGAGTCTTTTTATATTAAGCTTAAATGGTATGGAGTAGTTCTAAAATCAAATTCTTTGAGCTAAGCATGGACACAAGTCATCTTTCAGATGCTTTCTCTGGTTGTAAAAATGTGGGAAGTATTTTTAACCAAGTTCATTGCTCAATGTTTTGAAGCTAAAAAGAAGACACTAGCAAAGTAATAGAATTTGTAGGATAACAAGCTAAGTCGGGAGTGACTCTAGTGCAAGCAAGTAAATAATTGTAGGATCAATTTAAGGTTGCAAATAGGGTGATGAAAGGAATGGGATACCTCCTCTTGCTTGCTTCGTTCTCGTATTTGAGTCGTTCCCCTTCTATATTTCCTTATTACCAAGTCACCTGAAATTAAGCAATCTCCGAGAGAAACAAAGAAACAAACTTGCAAATAAAGTTACAATTAATTTTTTTGTATTTTCGGTTTAGACATGCAAAGCTGAAAATAAACATGCAAATTTGAAGAAATAAAATAAATGAAAAGAAGAAATAAAAATATGAATGCAAAGTTTGGAGGTTTTCAAACCTCCCCCAAGCTTAGGCTATTGCCAGGCTCGGTTGTTGCCATCATTTAGCGGCTGGTGTGAATACTGCTGATAGTAGTCAGGGAAGTGGGTCATGAAGTGACTGAAGTTGTGAGTTAAAGTACTCACATCTTCATTCACTTCCTGAAGAGTATGGTCGATCTCCCCAATGTGATGGTTGAGCTGCTGGAATTCCTAATAGGGGACGTAGATGTACCCCTACTGTGGCTGGTTGGGCCACAGGTCCCACACTCCCCCTTGCTGCTGCTATTGTCCCTCCCAAGAAGGGTTGTGCCCCTGCTCTTCCTCCTGCTCATCCTCATCCTACTATCCTCCTTCTTCATCTTATTCTTCATCGAGCTGGAGTTCGGCCATGATCCCCATCACTTGGTCCTTGGTGAGGATCCTAGTGTTCTTATCCATAATTGAGAAGGATTGGGGGCAGGGCAACTGAACATGCTCACCCTGTGCATCTCCAAGATAACTGAATTGATATGCTCGGAGCCTCCGGTTAGCATGGTAAACACCAAGGAAGCCACAATAGTCAAATACTTGACGTCCATGAGTTTGGAGCTATCAATAGGTTCCATAATAGGTAGTATAATATTTAATGCATGGGCAAGGTGGGTTACCAATCCACCAATGCGAATATCACCTTCGGTCTTGTTGCCTTAGTGGCGAAGGTGCTGGATGAGTAGAGTTGAAGGATTGGGGCTTTGCGGTGAAGTGGGGAAGAGAGCCTTGGTGATCATTGCCATGTCCGCATTGGCCATGGAACCGATGTCACCTCTTCCCAGTAGTGTGTTAGCGAGGAACAAAGCATAGTAGCGGATGGTTGGGTTCTGAATGGTAGACATCTTCTTCTAGTAAAATTTCCTGCCACCATTAACAGAAATAATCCCCCAAGTCTCTCCACTTGTGACTCTATAGAGGTTAGTAACAATAGGCTCCCCAACACGAGGGAAGCTGGAAGGATTGTAAAATTGTTCGAAATTTATTTCATAGTGTTGCCGATTCATGGTGAAGCTTATCGTGCACATATTACCTTTGTCCCTGTGGTCATCGTAGAAGGAGGCAAGGAACTCATGGGTAAGCTCGGTGTAGGTATCGTGGCTTGCGAAGCCAAGTACCGCCAACTCCGCCCTGTTGCACATGAGGTCAAAGCCCGCCTTCAACCCTGCCGCGGTGAGAAAGTTGTGGTCGGCCCAACGCGTGGGCAACACCCTCCTCGATGAGACAATGTCCAACTTGGAGTTACGCGAGGCTTGGGACCCCGAGCTCGAGCCCTCACCCTGTTGGCGCTTTCTCGAACGAAAGAGTTTACCGATTTTGTTCATCGTGATGCACGATCTATTGATTCCACTACAAGAAAAGTTGGCTTTTACAACGGATGATTTTCATGGTTGAAGGCCTTTTTTCTTGGCCAAAGAATCTTTCGCGACGGATGGCCTTCGTGGTAAAATCCCCATCACAAATGAATTAACCACGGTTTTTTTCGACCGTGGCGGACCGCACCCTTCAGCCACAAAAACTTGTTACGTCATAGATCTGTTCGCCAGCTGCGCTGACTGCTGACGTCATGCAAACTGCCAGGTGGCAGCCGCCGTTAGTGTCCGGTTACCGCTGTTAACGACCATAGAAATCGTGGCAACAACCATGCCCAACCAAGGCCTGCTAAATACTAACTGGGCCGGCCCATCAGGGGATCCCAATAAGAAGATATTCCGTTACTATTTTGTCCTACACTGTTTTAAATAGGCCCAAAAAATGCAGCCAACAGCGGCCCACGAACTTTCAAGCATGATTCTATTTCGACCTATAGAAGGCCCATGTTGGTCCAACACTGTGCGACCCATTAGCATCCTGCGCCAAGTCACTCCTGTAAACATAAGGCTAGCGGTCAGCCCATCACTGTTATTGCAGCCCATCGTCGACCGCCTACTAACGACCCTTCTCTGAGATGGTCTGTTACTGTTATGGCTTTTTACTATTCTGGCCTTTTACTGTTCTGGTCTTTAGTTGTTCAGGCCCACAAACGGCCCTTTACTGTTCTAGCCTGGTAAATTTGTCGGCCTGTTACTACCCTCGTCCGGAAATTTCTCGGCCCGTACTGTTCAGGCTCGTCACTGTTCTGGACTTTTACTGTTGCGGTCCTTTACTAATGTGGCCTGCTACTATTTTGGCCTATTACTGTTCTGTGATTTTTGCAGTTTCTTGCCTGTTACTGTAATGGGTTGTTTCTGTTCTGGCCTGCTACTGTTCCGGCATGTTACTGTTATGGCCTCTTACTATTACGACTTGTTACTATTATGGCCTGTCAGGCCTATTACATTTACGGCCTGTTTGTTGGAAATATGCCCTAGAGAGAAATAGTAATAAGGACTATTATCATATTTCATATATTTTATGATTAAGTTTTATATCATGCTATAACTGTATTGAGTGGAAACATCAATACACGTGTGATATACAAACAACCAGGGGTTCCTAGTGAAACTCTAGTCACTGGTTCATTGGTCAACAGATGATCATGTTTCCTGATCATGTGGCATTTATGCCAGTTGGAAATGGAGTCAACTCATTCTTCGAATGAGATGATGAACCAATACCCAACCTAAACATCATGACCCGATCATGTCACGAAGTTGAAGTTATGATGATTAGAAATGGATCCTCGTAGACTATTCCTTAGATCGTGAGGCTATATCAAGCACTATCTCCCGAGAGTGCTTAGATAGCATCAAGCGCCACTTGGTAATACAGTGGTTATAAAGGTGTGTTCAGGTACTCGGAGGAAACCGTAGAGGCAATATATGTCAAGAGCGGGATTTGTCCGTCCATGTGACGGAAAGATACTCAAGGGCCCACTCAGAGAAGTTATATCCAATAGTTGCGCAGTGTGTGATTTGATCACAAGGATATCACTTGTCGGAACGAGTCAAGTAGCATTGTTCAGTAACGAGATTGAACATGACATGGTGATGTCATTGATTAGATCTCGGGCAATTCAAGTATCGAGAGCCAAAGGGAATAAGACACGGCTCTCCCGGTTCAAACGACAAAAGATCTTCGTGGAACGCATAGGGGTCACATGGCCATCTAGGTCCCTCTGTCGATCATTGGTGCGGGAGTGTCCCGACCATGTCTGGAGTGTTCCCGAACCGTGGGGTATCACACTTAAGGGCTTGATGATGCTTAGAGAGTGTTTATAGGATCGGTAGAATCACCGAAGAATAGTAGAGAGAAAACCCGAAGGGTTTCGGTAAGTCCGGAGGATGTCCGGAGTGGAGGTGGAAGTGTTCCATAGCCACGGAGGTTAAATAATATGTGAATGAATGTAAATATTGATTTAATCATTTATTCACAATTATTTAATAAAGAGAAAATCAATTTAAAAGGTCAAAAGGCTTAATGGGCCAATTCCCAGAGGGGAGAGGGCCCATTAGGGAAAGGAGAGAGGGAGAAGGGGCAAGGGGGTGGCCGGCTAGGCCTAGCCCCCCCCCCCCCCGCGCGGGTCCCACTAGGGCTGGCCGGCGGCTAGCCCTCCCCCTCCTCTCCTTTTGTCCACCCCGGGACTTTGAGGGAGGTAGTACCTCCCCTCCCCCTATATATAGTGGGGGTAGTTGGCCAGATAAATACACCCAATAATAAAAAAAGGTCTTCTCACTTTTGGGAGGACCTCTAATTGATATTTTCTCTCTCTCCCTCTCTCTCTCGTGACTGTGGTCCCAAGTTCGGACTGCGCGAACGAGAGACATCTTCACCGCGGAGCACCGTCGCGCTGCGGGATTCAGATCCAGGAGCTCTACTTCCGCAACTGCTGCTGGGTCGGGGAAGCGGGAGTCATTGTCAGGCACCAGGTGTGTGTAACTCCCTGTGAGGTGTCGCACTTGAGGCACTCAAGTCGTTGGATCCAAGGGAGCGCGAGGACTTCATCACGACCTTGAGGTCGGCTTTGGCTCGTCTACATCAACCACGCTCTCCTGAGCGTTGACAACGCTTTTCGGTCTTCAAGGTTAAGTTCGCGAAAAGCCCCTCCCGTTACGGTATTACTAATATATAGGTCCTGGCAGCATCAGGTGTTCAGGGGCATAGGGTAAAATTTTATTGTTTTCATGCGCGGAACCCCAACAGTGGTATCGGAGCTAGATCTATGCGTAGTAATGCTAGTACGGGTAGAACACACGAGATGTAGCGTGTGGGCGTTGATCTTTTAGTAGTTACCCTCCCACGTGTACTTGTGTATACCGCAGTAATGCTTGATGAAGCGGCCCCAACCGACTTTACGTGTTCGTTTGTGAGACTGGTCCACGCTTGACATACGGCTTGTACCGTATAAAGTGGCTTAGGGGGGGTGTCTGTCTCTCTCGCATTAGTTGGTATACCATTTGCAATGGAGGGCCCCGAAAGGGGTGTAGTAGAGACAACTAGTTGATCAGCTTTGTGCTGAAAGTTCGTAGGTAAGAACGGTTCTTGTGCAAAAGCCCATTCAGCTACGTAAAATATGCAAATATAAAGTAGAGGCATCTAACTTTGTTTTGCAGGGGGCCGTTGCTTTGTGATATGGTTGTGGAAAAGGTAAAGTGATTACCTTATGTTACATAGTAGTAGATAGTCACGGAGGTGATAGACTACCATGCCGGAATGACACCGGTACCCTGGTGTCTACGGCGCCGGAACCCTGGTGCCGGAATCCGGTGACGACGGATGGAAATCACGACGTGAAGGACCATATCACATCACATTTACATTCAATGTTATTGTTTGTATATCTTATTGTGTGCTAGTATTAGATACTCGACGGTAGCCTAATAAGATGATCCCTGTTAAAAATACCAACGATTGTGTTCCCCCTTAGTGTGCACCACCAAGAAAGTTCTTCGGTATGAGGCGATCCATGGTACAGGCATGGGTGTCAGACATATCTATGTTCGCATATAGTGGGTGTAAGCCATGTTGCACAACAAATACACTAAGGTTGAGTTGGCGAGCCTAGCATGTGCAGACATGGCCTCGGAACACGGATGGTCAAAAGATCGAGCACGAGTCGCATGAATGATGTGACCGACATTTAGCGTTCACCCTTGAACCCACATTGATGGCCATGACGATCGGGGGAGATGTGGCTAATAGGGGTCGTGTTATCACTAGGAACCCTTATGGGGATAGGTGTTTCTGAGTGGAGTTATTATTAACTCATTTAATTATAAACTTAGTCTAAATTCCTTTTGCAATTATAAATGTAGAGATGGCTCACCGTGAAGCTTACTTTGTCATTGAGGAATGGGTAAAGGGTGAGAAACTTAGACTTGATGGATCCAACTTCCCTAGTTGGCTTGTGCGCCTGAATGATCTCCTTACTAGGAATCATGTGGTAGACTACATACACCGCACGATGGATTTGACTGAGCTAGACCACTATGAGACCCCACAAGAGCTGGCAGACCGCTACTATCGTCAAGAGATGTCCACCTACATTCAGATAATAATGCGTTACAGGATGGTGGATGTCCACCTACATTCACCTACTATCGTCAAGAGATGTCCACCATTGAATAGATGCCCACCTACATTCAGATATTCAATGGTGGATCAGCTGAGAGCAGAGTTCATAGGCCATGTGCGCATATGGAAGCACGAGCTGCTTGGAGAGTTCCTTTCCATACAGATGGAGGAGCATACATGTCTGAAGGATCACTTGGAGCGCATGCTTGATGCACACATGAGACTGGTTCACTTCATGGATTACTGGATGGATGATCCGCTTGCGGTAGGCGTACTGCTTCGATCGTTGATTCCTAGCTACGAAGGACATGTCCGGAGTAGCATCATGAGTGGTGATACGGAAACATTGGATTTCCAAGAGTTCATATTACGTTTCACGAACGTAAAGGTTGAACCAATCACCGGAGAGGTCATCGATGACAAAGGTATATATTTGATATACAATTTTATAAATGTTATAATCTTGCAAACACATTTGAAGTGTTAAGTATATTTGATACTTGTTCTGTTTTGCTGAAAACAGGTCCTTCTGCATGAGGGGTGCTTGCTGGAGAGGAGGTGACGTTGCATGTTGACGGCGAGCATGATGATGATGGCCAACGATGCTCTCGCTCGACATTTATCATTTACTTTATGTTTTGGATAGTTATTGTAATCAAAATATTCTAAACTCCTTTAGTGTGTCTCACACTTTGTGAGACGGTTATTCATATGACTTTGTAACAAACAATTGTTCTACTTTTATGAATGATTTCTATTTGTGTTCATATCTTGTTTGATTATATGTGAACTATCCTTGTCATTTGAAACTAATTGATAATACATGAACATTTGTAAAATATTGAAATGCCTTAAAGTACCCAACTTAAATGATATTCATTACTGAATGAAAACCATTTTTAAATTCAAAGTTATGTTGATAATATGTGAAAGACATTCGATTTCTTGTCACATATAAATCATGCCTAAGTTCGGCAAAATAACTTGAACACCGTGTATTATTTGAATACGAAGTGTTTAATGAATTGTTAAAAGTAGATACATATTCGATGTATTGTGTTTTAACGAAAATGGTAATTATCATTATATAATTGTTTAAAGTGTAAAGAAGTTTACCAAAGGAAACATGAATATGAAACTATTTGATTTGATCAAAGTGTTTCATCAACAAAGGGTATAAATATAAAAGAGAATCTAATTACTATGATTTGATCAATAGTAATGAAATTCAACTTTATAAGATTGGCATAAAAGAAATTGTGAAATGCAAAGAGTTTTGAAACGTCAAAATGCAAAGCATCACAATGTGATATTAGATATCAAAGTGGGTAAATAGATGGCACCAAATAAATCGTTGTAGTGTAGATGTAGAGACCATTAGTTAAGAAATAGTTAGCACTCAATTAGAATATATAGTGAACCATTTGAATTCGTGAAAGCGGCTCCTTATCTAGTATGGATCGTCGTAAAAGTTTTGGGGTTGTTCGATATAACCAAAACAATAGCGAATAAGTCCTTGTAGAGTATTCATTGGAAACTTTGAATACGAAATCCATAGCTGAAACCGAAAGAGAAGCAAAACTAGTATTGGTTGGATTTTCGTGCATTCTTGAGAAAGCTCACTTTTAGTGATATTTCTCGATTATGGAGCAAATGGAAGATAGTGAAAAACACGATGAGGATTCAAAATCCAGCATCAGAGTGTTGAGAAACGCAACGGACAATGTTCCTGAACGATTCTCTTCACAAAAGGAAAAGATAATGATCATTGTGTTTTCCCCACTAGTGTTATTCACTACATGAAGTAGGATTCAAAATATAATCCATATCTTGTATGGAGACATTTGTGAATCATTTGTCATGATTCTTGGAATATGACATACCTACAAACTACAAAGGAAATAATGGTAAACTAAATTATGAGAAATCCTAGAAGAAAAATTCACTTGAGATTAGAAAGCAATTCGTTGCTGAATCTCACAAGTAAAAGGGGTTACTTGGAATTTTCCCAAATGACTGCAAAGCCATAGTGGAAAAGGGGTGAATGACAAAAGCACAATTTGTCAAGTATTGGACGAATTCAAATGAATTTGATTCAAGTGTGCTTAATGTCTAGTGGATTTAAAACTAGTAAAAGTACTAGCGTCTCATAGTAAGTCTCCAAGTTTGATATTTGATCAAAGGATTTTGATATTGTTCAAAAATAGTGAGTGGATATGCAATTTGCATGAAATTGAGTGGGAGCTATGAAAGTCTTCCTAAAAAAATATGTGAATGACATATCTTTGAGTGGAAGGAATATAAGTCTCAAATTCAAATATGTAGGAAAATAATTTGAGTAAGAGTAGTGACTCATACCCAAATGTGTTAGAAACATATTTTGAGTGGGAGCTTATAGGAGTGATTTTTAAGTGTGTATTTGACACATTAAGAATAAAAGCGCAAGTACCGATAAATAATGATTTATGAGGTGTAGAAGTTGATAATAAGTATATTATGTAGTATTCCTTAAGGGATTCTGAAAGGGTTTTAGAATAGAAGTTATTTAAGGAACTAGTCCTTAATAACTAAGATTAGGAATAGTATTAAGTTGAACATCAATGGTTGAAAGAAAGAAAAGGATGATCATCATCCACTATGTTGAGACATAGGTTCTATCTTAGAAAACCATGGTGATAACTTAACATAATATATGATCCAATAAAGAACGTTTGAAAGTGATTAAGTTTGAATCACGGAACGTTGAGCTAAGTTTGTCTACAGTGTCTAATAGAGAAATGTAGACATGTTTTCCAAATCCATAAAGAATGACATATCTTAAAACATACAAAGTTATGTTATAAGGGAATATGTTGGAAACTCCTGTAAATACCGATTAAAGTCAAGTAGGAAGAGAGGTGAACAGAACATCGAAAGTTGCACAGAGTGCACTAGTGTTTCGATGAATACATTTATAATAATAGATAAAGGTACCATCTAAAGTGTTGTATAATGTTATGGCGGGGCTAGTTCGCTTTTAACGTAGAATGATGTGTCCCAGGACATAGTGCCCATGAGAAAGCCCTCGAGGTTGATCTAAAGTCATTGTAGGCTCCTGGAATCAGGCCTCGTTCTGTTGCCATAGTGACGATGCATAGACACATATGTTATCATGTGATGATAAAGTATTAATGTCAATCAAGGTGACATTAGTAAGTTGCAAAGGATTTGGGACTGTAAAGTACATACCCAAGACTCAACCTCTTCCATGAGCAAGCATGTTCAGGGTACTGGATATATGGTGCCAATGATTAAAGAACAAATGCAGCTAGTGTATTTGTACTCTAGTGCAAGTGGGAGACTCTTGGAAATATGCCCTAGAGACAAATAGTAATAAGGACTATTATCATATTTCATATAGTTTATGATTAAGTTTTATATCATGCTATAACTGTATTGAGTGGAAACATCAATACACGTGTGATATACAAACAACCAAGGGTTCCCAGTGAAACTCTAGTCACTGGTTCATTGGTCAACAGATGATCATGTTTCCTGATCATGTGGCATTTATTCTAGTTGGAAATGGAGTCAACTCATTCTGAGAATGAGATGATGAACCAATACCCAACCTAAACATCGTGACCCGATCATTTCACGAAGTTCAAGTTATGATGATTAGAAATGGATCCTCGTAGACTATTCCTTAGACCGTGAGGCTATATCAATCACTGTCTCCCGAGAGTGCTTAGATAGCATCAAGCGCCACTTGGTAAGACAATAGTTATAAAGGTGTGTTCAGGTACTCGGAGGAAACCGTAGAGGCAATATATGTCAATAGCGGGATTTGTCCATCCATGTGATAGAAAGATACTCAAGGGCCCACTCAGAGAAGTTATATCCAATAGCTATGCAGCGTGTAATTTGATCACGGGGATATCACTTGTCGGAACGAGTCAAGTAATATTGTTCAGTAACGAGATTGAACACGACATGGTGATGTCATTGATCAGATCTTGGGCAATGCAAGTATCGAGAGAGAAAGGGAATAAGACACGACTATCCCGGTTCAAACGACGAAAGATATTCGTGGAACGCATAGGGGTCACATGGCCATCCAGGTCCCTCTGTCGATCATTGGTGCGGGAGTGTCCCGACCATGTCTAGAGTGTTCCTGAACCATGGGGTATCATTCTTAAGGGCTTGATGATGCTTAAAGAGTGTTTATAGGATCGGTAGAATCACCGAAGAATAGTAGAGAGAAAACCGGAAGGTTTTTGGTAACTCCGGAGGATGTTCGGAGTGGAGGTGGAAGTATTCCATAGCCACGGAGGTTGAATAATATGTGAATGAATGTTAAATATTGATTTAATCATTTATTCATAATTATTTAATAAAGAGAAAATCAATTTAAAAGGTTAAAATGCTTAATAGGCCAATTCCTAGAGGGGAGAGGGCCCATTAGGGAAAGGAGAGAGGGAGAAGGGGCAAGGGGGTGGCCGGCTGGGCCTAGCCCCCCCGTGCGGGGCCCACTAGGGCCGGCCGGCGGAAAATATCATTTTGTGGCCCGAAAGTTGGAGTGTCCATTCAACGCGGTACCCAAATTGCTTACAATCAGCTGCGTTGCCCAAAGTTGGCGTGCCAAATACTCAGAGGATCTTTTTCGGCACGAATTCAACTTTACATTTCAATACAAAATATCAGGCTAATGGCTGTCAAGTTGGGCCCCCTGTTAATTCTCACTGTTATGTCACTCCCGTCGCTTAGGCGGGGTGGCTGTCACGTAGGCTTGCAGCGTTGGCACAGTGGATAGGACAACACCCCCTTCCTAGTGTATTGACGTGACAAAACAGGGCACATGTATCGACGTTATAATTAGTTTTTGTTTACTCAGAAGCTGGAACGGCCACCTCCATGCGTATCTTCTTGGACTTCCGTCCCCGTCGTTAACCACTACCTTAAAAGCGCATTGACGGTTCCACCGCTCCCCTGCCTCGCAGAAACCACTCTTCTTCTTCCTGTCATTTGTCTTCTTCCTGTCTTCTCCTTGCCGCCATGGAAGGTCGTCGCACTCTAGAGAAAAGCTTCACTACCCATGACAATAAGAAGATAGACGCTGTCTACAGGAACGAGGAGGAGAAAGTGGTGCGTGTCCTGAGGATGTACGAGGGTTGCCATGAGAAAGACGAGGAAAAGTTTGTGGGATTGGACCTCGAGTACACCCTAGAGCACCCATATGAAGGGAGTGAAGTCGCCGTTGTTCAACTGGCCATGAGGAAACACATCCTCGTCTACCACCTCTCCCGGTTTGTAGATCTGATCTCTGTAGCTAACCGCTTTTAGGGTTTTCTCCTCTTGTTCTTTATCCATTTGCTCATCTTGCAACTACTGGATTTTATTTAGGACCAAATAAATTATGACAAGACAATGTTGAGAGTCTTGATCTTGCTTTTACTAAACTTTTCAAAATTATATTCAGATGATGATCTTGCATGGACAAAATATTTGTAGTTACAAATTTTGGTGATGACAAACTACATACTTTCAGGACTGACAGGAATTGTCCGGCGCTGCACCAGTTCCTTATAGAAAAGGGAATTGTTTTCTGCACTATCGACAATACAACTGATTTTTCGAAATTTTATCGAGAGGGAATTATAATTCCTGCGCACAACTGGATCTATATACAGTGTCTTGTCAAGATCCTAGGGGGCTCGAGGAAGGATGGAATGGCATCACTCGCAACTAGAATCCTTGATGAGTCGTATGACAGAATGAAGGAAGATTTCCCTACGGATAAGCACGATTTCTGGGACGAGTGGACGTTGTCTGATATAAACCTGAAGTATGCAGCCATATATGCTTACGTGACCTACTAGCTGTACAAGAAGATCCATTTTTTCTATGTTACGTCGTGTTTTGCCCTATTTGCAAGAGGGAAGACGAGCTTAGGGGATCCCTTTGTAGAAAATGCAGAATAGCTGAGTTTGAAGCTGCATATGCAAAGGAAATGGCTACATCTGAAGCAGCTGATAGAGAGGCTGCAGAAGTAGCTGAAAGAGAGCTTGCAGCTGAAGGAGAAGCATCTGACAGAGAGGTGATAACCCACAAGTATAGGGGATCATGTGTAGCCTTTTCGATAAGTAAGAGTGTCGAACCCAACGAGGAGCTAAAGGTAGGATAAATATTCTCTCAAGTTCTATCAACCACTGATACAACTCTACGCACACTAAATGTTTGCATTATCTAGGAAATAAAACTAGAGCAACAATACAAGTAATAGAGATAGCTTGGCATGATAATAAATAACAATAAAGTAAAGCTAGTTGCTGCAGCAATAAAATACACTAAACTAACAGAACCATGAGTGTGGAATAGTGGTGGTAATTGTGGTGGCTTTGTCCAAGTTTAAATAGTGTATAGATCGGGTTCATTGTCTTCGATGCAGTTTTCTATGTGGGAGAGGCTAAATATACATGTGCTTCACTACTTGGAATTACATGTACTATATGATTGGATTGTTAGCGAACATCTGTAAGTACTAATCAATGCATTAAGGTTTCCCCAACCATAGCATTAAGTTTAATAGTCCTCTTACTCCCAAACGTGCAACGTTCCGATTCGCGTCCTTAGGTTTCTATCACTCAGGCATAACTTCCCCCCTTCCTCTTACACATACTACAAACCCTATGATGTTTAATCCATGCGCGCACAAATATAATGGACACCAAAGGACTGTACCATATCAACATACAACTCTAATGAACCAAAGACATTCAACTATTCAATCTAAGAACAAAGAAACTACGCAAACATGACATAGATCATAGGATTATAACTTATAACATCAAACACTATGTTTACATAGGACGGTACAGAGGTGTGTGGGAGGCTAAACCACTGCATACTAGAAGGATTAGGTGATGGAGATGACGGTGAAGATGGTGAAGAGGGTGGCGTCGGCGCCAGCGGCGACGCGGGGGACTCCTTCCTCGCCGCTGGTATCATGGGGGAGCATCGCCCCTTAGCTCCCCTTCCTTCATGGCTTCTTGGGAGCCCTCCCCCATGGAGATGGGATCCATGGGGAGGCAAAAACATGGCTTTGGCGGCTGCAAATTCGTGGGTGGAGGTGCCCTGGGAGAATTAGGTTTCCTCCCTTTATATAGCTTCTCCGATTCCCGTCACCTCATCTTGGGCTGTAGTAAATCGGTCCTAAAAGGCCCGTCCGGACTTGGAATCAGCTAAATCTTATGTCCAAAACGTTTTTCGCAAAATTTTCAACAACTTTATAGTTGAAGAGTTTTCTATTTGGCGCCGTCTTCGACCCGAAACCTGACCATCTTCAAGAAGAGTTCTGAGACAGATTTCTGGAAAAATCCCAATTTGACTCCAACAAGGTTTCCACTTGTATTCTTGGTAATTCCTACACATCAATGTGTAAAACAAGAACATTGTGCACTTTTGCAACTATTAGTAGGTTAATCCAAATAAATCATAAACTTTATACAAAAAGAGTGTCAAAAACATATTATTAGCATAAAACCATCAAAAATTATAGATACATTATGGACGTATCAACATCCCCAAGCTTAGTTCCTGCTCGTCCTCGAGTAGGTAAACGATCAAAACAATATAATTTTTGAGGTGACATCCAGACAACACAATCTTGATCATCATTATTGTAAAAGTATTGATAGCTGGGCTTAAGGTACTCTAAACATGAATCATGAAAGATAGAGTTCTAACAATAATACATAGCAACTATGTTGTAACATGAAAAGGCACAAACAAAAGATTCATGAATAACAATGTTTTGTAAGATGTTTGTTTGTTTCACATAAAGAAAGCATAATGAAAATGGTATTGAGCTTGTCCCTCATAGAGTAGCAAAACATAAATGCATAGGGCACCTTCAAAGTTCATAAGGATGACTAAATACAAATAGTTTAAGAACAAGCAATATCAAAGTTATGCATCAATCAACAAGTCTTGGGACAATGCACATTAAACTAAGAATGGCCACTATGCTCTCTTAATAGGTGCATAAAGATAGAAGATGGAGACTCAACATAAAAGTAAAAGAAAGTCCTTAGAAGGAAGCAAGGATTCAAGTATCATAAAGAGCTTCCAAAAATTATGGTACTTATTAGCTTTCAGCTCTCATTGCCCCTATCATAAGCATCTTTAGGTGATTAACGTTAAAGTGATACAACTAAGAGGATATGCTTGACAAGTTATAAGTTGAAATCTCATGCTCCTTACTTACGAGTACCAAACCTCACGCTACTCAACTTCAGTCACAAGTAAGCTATTGTCATTGTAAGTACATATGTATCATAGAGAACCGCCAACGGGGTACTCCTTGCACATGATACATGAGCTATCCCATAAACAAAATGACAAGGCAATTAGATAATGAGCATCTCAGCAATCTTTTTATTTGCTATTTGCATAGGTTTTTATTGAGGATGCTTCATAGAGTGCTCATTATGGTTATGCTGCAAGTTTCCACCATGATTACGCATGGCTTAGGCTAGCGGCCCAGGCATTTCTCTAACACATATACAAACTCCATGATCTTACAATCTCCCGTTTTATTTCACACCGTCGGGATCCGTAAGCAAAAGAATCATGATATCAACGGAATATAAGTGCAATGTTGAAAGCGTTCCCCATGATACATGGTTCTGCTAACTTCAACTTATAAAGCGCAAGCATATAAGCAACAAAGATGGACACAATGGTTCAAGTTATTAAGTGCAAGAAAATAAAGTGTGTCATCAAGTTCGTCAGAGCTTTAATCACTAATTTTCACATAACAAGTTTAATTCGGAAGGTAGATAAAAGCATGAATATACTTGGAATAACAAATGCTAATAGGTAGGTATGGTGGACTCTTTGGGATAACTTGGTTTTATTTGGAGTTGATGCATGAGTGGAACTCATACTTGGTTATGGAGGCTAGCAAAAGACTGGGAGCGACCAACTAAAAGATCAATAATGGCCATAATCATGCAAAGCGGCAAAACATCATAAACTAGAGCATAAAGTGATATTACAAGTCGAAAACTAAATGATCATAAAGGCTATGGTGACTTGGGATAGTCATAACATGGTGTGAGCATGCGCCAAGTCAACCCAAATAAAGTATCAAAGAAGAATACCACAATACTATGCTTTAATATGCTAAAACAACACATGATTCTTTCAAGGCACATTAAGCAATCTCAATTGTTTATAACATGTCATGCTACAGCAAAAATCACTAAACATAAAGCCAAAACAATATCAAGCATGACATGACAAAGCATAGGCCACAGTCAAAAACAAGCTCCTTTTTACCACTTAAGTATGAACTTTTCCTACTCTTTTCCAATCCAAACCAATCTTATTTGAAAACTAATGTATGACTGAGAGGGTCCAACCAATTTATTCAAGCAAAACTAAGCAAACCAAGAAAACAAAAAATAAAAACTAAGACGCTCCAAGAACAACACAACTCTGCATGAAACAATAAAAATGAAGTGTTTGGAAGAACCTGAGATTTTTATTGATGAAGAAGGGGATGCCTTGGGCATCCCCAAGATTTGACGCTTGTACTTCTTGGATATTTCTTGGGGTGACACGGGGTGGCATCCCCAAGCTTGATCTTTAGTCCATTCTTCATCTCATTACATCATTCTTTCCCTACACCTGAAATGTTTCCTTCATACAAAACTTCACACAATCTTCATTAGCAACATTAGTGTACTCAAGATAATAAGTATTTTGGTTCAGTTCCAACACATGTAAAACTTCCTTTAAAAACATAAGCTATTGTAGCACTTCCTTTAAAAATTTCAATTCCCCAAAAGGAATCCAAAAAGGAATCAATAAGAAGCAAATGCAAATAATGGTAGAAATCTGTCAAAATAGACTAGCAGGTAAAAACCAATTTTTTCAAAGACCTTCTATTGCTCAAATCGAAAAGGGTTGAACTAACGTAAGTTGGATAACAACCTGGGACAGAAGCACAAAAAATTACATCTCAAACCAATGTACAGAGATTTTACACGAATTTTTACAGCAAAGCACAAAAATCTATTTCGGGAGAGTGACTTTCTCAAGCATTACTTGTCTCTCATTAGAGCTTATACTTTGCAGAAAAACGAAATAAAAGGATAAGGAGAGGTTGATACAGAGGTAACAACTTCCAAGACTCAAAGAAAACAAATGTAATTGGTGTTTGATGCTAAGACAAATAAATAAAAAGATACAAACGCTCCAAATTTATTCAAGTTTCTATGCTGCTCAAAAAACAAAGTTTAAAGGTTTGCAAACCGAGGGATTGTTGAAGAAACTTTTGGCCATTCTTTAGTTTCTCTGTTTGGTGTTCCTTATTCTCTGTGAAAAACTTCAACACAAAAACTTTCCCATTCTTTCCTGTGGTTTTTAACTGAAAAGCTTCCATGGGAAGATTTGTTTTGGTTTCATAGGCATGAACACAAGTGTTCAAGGTCGACCCCCACTTAACCATTACTCATCTTTCCAATCACTTTCCTTTTTGAAAACTTTTTTAGGTAACAAGTACAACTAATTTTTTTTGTAATTCACATTCCCTATCCATACTAAGATAGAGAACAACTTAAAACTGAAAGTAAAAACTACTTAAGATAAAGCAAACAAGTGCACACAAGAATATTCACCACACGCCATTGCTCCCTGGAAACGGCGCTAGAAAAGGTCTTGATAACCCACAAGTATAGGGGATTGTGTGTAGCCTTTTCGATAAGTAAGAGTGTCGAACCCAACGAGGAGCTCAAGGTAGGATAAATATTCTCTCAAGTTCTATCAACCACTATTACAACTCTACGCACACGAAACGTTTGCATTATCTAGGAAATAAAACTAGAGTAACAATACGAGTAATAGAGATACCTTTGCATGATAATAAATAACAAGAAAGTAAAGCTAGTTGTTGCAGCAATAAAATACACTAAACTAATAGAACCATGAGTGTGGAATAGTGGTGGTAATTGTGGTGGCTTTGTTCAAGTTTAAATAGCGAATAGATCGGGTTCATTATCTTCATTGCAGTTTTCTATGTGGGAGAGGCTAAATATACTTGCGCTTCACTACTTGGAATTACATGTACTATATGATTGGATTGATAGCAAACATCCGTAAGTACTAATCAAAGCATTAAGATTTCCCCAACCATAGCCTTAAGTTTAATGGTCCTCTTACTCCCATACGTGCAACGTTTCGGTTCGCGTCCTCAGGGTTCTGTCACTCCGGCAGAACTTCCCCCTTCCTCTTACACATACTACAAACCCTATGATGTTTAATCCATGCGCACACAAGTATAATGGACACCAAAGGACTGTACCATATCAACATACAACTCTAATGAACCAAAGACATTCAACTATTCAATCTAAGAACAAAGAAACTACGCAAACATGACATAGATTATAGGATTATAACTTATAGCATCAAACACTATGTTTACCCATGGTCGGTGTATAAAGTATATTATAACTTATAGCATCAAATAATATGGTTTTATACAAAAAGGAGTGTCAAAAGCATATTATTGGCATAAAACCATCAAAAATTATAGATACATTATGGACGTATCAAGAGGCTGTAGCTGAAGCAGCAAACAGAGAGGCATCATCTTTTAGCGGCAACAATCAGGTCTATGATGCACCGCTAATTGTGTCGCAAGACGCTGAAGATAGGGAAGGTAAGTCAGATCCCAGGTGGGACGAAGCATTTCGTGAGTTGTGGAGTGCCAATAATGTAAGATCCACCTGGAATGATCGCAGTTGGTCGCCTAGGAATGATGGCAAGCGCCTCAAGTGGGCTGATGAGAAGTGAATTAAATTTTATTTCTCAGTGTTATGTTTCTATTTTGTTGAACTCAGTTATCTTATCAAGATGTCTAGCGCCTCAAGTGAGAGTAGTAAAATAAATTTAACCCTCTTTGTGTTATGTTTATGTATGTGTCTGTAGCTTGTCAAGATGGTAGCTCATTAACTGACAATTTGAAAGAGTACCCTTTTCCTCTCTCGCTAAACAGATATGTTTCATTTTTCCCAAATTGGTAGCAAATCTAGAGAAGATTCTCTCTTCGATAATTCGTTCCCTTTTGGACCTCTTTTTGCCTCCGATTAGGTAGTAAATCTACAGCAGCAAATCACACCAGGTAGAATACATTCATTCAGAAAACAAAACAAATGTAGATATAGTTGTGCGCAGCTAAATAGGATATAGCGATAGAAAGTAGGTTGCTTAACGAGGTTCGATGCATTCAGCCAGAAATAGGGTGCAAGCAAAATCTAGAAAATCATAAGAAGCTGCTTAGCAGCAGCAGCCGCCGCAGCAGCAGACACATTCAACCCCTTCTTCATGCGCCCGCGCCTCCGCCTCCCCCTCAGGCGCTTCCTCCACTTCTTGCTTCCCAGTCCCTTGATCTTGGGGGCCTTGGGCCTGACTGGAGGCATGCGACCCTCTTTGATGGCCACCCGCTAGAGGTTTCGGAGGTGAATGGCTAGAGCCCGGTGTTCAGCGATGTAGGCATTGACGTTCACGGTCTTGCGCTAGCTGCCTTTGTGGATGTCGGAGCCCGGGGCCTCTGCATGCTTCAGTAAGGAGTTGAAGTCGGTGTCGGCGAGAGTCACCCAGTAGAAGGCGATCCCCTTGCAGAAGGGGCAGCAGGGGCCGCCCCTGAAGAAGGCGTTGTACTGGCCGGCCCGCAGCCTCCTCAGCACCTAACGAGTCTTGGTGTGCATGGACTCGTCATCGCTGCAGATGTCACTGCCGGAAACCTATTGGAAGAAAAGGAAAATGGGGGAGTAGATGATGTAAGAAGATCGAACAATCGAAATGCAAACAAGCGAATCCTAATAAACCAAGATCTAGCATCCAACGATGGAATGGTAGAAGAACCAGGGGAAGGGAGCAAACCCTAGTTACCTCCGACCATGGGTCATCGATGCCGGTGTCATAGGGGTTCAGCGGAGCGATGTACTTATCTGGATCGTAGGTGCCCATGAAGTGCTGGATCTGCTTGTGACCGGCGGGAGCCTCCTCGCCGACGGGGGGCTCCTCTTCGGCGGCTACGTCGGTAGCAGGGACGGGGGCCTGGACGGGAACGTCGGCTACCATCGATGCCTCGACTGGGGCCTAGACAGGGACGGCGGCTGCTTTCAACGCGTCAAGGGGGACCAGCGAGGAGACGGGGGCCTCGTCGTTGGCTACGTTGGTAGCAGGGACGGGGGCCTGGACAGGAACGGCGGCTGCCATCGATGGCTCGACTAGGGCCTGGACGAGGACGGCGGCTGCTTTCAACGCGTTGAGGGGGACCGACAAGGAGACGGGGGCCTCCTCGCCGGCGGCCTCGGAGGTGACGATGGCCACCGTATCCTCCTCCGCCATCGCTGGCGCGGACGGGGTATTCTCGGGAGTTTGCAGATGCTGGTGGGACAGCGGAGAGGGTTGCGTGGGGTGAGTGAGCGAGAGTGAGAGTGGATGTGCGGAGAGGCGCTCTATAGTTAAGGTGGATGGAAGCAAGGCACGTTTCGTTGCACCACCGCGCAACACGCTGTACATGGATCCACTAGTGTCATTGGATGTGTGTTCTTTTCATGAACCACAACTAGAGTCATTGGATGTCTGTTCTTTCCACAAACCACATATGGATCCACCAGTGTCATTACATGTGTGTTCTTTTCATGAACCACACCTAGTGTGATTGCATGTCTGTTCTTTCCACAAACCACACATGGATCCACCAGTGTCATTGGATGTGTGTTCTTTTCATGAACCATAGCTAGAGTCATTGCATGTGTGTTCTTCTAAACAAACCACATAGGGATACACTAGTGTCATTGGATGTGTGTTCTTCTCATGAACCACAGCTAGAGTCATTGCATGTGTGTTCTTCTCACAAACCACATAAGGATACACTAGTGTCATTGCATATGTGGTCTTTTCATGAACCACACCCAGTGTCATTGCATGTCTGTTCTTCTCACAAACCACATAAGGATACACCAGTTTTATTGCATGTCTATTCTTCTCATGAACCACATCTAGAGTCATCGCATGTCTGTTCTTCTCACGAACCACATAAGGATACACCAGTGTCATTGCATGTCTGTTCTTCTCATGAACCACACACAGTGTCATTGGATGTCTGTTCTTCTCACAAACCACCTCAGGATCCACCATTGTCATTGGATGTGTGTTCTTTTCATGAACCACACCCAGTGTCATTAGATTTGTGTTCTTCTCACAAACCACACATGGATACACCATTGTCATTGCATGTGTGTTCTTTTCATGAACCACACATGGATCCACCTAGTATGATGGCATGTCTGTTCTTTTCACAAACCACATATGGATCCACTAGTGTCATTGCATGTATGTCCTTTTCATGAACCACACCTAGTGTCATTGCATGCCCGTTCCTCTCATAAACCACATATGGATCCACCAATGTCATTGCATGTGTGTTCTTTTCATGAAGCACAACTAGAGTCATTGCATGTGTGTTCTTCTCACAAACCACATATGGATCCACCAGTGTCATTGCATGTGTGTTCTTTTCATGAACGACAACTAGAGTCATTGCATGTGTGTTCTTCTCAGAAACCACATAAGGATCCACCAGTGTCATTGGATGTGTGTTCTTTTCATGAACCACACCCAGTGTCATTGGATGTGTGTTCTTCTCACAAACACCACATAAGGATCCACAAGTGTCATTGGATGTGTGTTCTTCTCACAAACAACACATGGATCCACTAGTATCATTGGACGTGTGTTATTTTCATGAACAACACCCAGTGTCATTGCATGTGTGTTCTTTTCATGAACCACACCCAGTGTCATTGGATGTGTGTTCTCTTCATGAACCACACCCAGTGTCATTGGATGTGTGTTCTTCTCACAAACCACACATGGATCCACCGGTGTCATTGCATGTCTGTTCTTTTCATGAACCACACATGGATCCACCTAGTGCGATTGCATGTCTGTTCTTTTCACAAACCACACATGGATCCACGAGTGCCATTGCATGTGTGTTCTTTTCATGAACCATAGCCAGAGTCATTGCATGTCAGTTCTTCTCACAAACCACATAAGGATCCACCAGTGTCATTGCATGTCTGTTCTTTTCATGAACCACACCCAGTGTCATTGCATGTCTGTTCCTCTAAACAAACCACATATGGATCCACCAGTGTCATTGCATGTGTGTTGTTTTCATTAACCACAGCTAGAGTCATTGCATGTGTGTTCTTTTCATGAACCACTGCTAGAGTCATTGAATGTGTGTTCTTCTCACAAACCACATAAGGATACACCAGTGTCATTGCATGTGTGTTCTTCTCATGAACCAGAGCTAGTGTCATTGCATGTCTGTTCTTTTCACAAACCACATAAGGATCCACCAGTGTCATTGGATGTGTGTTCTTTTCATGAAACCACACCCAGTGTCATTGGATGTGTGTTCTTCTCACAAACCACATAAGGATCCACCAGTGCCATTGGATGTGTGTTCTTTTCATGTACCACACCCAGTGTCATTGGATGTGTGTTCTTCTCATGAACCACACATGGATCGACCAGTGTCATTGCATGTGTGTTCTTTTCTTGAACCACAACTAGAGTCATTGCATGTCTGTTCTTTCCACAAACCACATTCGGATCAACCAGTGTCATTGCATGTCTGTTCTTTTCATGAACCACATCTAGAGTCATTGCATGTGTGTTCTTCTCACAAACCACATAAGGATACACCAGTGTCATTGCATGTGTGTTCTTCTGATGAACCACAACAAGTGTCATTGCATGTCTGTTCTTCTCACAAACCACATAAGGAACCACCAGTGTCATTGCATGTCTGTTCTTTTCACGAACCACACCCAGTGTCATTGCATGTATGTTCTTCTCACAAACCACATAAGGATACACCAGTGTCATTGCATGTCTGTTCTTCTCATGAACCATAGCTAGAGTCATTGCATGTATGTTCCTCTCACAAACCACATAAGGATCCACCAGTGTCATTGGATGTGTGTTCTTTTCATGAAGCACACACAGTGTCATTGGATGTCTGTTCTTCTCACAAACCACATAAGGATCCACCATTGTCATTGGATGTGTGTTCTTTTCATGAACCACACCCAGTGTCATTAGATGTGTGTTCTTCTCACAAACCACACATGGATCCACTTGTGTCATTGCATGTGTGTTATTTTCATGAACCACACATGGATCCACCCAGTGTGATTGTATGTCTGTTCTTTTCAAAAACCACATATGGATCCACCAGTGTCATTGCATGTCTGTTCTTTTCATGAACCGCACCCAGTGTCATTGCATGTTTGTTCCTCTCATAAACCACATATGGATCCTAACCTTAGGAGAGCCCTAACCTTAGCCCCCCAATGGGTGGCCATTAGACCGAGTCTTCTAGAAGGCACACCCTAACACAGTTGTTCTGCTTGACGATTGTTACATACCGTTCGATCGGGGCGCTTGGATGATTGGGATGGTCTTCGTGAGAGCGATCCGCGAGTAGGCTGTTCTGTGGCATGATTTGCCACACTTGCTCTAGTCAAACTGGCAACACCGGGCACTCCCTTGCTGCGAGTGTCACGACTCACGAGTTCAGTGGGCCATATCCCAGTGTCACGTCCCCATTACTTATCTTCCTCCTCGTACTTCTCTTCCTTCCCCTCGAAGCCACTTTCCCCACTTCACTACCATCTTGCCGTAGCCGCAAGTCGATGGCGCCTCCATCCCAATCCCTTCTCCGGCATCCACCCCCTCCCCTCTCGCCAAGGGTTCAAGGGGAGACAGCGAGGAAATGCGTCGTGATGACAGGGACGGTGATTTTGATGTGAGTTATGTCATCTCTATCTCTATCATTTGTGGCCAGTTATCTATTTTCTGAGCTAGATCTACTATGTTTATGTTGGAGTTCGCAGCATAGAAAACAAGAATTTTCCTACGATGAGAACTATACGCCAAGATCTATCTACTAGATACAGAGCAACGGGTGGATATACATCCATGGAGAACTTACCCTCGAAGACAACGAGTTTTGTTAATGAGTAGGAACTCATGGATGATGTAGTCGTACGCTTGCCGATCTCAAGATCGTGATGAAGTCCAGCAGGTCCGGCTCTAGCACGTCCATCAGATCCAGCTCCAGCAAGTCCAACACCACCAAGTCCAGCACCACAAAGGAGCAGTGTATCCGTGATCGCACACACGTCTGGTACCCCCGACAACCTCCGTCCCTCGCTCCAGCAAAGCAGCGGAAGCAGCAACTCCTTTCTAGATAAAGCCACCGGGAACATGTATCTCGCTAATCCAAGACCATGGGGAAATAATACTAGAAAGGGAGAGGGATCCTTCACGAGTAGCTGTGAGGAAGAAGGAGTGAGAGGGGGGCCTTTAATAGGAGGAGGGGAGGGTGTCCCTTCACCTCCCCCCATTCATGTGGTGGTAACCCCCTCCACATTAAAATGCCCCTTCACATTCTCTTTTAAAGTCTCCACTTTAAATACATTAAATTTCTCCAAATTTAATGCTCTCTCATTTAATAAAACTATTTTATTATTTTTATTCAGAATTTTGTTAATTACTTTAATTAACAAACATTCACATAAAACCCCCTGCAACATTTCAATATTACATGCAGAACCAATTTCAGCAATTTCACCCGAAACAGTTTCGGTGTCTATTGAAATAATTCCAGCGCTTTCTTAAATATTTATCTGAAACATATTTGCTCCAAATGGTGTTAGTATCCATTAAGTGTGTCACCCTATGGTTCACAAATAATGCAGACATGATCGGGACCCCTCTCCGATCAATAATCAGCAGCGGGACCTGGAGATCCGTAGTGACTCCCACATATTCAACAATGACTCTTGTGATCGTGTGAACCTTTAACGTCGTAACTAAATCCCTTTGTCTCGCGATATATTACATGTCCGAGATTCGATCATTGGCATCCAAATACCTAGTTTGATCTCGTTACCGACATGCACTCTTTTCTCGTTCCCGTGATATAACATTCTAGTGATCACATCACTTGCTTGCAAGCTATTTCAATGTGATATCACCTAGAGGGCCCAGAGTATATCTATCCGTCATCGGGATGGACCAATCCCACTCTTGATCCATGAGCCTCAACGTAACACCTTCGTAGCACTGAACCCACCTGTATAGTCACCCTATTACGGTGTGACGTTTGATGTTATCAAGATACTCTTCTGATGTTAGCAATTAACATGATCTCATGGTCTAAGGACTAAGATTAGTTCGTATGATGTTATAGCAATATAAACATAATGACTCTGATCGTAATTCTATACTTCGGATGAATGTTCATCACATCATTCCACCAATGTTGTGACCTCGTTATTAACAACATCCAATGTCCATGATCAGGAAACCTTGATCATCTTGTTAATCAACGAGCTAGTTTATATGAGAGGCATTACTAGGAACTTTGTATTTTGTTTATTAAACACACATGTATTAAGGTTTCCAATTAATACAATTATAGCATGCAAAATAAACATTTATCATAAACATGGAATAAGATAATAACCACTTTATTATTGCCTCTCGGGCATATTCCCTTCAGTCTCCCACTTGCACTAGAGTCAATAATCTAGTTTGAAAAGCTTTGCGTATAGAACACCTATGGCTTTCTGGTGTTGCATATACGCGATTGCTAGTGGTTAACATAATCTCCGGATCTGACAGTTTCAGGTCGTTGTGTATTTGCATGTCTTTGTGTCTCTACGCATCACTCATTCTCAAATGAGATGGCATTGCACAAATTTGGTCCTTTGGTGAGACCTTTAGTTCGTTCGGGTTAAAATATGTTGATATTATTGTCATACAATATATATTCATAGTATTAGCCCACTTCGAACCACACCTAGTTTGATAACAAACTACTTACCACAAATGCCCTCCTTTGCTGCTACTATAGCAGTCATATACTTAGCCTTTTGTTGTAGTATCTGTCACAATGCCTCAACATTGGAACTCATCCAAATACATCATGGAACATCCTTTCCATTACATTGTGCTACCCATAGTCTAAATTGAGATAAATTTAATTTGTATCTTGTGACAAAACTAGTATCAATGTAACACTTTACAATGAACCACCTTTAACTATTTGTCACTTATACATGATATATTCTTAGTTCTTCCAAAGCTCATAAGAATATCTTTACTATCATCCAATGATCATCTTATGAATCATTCTGGTATGTGCTCATAACATTTAGAGCATAGGACATATCTGGATATATACATATTACAGTATAATCGATCAAAATATTCATGTGATTTTACTCACCAAGTGTTGAAACACTTGAATCTTGATATAATCCTTTCCATGCAGCAAGAACCTTTCTTGTTGTTTCCATATTGAACCCTTTCAATATCTCATATATGTACGTCTGGCATAACCATATTAGCGCCTCAATCTATCCATATAGACATTGATGCCAAATATTCCGGTTTTTGCCCAAGTCTTTCATCGAAATCCTATTTTAATGAAATTCTTAACTTGTGTCAATAAAAGATACATCATTTCCAATAAACAATATGTACTCTGCATAATGTATTGGAAATTTGTCTCAGCGCTCCCACTTAATTTCTTGCAAATGCAAGCATCTTCATCATCTCTGATGAAATTAGACTTCCTTCAACATTTTCATCACGGTGAAGATTCCAACTCCGCTATGCTCACTTCAACTTTTGAAGTTTGAATGCCATTTTAGCACCCTTTGAATTAACAAAACCCTTCGGACCATGTCATGTACACGTCCTAGGTAACCATTCTATTAGAAGAACCTTGTTTTGTTTATTCAACTACTATATACCAAATTATATGCAGTGGTTGCTACATTAATCTGTTAAGACTAAATATCGCTATGAAAGATCAAATCTTGTCATAGTCAACTCCTTGAACAATGCCGTAAACTTCTTTCCGACATGTCGACTATCTCATAGATGTTAAACATCCATATCTATTTCTTTATAGATCCAAACATGACTGATAGGCTTCACGCCTTTCTGGAGGGTCTTCCAAGTTCAAAAACTTGATTTCTCATTTATGGACACTATCACGGATTCTATGACTTCTAGTCATTTTATGGAGTCGGGGCCCATCATTGCTTCATTGCATGTAGTCGGTTCATCGTTGTCAAAACAATAATGACTTGCTTATCAAATCACACTATTTGATTCTTACCGACCCACACGGTTCAATAGGAACTCTAATCTCCAAGATCACAACCTTTGTAATCACGGGAGCCATGAGCATTGTGGCCGCCACCGGGACACTTTCCGGCGCTGTGCTACTTAGCACATATAGCTAAGGTTCAACAACCTTATCAAAGTTCTATTGTCCTCCCACTTAACTTTTCACGAAAAATTCCTTCTCAAGAAACTTGACGTTCCAAGTAACAAACTCTTTTGTCCTCGGTGTTATGGAGAAATTCCCAACAAATTCTTTGGGATAACCTAGAAAGATGTGCTTATCTGACTTTGGTTGTAAACATTTTACTTATGCATAGCATACCAAAATTTAAGAAAAGACAATTCGGGTTTTATCCCAAACCATAACTTATATGGTGTCATTTCAACGGATCACGATGGTGCTCTTTTCAGTGTAAAAGCGGTAGTCTCTAAAGCTTCAGTCCTTAAAACATAATGGCAGTTTTATAAATGACACCATTGATCTTACCATGTCAAACATGGTTTGATTTCATCTCTCGAATATGCCATACTCCTATGGTTTACCGGGAAACACAAATCATGGAACAATTCCTCAAATCTTAAGTGTTTTTCTAAACATGTAACTCAAATATCTTCCTTTATGATCGAATCATAAACTCTTTATTTTCTTGTTACAATGATTTTCCACTTCATCTTGAAAATCTTTGAACAATTTTCAAATGTTTCATACTTCTTCCTTATTAAGTAAATATTCAGATATATTCACTCAAATTTTCGGAGAAAGCATATGAAGCAAAAAGATCCATCGCATATGGCTACACATAATGGACTATGCACATCTGCATGCACAATTTCCAATAAGCTAGTCATCCGTTCCTCTTTGGCCTATGGACGGAGTTTCAATTATCTCGAGGAAAGTTTCAGAAGCGTCAATTGATCAAAATCAAAAGACTCCAAAAATCCATCAACATAGAGTTTCTTCATGTTTACTTTCTAATATAATTTAAACAGCGATGTCACTTCATAAGTGATCTTCCAATCATTTGTCTTACGACATCTTAGCAATAATGTTTATGGATGTGATTTCTCCAACTAGACTTGTAAAAGTTCATCCATCCTTTATGGAATACAGTAATTATTTGAACAACCATTGTTCTCATAATACCGGAACAAAATAACAATTATTAAAACAAATCTTGAAGGCTAGGTTTGACGACAACGAAAAACACAATAACACTTTATTTGTTTTTGATGAACATCATCACTTATTCTCTTGCCAGTTACTTAGGCCGTTGTAGTTCAAGAATTGTGTTGTTTTGTATGACACTTCATACCAACCAATTCGGTATCCAATACCTAAGAACCACATTGTTTAACAAGCAAGGAATACATCCATAACATGTATATCTTCTATATACCTAAGTTGGACATCTCCAACTTTTCTTTTCTGCCAAATATTTTATAGATTCTCTTTTAGAAATTCATTTTCTTTTAAAAGAATCTATCAACATCAATCGTGGTGTCATTCACATGACACATAGTACAAAGTGTATGTAGTTAAATACAAATACCTTTGTACTTGCACTTTGAAGTGGATTACTATCATCCAATGTTTGGTGTTCTTTCAAAAATCCATTCTTTAGTAATATATTAGTGTAGTAAACATTTTACTTACATCTTCTATTCGTCCTTATCATGACAACTTTCATGATCAAGCTACTATAGCCTGTAAGGAAGAATCACGAGTATAATGTTAGTTCCCAAAACCTTTTTGGGAGATCCGGATGCCTAGCATCTCCATCCTTCACAAATTCTCATACAATATGAGAACATGTATTTTGCTAAATTATACTCTATCATAATGCAACCAAAAACATTGTTTCAGATATCACAATATCTTTCACACATGATGGTTTCTGAAACAATTTTCAGCTCCTATATAATCTTGATATTAAAACAACTTTTGAATATCAATAATCATGGAGGCAAACATGATACTTTAGATACTAACATTGGAATTCTTACTCTTGATTTAATACTACTTATTAAACTTCATGGAGTAAATAGAGTTTGCTGAAAGTCTGCAATAGGACTTATAAACTTTAAATTGACATTCAAAACAATATGATACCAGTTCGTAAAGTAAATATCCAAAATTATATAGTTCTATTATCTCAATTAAAACTAAGCGTAAGGTAGTAAACAGATGCCAATGACTACAACAAATTATGCAAATTCACTTTGATTTAGTTTATGACAAATTGAGTTTGACTAATCCAAATTAGAAATGAACTCCCACTCAAAAACGACTTCCCTCGTGCCTTTTTGGTGATTACATGAACCAAATCCACTACACCAAGTCCGATCATCACGTGAGTCGGTGTAGCTTCAAAGGAGAGCATCAATATGGGCATCACATCAACTATATGACTCATGCTTAACCTTTCAGTCCGTGTTCCGAGGCCATGTCTGTACATGCTAGGCTCGCCAAGTAAGAACCCTAGTACTCGCGTGTGTAAAACTGTCTTACACCCGTTGTTTGAAAGCGCAGAGTCGAGTACACCCCATCATCATGTGATGTCTTGAAACACGATCCATACAACGGTGCATACTTAAGGAAGAACACATTTTTATCTTGATATTTAAATGAGGGATCATCTTATAATGCTACTAAAATGCCAAACAAGCAATATAAGATGCGAACATCATATGTGTAAAGTGGAATGATATGGTCCATGCATTTGATCACCATCATATGCATCGTGGTATGATCTCTATCATTCCTTTGTGTGTAAGGCCAAGGTCTATGGAACTTACACGTTAGGTGTGTTGTAAGAGTATCAACTATACATCAACTTAAAACATTACCATATCATGACACTAGCCCAGCAACGATCTAAACTAGACGCCTCTAATTTATCAATTGCAAGTTTTTACGTGGCTTAGGGCTTTCGAAGATAGAACAGGTCTTACCTGCAAACATGGAACCACAACAATGATAACTAAGTTATTAGCAACTCGTTGTAAATCAGATATTGACTATAGTAGGAGAGACAGACACCCGCCAGCCACTTATGCAAAACTAGTTGCATGTCAGTCGTGGAACCGGTCTCATGTGCGATGACATGTAAGGTTGGTCCGGGCCGCTTCATCCCACTATGGCACCAATATCCAAAGTACATATAAGAAGCAATAACATGATCATCACCGCGCACATACTCTTATGTGTTCTACCCGTGCAAAGCACCGACACATAGATCAGGCTTTGATACCACTGTTGGGGTTCGCAGCATAGAAACAAGAATTTTCCTACGATGAGAACTATACGCCAAGATCTATCTACTAGATACAGAGCAACGGGTGGATATACATCCATGGAGAACTTACCCTCGAAGAGAGCGAGTTTTTTTAACGAGTAGGAACTCGTGGATGATGTAGTCGTACGCTTGCCGATCACAAGATCGTGATGAAGTCCAGCAGGTCCGGCTCCAGCACGTCCATCAGATCCAGTGCCAGCAAGTCCAGCACCACCAAGTCCAGCACCACAAAGCAGCGGCGCATCCGTGATCGCACACACGTACGGTACCCCGGCAACCTCCGTCCCTAGCTCTTGCAAAGCAGCGGAAGCAGCAACTCCTTTCCAGATAAAGCCACCGGGAACATGTATCTCGCTAATCCAAGACCATGGGGAAATAATACTAGAGAGGGAGAGAGATCCTTCACGAGGAGGTGTGAGGAAGAAGGAGTGAGAGGGGGGCCTTTTATAGGAGGAGGGGAGGGTGTCCCTTCACCTCCCCCATTCATGTGGTGGTAACCCCCTCCACATTAAAATGCCCCTTCACATTCTCTTTTAAAGTCTCCACTTTAAATGCATTAAATTTCTCCAAATTTAATGCTCTCTCATTTAACAAAACTCTTTTATTATTTTTATTCAGAATTTTGTTAATTACTTGAATTAACAAACATTCACATAAAACCCCCTAACACATTTCAATATTACATGCATAACCAATTTTAACAATTTCACCCGAAACAGTTTTGGTGTCTATTGAAATAATTCCAGCGCTTTCTTAAATCTTTATCTGAAACATATTTTCTCCAAATAGTGTTGGTATCCCTTAAGTGTGTCACCCTATGGTTCGTGAATAATGCAGACATGATCGAGACCCCTCTCCGATCAATAATCAGCAGCAGGACCTGGAGATCCGTCCTGACTCCCACATATTCAACGATGACTCTTGTGATCATGTGAACCTTTAACGTCGTAACTAAATCCCTTTGTCTCGCGATATATTACATGCCCGAGATTCGATCATTGGCATCCAAATACCTATTTTGATCTCGTTACCGACATGCACTCTTTTCTCGTTCCCGTGATATAACATTCTAGTGATCACATCACTTGCTTGCAAGCTATTTCAATGTGATATCACCTAGAGGTCCCAGAGTATATATATCCGTCATCGGGATGGACCAATCCCACTCTTGATCCATGAGCCTCAACATAACACCTTCGTAGCACTGAACCCATGTTTATAGTCACCCTATTACGGTGTGACGTTTGATGTTATCAAGATACTCTTCTGATGTTAGCAATTAACATGATCTCATGGTCTAAGGACTAAGATTACTTCGTATGATGTTATAGCAATATAAACATAATGACTCTGATCGTAATGCTATACTTCGGATGAATGTTCATCACATCATTCCACCAATGTTGTGACCTCGTTATTAACAACATCCAATGTCCATGATCAGGAAACCTTGATCATCTTGTTAATCAACGAGCTAGTTTATATGAGAGGCATTACTAGGAACTTTGTATTTTGTTTATTAAACACACATGTATTAAGGTTTCCAATTAATACAATTATAGCATGCAAAATAAACATTTATCATAAACATGGAATAAGATAATAACCACTTTATTATTGCCTCTCGGGCATATTCCCTTCAGTTTACTCATGCACGTATGATGTGTTAGGCCAACCAGACGATGTATGACTCCGACTATCACGGTTTAGTGGATGAAGACAGTCCTCTGGTATGAAAACATGGATATGTGCCCACTAAATTTGTAGTGTTCGAAGGACGAAATGCAGGCATGCGGTTTCTATGGTGTTAAGGACATCGTGCAATGATGCAAGGCAGAAGTTGCGGTGTTGTCAAATGGGTAGATCCAGAGTGGCCCAAATCGATGCAAAAAACTCTAGACAAACTATGGGATATGACTGTTGAGTTGATAGAATCCGTAGTCAGCTCACTTCTTGATAGTGCTGAGATGAAGCTATGGACCCAGTTGACACGACCAAGCTTAACCGAGATCTCAGGAGGGTGCAAGACAAGGTTAGCAAAGTCGAGAAGGAGAGGGACGTGACATTGGCCCTGAAGGCTAAATCATATCAAGAACTGACTCAAGCAAGGAATGATCTTCACCAGGCCAAAGTCCTGCAGTTCACAACTATGAGTATTGACAAGTGCATGAGGAAAAATACAGAGACACAATTGAAGCTGTGCAAGGAAGATGCTAAAAGGAAGGAGCAGACGAATCGATCCTTGCTCTCGTAGGAAGATGCGCATCGGCTAAGATTAGGAAGATCAAGGAGATGTGTGATAACTAGTTCTATTTAGCTTGAGCTCCGTGCCTTTTTAAGTTGTAATAGTAGTACTTGTTGACCTAGCGGTCTGAACTAGTGGTCCCGGAGTCCTGGGAGGAAAAAAAATGCTCTCCCGTTAGTCTGTCTTAACCCTGCATCACTTCCTTTTGTCTGATCATGGTGGTATTCTCACATTGGTGGTTTGTTTAAACGTAATCTACGTGGATTGTGCCATATGCAAATGGCACAGCCACAATTTATAAAGTGGCAGCACATACACCCGGTTAATGGAGATCCGGGAGCTTCACCAGACGCAGGGGATGCAGGGCGGGGAGGCGGTGAGATAGACATGCTCAAGTGTCTAGGCATTATCGGTTGCCATTGCTGTTTATGTTGCCACGTCATTGTGCATCATATGAAATAATTTGCTGCTTCGTGGAGTGTGGCACCTTAAATAATTTATTTCTGTGCCACTTACATTCCGTCGTATTTGGAGACCTCCTGCCCCTCAGCAATCGTGGAACCGGTGCTGCGTGTTTTCAGATAGCAGTGGCACAATCACAATTTCAGATTCAACTACTGACTCGGGCGTTTCCAAACCCTAAGTCGCGATACATTTTACTCAGAGAACGTGGGTAGATTGTTTTTCCCAGCAAAGTGCCACACACATAGCTCCAGAATTTAACCGAATTACATATATAGGTTCAAGTTCAACACATTACTATGCATCTTCATTGCCAATAGCCTTCTTCCGCATCCTGGGTGCCAAGCCTTCACGTCCACTGGCTTCTTCATTTCCTGCCTTCTTCCTCTTCCTTGGTGCCAATTTTCTTAGCTTCACGTACTCTGCATCACCGGGACATTGGGCACCAGAATGGTCTCCAGCATCATCTTTCCACTCGTTTTTAATGTATTTGGGCAGCAAAATGACTGACCCGACAGTCATGTTTCTAACCTTTCGGCGCTTCTTGTCAAAGAAACAAGACTGTTTCATAACTGCCCAATATCTACAGAGTAAATAAAACAAAAATTACAATTCAACACAAACATGCGAACCCCAAGCGACTTTTGCTTACCAGGAGCTAATTGGGTTCGAGCAACCACCCTGTCCAAGAATAGAAGGGCGATTCCTAGTTGCAACAGCTTCCACATCCAATACATCACAATTCAGCTCAAACATGCAATCCGAAGCATATCTTTTCATCAACCCAATTAGCTGACTGTCACACGTTAGAGGAACCATGATGCCACGTTCATCCATGAAGCTGAACTTTGTAGTCTGCTTCAGCCATAATTCATCATGATTACGCAGAGCAGCAACCATACCAGATATAGTGCAGATATGCGCATGCGCTTCTTCCATCTTGATACAATGGTGTCCATACCACTTTCCCTTAGAGTCGTACCTGAAGAGGACTACCGTAACTAGGTAAGGGTGGTCCGTGGAGATCCCACTTGACAGAAAACTGTGGACAAAATATGTTTGTCAGTGTTGGGCTAACAAAGAATTTTGGGTTCAGTAGCCAGCTAGCAATTATAATTAGTGGGAATAGCAAAGAGAAGGGTAGCTCACCCGCTTGTAGCCAGAACTTCTTCTTCCTTGGTAGTAGGATCTGCCATCCTCCGAGCTGCTCGTCTCGTTGTCGGCGGAGGCGGGCTAGAGCCTCGCAACGGCGACCACGTCATGCGCCATTGGAGCTCGGGATCAGCGACTGGGTGCAGCAACTTGGCGCCAGAAGTCAAATGTCCGAAGGGATCGTCCTGCCTGGAGGGTGGATTCTAACGCTGCCGGTGCTAGGGGAAAGGTGGGAATGGATTTGTGAAATTGGTCAATGCATCCAATCCACTTAGTTACTCGATTTTCCTAAGAGGTTGCCGTGTTGGCGCTCGCGTCACGGACAGATGACCGACATGAGGGTCCCGACCATCTACTTCACGGGGAAGTTTCATGGAATATTTGAATTTGGCAGGGGTGAGATGAGTTTGCATCGAGATGGCCCCTCTCGGTAGTTGGCGGCCCAACATTTCGAAACGCGGCAATTTCAGGCAACTTAGGTACCACCATGCGCTGGCCCGGGAACTTTGGTATCACATACGAACAGGCCCCGGCCGGCGGTTGCCCCTCCCCCTCCTCTCCTTTAGTCCCACCCCGAGACTTTGAAGGAGGTAGTACCTCCCCTCCCACTATATATAGTGGGGGTATTTGGCCAGATAAATACACGCAATAATCAAAAAAAGGTCTTCTCACTTTTGGGAGGACCTCTAATTGATATTTTCTCTCTCTCCCTCTCTCTCTCGTGACCGTGGTCCCAAGTTCGGACTGCGCGAACGAGAGACATCTTCACCGCGGAGCGCCGTTGCGCCGCGAGATTCGGATCCAGGAGCTCTACTTTCGCAACTGTTGCTGGATCGGGGAAGCGGGAGTCATCATTAGGCACTGGACGTGTGTAACTCCCCGTGAGGTGTCGCACTTGAGGCACTCAAGTCATGGGAGCCAAGGGAGCGCGAGGACTTCATCACAACCTTGTGGTCGGCTTCGTCTCGTCTACATCAACCACGCTCTCTTGAGCGTTGACAATGCTTTTCGATCTTCAAGGGTAAGTTCACGAAAATCCCCTCCCGTTACTGTATTACTAATAGATAGGTTCTGGCAACATCAGGGGTTCAGGGGCGTTGGGTAAAATTTTCATGCGTGGAACCCCAACACTGTTACAACATGCAGATTGGCCTATTACGTTTACGACCGTTTATAGTTTCGTCATTTATGAAGCCCATGCCAATATCATAAAACGTGTATAATAATCTAGCATTTTTACTGTTCATCATCCGCCGAATACACGACGGGCCAATAACAAAGCATGGTACTATTCCCTAATCGACCTGCCTGACGTAGTTACCGTAACGACTACCGCAATGTGTGGATGGCATCAACTAAATGCCTACATGGCCTACGCGAGTTATCTTGATATTACATCAGCTACAAAATTCTTAAAATTATTACATATTATCAACTCAGGGGAAAGAAAAATCGGTATTTCAGTTGGCAATCAAGTTGATTGCAGAGTCCTCAATTTGCTTTCTCAATCGATCACCTGCATCTTCCATTGAGTGTGACAGCTATATTGGAGGAGACATGATCTTGCAGCCCCCTCTTTGGTGGCGCTAGCAATAATTGCAGTCTGAAACTAAGTAATAACAAGTTAATACATCAAACAAGACAAACTACTCATTTGACTGATATGATAGGAGCTATGAACTGGAGTTTACAACTGGCCAATGGTTCAATTATTGACGAACACGTCAAAAAAACATGACAAGCAAGCACGCATTAAACAAGTGTGACTACCGTGAAATGAGCAATCAAAAAATGTGTAGCGTGGCTTAGAAGTTCAGCAGATATAAACTAGCCAGGTCATTTTGAATAAATATATATGGAAGCAGTTATATACCCTAAAATACAAGAGACATTGGGTGACTCGGTTGTGCTGAGCCACAAAATGGCATGCAGTTACTGTCATAGCGAAGAATGAACCAAATAGAAATTATAACCGCATCATATGAGAACCTATAGAGCAAGAATGCAAACCACGAATGAACTATATATTGTAGAGGATAGTTATGTCGTGACTTAGGATGAACCAGACCCAGAACCAGATGCGAGATATACTGGCGTCGCTCGTGAACCTGTAGAACAGGACAAACAAGCATTAGACAAGTGTGCCTAGAATGAAATGAGCAATCAAACAAAGTGTTTCTTAGAATTTCAGCAAATATATATGGAAGCAGTGGCATCTCCTGGAATGCACAGAGTCGTTGGGTGACTCAGAATTTGCGGTGAGCTACACAATGGCATGTAGTTACTGTCATAGCTAAGAATCAACCAGACATAAATTATAATTGCATCATAAGAGAAATTCTAGAGTGGGAATGCAAACCACGAGTGAACTACATAGTAGAGGACAATTATGCTGTTGCTCACGACAAACCGGCACCAGATAAGGAAGTAGTGGCATCCCTTGTGAACCTACAGAATAGGCTATGCAAACCAACATGTTCATTGTTCCATTTTGAGCTCTATGCAAGAAAAAGGAAATAATTAGTGATGCAGCTTTTGAAGAACCAGATGGCATTATGGCAACAACAAAGTTATAATCGAGTTAGTACGAAGAGTTTAAACAGCTACAACAGTATAGCAGAACAATGACAAGGAGGAAATAATAGCAGGAACTTATCTCAAGACGAACCAGATAGATTCAGCAACTGTAGAGCAGGAAATCCACACTAATATTTTCCACTGACTATAGATTTTGCAAGAATTACACGGTAGCAGGCAATTACTGGTGTATGGAGTAGCTAAGAACATGTGCATGAAAAAATTATAGACATGTGCATGACTTGAAATTTGTAGAGCAATGAATGCAAACCAACATGTCTAATGACCTTGCACGTACTAGCATGAAGAACAGGCGTGCCCAGTGACTTGTATGTATTACAAAAATGCAGTTTACTGCGACAGGTTTGAACCTGCTATACTGTGACAAAACGAAAAACAGATTGGAGATTTGGTTAACCTTGGTCGGAGAGGCGTCTAAGCATTATCGATACCGTGCGAGTGACGTCCAGGTCACCGCGGGTGCTGCGGTTACGGTGGCTGTTGGCGTCAGGGAAGCAGATCTTCGGTGGTCAATGCCAACTTGAATGCGGTGGATGAGAGTGTCGCTAAGGCAGATCCGGTGCAGTGATAGGCAACGGCCGTGCAGCTGGTCTAGAGCGGTGGACATGGAACTCCTTGAACTTGATCATGTCCGGTGGATACCGGTGAAGCGGATCTGGTACGGTTGGGTAGCTTTCGGCGGTGAGGAAGCAAAGCTTGGGAAGTTGATGATGCCATCGATAGTGAGGAAGCAGAGCTTGGGCAGTCGATGACGCCATCGGCATGGTGAACGACACCGCAGCTCCGGTGCAGTGGCAGAGAGACCCACTGAACTAGATCCGGTGGGTGAGTGTCGGTGAAGCGGCTCCGCGGCAGTGCACAAGACCAGAGATCAAGCCGGTGCGCGTGGTGGCCGTGGAGGCGATAGAGGAGCTTGGGATTTTTGGGAGGGCTACGGGAAAAACTGCACGAATCGGGACCATAGTATAGGTGAATAGCAATATAATTACGATCGTGCCCCCGAGCTACTGACTTTAGCATGCCCATCTATCGTCTGAACAATGGGTAGAACAAGAAATTTAAAGACAAAAGTTTTTGAAACAGAGGGGCGTGAAATGCTTCAACATCGGTGTGTGATATTGCCGCTCGATTGAGATTTGAATTTGGCCCGCGTCCAGCTAATAATAGTAGAAAAATGGTACTATCTGGTGGGAGATTTTTGCTCAAAGGTTTTGAATCGGTGGGGCGGGAAATGCTTCAAGGTCGGTGGGTGATTTTGCCGCTTGATTCAGATTTTGAATTTGGCTAGCGTCCATCTAGTAATAGAAAAAGGTCGTAGACCGTAACCTATCTGTCCAGGAATTCAAGGCCGAGAGTCATATCAACTGATTATAACATCCCAAAACTTCAATCCAAGGTTATTAATATCCAAATCATCAAAATTAGGGTTACCAAAAACTTTTTCAATTGAAATTATCAAAGCATTCATATGTGTGTGCATTTAAAAATAGGAGTTGTTTGAATTGCCATGTTTAAGTGATCCATTACTTGTAAAATGATTCTTAGGTGAAATAAACATCATCTAGATCATCCCCAAACAAATCCCAAAGAAAAACAAATCAAAATGAATAAAAGAAGCAAATGGTCATTTGTGCCATTTTAATCAGCATGCCTACTTTGGCTATTCCTAGTACTCAAAACCTAACCGAAACAATTATGGATCTTTGCACCCCTTGATAGTACACATAATGTGGTACCAAGGCCCACTTTGTGATCTGCCAAAAACATTCAAACACTATATTTAAATGGCATTTGAAAATTGAATCTATTTCATATGGGAAGATCCCACTATTTCAAAAACCACTCAAATGAGCTCAAATTTAAAAACCCAAGCACCCACAGAGTCTCAAGCTTATGCCTAGCACACCCACCAAAAATCTTTTCAAAATTCCAAACTAAGTTTCTTGCGGCCATTTCATCAAACACATGGCATGCATGAATTACACCTAATATCTAGCTTACTATTCTGAACAGGGTTTTGCACCCAATTCTCCTCAAAACACTCCCTCTGTCTCCAAATGATCTAACCATGCCATTATCACCCCCTCCCCTATACCCTAGTGGCCATGCCATGCCATGCCGAGCGCATGTTGGCCGGCCGACCATGCCACCACCGCAACAGACAATCTCGCCCCCTGTCACCATGTCTACGAGCTAGCCCTCACCTCACTGCCACTCTCTGTGCCCTCCCCAAGCTAGGCCAGAGCATGGACCACCGCCAAACCGCCGCGCCCAGTGCGACTGTGCCATGCCGAGCACACGCCAGAGCGCCGCGCCCGACATGCGTGCACAAGCCGCCCCTCGACCGTAGCCCGTGTCCACCGCTTCGCCACGACCCAGTGAGCACGCCCGACATGCCCGGTCGCCGCCCAACACACAACAGGCACCGCTCGCCGTGGACACCGCCGTCTCTGCCTCTCAGAGCGCCAGCACCGCCCGATCGCATATCACCACCCTAGTCCCGCATTGATCACATAGAGCACCGCCAGGACACCAGTGACCGCCCCCTACCTCGAGCCAGGCCGCTAGCATGCTATGCAGCCCTCGCCAGAGCAGCTCGCCCATCCCTCTCAGTCGCGTCGTCGTCCTATAAATAGAGGCCACCCCCAGCCCCATTCGGCACACCACTCACCTCCCCTCACCTCACATACCGTTCCCCACCTCTAGCCGGAGCAGCGCGAGCAGCTGTTCACCGGAATTGCGGGAGTAGGCCGCCTCTGGAGGAGAAGGGCGCCGCTGATTGCGACCACCCCCGAAGCTACCTCGACTGTCCCTGAGCTCGCCGTCGACCACCAGTCCGTTTGCCCGCCTCGCCGTCATCGTTGGAGCCCTGGTACGCCCCCTGAGCACCCCCAATGAGCCGTTAGGGTTAGAGTTTGCTGGCGACAGGTCCATCGTCGACGACGATCCCCAGCCATTGATCCCCGTTCTAATCCAACGACCCACATCGCCACGTACCGCGTCGCGCGTTTTGAGCCGCTGACAGGTGCGTGGACCCCCCTGTCAGCTGAGCCCCGTGCCGCATAGTGTCACTGGGCCGGCCCGTTAGCGTTCCCGCGCAACCCAGTTAGTTTGAATTAGGATTTTTCTATTTTAGTTAAACCTAATTCCGTCCCTTAGTTTAAAATTCAATTCAGAGAGATTTACAAATCCAAATGGAGTGATTCCAATTTTGTTAGAAAGCTACTGAAAAGATCTACCCAAGCCTGTTGGATTTAATTCAATTAGAGTTAGAGATATCTCCTAGTAAAAATAACAAGACAGAAGCATTTGCACCTTGCAACATTTTTATAAAATCAACCATGATAGCTTTTGAGTTGATTCCAACTCTCAAAAATCACATTTAACCATACCTATCTGAATATGTAATAATATTAAGGTTTACATGCAGTGTTGACAAGTTGGTATCAGAGCCATCCTGACCATAGGAGACCCTAGTTAGAATGGACGTCCGAACAAAAACTTAGTTTCAAAACCAAAGTAAGTATTTATGAAAAACTATTTCCTCTCTTATCCTTGGGAATTCATTCTTTCTCCAAAATTCATGTTCCTCAAAATTCTTACATTACTACTTAAAATTTGACACACTTGATCACTTCACTAATTTTCCTCATCCTAAATTCTTGTAGATGGAGACTCAGTTCAGCAAGTTCTACCAGTTGGGAAACGGAGGTCAACTGATCTTCGAGAGGGATCTGGATTCATTGTCGGAGTTACTAGGACGCCCACATCCAGAGTTTCTTGGAGCTCAACTTCCAGGACCCCCAGGAGGAGATTTACAGTGGCTAGTCACCGCTGATCTTAGAGGAAGCATCGAAGCACCAACATCCGGGAGAATCCAGTTCTCCGTGAGAGAGAACAACTGGCTAGATGGATTAGCCAGGGCAATGGATGAAGCTCTCGCACGTCTATGTGCCCTCAGTGTCAACCAACTCTAGGGAACCTGTTTTGCTCACTATGCAAGACGTGACTTCATGGGAATGCCGATGGAGATGCCAAGTCACCTAGAGTTGAGGCGTCAGGTGGAGAATCTTGACTTCTTACTGCACGATAGACAGCAGGAACTGGACAATGCCAGGGAGTTAGCCAACCAGAACCGTGCCATTGCTGACCAGAAGGCCCATACTTTCGCACTACTCGTCCAAGATCGCCAGTCTCTTCACCGCCAGCATGCAAAGAAGGATCGCACCATCGCCCGTCTTCGCAAGAAGGTGGCCGACCTCGAGAAGACAGTCAAGGAGCAAGAAGCTCAGCTTGCCGCAAAGGAAGAAGAAGAGGAGGGTGAAGACATCTAGGGAGACATGGATTCTTACCTCAGCAATGATGATGACTTTCTGGAGGAGGATGTTGTGGACTTCTACACTAACGATGAGGACTCCGACTTCATCGATGATGAGTAGATGCACTAGAACACTGTCGTAGCATGAGATGTATCGGTCCCACTATATTGTAGCTTGCAGAATGGTTCTTCAAACCATCTGTTTTCCTTTGATTGTTGTGGTGTGTGTTGTATCGTGTACTTGTTTGCATGAATGAAATGAGTTAGTTGCAAAACCTGAGTCAAACTCAAAGTTTTAGCTTGAAACCAAAACCATGAACCTTAGAACTTTCCCTCTTACCCATTTATGTACCTCAATCTTCAGATGACTCGTGGAAACCAAGGAGGGAGCAGCTCGTCGCAAGACCCAATGCTGCAAATCCTACAGAATCTCATCGCAGACAGAGAAGCAAGCAGGGCAGAACGCCAAGCCAACTTAGCAACATTGCAGCAGATCGCCCAGATGGCTCTCAACAACTAGAACCATGTAAACCCAGATCACCGTGGATCCAAACTCAAAAACATGTAGAATACCAATCCCCCAATCTTCAACCAGGCTGAAAACCCACTAGATGCAGATGACTGGCTGCAGACAATGGAAAACAAGTTAGAAGTTGCAGGAGTTGATGACAATGAGAAAGTTCGCTTCGCCACCCACTATCTGGCGAGAGATGCAAGAGCTTGGTGGACTAGTATCCGCAACATGAACCATGGTCAAGTGATGACATGGGAAGCTTTCAAAACAAAGTTCAGCCGCACCCATGTGCCGCAAGGTCTAGTCACCAGACTAAGAGATGAGTTTTGCGACTTGAAGCAAGGCAGAATGACTGTGGTGGAATATCGTGATAGATTCCTGTCGCTTGCAAGATATGCTGATGACCCACAAGTATAGGGGGTGTATCGCAGTATTTTCGAGGGAAGTGAAAACCAATTTATTGATTTGACACAAGCGGAGCCAAAGAATATTTATAAGCCTTAACAATTGAGTTGTCAATTCAGCTGCACCTGGAAACAATCTTGCTCACAGCAGTTTATCAGTAGCAACAATGTTGTAGTAGGAATAGTAAAGTAACAGCAATAGTAAAGCAAAGACAGTAGTAACAAAAGCAGTAAACAGTGGGATTCGAGTGTGGTAGGCATAGGGATGGATGGACGGGCATTGCATGGACAAGACAATTCACATAGCAATCAGAACATAGGGCAATTGCAGATAAATAAGATAAAGCATCCAAGTACTAGACAATCCTAGGCATGTGTTCCATATATAGTCATACGTGCTCGCAATGAGAACTTGCCCAACATCTTTTGTCCTGCCAGCCCGTTTGCAGCGGGGCCTCTAGGGAACTACTGGCAATTAAGGTGCTCCTTTTAATAGAGCACCAGAGCGAAGCATTAACACTCCGTAAACACATGTGATCCTCACATCAAAGCCATTCCCTTCTGGTTATCCCGATTTCTGTCACTTCGGGGCCATAGGTTCCGGACAACAACGTGTGTATACAACTTGCAGATAAGACCAAGAACAATACTATCATAATGTATCAATAACAAGTTCATATCTGAAATCATGGCACTCGGCCCTAGTGATAAGCATTAAGCACAACAAGTCGCAACAAAGTCATAAAGCACTAATAAAAGATACTAGGCACCATGCCCTAACAATCTGATGCCATTACATGAACAATCTCATCCAATCCCTACCATCCCCATTGCCTATAGCGGGGGATTACTCACTCATAGATGGGGGAAACATGGATGGTTGATGGAGAAGCGATGGTGATTATGATGGCGATGATCTCCTCCAATTCCCCATCTCGGTAGGGTGCCAGAACGGAGTTTCTGGTGCCGTTTCGTGGAATCTGGTTGTGGCGGCGGAGAGGAACTCCTTCTGGAAAAACGTCGACCCCCCCAAAGTTTTTAGGTCAGAAGGCTTCTTATAGGCGAAGAGGGAGACCGAGGGGGTGCCTGGGGCCACCACACCATGCCCTGGCGCGGCTAGGCCTAGCCCGCTCCTGGGGGGGTGTGGCCAGCCCCTAGCCCTCCTCCGTCTCGTATTCTGACTCCTGGAGTCTTCTGGAAAAATAGGAACTTTGGCTTTTGTCCCGTCCAATTCCGAGAATATCCATTTTCTGACTTTCCTGGAACCAAAAACAGCAGAAAACAGGCAGCTGACACTGTGGCTCTTGTTAATAGTTAGTCCAAGAAATCATATGAAAAGTACTCCAAAGTGTGGACAAAACACAAGAAAGTGGATAAAACCAAGCATGGAGCATCAAAAAATATAGATACATTTGCAATGTATCATATGCCCCTGATGAGATCAACATAGAGGTGAAGAACAAGGAGAGATTCCTGAACGGACTGCATGATGAGATGCATACTGTCCTCGTCAACATCCGTTTCGAGGATCTCGAAGAGCTAGTCGACTCTGCCATCCAGATGGAAGGGAAGATTAATCAGGCAAAAGACAACCGCAAACTTCATATGATGCAGCAATCAGGATGCAACAGTCATCAGAAGTACCGTCCCAACCCCTCACCAGGATATGCACCAAGGAACAACCGATCCCCAATGTCTCGCCCAAGCTACCCCAACCATAGCGGAGGAAACAATCACAACTCTGGCAATGCCAACAATTTCAACCGTGGCCCTCCCAAGAACAACAACAACAACAACAACACTGCACCCAGAACTAGCAGCAATGATGTGCGTGTTGCAGCAAAGGACAAGTCCCAGATCACTTGTTTCGAGTGTGGAGTGAAGGGTCACTACTCCAATGAGTGTCCCAAGAAGGCTGCTGCCACTGCCAATGTGAATGCCCCAGCTCAACAGCAGCGTCGGGTTCAACCAGGGAGAAGGTTTGCCCCAGGGAACCCTCACAACCGCAACGGTCGTCTCTTCCACATGAACGCCGAAGAAGCCCAAGAAGCGCCAGATGTAGTGCTAGGTATGTTTTCTGTCAACTCAGATTTAGCAAGAGTATTGTTTGATTCGGGAGCATCGCATTCATTTGTCACCGAAGAATTTGCATGCACTAGTAAGATTCACCCAACCAACCTGAAGCATGTCATGATAGTTCAAATCCCCGGATCAACTACAAAAGCTAGAAAAATTTGCAAAGCAGTACCTATCAGAATACATGGGATAGATTTTTATGCCAACCTTATAGTACTTAGAACCAAAGGATTGGAAGTAGTACTAGGTATGGACTGGATGTCAAGGCATAAAGGACTGATAGACTGTGCTAAGAAAGCCATCACCATGACTAGTAGTTTTGGAGTAACAGTAGAGCATATATCTGAAACCTTACCTCGTCAATTCAAGTGCAACAAGAGTCTAGCCATACCCACCATAGACCAAGTAAGAGTAGTCTGTGAATACCCCGACGTATTCCCAGATGAATTGCCAGGTATGCCCCCGGATAGGGATATTGAGTTCATTATCGAGCTAATCCCCGGAACCGGACCCATAGCCCAGAGACCCTATAGCATGAACCCCTCAGAGTTAGTAGAACCGAAGAAGTAGTTAGATGCCATGTTAGCAACATGCTTGATTCAGCCAAGCGCTTCGCCATGGAGATCACCAGTGTTATTCGTCGACAAGAAAGATGGAGGCAACCGTCTGTGTACAGATTACAGAAAGTTGAATGACGTCACCATCAAGAATAAGTACCCCTTGCCAAAGATAGAGGATCTATTTGATCAATTGACTGGAGCCCAGGTATTCTCAAAGATTGATCTTAGGACTGGTTATCACCAACTTAAGATTCGTGCAACGGGTATTCCAAAGACCGCCTTTACTACTCGCTATGGTTTATATGAGTATATGGTTATGTCTTTTGGATGAACCAATGCCCCTGCTTATTTCATGAATCTCATGAATAAGATCTTTATGAATTTTCTAGATAAGTTTGTAGTTGTGTTTATCGACGACATCCTTATCTACTCCAAGTCAGAAGAAGAGCATGATCAACATCTATGAATCATCCTAGAAACCATAAGAGAACATCGGTTGTATGCCAAATTCAGCAAGTGTGAGTTTTGGCTGAAATAAGTAGATTCCTAGGACATATTGTGTCTGCCGGAGGAGTCTTTGTTGATCCCACAAAGATCAGAGATGTCGAAGCATGGGAAATCCCAACCACTCAAACCCAAGTCTGTGCATTTCTCGGATTAGCGGGATACTACCGCAAGTTCGTCGAAGGATTCTCGAGCATCGCCAGACCCATGATCCAATTGTTGAAGAAGGACACGAAGTTTGAATGGACTGACAAGTGTCACGCCAGTTTCCAGGAGCTGAAAAAGAGATTGATATCAGCCCCAATATTGATCATGCCAGACATCAAGAAGTCGTTTGATGTATATTGTGATGCATCCAAGATTGGTCTCGGATGTGTATTGATGCAAGAAGGCAAAGTCATCGCGTATCTGTCTCGACAACTGAAGCAGCATGAGCAGAACTATCCGACCCATGATCTTGAATTAGCAGCCATAGTTTTGGCATTGAAGACATGGCGTCATTATCTGATGGGTAATCGCTGTGAGATTTACTCGGATCATAAAAGCTTGAAGTATATTTTCACTCAGAAGGAGCTGAGTATGAGGCAAAGGAGATGGATAGAGTTAATCAAGGATTATGACCTTGACATTCATTATCACCCCGACAAAGCCAATGTGGTAGCGGATACTCTTAGCAGATTGCCGTGCAGGCTTAACACCATGATCAAGGAGAAGCAGCCAAGTTTGTATGAGGAGTTGGAGCAGTTTAGAACAGAATTAGTTAGCAAAGGATTCTTAGCTAGCATTGAACTTCAACACACATTGATTAGCCAAATCAAGGAAGCCCAGAAGGGAAATGAAAGTATCAACGGAATCAAACATCGTATTAGTACAGAAAAGGTACCTGGATTCACTGAAGACGAAGAAGGAGTTCTTTGGTACAAAGGACGTATCTGTGTGCCAGCAGATTCAGAGCTGAAGGAAGTTATCATGAAGGAAGCTCATGATACCCTTCATTCTATCCACCCTAGAGGAACGAAGATGTATCAAGATTTGAAAGAGCAATTTTGGTGGCACAAGATGAAGAGAGAGAGAAATTGGAAGCTACATCGCCAAGTGCGACATCTGTCAAAGAGTCAAAGCAGAGCACCAGAGACCTACAGGACTGTTGCAACCATTGCAGATTCCGGAATGGAAATGGGATTCCGTTGGATGGACTTTATCACCGGTTTGCCTACTTCTAGTAGGGGAAATGACTCAATCTAGGTCATAGTTGATAGACTGTCCAAGGTAGCCCACTTCATACCTATCAAGACTACCTACCAGAGTGCGAAGCTAGCAGAACTGTACATTGCTAGGATTGTTAGTCTGCATGGAACCCCCAAGACCATAGTATCAGATCGAGGAACCCAGTTTACCTCGAGATTTTGGCAGAAAGTGTAGGAAGGATTAGGCACCAAGTTGAACTTCAGCACCGCGTATCACCCACAAAACGGTGGACAGACTGAGAGAGTCAACCAGATCCTAGAGGATATGTTAACAGCTTGTGTGTTGGAATATGGATCAAAATGGGAAGACTGCCCACCTTTCGCAGAGTTCTCATATAACAACAGTTATCAAGCTAGTTTGCATGTGGAACCATTTGAGTTCCTATATGGAAGAAAGTGCCGTACCCCTTTGAATTGGTCACAAGTAGGAGAGAGTCAGATCTTTGGACCCGACATTCTCCGAGAAGCCGAAGAGAAAGTTCACAAAGTCCATGAGCACCTCAAGACCGCCCAATCCAGACAAAAGAGTTATGCTGACAAGAGAAGGAGAGACCTGATTTTGAATGTTGGAGATTTTGTATATCTCAAGCTTTCACCATTGAAAGGAACCCAACGCTTTAGTCTGAAAGGAAAGTTAGCCCCCAGATATATTGGGCCTTTCAAGATTCTGAACCGTCGAGGAGAAGTATCGTATCAACTGGAACTGCCTGAAGAGATGTCAGCCATCCACAATGTGTTTCATATCTCGTTACTTCGCAAATGACTGGAAGTGCCAGAGAAGACTGAAGTTTTCAAGAACATCGATCACAGAGCTGTGGAGATCAACAATGACCTGACGTATCGTGAAGTGCCCATCCTTATCTTAGAAGAAGCTTACAGAATCACCAGGACCAGGAGTATCAAGTTTCTCAAGATTCAGTGGAGCAACCATACCAAGGAGGAAGCCACTTGGGAGCGAGAAGATTACATTAGGACAGAGTTCCCAGATCTCTTTAGTTCCTAGTTTTCTTTGTAAATCTCGGGACGAGATTTTGTTTAAGGGGGGGGGAAGGTTTGTAACATCCCAAAACTTCAATCCAAGGTTATTAAGATCCAAATCATCAAAGTTAGGGTTAACAAAAACTTTTTCAATTGAAATTATCAAAGCATTCATATGTGTGTGCATTTAAAAATAGGAGTTGTTTGAATTGCCATGTTTAAGTGATCCATTACTTGTAAAATGATTATTAGGTGAAATAAACATCATCTAGATCATCCCCAAACAAATCCCAAAGAAAAACAAATCAAAATGAATAAAAGAAGCAAATGGTCATTTGTGCCATTTTAATCAGCATGCCTACTTTGGCTATTCCTTGTACTCAAAACCTAACAGAAACAATTATGGATCTTTGCACCCCTTGATAGTACACATAATGTGGTACCAAGGCCCACTTTGTGATATACCAAAAACATTCAAACACTATATTTAAATGGCATTTGAAAATTGAATCTATTTCATATGGGAAGATCCCACTATTTCAAAAACCACTCAAATGAGCTCAAATTTCAAAACCCAAGCACCCACAGAGTCTCAAGCTTATGCCTAGCACACCCACCAAAAATCTTTTCAAAATTCCAAACTAAGTTTCTTGCGGCCATTTCATCAAACACATGGCATGCATGAATTACACCTAATATCTAGCTTACTATTCTGAACAGGGTTTTGCACCCAATTCTCCTCAAAGCACTCCCTCTGTCTCCAAATGATCTAACCATGCCATTATCACCCCCTCCCCTATACCCTAGTGGCCATGCCATGCCATGCCGAGCGCATGTTGGCCGGCCGACCATGCCACCACCGCAACAGACAATCTCGCCCCCTGTCACCATGTCTACGAGCTAGCCCTCACCTCACCGCCACTCTCTGTGCCCTCCCCAAGCTAGGCCAGAGCATGGACCACCGCCAAACCGCCGCGCCCAGTGCGACCGTGCCATGCCGAGCACACGCCAGAGCGCCGCGCCCGACATGCGTGCACAAGCCGCCCCTCGACCGTAGCCCGCGTCCACCGCTTCACCATGACCCAGTGAGCACGCCGGACATGCCCGTTCGCCGCCCAACGCACCATAGCCACCGCTCGCCGTGGACACCACTGTCTCTGCCTCTCAGAGCGCCAGCACCGCCCGACCGCATACCACCGCCCCTAGTCCCACATTGATCATGTAGAGCACCGCCAAGAGACCAGCGACCGCCCCCTACCTTGAGCCACGCTGCTAGCACGCTGTACAGCCCTTGCCGGAGCCGCTCGCCCATCCCTCTCAGTCGCGTCGTCGTCCTATAAATAGAGGCCACCGCCAGTCCCATTCGGCAGACCACTCACCTCCCCTCACCTCACTGACCGTTCCCCACCTCTAGCTAGAGCAGCGCGAGCAGCCGTTCGCCGGAATTGCACCGAAGCAGGCCACCTCTAGAGGAGAAGGGCACCGCTGATGGCGACCACCCCCGAAGCTGCCTCGACTGTCCCTGAGCTCGCCGTCGACCACCAGTCCGTTTGCCCGCCTCGCCGTCATCGTTGGAGCCCTGGTACGCCCCCTGAGCACCCCCAATGAGCCGTTAGGGTTAGAGTTTGCTGGCGATAGGTCCATCATCGACGACGATCCCCAGCCATTGATCCTCGTTCTAATCCAACGACCCACATCGCCACGTACCGCTTCGCGCGTTTTGAGCCGCTGACCGGTGCGTGGACCCCCCTGTCAGCTGAGCCCCGTGCTGCATAGTGTCACTGGGCCGGCCCGTTAGCGTTCCCGCGCAACCCAGTTAATTTGAATTAGGATTTTTCTATTTTAGTTAAACCTAATTCTGTCCCTTGGAGTGATTTACAAATCCAAATGGAGTGATTCCAATTTTGTTAGAAAGCTACTGAAAAGATCTACCCAAGCCTGTTGGATTTAATTCAATTAGAGTTAGAGATATCTCCTAGTAAAAATAACAAGACAGAAGCATTTGCACCTTGCAACATTTTTATAAAATCAACCATGATAGCTTTTGAGTTGATTCCAACTCTCAAAAATCACATTTAACCATACCTATCTGAATATGTAATAATATTAAGGTTTACATGCAGTGACTTTGGACTAGTACCAAAATAATGCTATATAGGCATTTGTAGTCACTTTAAATCATTAAATAATGAACTTAAACCAAAATAATTATGAACCAACCCTTAAACTACATTCCCACATGTTTCTCTCGAAGGAGGTGACTGGAAGGAAAGTAGAACTCGATGAGGTTGTTGAACCTTCTCTCGGATTTGAGAGTAGCGCAGCACCGGAAGATGTTTTTGTGCCGCCTGCACCAATTGAAGAGGAAGCTAATGATAATGATCATGAAACTTCGAACGAAGTTACTACTGAACCTCGCAGGTCAACGAGGGTTCGTACCACTCCTGATTGGTATGACTCTGCCTTGAACGTCATGTTGGTAGACAACACTGATGACCCTGCGACGTATGAAGAAGCTATGGTGAGCCCAGATTCCGACAAATGGCTAGAAGCCATGAAATCCGAAATGGGATCCATGTACGAAAACCAAGTGTGGACTTTGGTGGACTTACCGGATGGCCGTAAGGCTGTCGAGAACAAATGGATTTTCAAGAGAAAAACAGATGCTGATGGTAATGTTACCGTCTATAAAGCTCGACTTATCGCAAAAGGGTTCCGACAAATTCAAGGAGTTGACTATGATGAGACATTCTCACCAGTAGCAAAGCTAAAGTCTGTGAGGATTTTGTTAGCAATTGCTGCACATTTCGATTATGAGATTTGGCAGATGGATGTCAAAACGGCGTTCATTAATGGTGACATTGAGGAAGAGTTGTATATGGTACAACCCAAGGGTTTTGTCGATCCTAAAGATGCTGACAAGGTATGCAAACTTCAGCGTTCCATTTATGGACTGAAGCAAGCATCCCGTAGTTGGAATCAACGTTTTGATAAAGTAATCAAAAACTTTGGATTTATACAAACTTATGGAGAAGCTTGTATTTACAAGAAAGTGAGTGGGAGCTCTGTAGCATTCCTAGTACTATATGTAGATGACATATTGTTGATTGGGAATGATATAGAACTTCTTAATAGTGTCAAAACCTATTTGAATAATAGTTTTTCAATGAAGGATCTTGGCGAAGCGGCATATATTCTAGGCATCAAGATTTATAGAGATAGATCAAGACGCCTAATAGGGCTTTCACAAAGTACATACTTGGACAAAGTTCTAAAGAAGTTTAGAATGGAAGATAGCAAGAAAGGGTTCATGCCCATGTTGTCAGGTAAGACCTTGAGTAAGACTCAAAGTCCAGCTACGGCAGAAGATAGAGAGAAAATGAATAACATTCCCTATGCCTCAGCCATAGGTTCTATCATGTATGCCATGCTGTGTACAAGACTAGATATAGCACATGCTGTTAGGTTGACTAGCAGATATCAAAGTGATCCTGGAATGGAGCACTGGACAGCGGTCAAAAATATCCTAAAGTACCTAAATAGGACTAAGGATATGGTTCTTTCTTATGGAGGTGATGAACAGCTTGTTGTAAACGGTTACACCGATGCTAGTTGGAACACCGATCCGGATGACTCGAAGTCACAGTCAGGATACGTATTTATTTTGAATGGTGCTGCAGTGAGCTGGAGGAGTGCGAAGCAAAGCGTTGTGGCGAAATCTTCAACTGAATCGGAATACATAGCTGCTTCGGAGGCTGCATAAGAAGCCGTTTGGATGAAGGAATTCATTACTAAACTCGGCGTGGTTCCCAGTGCGTTGGACCCGATGGCCATCTACTGTGACAACACAGGTGCCATAGCTAATGCGCAGGAGCCAAGGTTACATAGCAAGCTGAAGCACATCAAGCTACGTTTCCACGCTATTCGCGAGTATGTCCGAGATGGTGACATAAAGATTTGCAAAGTACACACTAATATGAATGTGCCAGATCCGTTGACTAAACCTCTCCCTAGGGCAAAGCATGACCAACACCAGAACGCCATGGGTGTTCGGTATATTACTATGTAATCTAGATTATTGACTCTAGTGCAAGTGGGAGACTGTTGGAGATATTCCCAAGAGGCAATAATAAAAGTGATTATTATTATATCTTTGTGTTTATGATGAATGTTTATATCACATGCTATAATTGTATTATTAGGAAACACTAATACTTGTGTGTTTTGTAAACATAAGAGAGTCCCTAGTAAGCCTCTTGTTAAACTAGCTTGTTGATTAATTGATGATCATGGTTTCCTGATCATGGACATTAGGATGTGATTAATAACAAGGTTATATCATTAGGAGAATGATGTGATGGACACACACCCATAGTAAGCGTAGCATAAGATCAAGTCATTAAGTTCGTTTTGCTGTAAGCTTTCAAATACATAGTAACCTATTCCTTCGACCATGAGGTTATGTTAATCACCATCACCGGATGAATACTTTGATGACATCAAACGCCGCTTCGTAACTAGGTGGTTATAAAAGTGTCATTGGGTATTTTGAAAGTATGTGTTGAAGCGCATGAATCAAGATTGGGATTTGTCCATCCATATGACGGATAGATATGCTCTGGGCCCTCCCGGTGGAATGTCATCTAGTTAGCTTGCAAGCATGTGACTAGGTCACAAGGGATGACATATCACGGAACGAGTAAAGAGTACTTATCAGCAACGAGGTAGAACTAGGTATGGAGATACCGACGATCAGACCTCGGATAAGTATAGTATCGCGAGACAAAGGGAATTAGTTTCGTATGTAAGTGGTTCAATCGATCGCGAAGTCATCGTTGAGTATGTGGGAGCCATTATGGATCTCCAGGTCCCGCTGATGGTTATTGATAGGAGATGTGTCTCTATCATGTCTACATATTCACGAACCATAGGGTGACACACTTAAGGTTCGAAGTTGTTTTAAGTAGATATGGAATATGCGTTGGAGACCGAATGTTGTTCGGAGTCTTGGATTGGATTCGGGACATCACGAGGAGATCTGGAATGGTCCGGAGAATAAGATTCATATATAGGAGATCATTTTATGAGATAGGAAATGTTCCGGAGTGTTTGTATGAGGATTCTAGAAGGTTTCGGAATGTTCCGGAAGGTTCTAGAAGATATCTTGGAGTTTGCTTGAAAATCAAGATAGGGATCAAGGAGTCCTGGTGGGTCAAGATACGGATTCGTGGGGGAGGAGGACTCCTCCCCCCACCTCCAATCCTCCGGCCATAGAGAGGGAGGGGAGTCCTACAAAGACTCCCCCTCCCTAGGCGCCTCCCCTCTTTAAATAGAGGGGCAGGGGCGCCCCCTCCTCCCCTGCTCTCATAACGTCCAATCTCTGCCGCCTCTCTCCTCCACCATCTTCTGCACAGGCATAGGCGAAGCCCTGCAGAATTCTCTACTCCACCACCACCACCACGCCGTCGTGCTGCTGGGATTCCGTGGAGAAGATCTACTACCTCCGCTGCTCGCTGGAACGGGGAGAGGAAGGTCTGCTTCGACTCCGCACGTGTGATCGACTGCGAAAGCGCTGCCGAAACGTGGCGTCGAAAGGATCATCTACTTGACCAAGGGCGGAAGCACTGCTGGAACGCGACGCCGGAAGGATCGTCTACTTGACCGAGGGCGGAAGCGCTGCTGGAACGCGACGCCGGAAGGATCGTCCACACGATCTTGAGATCGGCAAGTGATCGACTACATCAACCACGAGATCTAATCTCGTTAACGCTTTCGGATCTACGAGGGTTAGTTCCTATCTATCTCGTTGCTCTTATCTAATAGATTAGATCTTGGCTTTTATCTAGATTAGATCTGGGTTTTGTTCGTTGTTGCGATAGAAATTTTTTGTTTTCCATGCTACGAATCCATCAGTGGTATCAGAGCCGTATCTATGCGTAGATCTGTTGCACGAGTAGAACACAATGTTTTTGTGGGCGTTGATGCTTTTTTTGTCGGTGTCTTAGCGTGTACTTTGCATCTTGCGGCATGGTGGGATGAAGCGGCTCGGGCTAACATTACATGTCATCGCACATGAGACTTGCTCCACGCTTGACGTGCAACTTGCTTTGCACAAGTGGCTTTGCGGGTGTCTGTCTCTCCCACCATAGTTAAGATTCAATTTACAATGAGCATCTTGACAACACTTGTATCAACGTTGTGGTCCTTGTTTGTAGGTAAGATCGGTCTTATGCGAAAGCCCCAAACCACGTAAAACATGCAAAGAAAATTAGAGGCGTCTAACTTGGTTTTGCAGGGGTTTTGTGATGTGATATGGCCAACATGTGATTGTGATTGTATTTGATGTATGCAATGATCCTTGTTGTAATATGGCAACCGGCAGGAGCCTAATGGTTGTCTTTAATTCTGTTAAGACCTGCGTGTCTATTCATCTTGTAATAGCTTTATTCCAAGTAGTTGTAATAGTTGCTGGTGATGATGGACAACCATGAAGCGGCGCCACTGACCTTGACGCAATGCTGGTGATGATGGAGATCATGTTCATGCTTTGGAGATGGAGATCAAAGGCACAAGAAGAAAGGGCCATATCATATCACACTAATTATGAATTGCGTGTGATGTTAATCCTTTATGCATCTTGTATTGCTTAGATCGCGACGGTAGCATTATAAGATGATCCCTCTCACTAAATATCAAGTAATAAAGTGTTCACCCTTAGTTGGCACCGTTGCTAAGACTCGTCGTTTCGAAGCATCTCGTGATGATCGGATGTGATAGATTCTACGTGTGCATACAACGGGTGCAAGCCAGATTTGCACATGCGGAAACTAAGGTTACCTTGACGAGCCTAGCATGTACAGACATGGTCTCGGAACACGGAATACCGAAAGGTAGAGCATGAGTCATATAATTGATATGATGAACATGAAGATTGTTCGCCGATGAAACTACATCTTCTCTCGTGAAGATCGAACTTGGTGTAGTGGACTTGGTTCGTGTAATCACTAAGACAATGTGAGGGATGATGTTTTGAGTGGGAGTTCACCTAGTTAGTTTAATAATTAAATTTGAACTCAATTTGTCATAAACTTAGTCTAAACTACTTGCAAATTGTTGTAGATTATGGCGACCCCCTCCATCAATTTCAATGCGTTCCTAGAGAAAGAAAAACTTAAGAACAATGGAAGCAATGTCACGGACTGGTTCCGTGGACTGAAGATCGTCCTCAGGGCTGGTCAGTTGACCTATGTGCTCGATGCACCGCTAGGTGACCCACCCGCAGATAATGCCACCGATGACGAAAAGAATGTTTTCGCCACTCGGAAGAATCATTACTCCACAGTTCAGTGTGCCATCCTGTATGGTTTAGAAGCGGAGCTCCAATAGCGTTTTGAGAACCACGACCCGTTCGAGATCATTAAGGAGCTCAGGCTAATTTTTGAGACTCGCGCGGCCATGGAGAGCTATGAGGCCTCCGAAAAGTTCTTTAACTGTAAGATGGAAGAAGGAAGCTTCGTTAGCGAGCACGTGCTCACCATGTCTGGGTACGCAAAGAAGCTCCAGGAGTTGGGAATATCGATTCCTAATGAATTTGGGATTCACCGTCTCCTTCAATCACTGCCACCAAGTTACAAGAACTTTGTGATGAACTACAACATGCACTGCATGAACAAGACGTTGCCTAAACTGCCGTCCATGCTGAAAACTGCTGAAGTGGAGATCAAGAAGGAGAAACAAGTGTTGATGGTCAATAAGACCACCAATTTCAAGAAACGGGGCAAGCCTAAGAACAAGGGAAACTTCAAGAAGGACGGCAAGAAAGCTGCCGCACCTGCTAAGAAGCCCAAGGCTGGTCCTAAACCTGAAACTGAGTGCTTCTACTGCAAGGGAGCTGGTCACTGGAAGCGTAACTGCCCCAAGTACCTGGCGGATCTGAAGAACGGCAACATCAAGAAGAAAGGTATATTTGATATATGTGTTATAGATGTGTATCTTACTAGTAATCGTAGTAGTGCCTGGGTATTTGATACTGGTTCGGTTGCTCATATTTGTAACTCGAAACAGGAGCTGCGGAATAAACGAAGACTGGCAAGAGACGAGGTGACGATGCGCGTTGGAAATGGCTCCAAGGTTGATGTGATCGCCGTCGGCACGCTCCCTCTACATCTACCTTCGGGATTAGTTTTAAATTTAAATAATTGTTATTTGGTGCCTGTGTTAAGCATGAACATTATATCTGGATCCTGTTTATTGCGAGACGGTTACTCTTTTAAGTCTGAGAATAAAGGTTGTTCGATTTATATGAGTAATATCTTTTATGGTAATGCACCTGAGATGAATGGTTTATTCTTACTGAATCTCGATAGTAGTGATACACATGTTCACAACATAGATGCTAAACGAATTAAATTGAATGATAATTCTACATACATGTGGCACTGTCGTCTTGGTCACATTGGAGTGAAGCGTATGAAGAAACTCCATTCAGATGGACTTCTTGAATCACTTGATTTTGAATCACTTGAAAGATGCGAAGCATGTCTAATGGGAAAAATGACTAAGACTCCATTCTCTAGTACAATGGAGCGAGCTACAGACTTATTGGAAATAATACATACCGATGTGTGCGGTCCAATGAGTGTAGCATCGCGTGGTCGATATCGTTATGTTCTCACTTTCACGGATGACTTGAGTAGATATGGGTGTGTCTACTTCATGAAACATAAGTCCGAAACTTTCGAGAAGTTTAAGGAATTTCAAAGTGAAGTGGAAAATCATCGTAACAAGAAGATTAAGTTTCTGCGTTCTGATCGCGGAGGTGAATATCTGAGTTATGAGTTTGGCATGCATTTGAAGAAATGTGGAATACTTTCACAGTTGACACCGCCGGGAACACCACAGCGTAATGGTGTGTCCGAACGTCGTAATCGAACTCTCTTAGATATGGTTCGGTCTATGATGTCTCTTACAGATTTACCGTTATCATTTTGGGGCTATGCATTAGAGACAGCCGCATTCACTTTAAATAGGGCACCATCTAAATCCGTTGAAACGACACCGTACGAATTGTGGTTTGGTAAGAAACCTAAGTTGTCGTTCCTTAAAGTTTGGGGTTGCGAAGCATATGTAAAGAAGTTACAACCTGATAAGCTAGAACCCAACACGGAGAAATGCGTCTTCATAGGATACCCTAAAGAAACGATTGGGTATACCTTCTATCATAGATCCGAAGGCAAAGTTTTCGTTGCCAAGAATGGATCCTTTCTTGAGAAGGAGTTTCTCTCGAAGGAGGTGACTGGAAGGAAAGTAGAACTCGATGAGGTTGTTGAACCTTCTCTCGGATTTGAGAGTAGCGCAGCACCGGAAGATGTTTTTGTGCCGCCTGCACCAATTGAAGAGGAAGCTAATGATAATGATCATGAAACTTCGAACGAAGTTACTACTGAACCTCGCAGGTCAACGAGGGTTCGTACCACTCCTGATTGGTATGACTCTGCCTTGAACGTCATGTTGGTAGACAAGACTGATGACCCTGCGACGTATGAAGAAGCTATGGTGAGCCCAGATTCCGACAAATGGCTAGAAGCCATGAAATCCGAAATGGGATCCATGTACGAAAACCAAGTGTGGACTTTGGTGGACTTACCGGATGGCCGTAAGGCTGTCGAGAACAAATGGATTTTCAAGAGAAAAACAGATGCTGATGGTAATGTTACCGTCTATAAAGCTCGACTTGTCGCAAAAGGGTTCCGACAAATTCAAGGAGTTGACTATGATGAGACATTCTCACCAGTAGCAAAGCTAAAGTCTGTGAGGATTTTGTTAGCAATTGCTGCACATTTCGATTATGAGATTTGGCAGATGGATGTCAAAACGGCGTTCCTTAATGGTGACATTGAGGAAGAGTTGTATATGGTACAACCCAAGGGTTTTGTCGATCCTAAAGATGCTGACAAGGTATGCAAACTTCAGCGTTCCATTTATGGACTGAAGCAAGCATCCCGTAGTTGGAATCAACGTTTTGATAAAGTAATCAAAAACTTTGGATTTATACAAACTTATGGAGAAGCTTGTATTTACAAGAAAGTGAGTGGGAGCTCTGTAGCATTCCTAGTACTATATGTAGATGACATATTGTTGATTGGGAATGATATAGAACTTCTTAATAGTGTCAAAACCTATTTGAATAATAGTTTTTCAATGAAGGATCTTGGCGAAGCGGCATATATTCTAGGCATCAAGATTTATAGAGATAGATCAAGACGCCTAATAGGGCTTTCACAAAGTACATACTTGGACAAAGTTCTAAAGAAGTTTAGAATGGAAGATAGCAAGAAAGGGTTCATGCCCATGTTGTCAGGTAAGACCTTGAGTAAGACTCAAAGTCCAGCTACGGCAGAAGATAGAGAGAAAATGAATAACATTCCCTATGCCTCAGCCATAGGTTCTATCATGTATGCCATGCTGTGTACAAGACCAGATATAGCACATGCTGTTAGGTTGACTAGCAGATATCAAAGTGATCCTAGAATGGAGCACTGGACAGCGGTCAAAAATATCCTAAAGTACCTAAATAGGACTAAGGATATGGTTCTTTCTTATGGAGGTGATGAACAGCTTGTTGTAAACGGTTACACCGATGCTAGTTGGAACACCGATCCGGATGACTCGAAGTCACAGTCAGGATACGTATTTATTTTGAATGGTGCTGCAGTGAGCTGGAGGAGTGCGAAGCAAAGCGTTGTGGCGAAATCTTCAACTGAATCGGAATACATAGCTGCTTCGGAGGCTGCATAAGAAGCCGTTTGGATGAAGGAATTCATTACTAAACTCGGCGTGGTTCCCAGTGCGTTGGACCCGATGGCCATCTACTGTGACAACACAGGTGCCATAGCTAATGCGCAGGAGCCAAGGTTACATAGCAAGCTGAAGCACATCAAGCTACGTTTCCATGCTATTCGCGAGTATGTCCGAGATGGTGACATAAAGATTTGCAAAGTACACACTAATATGAATGTGCCAGATCCGTTGACTAAACCTCTCCCTAGGGCAAAGCATGACCAACACCAGAACGCCATGGGTGTTCGGTATATTACTATGTAATCTAGATTATTGACTCTAGTGCAAGTGGGAGACTGTTGGAGATATTCCCAAGAGGCAATAATAAAAGTGATTATTATTATATCTTTGTGTTTATGATGAATGTTTATATCACATGCTATAATTGTATTATTAGGAAACACTAATACTTGTGTGTTTTGTAAACATAAGAGAGTCCCTAGTAAGCCTCTTGTTAAACTAGCTTGTTGATTAATTGATGATCATGGTTTCCTGATCATGGACATTAGGATGTGATTAATAACAAGGTTATATCATTAGGAGAATGATGTGATGGACACACACCCATAGTAAGCGTAGCATAAGATCAAGTCATTAAGTTCGTTTTGCTGTAAGCTTTCAAATACATAGTAACCTATTCCTTCGACCATGAGGTTATGTTAATCACCATCACCGGATGAATACTTTGATGACATCAAACGCCGCTTCGTAACTAGGTGGTTATAAAAGTGTCATTGGGTATTCTGAAAGTATGTGTTGAAGCGCATGAATCAAGATTGGGATTTGTCCATCCATATGACGGATAGATATGCTCTGGGCCCTCCCGGTGGAATGTCATCTAGTTAGCTTGCAAGCATGTGACTAGGTCACAAGGGATGACATATCACGGAACGAGTAAAGAGTACTTATCAGCAACGAGGTAGAACTAGGTATGGAGATACCGACGATCAGACCTCGGATAAGTATAGTATCGCGAGACAAAGGGAATTAGTTTCGTATGTAAGTGGTTCAATCGATCGCGAAGTCATCGTTGAGTATGTGGGAGCCATTATGGATCTCCAGGTCCCGCTGATGGTTATTGATAGGAGATGTGTCTCTATCATGTCTACATATTCACGAACCGTAGGGTGACACACTTAAGGTTCGAAGTTGTTTTAAGTAGATATGGAATATGCGTTGGAGACCGAATGTTGTTCGGAGTCTCGGATTGGATTCGAGACATCACGAGGAGATCTGGAATGGTCCGGAGAATAAGATTCATATATAGGAGATCATTTTATGAGATAGGAAATGTTCCGGAGTGTTTGTATGAGGATTCTAGAAGGTTTCGGAATGTTCCGGAAGGTTCTAGAAGATATCTTGGAGTTTGCTTGAAAATCAAGATAGGGATCAAGGAGTCCTGGTGGGTCAAGATATGGATTCGTGGGGGAGGAGGACTCCTCCCCCCACCTCCAATCCTCCGGCCATAGAGAGGGAGGGGAGTCCTACAAAGACTCCCCCTCCCTAGGCGCCTCCCCTCTTTAAATAGAGGGGCAGGGGCGCCCCCTCCTCCCCTGCTCTCATAACGTCCAATCTCTGCCGCCTCTCTCCTCCACCATCTTCTGCACAGGCATAGGCGAAGCCCTGCAGAATTCTCTACTCCACCACCACCACCACCACGCCGTCGTGCTGCTGGGATTCCGTGGAGAAGATCTACTACCTCCGCTGCTCGCTGGAACGGGGAGAGGAAGGTCTGCTTCGACTCCGCACGTGTGATCGACTGCGAAAGCGCTGCCGAAACGTGGCGTCGAAAGGATCATCTACTTGACCAAGGGCGGAAGCGCTGCTGGAACGCGACGCCGGAAGGATCGTCTACTTGACCGAGGGCGGAAGCGCTGCTGGAACGCGACGCCGGAAGGATCGTCCACACGATCTTGAGATCGGCAAGTGATCGACTACATCAACCACGAGATCTAATCTCGTTAACGCTTTCGGATCTACGAGGGTTAGTTCCTATCTATCTCGTTGCTCTTATCTAATAGATTAGATCTTGGCTTTTATCTAGATTAGATCTGGGTTTTGTTCGTTGTTACGATAGAAAAATTTTGTTTTCCATGCTAAGAACCTATCAGACACTGATCATCCATATCCATACTAGTAAAAGGCATGTGACACTATTTTCATACCATTATATAGTGCTTGACACTTCTTTTCAAAAGAAAAAAATGACTATGTTGCTTCATAAGTTGCATATCACTATATAGTGTAGGAATAACTTCGAACATCGGTAGTTGGATATAGATTGGCAAAACCCGACATTGTTGACCATTGGATCTCTTTCAGTATATTTGATTATGTCATGTCTAGCATATAGAAGATCCCATTATTGTTGGCCTCTAGCACCATGAATATACTATGCGCAGAAAGTACAAAGAACATGGTTTTGAATGCCATAAGCCAAGTTTCCAGATATAATGGACAATGTTTTATGTATGATTCCCAAGTTTTATGAGTTTTCAAAGCTTCCGGTCTAACTCAGACCACTCAAATGACTTTATGTCTCTATTAACAAAACCATGTCATATTTGAACTAGAAGCTCTAGAAAGTGATAGATTTCTATCGAAGTTCTACAAAAAGCTTTTGGTGGTACGCATCAGGTAGTTAATATATCGAAAACAATCGAGAGTTTGGACAAATTCAACTTCCTTCTAAGAATTTGTATCTTGACAATTTTGAACCCGTTTTGAAACAATCACATGTAATAAAGAAAAACAGAAAAACAAATATTTACGCATGGCATCCTATCATGTCACGTATACAGCCTGCCAGGAAACTGATAACCATGGGATTTGACAACTTCTGGAAACCAGCCCCACGATATTTTCCCACCATGTCTGAATATTATTAGGTTTGAACCCTGCTGAACAAAAAAGGTCATGGCCAAATCGACATCATAGTTAATGAACTATTCCCACATTAATTTGGTTTATGGGTGCACCTTGGCGTAGTAGGAAATGTTGCCCATGGGAGTCTCAACATTGGGGCTGTTTGATTTGCAGGATAGGAAAAACAAAGGAATAGGGAAAACACAGTATTATTAGAATACCATGTCCAATTGAATCCTACAAGATTTGGATCCTACAGGAATTTTTCTTAAAGAAGTGTTAGATTCACGAGAAAGTAAAGGAATTGTAACATGAGGCTGAGGTGGATTGTTCTTAAAAGTTTACGGAAGACATGTGCATGGCGTCCTTTTGCATGTATCACATGCCATGCAAAATGATAAACTTATGTTTTGATAACTTTTAAAAAACCAGGTTCACAAAATTGTCCTGCAATGCGCATGAATAGGTTTCGAGTCAGACGACCAAGGTCAATGCCATATCATGTGGTCCACATCATAGTTTATGGTAAATTCCCCATATTATGTAGATTGGTGCATCTTGGTTATTGTAAACAATATTTTTCCAAGGGGAGTATCCAAGAAGTATTATGAAAAGAGATGATCTCAAATTTCCAAGTGACAGGATTTTTTTTTTGCGAAAACTAGAACATTGTTTTCTGCAAAGCAAATAGTTGTACTAGGAAAAAGAATGATCAAAATGGAGGGGCAAAACGAAGAGCTACTGTAGAAGAGATTATGGGGTTAGAGAAGGCTACCCGAGAGGGCTACAGCGAAGAGGTGTTGAACGCGCTTCGATGTTAGAGCAAAGTTATAAAAAAGAGATAGAAACAGAGCCGCCGTAGTACCATGGGACACGTGCACAGGGCCACACTGTGCACGAGGGAGATATCAGCTAGAGGATGGGTGTGATGCAGCAAAGGAGAGAGTAGTATACAATTTATTTCCCTTGCATAGAGGAGGATTAACACACTGTAAGGCTGCAGGAGTGAGCACCATGCTGATTTTGTTTGTTAAGCAAGTACAAGTGGACCTCATAAAAAATTAAAATTGCATCCAAGTCCATGCATTTAGCACAAGTACCCTGAAACTTAGCAATGAAGTGTGTGTTTTGAGGTTTACGCATACTAGCGTTCATCATGCTAAAGTAGAATCTTTCTAGATGCTAAGAATGGAAAAGAAGATGCAATGGTTAGCAATGTTTGGATTTGCCTGTCTTGATCAAACATTCATTGTTCCGTACACTATGCAATGGTATATATGGTATTCTAAGAGATAAGAGACAAGATAAAGATAATATAAGAAGTACTGCGAATGACCGATCTAACTTTAGGTCTCGTAGGAGCGAGGTGCTCGAGAGTTAACACGGTCGGTGGAACTATAGGTTACATCAAGGACCTCGTAAAATAAAAAAATTACATCCAAGTCCATGCATTTAGCATAAGGACCCTGAAACTGAGAAATGAAGTGTGTGTTTTGAGGTTTGCACATACTAGTGTTCATCATGCTAAAGACTTTTAGTAGAATCTTTCTAGATGCTAAGAATGGAAAAGAAGATCCAATGGTTGTTAGCAATGTTTGGATTTGCCAGTCTTGATCAAACGGTCAATGGTTCGTACACTCTATAGTGATGGTATGATATTGTAAGAGATAAGATAAGATAAAGATAAGATAAGAAGTATTACGAATGGCCGATCTAATGGTAGGTCTCATAGGAGCGAGGTGCTTGAGAGTTAACACGGTCGGTTGAAGTATAAGTTACATCAAGGACCTCATGAAAATGATAATTATTACATCCAAGTCCATGCATTTATTAGCACAAGGACCCTGAAACTGAGAGCAATGAAGTGTGTGTTTTGAGGTTTGTGCATATACTAGCATTCATCGTCTTAAAAACTATTAGTAGAATCTTTCTAGATGCTAAGAATGGAAAAGAAGATCAAGTGGTTGGCAATGTTTGGATTTGCTACTCTTGATCCAACGGTCAATGTTCAAAGTTAATTCGTACACTATGTAGTGGTTTATTGTATTATAAGAGATAAGACACGATAAAGAGAAGATAAGAAGTACTGTGAATAGCCTATCAAATGGTAGGTCTCTTAGGAGAGAGGTGCTTGAGAGTTAACACGGTCGGTGGAAGTACAAGTTACATCAAGGACCTCATAAAAATGAAAATTGCATCGAAGTCCATGCATTTATTAGCACAAGGACCCTGAAAACTAAGAAATGGAGTTTGTGTTTTTAGGTTCACGCATAGTAGCATTCATCGTGCTAAAGTAGAATCTATCTAAATGCTAAGAATGGAAAAGAAATCCAGAGGTTGGCAATGTATTGGATTTGCTAGTCGTGATCCAACGGTCAATGTTCAAAGTTAATCCATACACTATGCAGTGGTTTATTGTATTGTATTGCAAGAGATAAGACACGATAAAGAGAAGATAAGAAGTACAGTACTGCGAATGGCCGATCTTTTGAATAACCTTTCCTCCTGATGTTTGGGAAGCAAGTGAAAATTTTGAAAACCGGAAAACTTTGAATTTTTGTGCCGCCAAGGACCAAATTGGTTTCCTTCCTATGTACTCCTCGTCCCTACTCCACACCAACGCGTGGCTGCCGAACACGCCAGAGAGACAGAGCTATCGTACCAAGGCACACATGTGCAGCGCCACACTATGTACGACGAGAAAGAGATCAGCCGGACTAGTGCGCGAGGGGAAAGGGGAGGAGAGATGGAGCATAGAGAAGGAGATAGAAAACACACGAGTTATTTTGCGTGCATTGGTCCTCAAATTTACTACTCCACTAGTAGAGTGTAGTACACTGTAAGGCTGTAGGAGTCCCTCGTGTCGGAAACCCATCATAACTTTTCTCTAACATGGAACCGCCTTCAACTTCTCTTCGATGTTTCCCTCTTCCCCTGCCAACGTTTTATTCTCTCAGCATGTACATCACGTGGACAAAGGTGACCATTTGTCTAAGCAAAGAAATACTCCCTCCGTTTCAAAATATAAGATGTTTTAGCTTTATGAAATGAATGTATCTAGACATCTTTTAGTGTCTAGCTTCACTCCAAACCTAGATGAACCTAGACAATAAAAGAGGTCTAGATACACTTTATTCACAAAGCTAAAACATCTTATATTTTGAAACGGAGGGAGTACTCTACTCCCGCATTCTGTAAATAAGCACACCTTAAAAAGGCCTACTATGTGGCATCCGCTAAGGTTCACCTTATACATAGTGGAAAAAATAAAGTTATCTTTAAGCCTAATGTGCACCTTAAGCTTGTGGGTTGCCCATAGATAATAGAAATATCATTTCCCCTCTCTCCCTGATCATTTTCAAAAGGGGTTCAAAATTTTGAAGATGCAAAATCTTTTTTTTTGAGGAAGATGCAAAATCTTAGCTAGAGGTCGAACTAGTCGTCATCAATTGAGAATGTTCTTTCCTGGTAGTTGGACACTCCACCGACGACACTGCTTTTACAAGAAGAGATGCACCCATCTACCTTCGAAAAGACAATTAATTTAAGAGCAATCTATCACGCTTACTTGTAGCTCAAGTTTGACCTAATTTTGTTAAAATGTCAAGATGCCAAATCTTAGCAAGAAGTTGAACCAGTTGTGGACAAGGAAGAGACAAGCCGGACTATGCACCCATGGCTGCAGAGAAGGAATCGATGCAGGATGGATGGTGAGCGCCAGCAAAGGAGAGAGAAAACGCAACTTGTTTTGGAGTGTACACTGTACCTCGTGTCCGTAGACAATCATAACTTTTCTTTGACATCGCACCGCCTTCAAGTCCTCTTCTGCGATGATCTTGCGCTGCCTTTTTTTGGAAGTCTTGTATCGCCTCCCTCTTGTTCTCTACTTGTGTAGCTCAGGTTTGATCAAATTTCGTTAAATTCTCAAGATGCAAAATCTTATCAAGAAGTTAAACCTGTTGTCCAAACTCTTGGTGGTTTGAGGTTTGCGCATACTAGTGTTCATCGTGCTAAAGTAGAATCTTTCTAGATGCTAAGAATGGAAAAGAAGATCCAGCAGTTGGCAATGTTTGGAATTGCTAGTCTTGATCCAACGGTCAATGTTCAAAGTTAATCCTACACTATGCAGTGGTTTATTGTATTGTATGAGATAAGACACGATAAAGAGAAGATAAAAAGTACTGTGAATGGCCTATCAAATAGTAGGTCTCGTAGGAGAGAGGTGCTTGATGTCTACGCACATCTATTCTTGTAGACAGTTGTTGGGCCTCCAAGTGCAGAGGTTTGTAGAACAGCAGCAAGTTTTCCCTTAAGTGGATCACCCAAGGTTTATCGAACTCAAGGAGGAAGTGGTCAAAGGTATCCCCTCTCAAGCAACCCTGCAATCAAGATACAAGAAGTCTCTTGTGTCCCCAACACACACAATACACTTGTCAGGTGTATAGGTGCACTAGTTCGGCGAAGAGATAGTGAAATACAAATGGTATGGATATAAGATAACGGTGCTAGAAAATACTTTGATGACGTGAAAGAGACTAAAGGCAAACTAAAATAAAGATGGAAGCAAGCAAACACGTAACAAATCTAGTTGCAAACGGTGTTTCAGTGCTTAGAAACAAGGCCTAGGGATCATACTTTCACTAGTGAACACTCTCATATAAATATATTCTTCTTTATGATACTATGCTGAACTACTCTCCGGTTGGACACTCTAATCGATGATAGGGCTATAACAGCACACCTCAAAGTTCATATTTCCCATCTAGAAAACTCCACACTGTCACCTTGAGTACTAGATGGTTCCAACAAACACCACCATTTCATAAAGATATCCAACTCCAAATTCATAACAAGTATTTTTTAATATCTAGCCTAAGTGCCACCATGGTGTGCACGTTGTCACTTTCAAACACATGGGTAGAGCAGAGATCTATTAAAGCATTTGAGTTGCAAGGTAGATCTATAGATTACAGGCTCATGATCTAAATAAGATCATGCATAGAGAGAGAGATGGACACATAGCTATCGGTAGAACCCTTAGCCTCGAGAGAGAACTACTCCATCCTCATCATGGTAATCAGCAATGGTGATGGATATGGTAGTGGAGATCGATGGAGATGGCTCTGGGGGCACTTCGGCAGCGGTGGCGCGGAGGACTCCTTTCCCCCCGCCGGTATTACAGGGGATCACCGCCCCTTAGCACCCTTCCTTCATGGCTTCTTGGGAGCCCTTCCCCATGGAGATGGGATCTATGGGGGAGGAAAAAAAGTGGCTTTGGTGGCTGCAAATTCGTGGGTGGAGGTGTCTCCCACGAATTAGGTTTCCTCCCTTTATATAGCTTCTCGGATTCCCGTAACCTCATCTTGGGCTGTAGTAAATCGGGTCTATTGGGCCCGTCCAGACTCAGAATCAGCTAAAATTTATGTCTAGAACGTTTGTCGTGAAATTGCCAACAACTTTGTAGTTGAAGAGTTCTCCGTTTGACGTAGTCTTCAACCCGGAACGTTACCATCTTCAAAAAGAGGTCCAAGACAGATTTCTGGAAATCCCAATTTGACTCCAACAAGGTTTTCACTTGTATTCTTGGTAATTCCTACACATCAAAGTGTAAAACAAGAACATTGTGCACTTTTGCAACTATTAGTAGGTTAGTCCAAATAAATCATAAACTTTATATAAAAAGGAGTATCAAAAGCATATTATTAGCATAAAACCATCAAAAATTATAGATACATTATGGACGTATCAACATCCCCAAGCTTAGTTCCTGCTCGTCCTCGAGTAGGTAAACGATAAAAACAATATAATTTTTCAGGTGACACGCAGCCAACACAATCTTGATCATCATTATTGTAAAAGCATTGATAGCTAGATCAAAGTACTCTAAACATGAACATGAAAGATGAAGTTGTAACAATAAGACATATCAACTATGTTGTAACATGAAAAGGCACAAAAAAAGATTCATAAATAACAATGCTTTGCAAGACGTTTGTTTGTTTCACATAAAGAAAACATAGCATAATAGAATTCAGCTTGTCCCTCATAGAGTAGCAAATATAAATGCATACGACACCTTCAAAGTTCATCAGGGTGACTAGATACAAATAGTTTAAAACAAACAATATCAAGTTATGCATCAATCAACTAGTCTTGGGACAATGCACATAGAACTAAGAATGGTCACTATGCTCTCAAAGTAGGTGCATAAAGGTAGAAGGTGGAGACTCAATATAATGGTGGAAGAAGGGCCTTTTTATAAAAGGAAGTAGGGATTCAAGTCCCATAAAGAGCTTCAAAAATTATAGTACTTATAGATTTCAGCTCTCATTGCCCCTATCTTAAGCATCTGGAAGTGATTAAGGTTAAAGTGAACACACTATGGTGTACATGCTTCACGAAGTATAAGTCAGAAATCTCATGTCCCTTGTATACGAGGGCCGCTCCTCATGCTACTCAAGTTTAGTCACCGGTAAGCTCTTGTCATTGTAAGTACATGTGTATCATAGAGAACCGCCAACGGGGTACCCCTTGCCCGATGATACGGAAGAATCCCCATATCAAAATGACAAGGCAAGCAGACAACGAGCATCTCAGCAATCTTCTTTTTACCATGGGAAAATGGTGCATTTTTCTCTCTTTCCTCTTTTCATAATCTCTTTTTTTCTTTTTCTATTTTTTCTCCATATAGGACTCTTTTTTTATAAGAAGAATGCTTCATAGACATCTCATTATGGTTACGCTGCAGGTTTCCACCATGTTAGCATGGATTAGACCAGCGGCCCAGGCGTTTCTTTAACACATATACATAACTCCATGGACTTACAAGCTCCCCTTTCATTTCACACCGACGACATCCATAGACAAAAGAGCATGATATCAACTAGGTACAAAGTACCCGTGCAATGTTGAAAGCGTTCCCCATGACAACATGGTTCTGCTAATCCCCAACAAATAAGTCCAAGCATATACAACATAGACGACACAATGGTTCAAGTTTATTAAGGGCAAGAAAAGTAAAGTGTGCCATCAAGTTCGTGAGAGCTTTAATCACTAGTTTTCTCATAACAAGTTTAATTTGGAAGGTAAACAAAAACATGAATATACTTGGAATAGCATATGCTAGTAGGTAGGTATGGTGGACTCTTTGGAATAACTTGGTTTAAGGAGTTGGATGCATGAGTAGAACTCATACTTGGTTACGGAGGCTAGCAAAAGACTGGGAGCGACAAACTAAGAGAGCAATAATGGCCATAATCATACAGAGCGACAAAAAATAATTGATCAAAGCATAAAGTGATACTACAAGTTGAAAACTAAAGGATCATAAAGGCTATGGTGACTTGAGATAGTCATAAAATGGTGTGAGCATGTGCCAATCAACCCAAATAAAGCATCAAAGGAGAATACCACTATACTATGTTTTAATATGCTAAAACAACGCATGATTCATCCAAAGCACATTAATCAATATCAATTGTTTATAAAAAGTCATGCTACATCAAAGAATACTAAGCCTAAAGCTAAAACAATATCAAGCATGACATGACAAAGCATAGGACACAGTCAAAAACAAACTCTCTTTAACACTTAAGCATGAACTTTCCTACTCTTTTCCAATCCAAACCAAACTATTTGAAAACCAATGCATGAAAGAGGGGGTCCAACCAATTTATTCAGCAAACAAAGCAAACGAAAAACCAAAACGAAAATAAAAAAGAAGACACTCGAAGAACAACACAACTGTGCATGAAATAATAAAGTGAAGCGTTTGGAAGAAACTTGGGATTTTTATTGATGAAGAAGGGGATGCCTTGGGCATCCCCAAGCTTTGACTCTTTTACTTCTTGGATATTTCTTGGGGTGACACGCATGGCATCCCAAGCTTGAGATTTAGTCCATCCTTCATCTCATTACTCATTCCTTCCATACACCTGAAATTTTTCTTTCATACAAAACTCCACACAATCTTTATTAGCAACATTAGTGCACTCAAGATAAATAAGTCTTAAGTTTCAGTTCGCACACCAAATAAACTTCCATTAGAACACTAGCTACTGTATCACTTCCCTCAGAAAGCTCAATTCCCCAAAAGAACTCAAAAAGGAACCAACAAGAAGCAAATGCAGATAATGGCAGAAATCTGTCAAAACAGGCCAGCAGGTAAATACGAATTTTTTAGAAGACCTTATGTTGCTCAAATCAAAAAGTGTTTAACTAACGAAAGTTATATAACAACCTGGGGCATAAGCACAAAAATTCACGCCTCAAAAAGACGTACAGATATTTTACACGAATTTTTATGGTGAAGAATAGAAATCTGTTTCGGGACAGCAACTTTCCCAATCATTACTTCTCTCTCATTAGAGGTTACTCTTGGCACAAAAAGCAAATAAAAAGGATAAGGAGCGGTTATTACTGAAGTAATAACTTCCAAGACTCATCTAAAACTTTTGGGTTATCTCCCAATAAGTAGTTTTCTTTAACGCCTTTAAGTTAGGCATGATAGTTTGAGAAGATGGTCACATAAGAAATATGAATTGAAGTAAAAGAGAGCATCAAGAAGAAAATTTAAAGCACATTTAAGCCTAACCCACTTCCTATGCATAGGAATCTTGTAAAGAAACAAGTCATGAAAGCACAAAGCAACAAGCATAGTAAAGCAGAACAAGTGCAACTTCAAGACTTTCAACATAAAGAGGTGAAACTTAATATTATTGAGATGCATAAAACCATATTTCCCTCTCTCATAATAACTTTCAGTAGCATCATGAACAAAATTAAGAATATAACTATCACAAGAAACATTCTTATCATGAGCCACATGCATGAAATAATTAATAATCTCCACATAAACATAGTCATTCTTACTAATTATATCGGGAGCAAATTCAACAAAATAGCTATCATTATTATTCTCATCACCATAATCATCAAATATAGGAGGCATATCATAATCATAATTAATTTTCTCCTCAATAGTCGATGGACTGAAAATATCATATTCATCATTGTAATCATCATATATTGGAGGCATAGTATCATCAAAGTAAATTTTATCCTCCATGCTTGGGGGACTAAAAAGATCATTTTCATCAAAACTAGCTTCCCCAAGCTTAGACTTCCATAGCATTAGCAATAATGGTGTCCAAAGAATTCAAACTAACAACATTGCTATTAGCATGCAAATAAAGTTTCATAGGTTTTTTAATTTTGTCTTCAAACACTTCATGTCCTAACTCAAGATAAATACTATAAATCTCTCTAATTTTGTTGTTGTTTTCGATTAAGCCTAACTAGTGAAAAAAAGAAACAAAAAGACAAAATTGCAGAATCTAAAGGAAATAACTTTGAGCACTCACACCGGAGGATGTGAGTACCTTTTACCTTACCTCCCCGGCAACGGCGCCAGAAAATAGGCGTTTGCCACGGGAGGTTCTTCTTCTTTAATCCTCCAGTGTGAATACCTTTTACTTTACCTCCCCGGCAACGGTGCCAGAAAATAGCTTGATGTCTATGCACTTCTATTCTTGTAGACAGTTGTTGGGCCTCCAAGTGCAGAGGTTTGTAGAACAGTAGCAAGTTTTCCCTTAAGTGGATCACCCAAGGTTTATCGAACTCAGGGAGGAAGTGGTCAAAGGTATCCCCTCTCAAGCAACCCTGCAATCAAGATACAAGAAGTATCTTGTGTCCCCAACACACCGAATACACTTGTCAAGTGTATAGGTGCACTAGTTCGACGAAGAGATAGTGAAATACAAGTGGTATGGATATAAGATAACGGTGCTAGAAAATACTTTGATGGCGTGGAAGAGACTAAAGGCAAACTGAAATAAAGATGGAAGCAAGCAAATATGTAACAAATCTAGTTGCAAACGGTGTTTCAGTGCTTAGAAACAAGGCCTAGGGATCATACTTTCACTAGTGAACACTCTCATATAAATATATTCTTCTTTATGATACTACGCTGAACTACTCTTCGGTTGGACACTCTAATCGATGGTAGGGCTATAACAGCACACCTCAAAGTTCATCTTTCCCATCTAGAAAACCCCACACTGTCACCTTGAGTACTAGATGGTTCCAACAAACACCACAATTTCATAAAGATATCCAACTCCAAATATAACTCATAACAAGTATTTGTAATCTCTAGCCTAAGTGCCACCATGGTGTGCACGCTGTCACTTTCACACACATGGGGAGAGCAGAGATCTATTAAAACACTTGAGTAGAAAGGTAGATCTATAGATTACAAGCTCATGATCTCAATAAGATCATGCATAGAGAGAGATGAACACATAGCTACCGGTAGAAACCTTAGCCTCGAGAGAGAACTACTCCCTTCTCATCATGGGAATCAGCAATGGTGATGGATATGGTGGTGGAGATCGATGGAGATGGCTCCGGGGGCACTTCGGCGGCGGTGGTGCGGAGGACTCCTTTCCCGCCACCGGTATCACAGGGGAGCACCGCCCCTTAGCACCCTTTCTTCATGGATTCTTCGGAGCCCTTCCCCATGGAGATGGGATCTATGGGGGAGGAAAAAACGTGGCTTTGGTGGCTGCAAATTCGTGGGTGAAGGTGTCTCCCACGAATTAGGTTTCCTCCCTTTATATAGCTTCTCGGATTCCCGTCACCCCATCTTGGGCTGCAGTAAATCAGGTCTATTGGGCCTGTCCGGATTTGGAATCAGATAAATTTAATGTCCAGAACGTTTGTCGCGAAATTGCCAACAACTTTGTAGTTGAATAGTTTTCCGTTTGACGCCGTCTTCGACCCGGAACGTGACCATCTTCAAAATAGAGTTCTAAGACAGATTTTTGGAAAATCCCAATTTGACTCCAACAAGGTTTCCACTTGTATTCTTGGTAATTCCTACACATCAAAGTGTAAAACAAGAACATTGTGCACTTTTACAACTTTTAGTAGGTTAGTCCATATAAATCATAAACTTTATATAAAAAGGAGTATCAAAAGCATATTATTAGCATAAAACCATCAAAAATTATAGATACATTATGAACGTATCAGTGCTTGAGAGTTAACATGGTCGGTGGAAGAAAAAGTTACATCAAGGACTTCATAAAAATGAAAATTGTGTCCAAGTCCACACATTTATTATAACAAGGACCCTGAAAACTGAGCAATGGAGTTTGTGTTTTGAGGTTTGTGCATACTAGCGTTCATCGTGCTAAAGTAGAATTTTTCTAGATGCTAAGAATGGAAAAGAAGATCCAGCGGTTGGCAATGTTTGGATTTGCTAGTCTTGATCCAACGATCAATGTTCAAAGTTAATCTGTACACAATGCAGTGATTTATTATATTGTAAGAGATAAGACATGATTAAGAGAAGATAAGAAGTACTACGAATGGCCTACCAAATGGTAGGTCTCGTATGAGAGAGGTGCTTGAGATGAGTTAATATGGTCGGTGAAAGTACAAGTTACATCAAGGACCTCATAAAAATGAAAATTGCATCCAAGTCCATGCATTTATTAGCACAAGGACCCTAAAAACTAAGCAATGGAGTGTGTGTTTTTAGGTTTGCGCATACTAGCGTTCATCGTGCTAAAGTAGAATCTTTCTAGATGGTAAGAATGGAAAAGAAGATCCATCGGTTGGCAATGTTTGGATTTGGTAGTCTTGATCCAACGGTCAATGTTCAAAGTTAATCCGTACACTATGCAGTTGTTTATTGTATTGTAAGAGGTTTATTGTATTGTAAGAGATAAGACACGATAAAGAGAAGATAAGAAGTACTACAAATGGCCTATCAAATGGTAGGTCTCGTAGGAGAGAGGTGCTTGAGATTTAACACGGTCGGTGGAAGTACAAGTTACATCATGAACCTCATAAAAATGACAATTGCATCCAAGTCCATGCATTTATTAGCATAAGGACCCTGAAAACTGAGCAATGGAGTTTGTATTTTCAGGTTTGCACATAATAGCGTTCATCGTGCTAAAGTAGAATCTTTCTAGATGCTAAGAATGAAAAAGAAGATCTAGCGGTTGGCAATGTTTGGATTTGCTAATCTTCATCCAATGGTCAATGTTCAAAGTTAATCCGTACACTATGTAGTGGTTTATTGTACTGTAAGAGATAAGACACGATAAACAGAAGATAAGAAGTACTGTGAATGGCCTATCAAATGGTAGGTCTCATAGGAGAGAGGTGCTTGAGAGTTAACATGGTCGGTGGAAGAACAAGTTACATCAAGGACTTCATAAAAATGAAAATTGCGTCCAAGTCCACGCATTTATTATAACAAGGACCTTGAAAACTGAGCAATGTAGTTTGTGTTTTGAGGTTTGCGCATTCTAGCGTTCATCGTGCCAAAGTAGAATTTTTCTAGATGCTAAGAATGGAAAAGAAGATCTAGCGGTTGGCAATGTTTGGATTTTCTAGTCTTGATCCAACGGTCAATGTTCAAAGTTAATTCGTACACTATGCAGTGATTTATTGTATTGTAAGAGATAAGATATGATAAAGAGAAGATAATAAGTACTACGAATGGCCTACAAAATGGTATGTCTCGTAGGAGAGAGGTCCTTGAAATGAGTTACGGTCGGTGAAAGTACAAGTTACATCAACGACCTCATAAAAATGAAAATTACATCCAAGTCCATGCATTTATTAGCACAATGACCCTGAAAACTGAGCAATAGAGTTTGTGTTTTTAGGTTTGCGCATACTAGCGTTCATCATGCTAAAGTAGAATGTTTCTAGATGCTAAGAATGGAAAAGAAGATCCATCAGTTGGCAATGTTTTGATTTGCTAGTCTTGATTCGAGGGTCCATGTTCAAAGTTAATCCGTACACTATGCAGTGGTTTATTGTATTGTAAGAGATAAGACACAATAGAGAGAAGATAAGAAGTACTAAAAATGTCCTATCAAATGGTAGGTATCGTAGGAGAGAGGTGCTTGAGAGTTAACATGGTCGGTGGAAGTACAAGTTACATCATGGATCTCATAAAAACGAAAATTGCATCAAAGTCCATGCATTTATTAGCACAAGGACCCTGAAAACTGAGCAATGGAGTTTGTGTCTTGAGGTATGCACATACTAGCATTCATCATGCTAAAGTAGAATCTTTCTAGATTCTAAGAATGGAAAAGAAGATCCAGCGGTTGGCAATGTTTGGATTTGCTAGTCTTGATCCAACAGTCAATGTTCAAAGTTAATCCGTACACTATGTAGTGGTTTATTGTATTGTAAGAGATAAGACACGATAAAGACAAGATAAGAAGTATTGTGAATGGCCTATCAAATGGTAGGTCTCATATGAGAGAGGTGCTTAAGTGTTAACACGGTCGGTGGAAGTACAAGTTACATCAAGGACCTGATAAAAATGAAAATTGCATCCAAGTCCATGCATTTATTAGAACAAGGGCTCTGAAAACTGAGCAATGGAGTTTGTGTATTGAGGGTTGCGCATACTAGCATTCATCATGCTAAAGTAGAATATTTCTAGATGCTAATAATGGAAAATAAGATCCCGCGGTTAGCAATGTTTGGATTTTCTAGTCTTGATCCAACGGTCAATGTTCAAAGTTAATCCGTACACTATGAGGTGGTTTATTGTATTGTAAGAGATAAGACACGATAAAGAGAAGATAAGAAGTACTGCGAATGGCCTACCAAATGGTAGGTCTCGTAGGAGAGAGGTGCTTGTGAGTTAACATGGTCAGTGGAAGTACAAGTTACATCAAGGACCTCATAAAAATGAAAATTGCATCCAAGTCCATGCATTTATTAGCACAAGGACCCAGAAAATTGAGCAATGGAGTTTGTGTTTTTAGGTTCGCGCATACTATCGATCAACATGCTAAAGTAGAATCTTTCTAGATGCTAAGAATGGAAAAGAAGATCCAAAGGTTGGATATGTTTGGATTTGCTAGTCTTGATCCAACGGTGAATGTTCAAAGTTAATCCGTACACTATGCAGTGATTTATTGTATTGTAAGAGATAAGACACGATAAAGAAAAGATAAGAAGTACTGCAAATGGCCTACCAAATGGTAGGTCTCGTAGGAGAGAGGTGCTTGAGAGTTAACACGGTCAGTGGAAGTACAAGTTACATCAAGGACCTCATAAAAATGAAAATTGCATCCAAGTCCATGCATTTATTAGCACAAGGACCCTGAAAACTGAGCAATGGAGTTTGTGTTTTTAGGTTTGCGCATACTAGCATTCATCATGCTAAAGTAGAATCTTTCTAGATGCTAAGAATGGAAAAGAAGATCAAGAGGTTGGCAATGTTTCGATTTGCTAGTCTTGATCCAACGGTCAATGTTCAAAGTTAATCCGTACACTATGTAGTGGTTTATTGTATTGTAAGAGATAAGACACGATAAAGAGAAGATAAGAAGTACTGCGAATGACCTATCAAGTGGTAGGTCTCATAGGAGAGAGTTGCTTGAGAGTTAACACGGTCAGTGGAAGTACAAGTTACATCAAGGACCTCATAAAAATGAAAATTGCATCCAAGTCCATGCATTTATTAGCACATGGACCGTGAAAATTGAGCAATGGAGTTTGTGTTTTTAGGTTTGCACATACTAGCGTTTATCATGCTAAAGTAGAATCTATCTAGATGCTAAGAATGGAAAAGAAGATCAGGAGGTTGGCAATGTTTGGATTTGCTAGTCTTGATCCAATGGTCAATGTTCAAAGTTAATCCGTACACTATGAAGTGGTTTATTGTATTGTATTATATTGCAAGAGATAAGACATGATAAAGGGAAGATAAGAAGTACACTACTGCGAATGGCTAACCTTTTGAATAACCTTCCCTCCTTGTAATACCCCAAAAACATTAATCAAGATTATCAAGTTCTAATCACCCAAATTTAGGGTTAGCAAAAACTTTTATTCCAAAAATCTATAGGAATGCATGTGTGCTTTGCATTAGTATAGGATTGAGTGAATTTGCCTGTTTGATTGCTACAGATGATAAGAAGTGGTTTAAAGGTGAATGCTATATCATCTAGGACAATTACAAACAAAATAAAACAATAAAAAGAAATCAAATAAGAATCAAATAACCAAATGGTCATTTTGACCAAAGTTAACCACTAGGCCACTTTGATTGTTCCTAGAAGAGAAATTCTAATAGAAACAATTCCACTTCTTTTCACCCCTTGCTAGACCAAGTAAAATTGAACCCAAGCCCACTTTACTAACCCACAGAAGCTATTTTCAAATCTATTTAATGGACAGTTCAAATTTGAATCTAGTTCATATGGTAAGATCACCATTTGCAAAAACCACTCAAATCAATTCCACTTGACTTTTCAAAGAAACCATAGACACTCAAGCATAAGATTCAAACACTCACCAAATTTCATTCAAAATTTTCAAACTAAATCTCATGCTGCCATTAAGACAAACACCTTGCAGACACTAATCTAATTCTGCCTAACTTCACTGTTTGGGGCATTGATCACTAGACCAAATGGCCCCATTACACTCCCTGTCTCCCCCAATATCTAGCAGCACCAGACACTCTCCCCCTTAGCCGTTTTGCACCAGTGCGCCGCCGCCCGAAGCCACACTCGCCGGCCGACAGTGGATAGAGCCCCAAAGACCACGCCGCCCTCTCCCACGACACGCACCAGACACGCCACCGTCCACCGCCACCCCCTGTGCAGCCCTCGACCACAGCCTAGCCCTAGACCACCCCAGCAGCACCGCGCCCAGTCTCTTTGCGCCATGCCGAGAGCGCGCCAGAGCACCGCGCTCGACCAGCTCGCACAGACCACGCCTCGCTCTATCCGTGCACACGGACACTCGCTATGATCACAACCACCTCCTACACACCCATGTTTGCCGCCGCGCGACCCGTAGCACCTGTGCGCCGTCTCGAACACCGCCGCTCCCGCGCAGAGCATCGCACGCGCCCGACCAACCTAGACCGCCCTGTGCCGCGCCATTAAGCCAGTGATGATCGCCAGGGAACACCGCACCGCCCCCTACCCTCAGCCGCGCTACTAGCCGCCTGTATCATCGTCACCCACGAGCCCGAGCCCATGCCGCAATGTCCCTTCGCTGGTGTATAAATAGAGGCCCCCTCCGCCTCCATTCTCCACACAAACACACTCCCCACTCCTCACTGAGCCTCCCACACCCTTCCCCGGAGCAAGCCGAGCGCCGCTTCACCGGAATTTGGCCGGAGCCCGTCGCTGCAGAAGGAGAAGGGCGTCGTCGATTGGAGCCGCCCAGGAGCTGCAGTGACCACAATTCGAATCGCTGTTGTCGACAACACCGTTCGCCCCCATCACCTACCCAAGCTGGATCCCAGGTGAGCCTCACCAGACCCCCACCTCCGCGTTAGGTTTAATTCCTCACCGGAGCTGTTCGTCAGAGACGACGAATCACAACTGTTAGATCGTCTTTTAATCGTACATGCTATATTGCACGATACCGTTTCGGTTAGTTTAAGTCGCTGACTCGTGGGGCCCTGCTGTCCGTAGCCCGCTGCACTGTGTTGTACAGATTGGGCTGGCCCGTTTAGTTTCCCGCGCAGGCCTGGGAATTCAAATAAGGATTTTCCAATTTAGTTAAAACCACATTCTATTAGTAGATTCAAAAATCAATTCAAAGAGATTCACTAAACCAAATTGCATGATTCCAGTTTTATTAGAAAGGTATTTAGATTATATATCCAAGCCCGTTGGATTAAAATCATTTGGAGTTACAGATCATCTATAGTAAAAATAACAAGACAGAGATTTTTCCAACTTCAAACATTTTTCAAAAATCAACCATAAATGCTTTTGAGTTGATTCCAACTCTCAAAAATCACATTTAACAAGATATCTATTAATATATAAAAATATTTAGGTTTGCATTTAGTGACATTGGACTATTACCAAAATAATGCTATATAGGCATTTCTAGTAACTCTAATTCTATTAAATAATAATAATAAGGTTATAAAATATGATCCACACTTTAAATCACATTCCCATGTATTAGAATATGTGGTGATGACATGTGTTAACATGATCCCATATTTTAATTGGAGAATATTAAATCTTAATTATTTTCAATGAGTAGAAATTACTTTTCTAAAATAAGATAAATAAAACTAAGTCTTTATTCCATGTGATGATTGTGATGATGCTAGATCATCAAGTGTGAGCCTTAGTGTGCTAAATAGAATTAGTTAAGTATTTTTTGGTGATTATGTACCCTGTATTCATTTATAGACGATAGTATCGACCCGGGATACGAGGAGGAGGGGTACTACCAAGAAGAAGAAGAAAACTCCAACCACTGCTCTACTCAAGGCAAGCCATCACTAATTGCAAGATAACCTAAGCAAGATGCATTAGGAATGCTTGGTTATATACCTTTGATTATACCAATCCCAAGTTTTACTTGCAAGCTTTATTCTTTTATTTTTACCAAAGTTCTTTACTTTTAGTTAGTGCTTTGTGAATATTGGGAAATTTAGTATAGATAGCATAAAGAGTATAAAACTAGGACTATACTTAGATGTCATTCCATGGCATGAGATTGGAGATTAGCACCCCTCATTAGTGAACACTCTTAATTATAGTGGCTAGTGCTAAGCATAAAAGTTGATCACTTTAGATGGGAATACTTGGTGAAAAAGGATTATGAAAACCTTGGAATGATGCTTCATTCTATTGAAATGTTTTGACATGTGTTATGGACACAAAAGGATTTGATGATGAAAATGTTGAGGCATGAGCCTTAGCCCTTTATAAAAACTGATGGTTGGGTTCGGATGCGATACCATTCCAATTTTACCGTATAACCACAATACCTCAATTGGGTAGGGCTTAACGGGAAGTTTATATGCATTAGTATGGGTTCCCTCGCGGAATAGGATTGAGATGAGGCTACCTCGTGAGTGTGAATGTCCACCTATGCAGTGCCTAGGATGGCAGATGGCCATGGCTGGGAGACCAAGCTCATAGGGGAGGTGCCTATACTAGAGTGTGTAATTGAAAGGTTATGATTGATTATCCGCATACTAAGTATGATGATTCAGGGTTATCCCTGACGGATGTATTAAATTTTGTGGTGAAAGTGTACCACTTCTGCAGAGTGTCGAACTATTCGAATAGCCGCGTCCGCGGTCATGGACAGTTGGAGTTGCCATACTGTTCCGTCATCAGATTTTTTCAAAATGACTTGTGAAGTGAACTATGATTTTGAATTAACCACAACAGGATTGTGAATATGAAAGCTAGGTTCCCACTTAAGTGATTTAGAACATTAACTTAGTTTTCTTTACTTCTAAACTCAGTTTTAGATAAACCTGGATTTTTGCAAACAAACCTAGAACTTAAGATTCCTACTAGAACTACCTTACTTGTTAGTGATAGTTTGCGAGTACTTAAAGAGTACTCATGGCTTTGTCCCTGGCTATTCCCTTGGCCAGACTATGAGGAGGACTATCAGAATGATGGACAGCAGGACGTCTACGACAACTAGGATCACCCCCCATCGTCAGCATTGCGTGTGACTCTGAAGATGGAGCCCCTACTACGTTTCTTTTCCACTTCTTGATTTGTATTAAGACTGAATCATGAGATCCTTTATTTGTAAGACCTTATTATGGTTTGTAATGCATGATGTATTGTGATATCCAATCTGTTAGTTCTCGCAAAAATGGTAATCCTGGGATTGCGAGGTATGGCATAACATGCATCTAGGATTAAAAATCCGGGTGTTGACAAGTTGGTATTAGAGCCATCCTGACCATAGGAGACCCTAGTTAGAATGGACGTCCGAACAAAAACTTAGTTTCAAAACAAAAGAAGTGAGTATTTATGAAAACCTATTCCCACTCTTATCCTTGATTCTTTCAAAAAAAATTCATTTTTCTCAAAAAAATTCTTACATTCCTACATAAAATTTGACACACTTGATCACCTCACTAACTTACTCATCCTAAATTCTTATAGATGGAAGTCCAGTATTGCAAGTTCTACCAGCTAGGCAACGGAGACCAACTGATCTTTGAGAGGGACCTAGATGCACTGTCAGAGTATCTTGAGCGCCCGCATCCGGAATTCTTCGGGGCCCAACTCAACGATCACATAGGAGGAGATCTACAATGGCTGATAGTTGCAGATCTCACAGGCAAGATGGAAGCACCCACTTCTGAGAAGATCCAATTCACCTTGCGGGAGAACAACTGGCTAGATGGATTAGCCAGAGCTATGCATGAAGCTCTTGGCCGTCTGTGTGGGCAAAACATCAACTTGATCCAGGGAACTCGCTTTCCTCACTTCGCAAGGCGTGATTCTATGGGAATGCCCTTGGAGATGTCAGGACACCTGGAGCTGAAGCACCAGGTGGACAATCTTGACTTCATGCTGTATGATAGGCAGAAGGAGTTGGACAACGCTCGAGCCTACGCAAACCACAACCTTGCCATTGCCGTCAAGAAGGACCAGACTCTCACCATTCTCGCCAAGGAGCGCCAATCACTTCATCGTCAACGCGACAAGAAGGATCGCACCATCGATCATCTTCGCAAGAAGATGGCCGCTCTCGAGAAGACCATCCGTGAACAGGAAGTCCAACTTGAAGCAAAGGAGGAGGAGGAAGGTGAAGATATCCAGGGAGATCTTTAATCTTACCTTAGTGATGACAACGACTACCTGGAGGATGATGCCATGGAGTTCCACACTGATGATGATGATTTCGACTTCATTGATGATGATTAGATGCACTTGATCACTACCGTAGGAATGAGTTGTACTGGTCCCACTGTTTCATAGTTTCACATAATGGTTCTTAATACCATCTATTTTCTATTTGTGTGTGGTGTGTGTTTGTATGGTCTGCTTTGAATGAATGAATGAGAGGAAGAAGTTAGCTTGCAAAAACCGAGTCAAACTCAAAGTTTAAAGCTTTTGAAACAAAACCATGAACCTTAGAAATTTACCTCTTATCTCATTATCTATCTCAATCTTCAGATGACTCGTGGAAATCCCGGAGGAAGCAGTTCACCTCAGGACCCGATGTTGCAGATTCTGCAAATGCTAGTTTTGGATCGTGAAGCTAGTAGAGCCGAACACAAAGCCAACCTAGCCACTCTTCAATAGATAGCTCAGATGACCCACAACAACCAAGGTCATGGAAACTAGGATCCCCATGGATCCAAGCTCAAGAACTTTCAGAATACCAACCCACCTATCTTTAATAAGTCTGAGGATCCCTTAGATGCTGATGACTGGCTGCAAACCATGGAGAACAATCTGGAGGTCATAGGAGTTGAAGCCAATAAGAAAGTATTGTTTTCCACCCATTATCTGGCAGGAGATGCAAGAGCCTGGTGGAATAGCACCCGTACCATGAACGACGGTCAGATGATGACTTGGGAAGCATTCAAGATCAAGTTCAACCGCACCCATGTGCCACAAGGTTTGGTCACTAGGATGAGAGATGAGTTCAGGGAACTGAAGCAAGGAAGCATGACAGTAGTGGAGTACCATGACAAATTTCTTTCCCTAGCTAGATATGCCCCTGATGAGATTAACACCGAGGCAAAGAAGAAGGAAAGGTTCCTAAATGGATTGCATGATGAGATGTAGACTATGTTAGTCAACATCCATTTTGGGGATCTAGAAGAGCTAGTAGACTCTGCCATTCAGATGGAAGGGAAGATCAACCAAGCCAATGACAATCGCAAGCGTCGCATGATGCACCAGACTGGATCCCACAATACTCAGAAGTATCGCCCCAACCCATCTGCAGGATATGCCCCAAGAAACAAACAGACCCCCTATGACCCGTCCAAGCTACCCCAATCGTAGCGGAGGAAACCTGAAGACTGGAGGAAACCACAACAACAACCCCGGCAACTCCAACAACTTCAACCGTGCACTGCCCAAGTCCAACAACAACAATACTGCCCCAAGGACTGGAAGCAATGTTGTTCCTGTTGCAGCAAAAGACATGTCCCAGATTACTTGTTTTGAATGTGGAGTCAAGGGTCACTACTCCAATGAGTGCCCCAAGAAGCTAGCAGCAGCCACCAATGTGAATGCACCCGCTCAGCAACAACGCCGTGTTCAGCCTAGAAGGAGATTTGCCCCAGGGAACTTGCTCAACCGTGCCATCTGTTCCACATGAATGCTGAAGAAGCTCAGGAAGCGCCCGATGTCGTGCTGGGTATGTTTTTCTGTTAACTCTGTACTTGCAAGAGTATTGTTTGATCCTGGGGCATTGCACTCGTTTGTTACAGAAGAATTTGCATGCACTAATAAGATTCAACCAACAAAATTGAAGCATGTTATGATAGTCCAAATACCTGGTTCAACCACCAAAGCTAGAAAAATTTGCAAGGTTGTACCTATCAGAATCCATGGAATAGATTTTTATGCCAATCTAATAGTACCTGGAACCAAAGGTTTGGAAGTAGTACTAGGAATGTATTGGATGTCGAAACATAAAGGATTGATTGACTGTGCCAAGAAAGCCATAACCATGACCAGTAGCTCTGGAGTATCAGTAGAGCATGTATCTGAGACCTTGCCCCGTCAATTCAAATGCAATAAGAGTCTAGCCCAACCAACCATAGACCAAGTCAGAGTAGTATATGAATACCCCGACGTATTCCCAGATGAATTGCCCGGTATGGCCCCAGATCGGGATATCGAGTTCATCATTGAACTAATTCCTGGAACTGGACCCATAGCTTAGAGACCTTATAGTATGAACCCATCTGAATTAGTGGAGCTGAAAAAGCAACTTGATTCTATGCTGGAGAAAGGTTTGATTCAACCAAGCGCATTGCCATGGAGATCGCCTGTTTTGTTTGTGGATAAGAAAGACGGAGGTAACCGTTTGTGCACGGATTACCAGAAGCTGAATGATGTCACCATCAAGAACAAGTACCCACTGCCGAAGATAGAGGATCTGTTTGACCAGTTGACTGGTGCCAGAGTGTTTTCTAAGATTAATCTTAGAACTGGTTATCACCAACTCAAGATTCGTGCAACAGATATTCCAAAGACCGCCTTTACCACCAGATATGGATTGTATGAGTATACGGTCATGTCTTTTGGATTAACCAATGCCCCCGCTTATTTCATGAATCTCATGAATAAGATTTTTATGAACTTACTAGATAAGTTTGTCTTTGTTTTTATCGACGATATTCTGGTCTATTCCAAGTCATAAGAAGACCATGAGCTACACCTGAGAACCATCCTTGAAACCCTTAGGGAGCATCATTTGTATGCCAAGTTTAGCAAATGTGAGTTCTGGTTGAAGGAAGTAGGATTCCTCGGACATATTGTGTCGGCAGGAGGAGTCACTGCTGATCCCGCCAAGATCAAAGATGTTGAAGAATGGAAAGCCCCAACCACTCGAATCCAAGTCCGTGCATTTCTCGGATAGCGGGATACTACCGCAAGTTTGTTGAAGGATTTTCGAGCATCGCAAGACCGATGACCCAATTGTTGAAGAATGATAAGAAGTTCGAATGGACGGACAGACGTGAAGCAAGTTTTCAGGAGCTCAAGAAGAGACCGATTTCAGCCCCAATTCTGAATATGCCACATATCAAGAAGACTTTTGATGTGTATTGTGATGCATCTAAGATTGGTCTCGGATGTGTGTTGATGCAGGAAGGCAAAGGCATAGAAAATATGTCTAGACAACTGAAGCAGCATGAGCAAAACTACGCTACCCATGATCTTGAACTAGCAGCCGTAGTTTTAGCCTTGAAGACATGGCGTCATTACCTTATGGGTAACCGCTGTGAGATTTATTCGGATCACAAGAGCCTGAAGTATATCTTCATCCAGAAGGAGCTGAATATGAGGCAAAGGAGATGGATAGAGTTAATCAAGGACTATGACCTTGACATTCACTATCACCCCGGCAAAGCCAATGTGGTAGCGGATGCTCTTAGTAGATTGCCATGTAGATTAAACACCATGATAAAAGAAGCCCAGCCAAGTTTGCATGAAGAGTTGGAGAAGTTTACAACGGAGGTAGTTAGCAAAGGATTTTTAGCTAGCATTGAACTTCAACCCACATTGATCAGTCAAATCAAGGAGGCGCAGAAAGGAAATGCGAGTATCGACGGAATCAAACATCGTATTGGTACAGGGAAGGTACCCGGATTCGCCGAAGATGAAGAAGGAGTTTTGTGGTACAAAGGACGTATCTGTGTGCCAGCAGATTCCGAGCTGAAGCAAGTTATCATGTAGGAAGCTCATGATACTCTTTATTCTATCCACCCCGGAGGAACAAAGATGTATCGGGATTTGAAGGAGCAATTTTGGTGGCACAAGATGAAGAGAGAAATCAGAAGCTGCATAGCTAAGTGTGATATCTGTCAGAGAGTCAGAGTGGAACATCAAAGACCCGTAGGACTTTTGCAACCATTGCAGATTCCGGAATGGAAATGGGATTCTGTCGAAATGGACTTTATCACCGGTTTACCTACTTCTAGTAGGGGAAATGACTCTATTTGGGTCATAGTTGATAGACTGTCCAAGGTCGCCCATTTTATACCTGTCAAGACTACCTACCAGAGTTCAAAGCTAGTAGAGTTGTACATAGCTAGAATCGTCAGTTTGCATGGAACCCCTAAGACCATAGTATCAGATCGAGGAACCCAGTTTACCTCAAGATTTTGGCAGAAAGTCCAAGAAGGATTAGGAACCAAGCTGAACTTCAGCATAGCTTATCACCCGCAAACCGATGGACAAACTGAAAGAGTCAACCAAATCTTAGAAGATATATTGAGAGCTTGTGTACTAGAATATGGATCAAAATGGGAAGATTGTCTGCCTTTCGCAAAATTCTCATACAACAATAGTTATCAAGCCAGTTTGCAAATGGCCCCATTTGAATTTCTGTATGGAAGGAAGTGTCGTACCCCCTTGAATTGGTCGCAAGTAGGAGAGAGTCAGATTTTTGGACCCGACATCCTACGAGAAGCCGAAGAGAAGGTTCACAAAGTCCGTGAGCACCTCAAGACCCCCCAATCTAGACAGAAGAGTTATGCTGACAAGAGACATCGAGACCTGACTTTCAATGTCGGAGATTTTGTGTATCTCAAAGTGTCGCCTTTGAAGGGAATGCAACGTTTTCAACTGAAAGGGAAGTTAGCCCCAAGATATATTTGATCCTTCAAGATTTTGAATCGCTAAGGAGAAGCATCTTATCAACTGGAACTACCAGAGGAGATGTCAGCCATCCATGATGTGTTCCATATCTTGTTACTTCGCAAATGCTTAGAAGTTCCGGAGAAGACCGAAGTGTTCAAGAACATCGATCACCGAGCCATTGATATCAACAAGGATCTGACGTATGGGGAAGTACCCATTCGTATTTTGGAAGAAGCCTTCAGAACCACCAGGACCCGGAGTATCAAGTTTCTCAAGATCCAATGGAGCAACCATACCGAAGAAGAAGCTACCTGGGAGCGAGAAGATTACGTTAGGATTGAGTTTCCAGATCTCTTTAGTTCCTAGTTTTTCTTAAATCTTGGGACGAGTTTTGTTTAAGGAGGGAAGGTTTGTAACACCCCAAAAACATTAATCAAGATTACCAAGTTCTAATCACCCAAATTTAGGGTTAACAAAAACTTTTATTCCAAAAATCTATATGAATGCATGTGTGCTTTGCATTAGTATAGGATTGAGTGAATTTGCCATGTTTGATTGCTACAAATGATGAGAAATGGTTTAAAGGTGAATGCTACATCATCTAGGCCAATTACAAACAAAATCAAAAGAAAGAGAAATCAAATAAGAATCAAATAAGCAAATGGTCATTTTGACCAAAGTTAACCACTAGGCCACTTTGAGTGTTCCTAGAAGAGAAATTCTAACAGAAACAATTCCACTTCTTTTCACCCCTTTCTAGACCAAATAAAAGTGAACCCAATCCCACTTTACAAACCCACATAAACTATTTTCAAATCTATTTAATGGACAGTTCAAATTTGAATCTAGTTCATATGGTAAGATTGCCATTTTGCAAAAACCACTCAAATCAATTGCACTTGATTTTTCCAAGCAACCATAGACACTCAAGCATAAGATTCAAACACTCACCAAATTTCATTCAAAATTTTCAAACTAAATCTCATGCGGCCATTAAGACAAACACCTTGCAGACACTAATCTAATTCTGCCTAACTTCATTGTTTGGGGCATTGATCACTAGACCAAATGCCCCCATTACACTCCCCTGTCTCCCCTAGTGTCTAGCGGCACTAGACACTCTCCCCCTTACCCGTTTTCCACCAGTGCGCTGCTGATAGAAGCCACACTCGCCGGCGATAGTGGACAGAGCGCCAGAGACCATGCCACCCTCTCCCATGACGCGCACCAGACACGCCACCGTCCACCGCCACCCCCTGTCCAGCCCTCAATCACAGCCTGGCCCTGGACCACCCCAGCAGCGCTGCACCCAGTCTCTCTGCGCCATGCCGAGAGCGCGCCAGAGCACCACACCCGACCGGCTCGCACCGACGCCTCGCTCTCTCCGCGCACACGCACAGTCGCCATGATCATAGCCACCTCCCAGAAACCCCCGTTCACCGCCGTGCGACCCGTAGCACCCGTGCGCCATCTCGAACACCATCACTCCCACGCAGAGCATCGCACGCGCCTGACCATCCTAGACCGCCCCGTGTCGCGCCATTAAGCCAGTGATGATTGTCAGGGAACACCGCACCGCCCCTACCCTCAGCCACGCCGCTAGCCGCCTGTATCGTCGTCACCGACGAGCCCGAGCCCACGTAGCAATGTCCCTACGCCGATGTATAAATAGAGGCCTCCTCCGCCTCCATTCTCCATACCAACACACTCCCCACTCCTCACTGAGCCTCCCACACCCTTCCCGGAGCAAGGCGAGCGCCGCTTCGCTAGAATTTGGCCAGAGCCTGCTGCTGTAGTAGGAGAAGGGCGCCGTCAATTGGAGCCACCCCAGGAGCTGCCGCGACCACCATTCGAACCGCCGTCGTCGACAACGTCATTCGCCCCCATCGCCGACCCTAGCTGGAGCCCAGGTGAGCCTCACCAGACCCCCACCGCCGCGTTAGGTTTAATTTCTCGTCGGAGCTATTCGTTGGAGACGATGAATCACAGCTGTTAGATCGTCTTTTAATCGTACGCCCTAGATTGCACGATACTGTTTCGGTTAGTTTAAGTCGATGACTCATGGGACCCTGCTGTCAGTAGCTTGCTGTGTTGTGCTGTGCAGATTGGGCCGGCCTGTTTAGTTTCCCGCGTAGGCCTGGGAATTCAAATAAGGATTTTCCAATTTAGTTAAAACCACATTCTGTTAGTAGATTAAAAAATCAATTCAAAGAGATTCACTGAACCAAATTGCATGATTCCAATTTTGTTGGAAAGGTATTTAAATTATCTATCCAAGCATATTGGATTCAAATCATTTGGAGTTAGAGATCATCTATAGTAAAAATAACAAGACAAAGACTTTTCCAACTTCAAACATTTTTCAAAAATCAACCATAAATGCTTTTGAGTTGATTCAAACTATCAAAAATCACATTTACAAGATCTATCAGAATATGTAAAAATATTAGGTTTGCATACAGTGACATTGGACTAGTACCAAAATAATGTTATATAGGCATTTCTAGTCACTCTAATTCTATTAAATAATAATCTTAAGGTTATAAAATATGATCCACACTTTAAATCACATTCCCATGTATTAGAATATGTGGTGATGACATGCGTCAACATGATCCCATATTTTAATTGGAGAATATTAAATCTTAATTATTTTCAGTGAGTAGAAATTACTTTTCTAAAATAAGATAAATAAAACTAAGTCTTTATTCCATGTGATGATTGTGATGATGCTAGATCATCAAGTGTGAGCCTTCGTGTGCTAAATAGAATTAGTTAAGTATTGTTTGGTGATTGTGTACCCCGTATTCATTTATAGACAATAGTACCGACCCGGGATACGAGGAGGAGGTGTACTACCAAGAAGAAGAAGAAGAAGAAGAAGAAGAAAACTTCAACCACTTCTCTACTCAAGGCAAGCCATCACTAATTGAAAGATAACCTAAGCAAGATGCATTAGGCATGCTTGGTTATATACCTTTGATTATACCAATCCCAAGTTTTACTTGCAAGCTTTATTCTTTTATTTTTACCAAAGTTCTTTACTTTTAGTTAGTGCTTTGTGAATATTGGAAAATTTAGTATAGATAGCATAAAGAGTATAAAACTAGGCCTATACTTAGATGTCATTCCATGGCATGAGATTGGAGATTAGCACCCCTCATTAGTGAACACTCTTAACATTAGTGGCTAGTGCTAAGCATAAAAGTTGATCACTTTAGATGGGAATACTTGGTGAAAAAGGATTATGAAAACCTTGGAATGATGCTTCATTCTATTGAAATGTTTTGACATGTGTTATGGACACAAAAGGATTTGATGATGAAAATGTTGAGGCATGAGCCTTAGCCCTTTATAAAAACTGATGGTTGGGTTCGGATGTGATACCATTCCAATTTTACCATACAACCACAATACCTGAATTGGGTAGGGCTTAGCTAGAAGTTTATATGCATTAGTATGGGTTCCCTTGCGGAAGGGGTTTGAGATGAGGCTACCTCATGAGTGTGAATGTCCACCTATGGAGTGCCCAGGATGGAAGATGGCCATGGCTAGGAGGCCAAGCTCATAGGGGAGGTGCCTATACTAGAGTGTGTAATTGAAAGGTTATGATTGATTATCCGCCTACTACGTATCATGATTCAGGGTTATCCCTGACGGATGTATTGAATTTTGTGGTGAAAGTGTACCACCTCTGCAGAGTGTGGAACTATTTGAATAGCCGCGTCCGCGGTCATGGACAGTTGGAGTGGCCATACCGTTCCGTCGTCAGATGTTTTCAAAATGACTTGTGAAGTGAAGTATGATTTTGACTTGACCACAACAGGGTTGTGAATATGAAAGCTAGGTTCCCACTTAAGTGATTTAAAACATTAACTTAGTTTTCTTTACTTCTAAACTTAGTTTTAGATAAACCTGGCTTTTTGCAAAGACACCTAGAGCTTAAGATTCCTACTAGAACTACCTTACTTATTAGTGATAATTTGCGAGTACTTAAAGAGTACTCATGGATTTGTCCCTGGCTATTCCCTTGGCCAGACTATGAGGAGGACTATCAGAATGATGGACAGCAGGACGTCTACGACAACTAGGATCACCCCCCATCGTCAGCATTGCGTGTGACTCTGAAGATGGAGCCCCTACTACGTTTCTTTTCCACTTCTTGATTTGTATTAAGACTGAATCATGAGATCCTTTATTTGTAAGACCTTATTATGGTTTGTAATGCATGATGTATTGTGATATCCAATTTGTTATGTCTCGCAAAAATGGTAATCCTGGGATTGTGAGGTATGGCATAACAGGCATCTAGGATTAAAAATTCGGGTGTTGACACTCCTGATGTTTGGGAAGCAAGTGAAAATTTTGAAAACCGGAAAACTTTGAATTTTCGTGCCTCCAAGGACCAAAGTGGTTTCCTTCCTATGTACTCCTCATCCCTACTCCACACCAACGTGCGGCTACCGAACACGCCAGAGACACAGAGCCACCGTACCAAGGCACACGTGCGCAGGGCCACGCTATGGACGAGGGGAGAGAGATCAGCTGGACCAGTGCGCGAGGGGAAAGGGGAGGAGAGATGGAGCATAGGGAAGGAGAGAGAAAACACACAATTTGTTTTGCATGCATATGTCCTGAAATTTACTACTCCACTAGTAGAGTGTAGTACACTGTAAGGCTGCATGAGTACCTTATGTCAGAAACCCATCATAACTTTGCTCTGACATGGAACCACCTTCAACTTCTCTTCGTTGCTGCCCTCTTCCCCTGCCAACATTTTATTCTCTCAGCATGTATAGCATGCGGACAGAGGTGACCATATGTCTAAGCAAAGAAATACTCACTCCATTTCAAAATATAAGATGTTTTAGCTTTGTGAAATGAATGTATCTAGACCTCTTTTAGTGTCTAGGTTCAGTCCAAACCTAGATGAACCTAGACAGTAAAAGAGGTCTAGATACACTTTATTCACAAAGCTAAAACATCTTATATTTTGAAACGGAGGGAGTATACTACTCCCACATTGTGTAAAAAACCACAGCTTAATAAGGCCTACGGCATCCGCTAGGGTTCACCTTATACATAGTGGAAAAAATAAAGTTATGTTTAAGCCTAAGGTGAACCTGAAGCTTGTGGGTTGCCCATAGAGAATAGAAATATCATTTCCCCTCTCTCCCTATTTCATGTGATCGTTTTCAAAAGGGCTTCAAAATTTTCAAGATGCAAAATCTTTTTTTTTGAGGAATATGCAAAATATTAGCTAGAGGTCAAACCAGTTGTCATCAATTGAGAATGTTCTTTCCTAGTAGTTGGACACTCACACCAACGACACTACTTTTACAAGAAGAGACACACCCATCTACCTTCGAAAAGAGAATTAATTTAAGAGCAATCTATCATGCTTACTTGTAGCTCAAGTTTGATCTAATTTTGTTAAACTGTCAAGATGCAAAATCTTAGCAAGAAGTTGAACCTGTTGTGAATGAGGAAGAGACAAGCCGGACTGTGCACCCGCGGCTGTAGAGAAGAAATCGATGGAGGATTGATGGTGAGAGCCAGCGAAGAAAAGAGAAAACGCAACTTGTTTTGCGTTGATATACTAGTAGTAGGTTCATACGTTTACTACTATTGGAGTGTACCCTATACCTCGTGTCAGTAGCCCATCATACCTTTTCTCTAACATCGCACCACCTTCAAGTCCTCTCCTGCGCTAATCTTATGCTGCCCTATTTTTTTGAAAGTCTTGTGCTGCCTCCCTCTTGTTCTCTACTTTTGTTTGACCAAATTTTGTTAAATTGTCAAGATGCAAAATCTTATCAAGAAGTTAAACCTTTTGTCCAAACTCTCGGTGGTTTCCGATATACTCCTAATTGACCCCCGATGGGTACCATCAAAAGCTTATTCGTAAAACTTTTATAGGAACCTATGATTTACATGTCGTCGTCCTCCTCTCCATTGTTGACCGTCGTCGTGGCACTGGGTCGCCGCTCTACACCACCGCCGCCGTCACCACCGCTGTCACTTCTGACTCGTGGTTGATATCGAGCTTGTTGGGGAATCCCAAGAGGAAGGTATGATGAGCACAGCAGTAAGTTTCCCTCAGTTATGAAACCAAGGTTATCGAACTAGTAGGAGCAAGGAAACACCTCCAAGGTGTTGTTTCCAACTTGGAATCCTGCATAACACAACCACAGAACTTTGCCCCCAACTTATAGTGAGGATGTCAATCTCACCGGTTTTGCTGAAAACAAAGGATTAAACGTATTGTGTGGAAGATATTAATAGCTTGCAGAAAGTAGACAGAAAACAGTAAATAACTTGTAGATTGATGGTAAAAGAAAGGACCGGGGTCCATAGTTCACTAGAGGTGATTCTCCTTAAGATAGATGACATGTTGGGTGAACAGATTACAACGGGGCAATTGACAAACGTCGAGAAAGCATACATGCATATACTAATCATCTTGATTCCTATGAGATTTGATTGGGCATTACAACATTATACATAGACCGTAATCCAACTGCATCTATGACTAATAATTCACCTTCAGGTTATCATCTGAACTCCCTCTAGTATTAAGTTGCAAGCAACAGATAATTGCATTAAGCATTGTGTGTAAAGTAAACAATACGATTGTTCTATGAACAAAGGATTGTCGTTTTCTCCCTAGTCGCAACAGCACATCTAGTACCTTAGAGATTTCTGTCGCTTCCCCAGATTACTAGAGGCAGGAACCCACTATCGAGCATAAATACTCCCTCTTAGAGTTGCTAGAATCTACTCGGCCAAGATATCTACTAACAACGGAGAGCATGCAAGATCACAAATAACAAAGACATGATAGAATCAATAATCAATCTGAAATAGCATCTCAATATCCATCGGATCCCCACAAACACAACATGTAGAATTACAAATAGATGATCTTGATCATAAACGGAGCTCACAAGATCTAAACATGATAGCACAAAGGAGAAGAACCAACCATCTAGCTACTACATGGACCCATAGTCCAAGGATGAACTACTCACCAATCACACCGGAGGCTTTCATGGTGATGAAGAAGGCCTCTAGGGTGAATTCTCCCCTCCGGTAGGGTGCCGGGAAGAGCTTCAGATCCCTCCCGATCTAAGGATGGAGATGATGGCGGCTACCGACTCTTTCGTGGAATTTTCATCGGGTACTTAGGGTTTCTGTATCGGAGGCATCTTATAGGTGAAAGGGGAGGCCGAGGGGGTGCCCTAGGTGGCCACACCACCCCCTGGTGTGGGCCAGGCCTGGCCGCACGGCCAGGTGGTGTGGGCGGCCCATGGCCCCTCTCCGTCTCGTATTCTGGCTCCGTGTTCCCCTTGGTGAAATATTGACTTTGGCTTTTGTCCTATCCAATTCCGAGAATATTCATTTTCTAACTTTCTTGGAACCAAAAACAGCAGAAATAGGCAGCTGGCACTGTGGCATCTTGTTAATAGGTTAGTCCAAGAAAGTATATAAAAAGTACTCCAAAGTGTGGGAAAAACATAAGAAAGTAGATATAAACCAAGCATGGAACATCAAAAATTATAGATACGTTTGCAATGTATCAACATCCCCAAGCTTAACTCCTCAAAGTATTTGTAAAACATTGATCAAAGTACTTGATCAAAGTAGGTAAGTGATAAAAAGAAAGAATAATTTTTGAGGTGACATGCACCATCATAAACTTGATCAAAGATAAAGTTCTAACAATAAGATATAGCAACTATGTTGTAACATGAAAAGGCACAAACAAAAGATTCATGAATAATAATGTTTTGCAAGACATTTGTTTGTTTCACATAAATAAAACATAGCATAGTGGCATTCAGATTGTCCCTCATAGAGTAGCAAACATAAATGCATAGGACACCTTCAAAGTTCATAAGGGTGACTAGATACAAATAGTTTAAGAACAAGCAATATCAAAGTTATGCATCAATCAACAAGTCTTGGGACAATGCACATTAAACTAAGAATGGCCACTAAGCTCTCTCAATAGGTGCATAAAGATAGAATCTGGAGACTTAACATAAAAGTAAAAGAAATGCCTTCATAGAAGGAAGCATGGATTCAAGTCTCATAAAGAGCTTCCAAAAATTATGGTACTTATTAGCTTTCAGATCTCATTGCCCCTATGATAAGCATCTTGAAGTGATTAAGGTTAAAGTGAACAAACTATGGAGTATATGCTTAACAAAGTATAAGTTGGAAATATCATATCCCTTGAATACGAGGGCCGCTCCTCATGCTACTCAAGTTTAGTTACTGGTAAGTTCTTGTCATAGTAAGTACATGTGTATCATAGAGAACCGCCAATGGGGTACCCCATGCCCGATGATACGGAAGAATCCCCATATCAAAATGACAAGGCAAGCAGACAATGAGCATCTCAGCAATCTTCTTATTTACCATGGGAATATGGTGCTTTTTTATCTCTTTCCTCTTTTCAAAATCTCTTTTTTTTTCTTTCCTTTTCTCAATATCTGACTCTTTTTTTATAAGAAGAATGCTTCATAGACAGCTCATTATAGTTACGCTACAGGTTTCCACCATGTCAGCATGGATTAGACCAGCAGCCCAGGCGTTTCTCTAACACATATACATAACTCCATGGAATTACAAGCTCCCCTTTCATTTCACACCGACGACATCCATAAACAAAAGAGCATGATATAAACTAGGTACAAATTACCAGTGCAATGTTGAATGCGTTCCTCATGACAACATGGTTCTGCTAATCCCCAACATATAAGTGCAAGCATATACAACATAGATGACACAATGGTTCAAGTTTATTAGGGCAAGAAAAGTAAAGTGTGCCATCAAGTTTGTGAGAGCTTTAATCACTAGTTTTCTCATAACAAGTTTAATTCGGAAGGTAGATAAAAACATGAATATACTTGGAATAGCAAATGCTAATAGGTAGGTATGGTGGAATCTTTGAAATAACTTGGTTTTATTTGGAGTTAGATGCATGAGTGGAACTCATACTTGGTTATGGAGGCTAGCAAAAGACTGGGAGCGACCAACTAAGAGAGCAATAATGGCCATAATCATGCAAAGCGACAAAACATCATTAATTAAAGCATAAAGTGATATTACAGGTCGAAAACTAAAGGATCATAAAGCCTATGGTGACTTGGGATAGTCATAACATGGTGTGAGCATGCGGCAAGTCAACCCAAATAAAGCATCAAAGGAGAATACCACAATACTATGCTTTAATATGCTAAAACAACGCATGATTCTTTCAAGGCACATTAAGAAATCTCAATTGTTTATAACATGTCATGCTACAGAAAAAATCACTATGCGTAAATCCAAAACAATATCAAGCATGACATGACAAAGCATAAGCCATAGTCAAAAACAAACACCTTTTACCACTTAAGCATGAACTTTTCCTACTCTTTTCCAATCCAAACCAAACTTATTTGAAAACTAATGTATGAAAGAGGGGGTACAACCAATTTATTCAAGCAAACTAAGCAAACCAATCAAACGAAAACCAAAAATAAAAATGAAGACGCTCCAAGAACAATACAACTGTGCATGAGACAATAAAAATGAAGTGTTTGGAAGAAACCTGGGATTTTTATTGATGAAGAAAGGGAACTTGGGCATCCCCAAGCTTTGGCGCTTGTACTTCTTGGATATTTCTTGGGGTGACATGGGTGGCATCCCCAATCTTGAGCTTTAGTCCATTCTTCATCCCATTACATCATTCTCTCCATACACCTGAAATTTTTCCTTCATACAAAACTTCACATAATCTTCATTAGCAGCATTAGTGTACTCAAGATAATAAGTCTTTGGGTTCAGTTTCAACACCAATAAAACTTCCATTAAAACACAAGCTACTATAGCACTTCCCTCAAAAAGCTCTGTTCCCCAAAAAGAACTAAAAAAGGAATCAGCAAGAAGCAAATGCAAATAATGGCAGAAATCTGTCAAAATACACCAGCAGGTAAAAACCAATTTTTTCGAAGATGTTCTGTTGCTCAAATCGATAAGTCTTGAACTAACGAAAGTTAGATAATAAACTGGGCCAGAAGTACAAAAATTCATGCCTCAAAACGACTTATAGAGATTTTACAAAAAGTTTTACAGTGAAGCACAAAAATCTGTTTTGGGACAGTAACTTTCCCAAGCCTTACTTCTCTCTCATTAGAGGTTACTGTTGGCACAAAAAGCAAATAAAAAGGATAAGGAGCGGTTATTAGAAAGGTAATAACTTTCAAGACTCATCCAAGAACTTTTGGGTTATCTCCCAATAAGTACTTTTCTTTAACGGCTTTAAGTGAGGCATAAGAAGCAAGAAAAAGAATCAAGTGTTCTCAAATGAAGAAGCATTAAGATTGATACTAGAAATATCTTAAACAAGGCAAGGTATCTCATCCAAATAAGTTCTAGAGGATCCTCTCTCAATGCTCTTGGGTTCACTATTTTCATCAAACGGGTTTTTGGGAACAATCCAATCAAGATTCTTTTCTATGGCTTCATGCATTGCTACAAGCTTAAAAGGTAATGGTATCTTAATTTCCTCCCCATTATGTTCGGTTTTGTTCATCTTTTCTCGTGTACCAATAACATCTACACATGAGCCTAGCATATTAAAACGATCAAAGACTTTTCTAGCTTTCTTAGAAACATCATAGAATTCTTTAAGCAAGGTTTCCAGAATAAAACCTCTCTTTTCAGGGTCCTCAATTTCCTTAAGTTTAAGAAACATTACTTGCATTAAGGGGTTAAGGTTAAAAAAGCTAGCTTACAACACGTGAAGTAAAGAAGCTGCAGCAATTTCATAATTTGGAGCAAGCTCTACAAGGGATCTATCCTCATGCTTACTAACATGATTAAAGAATTCTTCAATATTATGTTTTCCAATTATAGAGCCACTACCTATTGAAAGGTCTTTTAGGGTGAATTTAGGGATCAACATGGTGAACTAAGAAAGAGGTAACAACTATAGAAAGGCTTAATTTTTTGTGTTTTTAATAAAGAAAGCAAACTAGTACAACTAATATTTTTGTGTTTTTGATAAAGAAACAAGCAAACAAAGCGGAAATAAACTAAGCAAAAGAAAAACAACAAAGTAAAGAGATTGGTTATGAGGGAGTCCCCTTGTGAAGATGTCCTTGACTCCCCGGCAACGGCGCCAGAAAAATACTTGCTGGCTCATGGTTGATATCGAGCTCGTTGGGGAATCCCAAGAGGAAGGTATGATGAGCACATTAGTAAGTTTCCCTCAGTTATGAAACCAAGGTTATCAAACCAGTAGGAGCAAGGAAACACCTCCAAGGTGTTGTTTCCAACTTGGAATCCTGCACAACACAACCACATAACTTTGCCCCCAACTTATAGTGAGGTTGTCAATCTCACCAGTTTTGCTGAAAACAAAGGATTAAACGTATTGTGTGGAAGAAAGTAATAGCTTGCAGAAAGTAAACAGAAAATAGTAACAGTTGTAGATTGATGGTAAAAGAAAGGACCGGGGTCCATAATTCACTAGAGGTGATTCTCCTTAAGATAGATGACATGTTGGGTGAACAAATTATAGTGGGGCAATTGACAAACATCAAGAAAGCATACATGCATATACTAATCATCTTGATTCCTATGAGATTTATTTGGGCATTACAACATTATACATAGACCGTAATCCAACTGCATCTATGACTAATAATTCAGCTTCAGGTTATCATCTGAACTCCCTCTAGTATTAAGTTGCAAGCAACAGATAATTGCATTAAGCATTGTGTGTAAAGTAAACAATACGATTGTTCTATGAACAAAGGATTGTCGTTTTCTCCCTAGTAGCAACAACACATCTAGTACCTTAGAGATTTATGTCACTTCCCCAGATTACTAGAGGCATGAACCCACTATCAAGCATAAATACTCCCTCTTGGAGTTACTAGCATCTACTCGGCCAAGATATCTACTAACAACGGAGAGCATGCAAGATCACAAATAACAAAGACATGATAGAATCAATAATCAATCTGAAATAGCATCTCAATATCCATCGGATCCCCGCAAACACAACATGTAGAATTACAAAGAGATGATCTTGATCATGAATGGAGCTCACAAGATCTAAACATTATAGCACAAAGGAGAAGAACCAACCATCTAGCTACTACATGGACCCGTAGTCCAAGGATGAACTACTCACGCATCACACCAGAGGCTTTCATGGTGATGAAGAAGGCCTCTAGGGTGAATTCTTCCCTCCGGCAGGGTGCCAGGAAGAGCTTCAGATCCCTCCCGGTCTAGGGATGGAGATGACGGCGGCTACCGACTCTTTTGTGGAATTTTGATCGGGTACTTAGGGTTTCTGTATCAAAGGATCTTATAGGTGAAAGGGGAGGTCGAGGGTGTGCCCTAGGCAGCCACACCACCCCTGGCGCGGGCCAGGCCTGGTTGCATGGCCAGGTGGTGTGGGCGGCCCCTGGCCCCTCTCTGTCTCGTATTCTGCCTCTGTGTCCCCCTCGGTGAAATATTGACTTTGGCCTTTGTCCCGTCCAATTCCGAGAATATTCATTTTCTAACTTTCCTGGAACCAAAAACAGTAGAAAACAGGCAGCTAGCACTGTGGCATCTTGTTAATAGGTTAGTCCAAGAAAGTGTATAAAAAGTACTCCAAAGTGTGGGCAAAACATCAGAAAGTAGATATAAACCAAGCATGAAACATCAAAAATTATAGATACGTTTGCAACGTATCAGTCACCTTCAAAAAGATGAACCCATCTACCTTCAAAAGGATAGTTAATGCAAGAGCAATCTATCATGCTAACTTGTAGCTCAAGTTTGACCTCATTTCCTTAAGTTGTCAAGATGCAGATTCTTGGGAAGAGGTTGAACATCTTGTCCAAATTTCAGGACCTTACTATATACATGGACGCAAAAAAAATTATGTTTTCTCTCTCCTTCACTGCCTCATCACCATCCATGCACACCCCGGTCGGCTGATGTCTCTCCCTCGTCCATAACGTGGCGCGTGCGTCGACCTGCCTTGTCATTCCATTTCACAACCTGCGAATAGGAAGCACCAAGCACACCGCGTCCCTTCGTACTTTTTGAGTTCTTCGATGTAAACCGTACTCGCTCCCACCGTCCGTGTCAAATTTTAACTACAAGTAAGCGATATAGATATATTCCTCTTAAAATTTTCCAAAAACTTTTGAAGCTTACCAGGAACTCAGTACATCGAAAACCACCGAAAAGCTTTTTCGTAAAACTTCCAAAACAACCTAAAATTTACTTGTAGTTCAAATTTGACCAAACTTCGATAAATTGGCACAAAATATCATTCAACTCGGCAGAGTTAGCTAGGAAGTTTTAAAATTCGCAAAACATGGGAAAATCGAGAATGTTCATTCCTGATAGTTGGAAACTCACACCGACGACATCGTGTACTAAAACAAGATGCACCCATGTACCTTCGAAAAGACAATTAATCCAAGAGAAATACATCACACTAACTTGTAGCTCAAGTTTGACCTATTTTCATTAAGTTGTTAAGATGCATATTTTAAGAAAGAAGTGGAACATGTTGTCAAAATTTTAGGACCTTTTATGGTATTTATACATGCAAAACAAATTATGTTCCAGGCCGACTGATCTCTCCCTCATCCACAACATGGCGCTGCCCACACGTGTGTTGACTTGCCTTGGCCGTTCCATTTCACACCCTACGAAGAGGAAGCACCAAGCACACCCCTAGCACGCTGGTTCGAAAGTGTGAGGACCGTTTTTTGTGTGAAGCGAATACAGTAGTACGAAGGGTATGGCTCAGTTGCTCGCTCGAAAAAAGACCCGGCTGCTTTTCCTTGCTTAACATTAGGGCCCTTTGTGCTGAATTTATGGACCTCTATGTAATTTTATCTTTTTTGAGGTCTTCGATATAAATCGTACTCTCTCCCACTGACCGTGTCAAATTTTAACTACTAGTAAGCGTGATTGATAGATTCCTCTTAAAATTTTCCAAAAAACTTTTGAAGCTATAACCAGGAATTCATTACATCGAATACCACCGAAAGGCTTTTTTGTAAAACTTCCAAAGCAACCTACAATTTACCTGTAGTTCAAATTTGACCTAATTTTGATAAATTGGCACAGAGTCTCATTGAAGTTAGTAGAGTTGGCTAGGAAGTTTTAAAATTTGCAAAACATGGGAATATCGAGAATGTTCTTTCTTGAAAGTTGGCAAACTCACACCGACGACATCGTTTACTAAAAGAAGATGCACCCATCTACCTTCGAAAAAACAATTAATCCAAGAGAAATCTATTACGCTAACTTGTAGCTCAAGTTTGACCTAATTTCGTTAAGTTGTCAGGATGCAATTTCTTAGCAAGAAGTCGAACGTGTTGTCAATATTTTAGGACCTTTTATTTACTATATATATGCACATAAACAAATTATGTTTTCTCTCTCCTTCTTCACTACCCCATCACCATCCACGCACACCCCTGCCGGTTGATCTCTCCCTCATCCACAATGCGGCGCTGCCCACGTGCGTCGACCTACCTTGTCGTTCCATTTCACACCCTACACAGAGGAAGCACCAAGCACATCCCCCATCACGTTGGTTCGAAAGTGTGAGGAGCGTTTTTTGTGTGAAGCAAGTACAGTAGTACGAGGTATGGCTCAGTTTCTTGCTCGAGAAGGACCCACCTGCTTTTCCTTGCTTAACTTTAGGGCCCTTTGTGCTAAATTTATGGACCTCTACATGTAATTTCTCTTTTTTGAGGTCTTCGATCTAAACCATACTCCCGCCGATTGTGTCAAATTTTAATTACAAGTAAGCGTGATAGATAGTTTCCTCTTAAAATTTTCCAAAAAACTTTTGAAGCTAACCGGGAATTTAGTACATTGAAAACCACCAAAAAAAATTTCCGAAAAATTTCCAAAGCAACCTCAATTTACTTATAGTTCAAATTTGACCTAATTTCGATAAATTGGCACATAGTCTCATTCAAGTCGACAGAGTTAGCTAGGAAGTTTTAAAATTCACAAAACATGGGAAAATCAAGAATGTTCTTTCCTGATAGTTGGAAACTCACACCGACAACATCATTTACTAAAAGAAGATGCACCCATCATCTACCTTCAAAAAGACAATTATTCCAAGAGCTATCAATCACGCTTACTTGTAGCTAAAGTTTGACCTAATTTCATTAAGTTGTCAATATGTAGAGTCTTAGAAATAAGTTGAACCTCTTGTCAAAATTTCAGGACCTTTACTATATATATGCACGCAAAACAAGTTGTGTTTTCTCTTTCCTTCACACTGCCTCATCACCATCCACACACACCCTGACCGTCTGACCTCTCCATCGTCCACAACGTGGTGCTTCCCACGTGCGTCGACCTGCCATGTCGTTCCATTTCACACCCTGCAAAGAGGAAGCACCAAGCACACCCTAGCACGCTCGTTCGAAAGTGTGAGGAGCGTTTTTTTGTGTGTGTGAAGGAAGTACACTAGTACGAAGGGTATATGGCTAAGTTTCTCTCTCGAGAAGGACCAGACTGCTTTTCCTTGCTTAACTTTAGGGTCCTTGATGCTAAATTTATGGACCTCTATGTAATTTTTTTAGGTCTTCGATGCAAATTGTACTAGTAAGCGTGATAGATAGATTCCTCTTAAAATGTCCCAACAAACTTTTGAAGCTCCAACCAGGAATTCAGTACATCGAAAACAACCGAAAGCTTTTTCATAAAGCAATCTATAATTTACTTGTAGTTCAAATTTGACCTAATTTCGATAAATTGGCATAGAGTCTCATTCAAGTCGGCAGAGTTAGCTAGGAAGTTTTAAAATTTGCAAAACATGGGAAAATTGAGAATGTTCTTCTCCTGATAGTTGGAAACTCACACCTAGAACATGTTTACTAAAAGAAGATGCACCCATCTACCTTCAAAAAGACAATTAATCCAAGAGGTGTCTATCACGCTTACTTCTATCTCAAGTTTGACCTAATATAACTTTGTTAAGTTGTCAAGATGTAGAATCTTAGCAAGAAGTTGATCCTATTGTCAAACTTTCAAGACCTTTACTATATGTATGCACGCAAAACAAATTGTGTTTTCTCTCTCCTTTCCTGCCTCATCACCATCCACACACACCCTACTAGCCCGCTGATCTCTCCCTCGTCTACAATGTGGCGCTGCCCACATGCGTCGACCTCCATTGTTGTTCCATTTCACACCCTGCAAAGAGGAAGCACCAAGCACACCCTAGCACGCTGGTTCGAAAGTGTGAGGAGCGTTTTGTGTGTTTGTGTGAAGCAAGTATAGTATTATGAAGGGTATGGCTCACTTTCTCGCTCGAGAAGGACCCAAGTGCTTTTCCTTGCTTAACTTTAGGGCCCTTTGTGCTAAGTTTATGGACCTCTATGTAATTTTCTCTTTTTGAGGTCTTCGATGTAAACCGTACTCCCATCGACCGTGTCAAGTTTTAACTACAAGTAAGCACGATAGATAGATTGCTCTTAAAATTTTCCAAATACTTTTTAAGCTAACTAGGAATTCAGTACACCGAAAGCTTTTTCTTAAAACCTCTCAGCTTATAGACAAATTATGCCACCATAGGTGATGCCCTAATACTAGTATGAAAATAGAAGCTGTAAATAGTACTCCGCTGACATGACGAGAAAGTAGTGCGCTAGGAAGTGACATGTTTAATTTATTACACAGGGGCACGTTTTACACGCATTCACGCTAGCGGGCATCCTCGATGCAGTCGCTTCTTACATCATAAGAAAATAAAATACCTCTTTCAAAGAGCCATCCTATCTTTCCCATCTCCGTTTAGTTTATCCCCACTCGCTGACACCGCCTGGCCGCATCTCTGGTGTGTGCTCCACACATTTTACTCCCCATCTTGCACGCTGCATCACTCCCTCCAGGCCACCAGCCCTCTCCTCCAAAAACTACCAATAACTCTACATAGATCCACCCTCGCCCCCAATCCGTCCGGACAGGATGGAGGATTCGAGGTGCAACCTGCGGCACTGCAAGGTCGGCGACGACGTCTTCAACAAAATCACTATGTGTCTGGACACTATCAGTGCCGTTAGGCTGGCCGCATGCTCCAAGGAACTATACCGCCAGGTCGCTGGCGGAAAAGGTAGCAGGTGCCCTAACGACCGCTGTTTTTCATTGGTCTCCTAAAATGACGTCTACAAGCACAAGATCCAGTGCTGCTACGCCCCGTGCACAGCCTGCATGGAGCGAGGATGTGAGTTTGTCACCCGGCCATTGACTGTGCACGAGATATTTGACCACTTGAAACATTCCCACAAGATATACTATTTGCCCCAAGTGACCTACTCCAGCAAGTACTGGTACCCGACTAACAGGGTGCACGCACTAGAGATCATCGGCATCGTGAAAGAGGGCACGAAGTTTACCGCCCTAATTGGTGTTGGGTCCGCAGCATAGAAAACAAAAAGTTTCCTACGATGTGAACTACACGCCAAGATCTATCTACTAGGTACAAAGCAACGGGTGGACATACATCCAACGAGAACTTACCCTCGAAGACAACGAGTTTTGTTAACGAGTAGGAACTCGTGGTTGATGTAGTCGTACACTTGCCGATCTTAAGATCGTGAGGAAGTCCAGCAGGTCCGGCTCCAGCACATCCATCAGATCTAGCTCCAGCAGCACCAAGTCCACCACCGCAAAGCAGCGGTGCATCCATGATCGCACACACGTCCGGTACCCCGACAACCTCCATCCCTCGCTCCAGCAAAGCAGCGGAAGCAGCAAATCCTTTCCAGATAAAGCCACCGGGAACATGTATCTCGCTAATCCGAGACCATGGGGGAATAATACTAGAGGGGGAGAGAGATCCTTCACAAGGAGGTGTGTGTGAGAAGTGAGGAGAGGGTGGCCTTTTATAGGAGGAGGGGGTGCCCCTCCTTCATGGCCGGCGCATGGACGAGGTGTCTCTTCACCTCCTCCATTCATGTGGTGGTAACCCCTCCACATTAAAATGCCTCTTCACATTCCCTTTTAAAGTCTCCACTTTAAATGCATTAAATTTCTCCAAATTTAATGCTCTCTCATTTAATAAAACTCTTTTATTATTTTTATTCAGAATTTTGTTAATTACTTTAATTAACAAACATTCACATAAAACCCCCTGCAACATTTCAATATTACATGCAGAACCAATTTCAGCAATTTCACCCGAAACAGTTTCGGTGTCTATTGAAATAATTCCAGCGCTTTCTTAAATCTTTATCTGAAACATATTTGCTCCAAATGGTGTTGGTATCCCTTAAGTGTGTCACCCTATGGTTTGCGAATAATGCAGACATGATCGAGACCCCTCTCCGATCAATAATCAGCAGCGGGACCTGGAGATCCATACTGACTCCTACACATTCAATGATGACTTCTGTGATCGTGAGAACTTTTAACGCTAGTAACTAAATCCCTTTGTCTCGCAATATGTTACATGTCCGAGATTCGATCATCGGTATCTCCATACCTAGTTTGATCTCGTTACCGACATGCACTCTTTTATCGTTCCCGTGATATAACATTCTAGTGATCACATCACTTTCTTGCAAGCTATCTTAATGTGATATCACCGAGAGGGCCCAGAGTATATCTATCCATCATCGGGATTGACAAATTCCACTCTTGATCCATGAGCCTCAACATAACACCTTCGTAGCACTGAACCCATCTTTATAGTCACCCTGTTACGGTGTGACGTTTGATGTTATCAAGATACTATTCCGGTGTTAGCAATTAACATGATCTCATGGTCTAAGGATAAAGATTACTTAGTATGATGTTATAGCAATATAAACATAATGACTTTGATCATAATGCTATACTTCGGATGAATGTTCATCACATCATTCAACCAATGTTGTGACCTCGTTATTAACAACATCCAATGTCCATGATCAGGAAACCTTGATCATCTTGTTAATCAACGAGCTAGTCTATAAGAGAGGCATAACTAGGAACCCTTTTTGTTTATTAAACGCACATGTATTGACGTTTCCGATCAATACAATTATAGGATGCAAAATAAACATTTATCATAAACATGGAATAAGATAATAACCACTTTATTATTGCCTCTTGGGCATATTCCCTTCAGTCTCCCACTTGCACTAGAGTCAATAATCTAGTTTGAAAAACTTTGCGTATTGAACACCTATGGCTTTCTTGTGTTGCATATACGCTATTGCTAGTGGTTAACATAATCTTCGGATCTGACAGTTTCAGGTCTGTGTGTATTTGCATGTCTTTGCGTCTCTACGCATCACTCATTCTCAAATGAGATGGCGTTGTATAAATTTGGTCCTTTGGTGAGACCTTTAGTTTGTTTGGCTCAAAATATGTTGATATTATTGTCACACAATATATCTTCATAGTATTAGCCCACTTTGAACCACACCTAGTTTGATAACAAACTACTTAACACAAATGCCCTCCTATGCTGCTACTATAGCAGTCATATACTTAGCATTTTGTTGTAGTATCCGTCACAATATCTCAACTTTGGAACTCATCCAAATCCATCATGGAACATCCTTTCCATTATATTGTGCCACCCATAGTCTAAATTGAGATAAATTTAATTTGTATCTTGTGACAAAACTAGTATCAATGTAACACTTTACAATGAACTACATTTAACTATTTGTCACTTATACATGATATATTCTTAGTTCTTCCAAAGCTCATAAGAATATCTTCACTATTGTCCAATGATCATCTTATAAATCATTCTGGTATATGCTCATAACATTTAGAGCATAGGACATTTAGATATATACATATCATGGTATAATCGATCAAAATCTTCATGTGATTTTACTCACCAAGTGTTGAAACACTTGAATTTTGATACAATCCTTTCCATGCAGCAAGAACCTTTCTTGTTGTTTCCATATTGAACCCTTTCAATATCGCATATATGTATGTCTAGCACAACCATATTTTCTCCTTAATCTATCCATATATTATTGATGCCAAATATTCCGGGTTTGCCCAAGTCTTTCATCGAAATCTTATTTTAATGAAATTCTTAACTTGTGTCAATACAAGATACATCATTTCCAATCAACAATATGTCCTCTACATAATGTATTAGAAATATGTCTCAGCGCTCCCACTTAATTTCTTGCAAATGCAAGCATCTTCATCATCTCCGATGAATTTAAACTCTTTTAACAGTTTCATCATGGTGAAGATTCCAACTCCGCTATGCTTACTTCAACTATTAAAGTTTGCATGCCCTTTTAGCACCATTTGAATTAACAAAACCCTACGGACCATGTCATGTACATGTCCTAGGTTACCGTTCTATTAAAAGAACCTTGTTTTGTTTATTCAACTACCATATATCAAATTATATGTAGTGGTTGCTACATTAATCCGTCAAGACTATATATCGCTATGAAAGATCAAATCTTGTCATAGTCAACTCCTTAAAATTGTCGTAAACTTCTTTCCAACATGTCGACTATTTCATAGATGTTAAACATCCATGTCTTATCTTTATAGATCCAAACACGACCGATAGGCTTCACGCCTTTCCGGAGGGTCTTCCAAGTTCAGAAACTTGATTTCTCGTGTATGGATACTATCACGGATTCTATGACTTCTAGCCATTTTATGGAGTCAGGGCCCATCATCGCTTCTTTGCATGTAGTCGGTTCATCATTGTCAAAACAATAACGACTTGCTTATCAAATCTTACTATTTGATTCTTACCGACCCACACGGTTCAATAGGAACTCTAATCTCCGAGATCACACCCTTTGTAATCACGGGAGCCATGAGCATTGTGGCCACCATCGGGACACTTTCTGACGCTGCGCTACTTAGCACATATAACTAAGGTTCAACAACCTTATCAAAGTTCTATTGTCCTCCCACTTAACTTTTCGTGAAAAATTCCTTCTCAAGAAACTTGACGTTCCAAGTAACAAACTCTTTTGTCCTTGGTGTTATGGAGAAATTCCCAACAAATTCTTTGGGATAACCTACAAAGACGTGTTTATCCGACTTTGGTTGTAAACATTTTACTTATACATAGCATACCAAAATTTAAGAAAATACAATTTGGGTTTTATCCTAAACCATAACTGTAACTACCTCGGTGAATTACGCTCTTAGTTACATGCCTGGATGAGCGAAAGTGGTTAGAATAGTACGGTGGGGCCCGGGGCCGCTCACGGTAGACCTTTCGGCCATCCTAACCACTTTCAGAGCATCGGGACAAGAACGAGCGACGTAATCGGCAGGCGAAGGGATCAACTACATACACAAGTGAGTATGTATGCAAGCCACATACAACAGTCCTCAGAGCCATTCCATCTAAAAGAAATAGAAATATTGCAACACCATACGACAAGATTCAAATATCCTAGATAGAGATAATATTTGAGGATAGCTCCTCATACATCAAACATCAGAGTATCAGGCGGAAGCGGAAAACAAGATCCGAGTACGGATAAGAAGCAAATCGGCATAAGATGCCACATAAATAAACACATCCCGCCCACAGATCTCACGGATCCCCGTTCCCGGAATCTCTACACCGAATGATCGTTGCCAACATCATCTGTCTCCTCCACCCAGTATCCATCTTGCGAGTACACTCGTTCATCTGAATCAAACAATTTATCGTGTGACACCCTAGGGGTACTCAGCAAGTCTTTATGCCGCTAAAGGGGACACAACCTGGGGTGACGCAATTGCAGCAAAAGATAATAACTAATAAGTCTATAGATACTCGCTAACCATCCGCCTAACCAATGATAGACGGATGTCCGTTAATTAAGACCAACAGTTATAACAGTATAATTATCAGATCCATCCTCCTCCTCGCTTATTAACGAGGAAGCGGCTGAACAACCCCCATCCGTTGGCAGTTTTATTAACCATTCCATGAGTATTACACTATTTACTAGTCAAGTACTTAGTCAAATTAAAAGCGGTGCTTTAGTTATACTTGTCTATGATCGAGAAACTATGCTCCAAGTCGTCCATAACCGCGGACACGGCTTTCAGAAAGATTTACCCTGTAGGGGTGCACGAATAGCAACACACACTCGATCAACCACGGAAAAACCAACTCAAAACCCAATGAGGCATTCATGACAAAGGAATCACAGGATTCAGAAATATTTCAGGGGGCCACCCCAATAAGCTACCCACAACGAAGTTGGCCGGCTCCGAGACGGACCCAAGGTTTGCGACGACGGCTGTAAACGACTGGGAACCCGAAAATGTGACTGGGCTTGTCGATACCGCGAAAACGTGGCGCGATCCAAAATAGTACAGGTGCTCCTCGCACAATCTTAAATAAAGCAGTAACATGGCATAAGTACAGGATAGTAATAAAGCCCCAAACTAATTGTGGCCCCAAGAAATAAGAATGAATCAAGCTCTGGCTCAGGGGGTCCATAAGGCCTCCCGGATGTGGATAGTGCGAATAGTCAAGGAACAGGAATCAAGTACTCGGGGTCCTACGGGACACAAGTGAGCATGAAGAACCAAATAGCAGATATTGCTCACCAGTGCCTCTTTCATTAGTTATCCCATTACTACTCAGGTTAAGTTGTTTAGGTACCTCGTTATTCATCAGACACTCACATCCCCTACACATGCTTTTCTACGACTCGCATGGCTCAAACAACTCCTGTAGTAATGGCTCATGGGATGGAGGAACAAGCTTCGGTGGGGTTTAAAAGTAAAGGCTATGCAGTACTTGGGATTCAATTTAATGCAATCGCGACTCAATGATGCAAGAATAAGATAGAGGCAATAGGTACTATATGTATGCAAGCATGTGGTAGTGCTTGCCTGGCAGCTTAGTTGAAGCGAGAGATGGATCTGGGTAGTACTCCTGTGATTCCTGGTAATTCTCCTGCTGGGCGTCTATTCGACGAAGAACCAAACAAACAAGGGCCAACATAAATAAAGTGCACAAGCATATGAATTAAAATGCGACAAGCAAACAAGCATGCCATGATGAATGATGCACAATTTACATGGCATTAAAGTAGCATGGCAAGGGTGAGGTGTGGTACAAGAATAAAGCATTTTATTAATTATTTAGACAAGTTTTATTGCCATAAACAGTTCTGATTTGTAATAATGACATGATGCATGCTTTAATTCAGAACAAGGAATGCATAGATGGAACGGGCTCGTCGCGCTGATAGATTTAGACATATTATTTGTCAAATTTGGAGTTATAGAATTAAAGTTATTAATTTATTAAGAAAATGGTATTTTATTGTAATTTTAATCATATCGAATTTTTAAAGTGCTCAAACAATATTTTGAATGACATATTTGAAATCCTCACATTTTTCTGATTCAAAAACATATATCATTTGTATTATTTGGATTTATAATTTAAAAGTTATTTGAAAACAGATTTGAATTTGAATTTAAACAATTTCTGGAAAAGTTTAATTAAAAACAGAAAAGCAGAAAACATTTGTTACTCAGCCGGTTATAGACCCAGCCGCTGCTGTGTGGGGTCGGTTGCTGAACTGGCGGAAAAAGCGATGCAGCGGCTTTTCTCACCGTGGCCGAAGCTAGCCACCGAGACGGACGGGTGGGGTCAAGGTGTGGCGGGGCCACCGCGCGTGTGCGCCAGCAGGGGCTGGACACGTGGGCGAGCCGGGTTCGTGCGGGCGGGAAAGAACGGAAGTAGGAGTGCCTTTTTGTAAAACGACGCGGCGGCTGACCGGTGGGCTCGGAGGAGCGCGGGTGAAGGCGGGAAAAACCTCCAGGGCTTTTCTGCAAAAGCGGCGGCGACGCCGGACTGTCTGCTGCGCGACGTCAGCAGAGAACAGGGAATCGGCTGGAGTTCTGACGACAATGGCGACTAAACGGCGGCGAATCTCGCCAAGCCGCAAAAAGGGAAAATGCAGAGGGTGGTGCGAGCTACAACTTTCGTTCAGAGCTCGCGGGCGGGAAAAAGTTGCAGCGGCTGGAACAGGGACGGGAACAGAGGCTCACGGACGCGGCTTTCAGATGCTCTACTGCAAGCGCGAGCGCGCCGCGGTGACGGTGACCACAAACCGGCGGCGGAACGGATGCAGGGAAGAAAAGGGAAGGGGAAAGAGGGGTGGCGCTCACCTCGAGCAATTCCGGCAGGAGTTGAAGTTGGAGGCGGGCTGGAACTCCAGAAAGAAGCAGAGGAAGTAGACCGCACGCGCGAACTCGTACGGGAAGGAGAAGAGGGACCGCGGCTGCTACAGTTCCTTCCTGGCCGGCTGAATCGATGAAGAAAAAGTAGACGAAGCTCCTGCCGTGGCCAATTGCTTCGGAAGACGTTCAGAACCACAGCGACGGTGGCGATGGGGGCGGTGCTGCTGTGGTCATAGGCGACGAATTGGAGCGCGCGAGGAAGGGGAAGAAGCTAGGGTTACTGGGGCTCGACTTGAGGATAAGAAGAGGGGTGGTGACGTGGATAACGGCGACGGTCACCTGCTCGCTATCGTCTGCGCGCAGAGAGGGAGAAGGAGACGGCGTCAGCGAAGGAAGAAGAGGAACAAATATGGTGTTGGTGTTGTCTGGCTCGAACCGGTATGGTCTGGGGAGGAAGGTTGGGCCGCGGCTAGGGGAATGGGCCGGGAGAGGGGCTGCGTCGTTGGGCTGCTGCACTGGCACTGCTGCTGGGTTGCAGGTGAGGCTTTTCTTGTTATTTTCTTTTTATTTTAATTAATTGTTTTGTTTTTGTTTGTTGCAGATGTTGGAGATATGCCCAAGAGGCAATAATAAAGTGGTTATTATTATATCTTTATGTTTATGATAAATGTTTACATCCCATGCTATAACTGTATTAACCGGAAACATTAATACTTGTGTGTTTTGTAAAATAAGAGAGTCCCTAGTAAGTCTCTTGTTGAACTAGCTTGTTGATTAATTGATGATCATGGTTTCCTGAGCATGGACATTAGGATGTGATTAATAACAAGGTTATATCATTAGGAGAATGATGTGATGGACACACACACCCATAGTAAGCGTAGCATAAGATCAAGTCATTAAGTTCGTATTGCTGTAAGCTTTCAAATGCATAGTAACCTAATCCTTCGACCATGAGGTTATGTTAATCACCATCACCGGATGGATACTTTGATGACATCAAACACCGCTTCGTAACTGGGTGGTTATAAAGGTGTCATTGGGTATTCTGAAAGTATGTGTTGAAGCGCATGAATCAAGATTGGGATTTGTCCATCCATATGACGGATAAATATGCTCTGGGCCCTCTCGGTGGAATGTCATCTAGTTAGCTTGCAAGCATGTGACTGGGTCACAAGAGATGACATATCACGGAACGAGTAAAGAGTACTTATCAGTAACGAGGTAGAACTAGGTATGGAGATGCCGACGATCAAACCTCGGATAAGTATAGTATCGCGTGACAAAGGGAATTGGTTTCGTATGTAAATGGTTCAATCGATCACGAAGTCATCGTTGAGTATGTGGGAGCCATTATGGATCTCCAGGTCCCACTGATGGTTATTGATAGGAGATGTGTCTCTGTCATGTCTACATATTCACGAACCGTAGGGTGACACACTTAAGGTTCGAAGTTGTTTTAAGTAGATATGGAATGTGCGTTGGAGACCGAATGATGTTCGGAGTCTCGGATTGGATCCGGGACATCACGAGGAGATCCGGAATTGTCCGGAGAATAAGATTCATATATAGGGGATCATTTTCTGAGTTAGGAAATGTTCCGGAGTATTTGTATGAGGGTTCTATAAGGTTTCAGAATGTTCTGGAAGGTTCTAGAGGATTTCTTAGAGTTTGCTTGAAAACCAAGAAAGGGTCAAAGGAAACCTAGTGGGGCAAGACACGGATTCGTGGGGGAGGAGGACTCCTCCTCCCTTCCCACCGCCGGCCATAGGAGGGGAGTCCTACTAGGACTCCCCCTCCCCAGGCGCGCCTCCCCCCCTTAAATAGAAGGGCAGGGGCGCCCCCTCCAAGCTCTCTCTCATAACACCCAATATCTGCCGCCTCTCTCCTCCACCTTTCTTCTGCACAGGCATAGGCGAAGCCCTGCAGAATTCTCTACTCCACCACCACCACCACGCCGTCGTGCTGCTGGGATTCCGTGGAGAAGATCTACTACCTCCGCTGCTCGCTGGAACAGGGAGAGGAAGGTCTGCTTCGACTCCGCACGTGTGACCGACTGCGGAAGCGCTGCCGAATCGCGGCGCCGGAAGGATCGTCCACTTGACCGACTGCGGAAGCGCTGCTGGAACGCGACGCCGGAAGGATCGTCCACACGATCTTGAGATCGGCAAGTGATCGACTACATCAACCACGAGATCTAATCTCGTTAACGCTTTCGGATCTACAAGGGTTAGTTCCTATCTATCTCGTTCCACATGTCTAATAGATTAGATCTTGGATTTTATCTAGATTAGATCTGGGTTTTGTTCGTTCTTGCGGTAGAATTTTTTTGTTTTCCATGCTACGAACCCATCAGTGGTATCAGAGCCGTATCTATGCGTAGATCTGTTGCACGAGTAAAACACAATGTTTTTGTGGGCGTTGATGCTTTTGTTGTCGGTGTCTTAGCGTGTACTTTGCATCTTGCGGCATGGTGGGATGAAGCGGCTCGGGCTAACATTACATGTCATCGCACATGAGACTTGCTCCACGCTTGACGTGTAACTGGCTTTGCACAAGTGGCTTTGCGGGTGTCTGTCTCTCCCACCATAGTATAGATCCAATCTACACTTTGCAGTTGATAGCACTTGTATCAACGTTGTGGTTCATGTTCGTAGGTAAGATCCGTTCTTATTCGAAAGCCCTAAGCCACGTAAAACATGCAAAGAAGATTAGAGGCGTCTAACTCGTTTTTGCAGGGGTTTTGTGATGTGATATGGCCATTATGTGATTGTGATTATATTTGATGTATGCAATGATCCTTATTGTAATATGGCAACCGGCAGGAGCCTAATGGTTGTCTTTAAATTTTGTTTAAGACCTGCGTGTCTATTCATCATGTAATAGCTTTATTCCAAGTAGTTGTAATAGTTACTGTTGGTGATGGACAACCATGAAGTGGTGCCACGGACCTTGACGCAATGCTGGTGATGATGGAGATCGTGTCTGTGCTTTGGAGATGGAGATCAAAGGCGCAAGAAGAAAGGGCCATATCATATCACACTTATTATGAATTGCCTGTGATGTTAATCCTTTATGCATCTTGTATTGCTTAGATCGCGACGGTAGCATTATAAGATGATCCCTCTCACTAAATATCAAGTAATAAAGTGTTCATCCTTAGTTGGCACCGTTGCTAAGACTCGTCGTTTCGAAGCATCTCGTGATGATCGGGTGTGATAGACTCTACGTGTGCATACAACGGGTGCAAGCCAGATTTGCACATGCGGAAACTAAGGTTAACCTTGACGAGCCTAGCATGTACAGACATGGTCTCGGAACACGGAATACCGAAAGGTAAAGCATGAGTCATATGGATGATATGATGAACATGTTGATTGTTCGCCTTTAAAACTACATCATCTCACGTGATGATCGGACTTGGTGTAGTGGATTTGGTTCATGTAATCACTAAAACAACTCGAGGGATGTTGTTTTGAGTGGGAGTTCATTTGTAATTTGGATTATTCGAACTCAATTTATCATAAACACAATCAAAGTGAATTTGCATAGTTTGTTGTAGTCATTGGCATCCGTTCACCACCTTACGCTTAGTTATAGTTGAGATAGTAGAACTATAGAAATTCTGGATATTAACTTTATGAACTGGTATCGTATTGTTTTGAATGTCAATTTAAAGTTTATAAGTCATATTGCAAACTTTCAGCAAACTCTATTTACTCCATGAAGTTTAATAAATAGTATTAAATCAAGAGTAACAATTCCAGTGTTAGTATCTAATGTATCATGTTTGCCTCCATGATTCTTGATACTCAAAAGATTGTTTTTAATATCAAGTTTATCTAAGAGCTGAAAGCAATGTTTCAGAAACCATCATATGTGAAAGGTATTGCGATATCTAAAACAATGTGTTGGTTACAACATGATAGAGTATACGTCCTCATATTTGATGAGAATTTGTGAAGGTTGGAGATGCTAGTCGTCCTAATCCTCCAAAAGGTTTTGAAAAAGAAACATTATACTCGCAATTCACCTTTATAAGCTATAGCAGCTTGATCATGAAAGTTGCCATGATAAGGATGAATATAAGATGTAAGTAAAATGTTTACTACATTAAAAGGTTACTAAAGAATGGATTTTTGAAAGAACACCAAACATTTGATGATGGTGATCCACCTCAAAGTGCAAGTCCAAAGGTATTAGTAGTTGACTATATACGCTTTGTACTATGTGTCATATGAATGACACCACTATTGATGTTGATAGATTCTTTTAAAAGAAAAGGAATTGCTGAAAGAAAATCTATAAAATATTTGGCAGAAAATAAAAGGTTGGAGATCTCCAACTTAGGCATATAGAAGATATACATGTTATGGTTGTATTCCTTGCTTGTTAAACAATGTGGTTCTTAGGTATTGGATACCGAATTGGTTGGTATGAAGTGTCATACAGGACAACACAATTCATGAACTGCAATGGCCTAAGTAACTAGCAAGAGAAAATGTGATGATGTTCATCGAAAACAAACAAAGGGTTGTTGTCTTGCTCGTTAACATCAAAGCTTGCCTTCAAGATTTGTTTCAATAATTGTTATTTTGATCAGGTATTATGACGACAAAAGGTTGTTCAAATAATTACCTTATTCCATAATAGATGGATAATATACAAGTCTGGTAGGATAAATAACGACCATAAAACTAATGCTAAAATGTCGCAAGACAAATGATTGAAAGATCACCTTGCGAAGTGACATCGCCGTTTAAATTATATTGAAAGGGATACATGAAGAAACTCCATGTTGATGGATTTTTGGAGTCTTTGATTTGGATCAAATGATGCTTGTGATACTTTCTTGGAGATAATTAAAACTCCGTTCGTAGGCCAAAACAGGAACGGACGACTAACTGATTGGAATTTGTACATATTGATGTATATAGTCCATTATGTGTAGTCGTGGGCGATGAATTTCAGCTTCATATGCTGTCTCCGAAGATTTGAGTGAGTATATGTATATACTTACTCAATAAGGAAGAAGTATGAAACATTTGAAAAATGTTCAAAGACTTTCAAGATGAAGTGGAAAATCATTGTAACAAGAAAATAAAAGAGTTTATGATTGGACCATAAAGAAAGATGTTTGAGTTACAAGTTTAGCAAAACACCTAAGATTTGAGGAATCGTTCCATGGATTTGCATTTCCCAAAACACCATAGGAGTATGGAGTGTTCGAGATATGTAATGAAACCTTGTTTTACATGGTAAGATCAAAGGTGTCATTTATAAAACTGCCATTATATTTAAAAAAATAAAGCTTTAGTGACTACCGCTTTTACACTGAAAAGAGCTCCATCATGATCCGTTGAAATGACACCATATGAGTTATGGTTTGGGATAAAACCCAAATTGTCTTTTTTTTAAATTTTGGTATGCTATGCATGAGTAAAATGTTTACAACCAAAGTCGGATAAGCACGTCTTTGTAGGTTATTCCAAAGAATTTGTTGGGAATTTCTCCATAACGCCAAGGACAAAAGAGTTTGTCGCTTGGAACGTCAAGTTTCTTGAGAAAGATTTTTTCGTGAAAAGTTAAGTGGGAGGAAAATAGAACTTTGATAAGGTTGTTGAACCTTAGCTATATGTGCTAAGTAGCGCAGCGCCGGAAAGTGTCCTGGTGGCGGCCACAATGCTCATGGCTATCGTGATTACAAAAGGTGTGATCTCGGAGATTAGAGTTCCTATAGAACCGTGTGGGTCGGTAAGAATAAAATAGTAAGATTTGATAAGCAAGTCGTTATTGTTTTGACAATGATGAACCGACTACATACAAAGAAGCAATGATGGGCCCTGACTCCATAAAATGACTAGAAGTCATGGAATCCATGATAGTATCCATACACGAGAAATCAAGTTTCTGAACTTAGAAGACCCTCCGGAAAGGCGTGAAGCCTATCGGTCGTGTTTGGATCTATAAAGAATTAGACATGGATGTTTCAAATCTATGAAATAGTCGAGATGTCGGAAAGAGTTTACGACAATGTTCAAGGAATTGACTATGATAAGATTTGATCTTTCATAGCGATATTTAGTCTGGACGGATTAATGTAGCAACCACTACATATATTTTGGTATATGGTAGTTGAACAAACAAAACAAGTTCTTCTAATAGAATGGTTACCTAGGACATGTACATGACACGATCCAAAGGGTTTTGTTAATTCAAAGGATGCTAAAAGAGTATGCAAAACTCAATGGTTGAAGTGAGCATCGCGGAGTTGGAATCTTCACCATGATGAAACCGTTAAAAGGTTTAATTTCATCAGAGACGATGAAGATGTTTGCATTTTGCAAGAAATTAAGTGGGAGCACTAAGACATATTTCTAATACATTATGTGAAAGACATATTGTTGATTAGAAATAATGTATCTTTTATTGACATAGGTTAAGAATTTCATTTTGATGAAAGACTTAGGCATAACTCAAGAATTAGGCATCAATGTCTATATGAATAGATTGAGGCGCTAATATGGTTTTGCCAAATGTACATAGATAAGATGTTGAATGAGTTCAATATGGAAACAACAAGAAAGGTTCTTGACGCACGGAAAGGACTAAATCAAGATTCAAGTGTGTTGACACGAGATTCAAGTGTTTTGACACTTGGTGAAATCACAAGAATATTTTGATCAATCATTCTTTGAGATGTACACATCCAGATATGCCCTATGCTCTAAATGTTATGAGCATATACCAGAATGATTCATAAGATGATCATTGGACAATAGTAAAGATATTCTTATGAGCTTTGGAAGAACTAAGAATATATCATGTATAAGTGACAAATAGTTAAAGGTAGTTCATTGTAAAGTGTTACATTGATACTAGTTTTGTCACAAGATACAAATTAAATTTATCTCAATTTAGACTATGGGTGGCACAATATAATGGAAAGGATGTTCCATGATGGATTTGGATGAGTTCCAAAGTTGAGATATTGTGACGGATACTACAACAAACGGCTAAGTATATAACTGCTATAGTAGCGGCACAGGAGGGAATTTGTGTTAAGTAGTTTGTTATCAAACTAGGTGTGGTTCATAGCGGGATAATACTATGAAGATACATTGTATGACAATTGTATCAACATAATTTAATCCCAAGGAACTAAAGGTCTCACCAAAGCACCAAATTTATACAATGCCATCTCATTGGAGAATGAGTAATGCGTAGAGACGCAAGGACATGCAAATACACACGGACCTGGAAGTGTCAGATCCGAAGATTATGTTTACCACTAGCAATAGTGTCTATACAACACCAGAAAGCCATAGGTGTTGAATGCACAAGTTTTTAACTAGATTATTGACTCTAGTGCAAGTGGGAGACTGTTGGAGATATGCCCAAGAGGCAATAATAAAGTGGTTATTATTATATGTTTATGTTTATGAAAAATGTTTACATCCCATGCTATAATTGTATTAACCAGAAACATTAATACTTGTGTGTTTTGTAAACATAACAGAGTCCCTAGTAAGTCTCTTGTTGAACTAGCTTGTTGATTAATTGATGATCATGGTTTCCTGATCATGGACATTAGGATGTGATTAATAACAAGGTTATATCATTAGGAGAATGATGTGATGGACACACACACCCATAGTAAGCGTAGCATAAGATCAAGTCATTAAGTTCGTATTGCTGTAAGCTTTCAAATGCATAGTAACCTAATCCTTCAACCATGAGGTTATGTTAATCACCATCACCGGATGGATACTTTGATGACATCAAACACCGCTTCGTGACTGGGTGGTTATAAAGGTGTCATTGGGTATTCTGAAAGTATGTGTTGAAGCGCATGAATCAAGATTGGGATTTGTCCATCCATATGACGGATAGATATGCTCTGGGCCCTCTCGGTGGAATGTCATCTAGTTAGCTTGCAAGCATGTGACTGGGTCACAAGAGATGACATATCACGGAACGAGTAAAGAGTACTTATCAGTAACGAGGTAGAACTAGGTATGGAGATGCCGACGATCAAACCTCGGATAAGTATAGTATCGCGTGACAAAGGGAATTGGTTTCGTATGTAAATGGTTCAATCGATCACGAAGTCATCGTTGAGTATGTGGGAGCCATTATGGATCTCTAGGTCCCACTGATGGTTATTGATAGGAGATGTGTCTCTGTCATGTCTACATATTCACGAACCGTAGGGTGACACACTTAAGGTTCGAAGTTGTTTTAAGTAGATATGGAATGTGCGTTGGAGACCGAATGATGTTCGGAGTCTCGGATTGGATCTGGGACATCACGAGGAGATCCGGAATTGTCCAGAGTATAAGATTCATATATAGGGGATCATTTTCTGAGTTAGGAAATGTTCCGGAGTATTTGTATGAGGGTTCTAGAAGGTTTCGGAATGTTCTGGAAGGTTCTAGAGGATTTCTTGGAGTTTGCTTGAAAACCAAGAAAGGGTCAAAGGAAACCTAGTGGGGCAAGACACGGATTCGTGGGGGAGGAGGACTCCTCCTCCCTTCCCACCGCCGGCCATAGGAGGGGAGTCCTACTAGGACTCCCCCTCCCCAGGCGCGCCTCTCCCCCCTTAAATAGAAGGGCAGGGGCGCCCCCTCCAAGCTCTCTCTCATAACACCCAATCTCTGCCGCCTCTCTCCTCCACCTTTCTTCTGCACAGGCATAGGCGAAGCCCTGCAGAATTCTCTACTCCACCACCACCACCACGCCGTCGTGCTGCTGGGATTCCGTGGAGAAGATCTACTACCTCTGCTGCTCGCTGGAACGGGGAGAGGAAGGTCTACTTCGACTCCGCACGTGTGACCGACTGCGGAAGCGCTGCCGAATCGCGGCGCCGGAAGGATCGTCCACTTGACCGACTGTGGAAGCGCTGCTGGAACGCGACGCCGGAAGGATCGTCCACACGATCTTGAGATCGGCAAGTGATCGACTACATCAACGACGAGATCTAATCTCGTTAACGCTTTCGGATCTACAAGGGTTAGTTCCTATCTATCTCGTTGCACACGTCTAATAGATTAGATCTTGACTTTTATCTAGATTAGATCTGGGTTTTGTTCGTTCTTGCGGTAGAAATTTTTTGTTTTCCATTCTACGAACCCATCAGCAGATTCAAACAAGCCCAAAAATAACCCTTTTGGAAGTTTTTGCAAATTTTATTAAAAGGGAAAAGAGATGGCTATGGAGTGAGGTGAGGCTTGGTGGTTGAGCACAAGTTGATGGTGAAGAGAAAAATACAAGAGAGAGAGGGAGAGGGAGAGGGTTTTAAAAATCAAAGAGAAAATCCCACATGATCATGCATGATGGGAAAAAGGTTTTGTTAGGAACATGGGGGTGGTGGAGAGAGATGGAGAGATTCTCACAAAAGAAAGATCCACTAAAACAAAGAGAAAAACAAAAGAGCTAAAGATGGTGATGCTATTGCATGGCCCATGCATAATAATTAATTGCCATGTTTTATTCTTGTGAAAACAATAATAAATAACATGGCATTATTCTTATGCATTCCAAAATATGGATCTAGGTCAAGCCAAAAGAATAGAATTGGATCCCTCCCAACTCACATGAGCTAGATGAAAAGCAAAAAATAAAAACTCATGGTTAATTAAGGATGGTGGAATTATAAGGTAGTGACAAAGAAAGGTGGTGGAGTGGAATAAAAGATATGCCCCCAACTCAATTTGGGCACCAAGCATTTATCAAGAATCAAATACAATTTAACAAGAGCCAAATACAATTAATAATGCATATGCGAGAAGAACCAAATGGAAAAGGTTTTATATGATGCTCAAATGCAAGGTGGCATGATGACATGAGCATGATATAATTATGATGCAACAATTATATATAGGAAGTGGCCATTATGTTACTAGACCAAGTAGTATTACAATTGTTAGACAATTGGGATGCTACAACTCTCCCCCACTAAACAGGAATCTCGCCTCGAGATTCTAGGAAGAAGAAGAAGACTCGAAGAGGGTAGGATACTTGGCACAGAGCCCATCTTCACGTTCCCAAGTGGCTTCATCAACGGAATGGTGCGACCACTGCACCTTGCAGAACTTGATGGACTTGTTGCGACTCCTTCTTTCTGCGACTTCAAGAATTTTTATGGGGTGTTCTTGATAAGACAGATCTTCTTGGAGATTGATGAGTTCATGGTCCACGGTCCTGCCGGGATCCTTGAAGCACTTCTTGAGTTGAGAGATGTGGAAAATATCATGGACCTTGAGTTTTTCAGGGAGCTCAAGAGCATAAGCAACTTCTCCTCTTCTTCCACGAATTTTGAAAGGACCGATGTATCTAGGAGCCAGCTTTCCTTTGATACCAAAACGGTGCGTGCCTCTCATGGGAGTGACACGAAGATAAACGAGATCACCAGGAACATACTCCATGTCCGTGTGCTTTCTGTCATAATTGCTCTTCTGGCGACTTTGAGCAATCTTTAGGTTTTCAAGAATGATGCGAACTTTCTCCTCCGCTTGAGTTACAATGTCGGGGTCAAACAATATTCTTTCACCTGCGCCCGACCAACCAATCGGAGTTCTGCATTTGCGACCATAGAGAGCCTCAAATGGTGCCACCTTTAGACTTTTCTGGAAGCTGTTGTTGTAAGAGAATTCAGCATAAGGAAGACATTCTTCCCACTTCATGGCGAAAGAGATAATGCAAGCATGGAGCATATCTTCCAGAATCTGATTGATCCTTTCAAATTGTCCTTGCGACTGAGGGTGGTAAGCTGTGCTGAAGTTCAATTTTGTTCCCAAAGCATTTTGCAAACTTCCCCAGAACTTGGAAGTGAAGATGCTTCCATGGTCTGAACTGATCTCAACAGGAACCCCATACAGAGAGACAATTTTGTTGATATAGAGCTCAGCCAACTGAACTGCAGAAATTGTTTCCTTGACTGGAAAGAAGTGAGCCACTTGAGAAAGCCTATCGATGACAACATATATTGCATTGTTGCCCTTCTGCGACCTTGGAAAACCGGTGATGAAGTCCATCTCTACTTTCTCCCATTTCCATTCCGGAGGCTTCAATGGCTGTAGAAGACCGGAAGGTTTCTGATGGACAGCTTTAACTCTACGGTAGACATCACACTCCGAGACATACTTGGTACAATATCGTTTCAACCCAGGCAACCAATATTGTGTTTTCAAGTCCATGTACATCTTAGTGCTACCAGGGTGGATAGAAAGAACAGAATCATGCGCCTCCTTGAGAACTTGCTCTCTTAAACCCGGGTAGTTCGGAACAAACATCCGGTGTTCAAAGAAAAGAGTGCCTTGGTCGTCAATGTGGAAAGACTCATACTTCGGAAGCTGGATGTTGGAGATGATCTTTTTAGTGTAAGGATCACCAAGTTGAATGGAGCAAACTTTTTCTTCCAAGAGCGGTGTTGCCAGAAGGATCAGAAGATACCCTTGATCCACAATTTCAAGATTTAGCTTGCGGAACTCCTCGCACAAGAGAGGTTGTTGTTCTTCCAACATGAGGATGTTGACATAAGCTTTTCGGCTGAGAGCATCGGCCATGACATTAGCTTTGCCCGGAGTGTAGTTGATGGTCAAATCAAAATCATTGATTGTTTCAATCCACCTCCTCTGACGAAGGTTGAGATCAGGCTGTGTGAATATATACTTCAGACTCTTGTGATCAGAAAAGATCTCAGAACGGTTGCCAAGCAAGTAATGCCTCCATACTTTTAAAGCAAAGACAACTGCTGCGAGTTCGAGGTCATGTGTAGGATAGTTGATCTCATGCGTCTTCAACTGTCGAGAGGCATAAGCAACAACTTGTTTTTCTTCCATAAGGATCGCACCCAATCCTTGCAATGAGGCATCACAGAATATTTGGAAAGGCTTTGATGTATCTGGAGGAACCAAGACTGGTGTGGAAGTGAGCTTCTCTTTGAGTGTTTCAAAGCTTGCTTGACATGCAGGAGTCCAAAGGTATTTCTTGCCTTTCTTGAGGAGATCGATAAGAGGCTTCGCAATCTTTGAGAAGTTTTGAACGAATCGATGGTAGTAACTGGACAAACCAAGGAAACTCCAGACTTCTTTGACATTTATGGGTGGAAGCCAGTCCATAATTGTCTTAATAGTTTCTGGGTTGACGGAAATGCCCTTGGCAGAGATGACGTGACCAAGGTAGGTGACTTGAGGTAGCCAAAACTCACACTTGGAGAACTTTGCATACAGGAGGTTCTCACGAAGCTTGTTTAGGACACACCGAAGGTGTTCTTCATGTTCTTCCATTGACTTAGAATAGACTAGAATGTCATCCAGATAGACCAGAACGAACTTATCGAGATACTCCATGAAAACCGAGTTCATAAGCCTCGAGAAGGTGGCAGGTGCGTTGGTGAGACCGAAAGACATGACCATGTACTTGTACAAGCCATAGCGGGTGGTGAAAGCTTTTTAGGAACATCTTCCTTGCGAATCTTGATTTGATGGTATCCACTTCTCAAATCCAGCTTAGAGAATACCACAGCTCCAGCTAGCTGATCGAATAGATCATTAATCTGCGGAAGGGGAGATTTATTCTTAATGGTTTTAGCATTGAGTGCCCGATAGTCAACACAAAGTCTATCAGTCTTGTCTCGCTTCTTCACAAAGATGGTTGGGCTACCCCAAGAAGAAGTACTGTGCTGAATGAAACCCAACTTCTCTTGTTCATCCAGCTGACGTTTGAGTTCAGCCAACTCCGCAGGACCCATTTTATAAGGCCGCTTGGAGATAGGAGCGGTACCAGGTTCAAGTTCAATCACAAACTCAACCTCACGATCTGGAGGCATACCTGGCAACTCTTCAGGAAAGACATCTGGAAACTCACAGACCACCGGGACACTCTGAATACCTTCCATAGCATCATCATGCAGAGCCGCCAAAGAGTAAAGCTGAATTGCAGGAGTCAAACTTGGAGAATAGACTATATGGCCTTCAGGAATTTTCAGAGAAACTGAACGTTCAGCACAATCAATCACAGCTGCATTTGCTGTTAACCAATCCATGCCCAAGATAACATCAACATCAGAATTGCCCAGAATAATTAAGGAAGCCGGAAATGAAGAGCCACCAATCTTAATTTGATTGCCATGGCTGATTTTAGAAGCCCTCATGTTTGATCCAGGAGATTGCACCATGAGGCGAGTTGGTAGAGCATCAGAAGGTAACCCATTACTCTCCGCAAACTTGTATGACACGAAAGAATGTGAAGCACCAGAATCAAATAAAACTCGTGCAGGAACTGAGTTAACAGGAAGCATACCCATCACAACTCTAGGTGCATGTTCAGCTTGAGCGACGTTGACACAGTTGGCACGAGCAACCATAGACCCAGGCTTGGTGTTGATGTTGAGAGCCCGAGGTGGAGGTGCACGAACCATAGGAGAACTAGCCGCAAGTCTTGGAGGTGGTGGTGGAAGAGCTTTGTTTTTCATTGGACAATTCCAGTGCTGATGCCCAGTGTTTCCACAAGTATAGCAAGCACCAGGTGGACGTGGAGCAACGTAGCCAGGGACTCCGCCAGGCGCTCCAGGGTAGTTGTGGTTGTAGCCCCTGGGAGCCGCAGTGAAGGAGTTTGGTGGCCTCGCTGCATAGCTTGATGGTCTTGGTGGAGCAGGGAGCGACGGTGGGGTGTTAGGAACCCAGACACGACGCTTAGAAGGAGCTGTCATAGCAGAAGAGCTTGCTGCATCACGGCTGTGTTTCTTTGACTCCTCAAACACTTGCCTACTTGCTTCTTCCTACAGAGCTGTATGTTGGAGTTCCAGAAAAGACGTCGGCCTTGCATGAGTGATTGCATACTTAATTGATGCATTGAGCCCTTGCCTAAACCTCTTTTGCTTCTTCTTGTCATCAGAGATCTCATCGCCACCATACTGAGAAAGGTTCATGAAGTTTCTGATATAGGTATTGACATTGTCAGTGCCCTGCTTGAGGTTGAGAAACACTTCCTTCATCCTTTCCATGACAATCTCTGACAAATATTGCTCTTTGAAAGCAGCAGTGAATTGCTCCCAAGTAGGCTGAAAACTAGAGAGGTCTGCCTTGAGGTAATTTTCCCACCACAGAGCTGCATCTCCCTTCAGAAGGTGCGTGGCACATTTGACCCATTCTTGCTCAGGAACATCTGCAGTCATCAGCAACCTTGACACTTCACGCAGCCAATCATCCGCATCAAGTGGTTGATCAGACACCTCAAATTGGCGTGGGTTGAACTTGAGAAAACTCTTGATGTCTCCTCGCTTGGGAGGTGTAGGTAGCGGAACAAACTCATTCCTCCTCACACTTTCTTCGAAGCGCTGCTGGTTCTGCTGCATAGTGCCCAAAGCATTTGCAATACTTGCCAAAGCAGCCCCCAGTTCAGGTGGTATGTCCTCCTCAGAACGACGTGGTGGTGCCATCCCGTGATTGATATAAAACACAAGTCAGTACTATGATGGAGAATAATAATAATCCAAAATAGTACCAAAATGGAATTAACCAAGATTAAAGGATACAATTCACTAAGATGATATTAAAATATCAACAAAGTTCAAGGCACCTAGAAGATATTAACCATAACACACACGACTGAACAAGGAGTGTGGTACACAAGCTAACAAATAAAAAAATTCCGCAAATTTCGGCATTAAAATACCACTATATGCGCAAAACCACTTCACGAATCAAGATTAGTAACTCTACTAATTCAATATACAAGAGCGAATGATAAAAGTAGTGGTATGGTCTCGACTCCATCCCACACTCAAATCATTACTCCGCACATGAATAAGTAAAACACATATCCCAACACCTTCTTCTTAAGATGAACCTAAAGATTGGTAACTACGAAAAAGAACACCCCAACTAGATAACGCCTGATAACAAAGAGTAAGATAGATCGCATCAGTATACAACGAATCAGATAGATCGCATCGGTTTACAGAGGCCTGTCGGTATGGAATGTACCAACAGTTGATAACCAAAAGGCAGATAGTGATAACATTTGGAGCAACAGATAGACAAGGAATTCACACACACACACACACACACATAACCTATGGTACTACGGAACCCAGAACACGTGAATCCTAGTTTGAATTTTTAGAAGAGGATTGAAAACGTTACACTTCCTTACCAGAAAAGGGTGGGTGGGTGGGTGGGTAAGAAGAAAAATGGAAGCAGTCCTACTCTCACGTTTGTTTTTCCTTAGTATACATAGCTACCAAAATATTTGCTAGACTGACAACGGCCATTTTGGCTGAGACCCTGAAGGGCGAGATGGCTCTGGTACCAATTGTGACTACCTCGGTGAATTACGCTCTTAGTTACATGCCTGGATGCGCGAAAGTGGTTAAAATAGTACGGTGGGGCCCGGGGCCGCTCATGGTAGACCTTTCGGCCGTCCTAACCACTTTCAGAGCATCGGGACAAGAACGAGCGACGTAATCGGTAGGAGAAGGGATCAACTACATACACAAGTGAGTATGTATGCAAGCCACATACAACAGTTCTCAGAGCCATTCCATCTAAAAGAAATAGAAATATTGCAACGCCATACGGCAAGATTCAAATATCCTAGATAGAGATAATATTTCAGGATATCTCCTCATACATCAAACATCAGAGTATCAGGCGAAAGCGGAAAACAAGATCCGAGTACGGATAAGAAGCAAATTGGCATAAGATGCCCCATAAATAAACACATCCTGCCCACAGATCTCATGGATCCCCGTTCCCGGAATCTCTACACCGAATGATCGTTGCCAACATCATCTGTCTCTTCCACCCAGTATCCATCTTGCGGGTACACCTGTTTATCTGAATCAAACAATTTATCGTGTGAGACCCTAGGGGTACTCAGCAAGTCTTTATGCCGCTAAAGGGGACACAACCTGGGGTGACGCAATTGCAGCAAAAGATAATTCCTAACAATTCTACAGATACTCGCTAACCTTCTGCCTAACCAATGATAGACGGAAGTCCATGAATTAAGAACAACAGTTATAACAGTATAATTAACAGATCCATCCTCCTCCTCGCTTACCAACGAGGAAGCGGACGAACAACCCCCATCATCCGTTGGCAGTTTTATTAACCATTCTGTAACTACCTCGGTGAATTATGCTCTTAGTTAATGCCTGGATGAACGAAAGTGGTTAAAATAGTACGGTGGGGCCCAGGGCCACTCGAGGTAGACCTTTCGACCGTCCTAACCACTTTCAGACAACGGGACAAGAACGAGCGGCGTAATCGGCAGGCGAAGGGATCAACTACATACACAAATGAGTATGTATGCAAGCCACATACAACAGTCCTCAGAGCCATTCCATCTAAAAGAAATAGAAATATTGCAACGCCATACGGCAAGATCCAAATGTCCTAGATAGATATAATAATTTAGGATAGCTCCTCATACATCACACATCAGAGTATCAGGCGGAAGCGGAAAACAAGATCCGAGTACGGATAAGAAGCAAATTGGCATAAGATGCCCCATAAATAAACACATCCCGCCCAGAGATCTCACGGATCCCCGTTCCCGGAATCTCTACACCGAATGATCGTTGCCAACATCATCTGTCTCTTCCACCCAGTATCCATCTTGCGGGTACACCTGTTTATCTGAATCAAACAATTTATCGTGTGAGACCCTAGGGGTACTCAGCAAGTCTTTATGCCGCTAAAGGGGACACAACCTGGGGTGACGCAATTGCAGCAAAAGATAATTCCTAACAATTCTACAGATACTCGCTAACCTTCTGCCTAACCAATGATAGACGGAAGTCCATGAATTAAGAACAACAGTTATAACAGTATAATTAACAGATCCATCCTCCTCCTCGCTTACCAACGAGGAAGCGGACGAACAACCCCCATCATCCGTTGGCAGTTTTATTAACCATTCCGTGAGGATTGCACTATTTACTAGTCAAGTACTTAGTCCATTTAAAAGCGGTACTTTAGTTATACTTGTCTATGATCGAGAAACTGTGCTCCAAGTCGTCCATAACCGCGGACACGGCTTTCAGAAAGATTTACCCTGCAGGGGTGCACGAATAGCAACACACACTCGATCAACCTCAGAAAAACCAAATCAAAACCCAACGAGGCATTCACGACAAAGCAATCACAGGATTCAGAAATATTTCAGGGGGCCACCCCATTAAGCTACCCGCAACGAAGTTGGCCGGCTCCGAGACGGACCCAAGGTTTGCGCCAATGGCTGTAAACGACTGGGAACCCGAAAATGTGATTGGGCTTGTCGATACCACAAAAACAGTCCACAATTCTTAAACAGTACAGGTGCTCCTCGCGCAATCTTAAATAAAACAGTAACATGGCATAAGTACAGGATAGTAATAAAGCCCCAAACTAATTGTGGCCCCAAGAAATAAGAATGAATCAAGCTCTGGATCAGGGGGGTCCATAAGGCCTCCCGGATGTGGATAGTGCGAATAGTCAAGGAACAGGAATCAAGTACTCGGGGTCCTACGGGACACAAGTGAGCATGAAAAACCAAATAGCAGATATTGCTCACCGGTGCCTCTTTCATTAGTTATCCCATTACTACTCAGCTTAAGTTGTTTAGGTACTTCGTTATTCATTAGACACTCACATCCCCTACACATGCTTTTCTACGACTCGCATGGCTCAAACAACTCCTGTAGTAATGGCTCATGGGATGGAGGAACAAGCTTCGGTGGGGTTTAAAAGTAAAGGCTATGCAGTACTTGGGATTCAATTTAATGCAATTGCGACTCAATGATGCAAAAATAAGATAGAGGCAATAGGTACTGTATGTATGCAAGCATGTGGTAGTGCTTTCCTGGCAGCTCAGTTGAAGCGAGAGATGGATCTGGGTAGTACTCCTGTGATTCCTGGTAATGCTCCTGCTGGGCGTCTATTCGAAGAAGAACCAAACAAACAAGGGCCAACATAAATAAAGTGCACAAGCATATGAATTAAAATGCGACAAGCAAACAAGCATGCCATGATGAATGATGCACAATTTGCATGGCATTAAAGTAGCATGGCAAAGGTGAGGTGTGGGTGCAAGAAATAAAGCATTTTATTACTTATTTAACCAAGTTTTATTGTCATAAACAGTTCAGATTTTTAATAACAACATGATGCATGCTTCAATTCAGAACAAGGACTGCATAGACAGAACGGGCTCGTCGCGCTGATCGATTTAGACATATTATTTGTCAAATTTGGAGTTATAAAACAAAAGTTATTAATTAATTAAAGAAAAGGGCATTTTAATGTAATTTTAATCATCTCGAAAATTTAAAGTGTTCAAAACATATTTTGAAGGGCATATTTGAATCCCTCACATTTTTCTGATTCCAAAACATATATTATATGTAGTATTTGGATTTGTATTTTAAAAATTATTTGAATCTGAATTGGATTTGAATTTAAATCGTTTTGAAAAAGATTTAATTAAAACAGACTCAGGAAAAATACTTTTGTCACCCAGGCGAAATCAGCCCCAGTCACTAACGGGTGGGCCTTGCGCTGACTGGGCCACGCACGCGGAAAAAACCTTTTTCCACCGCGGGCTGGGCTAGCCTGTGCGTCTGCGAGGTGGACCAACTGGCGCTGGCCCACGTGACAGCGGTGAAGACGGCAGAGGCTGACAGGTGGGGCTGGGGCTGGAGCAGGGGTTACGCCTGAGAAAAGCTGAGGGGCTTTCTGCAAGATGGCTAGGGAGGCTGGTAGGTGGGTCCTCCAGGAGCGCGGGTTGCAGGAGTCAAAAAGGTGGGGGGCTTAATGTAAATTTCCACGGGCCCGGTACTGTTTCTCTTCTTCTCTGTCTGACGCGAGTTCGGCGCGCGGCGCGGGGCGGGGGGATCGATCCCGGGACGCAGGCGTGCGCGCTGAGGTGGCTAACCAGTGCGGTAGGTCGAGGGGAGTTGACAGGTGAGGGGCTGGGGCCTAGATAGGGTGTTGCGCGGCGCGGGGAGGCTGCAGACGACGGCGAGCTCTGGCGCGCGGCGGGCGTTCGACGAAACGAACGGCGGGGCTAGGGCGGTACGGCGAGGCGGATCGTGTCAGGGGAAAAGAGGGGCTCACCGCGGGCTCGACGGCGGGCGCGGATTGTGGCGAGGAGCGGCGGAGCGGCAAGATCGCTGGCGCTCCGGTGGCTAGGGTTTCGTCAGGTCGGCAAGGATCTGGCGGCCCTGGGAGCTTCTCCTTCGTGTCAGCGTGGACGAGGCGTCATAGAGTAACCTCCTCGAGCTTCTAGGCCGCCTCCAGGTCGAGCTGCTCGGCCGGAACGACGCGGGCGAGGTGGGTGCTGGCGGCGACCGGCGGCAGGAGCTGTTGTCGGGGAGGAAGAAGGAGAAGAGGAGGGGCAGCTCGGGGCAGATCTGGCGAGCCAGGAGAGCCGTGGGGAGGAGGGAAAAGTGAGAGGGAGAGAGAGGAGAGGGAGCCGTGGCAGGGTAGATAAAGGTGGCCTCGGTGCCACCTTTTCTTCCTTCTCCTCGAGCACGTGGGGGAAGCTGGGGCTTGTCCTGGGGCTGGACGGCGGCAGGAGGGACTGTAGGTGGACCAGGGCGGCGTGGTGGCTGCAGGGTGGGGCTAGCATGGCGACAGAAGAAGAGAGAGGGGAGGGGTAGCTCGGCTAGGTTAGGGCATGGGCTAGGGTTTTGCTAGGGTTAGGGTGGCTGGGTGTGGGCCAGGGAGAGGGAGGGTCAGGTGGTGCTCATGTTAGAGAGAGAGGGGGTGCGAGAGAGAGAGGTAAAATGGAGTTAGGGTTTAGGAGAAATAGGGCTAGGAGAAATTAGAGAGAGTAGCTAGGTTTGATTTTTATTAGGTTTTAGATTGTTAACACTGTGCAAAAAGCCAACCCATGTGGAGCATGATGAGTGTTTGGATTAACATGGGAAGAAGGTGAAAGGGAATTCCAAGAAAATAAAAAGAAAGGAATGATGGATTAGGCCACATATGGTTCATGCATGGAGAAATAAAAATAAGAGGAAATGAGATGGATGAGACTATGAGGATGGTGTAATGGTGGTAGATGGTTTCCCAAGATAGGATCCCTTAAAACCAAAGAAAAACCAATGGAGTAAAAAGGTGGTGAAGAATTGTGCATGGCCCATGCAAAATAATAATGCCATGATTTATTTTGTGAAAACAATAATAATATTATGACATTATTCTTATGCATTTCCAAGAAGTGGAATAAAACCAAGCAAAGGAAATTAAAGGACTAGATCCACCCTATTTCCCATGAGCTAGATAAAACCAAAATAAAGACAACAAGCTCATGAACTAGTAGGATGGAGGAATTATAAAGTGGTGGAAGAAAAGATAATGGAGGTGAATAAAAGATATGCCCCCAACTCAACTTGGGCATTTAGACAATATATCAATACCAAATACAATATCAAGAGGCAAATACAATTAATAATGCATGTGAGAGAAGAACCAAAAGAAAAGGAGTTTTATATGATGCTCAAATGCAAGGTGGCATGATGACATGAGCATGATATAATTATGATGCAACAATAATATATATGAAGTAGCCAATATCTTACTAGGACAAGTAGCATTACAATTGTTAGACAATTGGGATGCTACAACTCTCCCCCACTAAAGAGGAATCTCGCCCCGAGATTCTAGGAAGAAGAGGACTCAAAGAGGGTAGGATACTTGGCACGGAGCTCATCTTCACGTTCCCAGGTGGCTTCATCAACGGAATGGTGCGACCACTGCACCTTGCAGAACTTGATGGACTTGTTGCGAGTCCTTCTTTCTGCAACTTCAAGAATTTTTGTGGGGTGTTCTTGATAAGACAGATCTTCTTGGAGATTGATGAGTTCATGGTCCACGGTCCTGCCGGGATCCTTGAAGCACTTCTTGAGTTGAGAGATGTGAAAAACATCATGTACTTTGAGTTGTTCAGGGAGCTCAAGAGCATAAGCAACTTCTCCTCTTCTTCCACGAATTTTGAAAGGACCGATGTATCTAGGAGCCAGCTTTCCTTTGATACCAAAGCGGTGCGTGCCCCTCATGGGAGTGACACGAAGGTAAACGAGATCACCAGGGACATACTCCATATCCGGGTGCTTTCTGCCATAATTGCTCTTCTGGCGACTTTGAGCAATCTTCAGATTTTCAAGAATTATGTGAACTTTCTCCTCCGCTTGAGTTACAATGTCGGGGCCAAACAATATTCTTTCACCTGCGCCCGACCAACCAATCGGAGTTCTGCATTTGCGACCATAGAGAGCCTCAAATGGTGCCATTTTTAGACTTTTCTGGAAGCTGTTGTTGTAAGAGAATTCATCATAAGGAAGACATTCTTCCCACTTCATGCCGAAAGAGATAACGCAAGCACGAAGCATATCTTCTAGAATCTGATTGATCCTTTCAACTTGTCCTTGCGACTGAGGGTGGTAAGTTGTGCTGAAGTTTAGTTTTGTTCCCAAAGCATTTTGGAAACTTCCCCAGAACTTGGAAGTGAAGATGCTTCCACAGTCTGAACTGATCTCAAGAGGGACTCCATACAGAGAGACAATTCTGTTGATATAGAGCTCAGCCAACTGAATTGCAGAAATGTTTTCCTTGACAGGAAAGAAGTGAGCTACTTTGGAAAGCCTGTCAATGACAACAAAGATTGCATTGTTGCCCTTTTGCGACCTTGGAAAACCAGTGATGAAGTCCATCTCTACTTTCTCCCATTTCCATTCCGGAGGCGTCAATGGCTGTAGAAGACCGGAAGGTTTCTGATGGACAGCTTTAACTATGCGACAAACATCACACTCTGAGACATACTTGGCACAATATCGTTTCAAACCAGGCCACCAATATTGTGTTTTCAATTCCATGTACATCTTAGTGCTTCCAGGGTGGATAGAAAGAACAGAATCATGCGCCTCCTTGAGAACTTGCTCTCTTAAACCCGGGTAGTTCGGAACAAACATCCGGTGTTCAAAGAAAAGAGTGCCTTGGTCATCAACGTGGAAAGACTCGTACTTCGGAAGCTGAATGTTGGAAATGATCTTTTTAGTGTAAGGATCACCAAGCTGAATGGAACGGACCTTTTCTTCCAAGAGAGGTGTTGCTAGAATATTCAGAAGATAACCTTGATCCACAATTTCAAGGTTGAGCTTGTGGAATTCCTCGCACAAGAGAGGCTGTTGTTCTTCCACCATGAGATTGTTGACATAAGCTTTTCGGCTGAGAGCAGCTGCAATGACATTGGCTTTGCCCGGGGTGTAGTTGATGGTCAAATCGAAATCATTAATTGTTTCAATCCACCTCCTCTAACGAAGGTTGAGGTCAGGCTGTGTGAAGATATACTTCAGACTCTTGTGATCAGAAAAGATCTCACAACGGTTGCCAAGCAAGTAATGCCTCCATACTTTCAAAGCAAAGACAACTGCTGCGAGTTCGAGGTCATGTGTAGGATAATTGATCTCATGCGTCTTCAACTGTCGAGAGGCATAAGCAACAACTTGTTTTTCTTGCATAAGGACCGCACCCAATCCTTGCAAAGAAGCATCACAGAATATTTGGAAAGGCTTTGATGTATCTGGAGGAACTAAGACTGGTGTGGAAGTGAGCTTCTCTTTGAGTGTTTCAAAGCTTGCTTGACATGCAGGAGTCCAAAGATATTTCTTGCCTTTCTTGAGGAGATCGTTAAGAGGCTTCGCAATCTTCGAGAAATTTTGAACGAAGCGACGGCAGTAACTGGCCAAGCCAAGGAAACTCTCGACTTCTTTGACATTTATGGGTGGAAGCCAGTACATAATTGTCTTAATAGTTTCTAGGTTGACGGCAATGCCCTTGGCAGAGATGACGTGACCAAGGTAGGTGACTTGAGGCAGCCAAAACTCACACTTGGAGAACTTTGCATACAAGCGGTTCTCATGAAGCTTGTTTAGGACACACCGAAGGTGTTCTTCATGTTCTTCCTTCGACTTAGAATAGACAAGAATGTCATCCAGATAGACCACAACGAACTTATCCAGATACTCCATGAAAACCGAGTTCATAAGCCTCGAGAAGGTGGCAGGTGCATTGGTGAGGCCGAAAGACATGACCGTGTACTCATACAGGCCATAGCGGGTGGTGAAAGCTGTTTTAGGAACATCTTCCTTGTGGATCTTGATTTGATGATAACCACTTCTCAAGTCAAGCTTAGAGAATACCACAGCTCCAGCTAGTTGATCGAAGAGATCGTTAATCCGCGGAAGGGGATATTTATTCTTGATTGTTTTAGCATTGAGTGCCCGATAGTCAACACAAAGTCTATCAGTCTTGTCCCTCTTCTTCACAAAGATGGTTGGACTACCCGAATAAGAAGTACTGTGCTGAATGAAACCCAACTTCTCTTGTTCATCCAACTGACGCTTGAGTTCAGCCAACTCAGCAGGACCCATTTTATAAGGCCGCTTGGAGATAGGAGCGGTACCAGGTTCAAGTTCAATGACAAACTCAACCTCACGATCCGGAGGCATACCTGGCAACTCTTCAGGAAAGACATCTGGAAACTCACAAACTACAGGAACACTCTGAATACCTTCCATAGCATCATCATTCAGAGCCGCCAAAGAATAAAGCTGAATTGCAGGAGTCAGACTTGGAGAATAGACTATATGGCCTTCAGGAATTTTCAAAGAAACCGAACGTTCAGCACAATCAATCACAGCTGCATTTGCTGTCAACCAATCCATGCCCAAGATAACATCAATAACAGAATTGCCCAGAATAATTAAGGAAGCCGGAAACGAAGAACCACCAATCTCAATTTGATTGTTATGGCTGATTTTAGAAGATGCCATTGTTGCTCTAGGAGAAAGAACCATTAAACGCTTGGGGAGAGGATCCATAGAAACAGTAACATGGCATAATTACAGGATAGTAAATAAAGCCCCAAACTAATTGTGGCCCCAAGAAATAAGAATGAATCAAGCTCTGGCTCAGGGGGGGTCCATAAGGCCTCCCGGATGTGGATAGTGCGAATAGTCAAGGAACAGGAATCAAGTACTCGGGGTCCTACGGGACACAAGTGAGCATGAAGAACCAAATAGCAGATATTGCTCACCGGTGCCTCTTTCATTAGTTATCTCATTACTACTCAGGTTAAGTTGTTTAGGTACCTCGTTATTCATCAGACACTCACATCCCCTACACATGCTTTTCTACGACTCGCATGGCTCAAACAACTCTTGTAGTAATGGCTCATGGGATGGAGGAACAAGCTTCGGTGGGGTTTAAAAGTAAAGGCTATGCAGTACTTGGGATTCAATTTAATGCAATCGCGACTCAATGATGCAAGAATAAGATAGAGGCAATAGATACTATATGTATGCAAGCATGTGTTAGTGCTTGCCTGGCAGCTCAGTTGAAGCGAGAGATCGATCTGGGTAGTACTCCTGTGATTCCTGGTAATTCTCCTGCTGGGCGTCTATTCGAAGAAGAACCAAACAAACAAGGGCCAACATAAATAAAGTGCACAAGCATATGAATTAAAATGCGACAAGCAAACAAGCATGCCATGATGAATGATGCACAATTTACATGGCATTAAAGTAGCATGGCAAGGGTGAGGTGTGGTACAAGAATAAAACATTTTATTAATTATTTAGACAAGTTTTATTGCCATAAACAGTTCTGATTTGTAATAATGACATGATGCATGCTTCAATTCAGAACAAGGAATGCATAGATAGAACGGGCTCGTCGCACTGATCGATTTAGACATATTATTTGTCAAATTTGGAGTTATAGAATTAAAGTTATTAATTTATTAAGAAAATGGTATTTTATTGTAATTTTAATCATCTCGAATTTTTAAAGTGCTCAAACAATATTTTGAATGACATATTTGAAATCCTCACATTTTTGTTATTCAAAAACATATATCATTTGTATTATTTGGATTTATAATTTAAAAGTTATTTGAAAACAGATTGGATCACAAGAGCTGGAATTCTCAACCCGACATGATCATGAGCTGCATTGAGAAAAACTCATAGCTGATTCGTAATCTCACCTTCGAGATTGAGGACTTGGGGAAACTGATCAAAGAGCTCATTGAGAGGATACCACCACCACCAAAGGAGTAATTCGTCATTAGGTTTTGGCATCCCCTTGGTTTGTTCCAAGCTTGGGGGAGTGCCGCATTATCATATCACTATCTTCTATCTTTTTACCTTTTTAGTAGAGTCATATCATGAATATAGAAGTTATCATGTAGGATGGTTTGCATTATGGAAGTGTCCCCTCTCTCGTTAGATATGTATCCGTTGGTGTGAGTTGCCATTATGGATTATTAATGAGAAGTTCTATCATTCACTCTTTTCCATATCTTATATTAGTTTTCAATTCGTGGTTATATGATTGATCTTGTTGTTAGTATTGGTATCACTTTGGGATCACTGAGTTAATTTAGTTGGTTTTGGAAAACCTGGCTCGGTCAGTAGCAACACTATTTTTGACAGTTGAATGAAAATATAAAAGTACTCTAAAGAAAAATAATTTCATCATCTTTCTTTCTTGATTTGCTCATAAGTTTAGTATTATCTAGTTAAGATCTTTTGTGCTTCCAAGGAAGATTGCATGTTTGTTTTTATCACTTGTATGTTTGTTTGTTTCCTTCAACTCTTATACTGGCTACCCAGCCTTGCTAGCCAAAAACCTGTACTGATAGGGAATTCTTCTCGTGCATCCACCTCTTTTAAACCAAACCCATGCCATTTGTGTCCCCCATACCTACCTATTAGCATTATTGCTATCCCAAGTAAATTCGTGTTTTTATCTACCTTCCAAATTGAACTTGTTATGTGAAAATTAGTGATTAAAGCTCTCACGAACTTGATGGGACACTTTACTTTCTTGCACTTAATAAACTTGAATCATTGTGCCCATCTATGTTGCGTATATGCTTGCACTTTGTGAGTTGAGAATTAGCAGAACCATGATGTCATGGGGAACACTTTCAACATTGCACTGGTACTTTGTACCTAGTTGATATCATGTTATTTTGTCTATGTATGTCGTCGGTATGAAATGAAAGGGGAGCTTCTAAGTCCATGGAGTTATGCATGTGTGTTAGAGAAACGCCTGGGCCGCTGGTCTAATCCATGCTGACATGGTGGAAACCTGCAGCGTAACCATAACGAGTATCTATGAAGCATTCTTCTTATAAAAAAAGAGTCTGATATTGAGAAAAAAGAGATTATGAAAAGAGGAAAGAGAGAAAAAAGCACCATATTCCCATGGTAAATAAGAAGATTTCTGAGATACTTGATGTCTGCTTGCCTTGCAATTTTGATATGGGGATTCTTCCGTATCATCGGGCAAGGGGTACCTCATTGGCGTTTCTCCATGATACACATGTGCTTACGATGACAAGAACTTACCAGTGACTAAACTTGAGTAGCATGAGGAGCGGCCCTCGTATTCAAGGGACATGAAATTTTCAACTTACAACTTGTCAAGCATATCCTCATATTTGATCACTTTAACCTTAATCACCTAAAGATGCCTATGATAGGGGCAATGAGAGCTAAAAGCTAATAAGTATCATAATTTTTGGGAGCTCTTTATGAAACTTGAAATCCCTGCTTCCCTCTGTGAAGGGCCTTTCTTTTTACTTTTTAGTTGAGTCAGTAAACCTATTCCCTTCTATCTCAGCAAGTATTTATAGTTGTTGTGTTTCATTCATTCATATGATGATTTATTCAATCATGTTTCTTATGTTCCTTGTTTTGCACATTGCTCTTATCTTGGTGATTACTACTTTGAAAGCTACCATTGAAAACTAGTTATTTGTGAACCCTAAGAAATTATCAACTATTCTTCGACCAAGAGCTAAGTTTGCCATTACCAATTATGATTCACTTTATGTATCTTTATTGTGTTTCCTTTACTTATTACGCGTTAAGTTATATAATAGTGAGTTGTCTTCTACTATGATCTATGTATTGATGAATGTGATGCTTCTTGTCCGTATTCTTTTATCGACTCTTCACTCCATAAACCTGAGGTCATGTTTATTGAGCTTAGTTTCGCTTGGGGACAAGCGAAGTCTAAGCTTGGGGGGAGTTGATACGTCCATTTTGCATCACTATTCTATATCATAATTCACTGTTATTCATTGATATATTTCATATTAAGAGATGATACTTATGTTATTTCATTTGTTTTTGCATGGTTGATGACTTTTGGAGCATGGACCGCTGCAGTCAGGATTCTGATGGAAAAGGTGTTGTTTGGAGGCAACATTCGCGAATATTAGAAAATCCAGGAAAATATACGGAAAATCCTATTTTTCCAGAAGACGAAGGAAGCCAGAAGGAGGAGTGGAGATGGGCCACAGGGGGCCCACACAACCCCCTGGCGCATGCCACCCTAGGTCGCGCCACCGGGTGGTCTGGCCACCCTGGCCCACCTCTGGCTCTCCCCTCTTGCGTATATAATCCTTCCGAAACCCTAATACTCGGGGAGTGACCACAGAAAGATTCCGCCACCTCTGCAGGGCAGAAAACACGGAGAGAGAAAGATCTCTCCGACAGACAGATTTCTGCCCGGGGGAATTCCTTCCCGTAGAGGGTAGATCGTCGCCATCAACACCACCATCAAGCTGGACTTCATCGGGATCATCATCACCATCATCATCACCATCAGCACCATCAGCACCCTCATCACCATCTCCATATTGCTGTAACAATTTGGTTGAATCTTGCATAGTTCTTAGGGGAAACTTTCCTGGTGTTGATTACTCTTTGTAGTTGATGCTATTGAGTGAACCATTGAATTATCATTTATGTTCAGATTGTTATACATCATTATTGCATCTCTGATCATGATCCATATGATGTCTTGTGAGTAGTTCGTTTTGTTCTTGAGGACATGGGATAAGTCATGTTGTTAGTAGTGGAATTGTGTTGAGAAAGATTCAATAGTTTGATATTTAAGTTGTGGTGTACTTCTTCTAGTGGTGTCATGTGAACGTCGACTACATGACACTTCACCTATATGGGCCTAGGGGAATGCATTGTGTATTTGGCTACTAATCGTAGGGGTTGCCGGAGTGACAGAAACCTGAACCCCCGTTAGGAAACCATTGCACAAGGGACGTAAGGGTCTTAGAGTTTAAAGTTGTGGTTAGGTTTCTACCTTAATTACTTTCTTGTACTTATGGATGTTTGCAAGGGGTATAATCACAAGTATGTATTAGTCCTAGGAAGGTCGGTACATTAGCACAGGTTCACCCACACAACACTTAGCAAGCTAAAGAAGATTAATCAACTATATGAAGCGAAAGCACTTGACAGTCTTCCCATGTGTCCTCGAGAACGTTTGGTCATCTTAAGTAATACAACCGGCTTGTCCTTTGCTGCATAAAGGATTGGGCCACTTGCTGCATTTGTTCGTATTGTCTTTTATTTACTCATACTTCATTTACTTGCATTATCAAAAACCCATAAATATCCATTTGCTAAGTATTTGCAGAGAATTCCTGATCCATACCACTAGCCAGCACCTTCTGCTCCTCGTTGGGTTCGACACTCTTACTTATCGAAAATACTGCGATACACCCCCTATACTTGTGGGTCATCAGTGCTCATCATACCTTCCTCTTGGGGTTCCCCAACGAGCTCGATATATTTTGGGCCATCAAGCTATTTTTCTAGCGCCATTACCGGGGAGTCAAGGACATCTTCACAAGGGGAGTCCCTCATAACCAATCTCTTTACTTTGTTATTTTTGTTTTGCTTAGTTTACTTTTGCTTTGTTTGCTTGTTTGTTTATCAAAAACACACAAAAAATAGTTTTACAAGTTTGCTTTCTTTATTAAAAACACAAAAAATGACTACTCTTGAAAATACTAAGTTGTGTGACTTCACTAGCACCAACAACAATGATTTTATGAGCACACCCATTGCTCCACCTGTTCCTGAAGCTACTTTCTTTGAAATAAAACCTACTTTACTCAATCTTGTTATGAGAGAACAATTTTCTGGTATTGGTAATGAAGATGTTGCTGCTCATCTAAATAACTTTGTTAAACTATGTGAGATGCAAAAGCATAGGGATATAGATGGAGATATTATTAAGCTTAAATTGTTTCCTTTATCTTTGAGAGGAAAAGCTAAAGAATGGTTAAATTCCCTAACTAGGAATAGTATTGATTCTTGGACTAAATGCAAAGATGCTTCCATTGGAAAATACTATCCTCCTACTAAGATTATATCTGAGAAGTGAAATAATGAAGTTTAAACAATTTGATAATGAACATGTGTCCTCGAGAACGTTTGGTCATCTTAAGTAATACAATCGGCTTGTCCTTTGCTGCATAAAGGATTGGGAAACTTGCTGCATTTGTTCTTATTGTCTTTTATTTACTCATACTTTGTTTACTTGCACTATCAAAAAACCCTAAAAATCCGTTTGCTAAGTATTTGCAGAGAATTCCTGATCCATACCACTAGCCAGCACCTTCTGCTCCTCGTTGGGTTCGACACTCTTACTTATCGAAAATACTGCAATACACCCCCTATACTTGTGGGTCATCAAGACTATTTTCTGGCGCCGTTGCCGGGGAGTGAAGCACTATTGGAGAGTGGAACTGGTAAAGGAAACTTCTACTGTGAGTATTGTTTACTCCTGTTAGTTGTTTTATTTTCTAATTCGCTGAGTTTCTTATTTGGTAATGCTACTACCACTGCTAAGGTAGTAGATGAACCACCACCTGCTAAGAATGATGCTTTCAAAATACCTACAAGAATTATTGATCGTGTTATGGATAACTACTATGTTGGGGATGGAACTGTCCAGCCTGGTGATCATTTGCTCTTTATACACGAATTATGCGGGTTGTTCAAGTGTGCAGGTATTACTACAGATCAAGTTAAGAAGAAGTTATTCTCATTATCACTGAAAGGAAGAGCTAAGGAATGGTATAAGCTGCTGAAGAATGGTCAAGCTCTTGAATGGGAGGAAATAGTACCTCTCTTTTATTCAAAATTTTATCCTCCTAGTGAGATTCATAAAGATTGGAATCAAATATACAACTTTTGGCATCTTGATGGAGAGAGTACAATTCAAGCTTGGGGGATATTGAAATTACTAATGCTCAAATGTCCCATTCATGAGCTCCCCAACAATATTATTATCAATAACTTTTATGCAAGGGTCCCTCTACATGACAAGGATTTATTGGATGCTTCCTGTGCTGGATCATTCACTCGCATGGAAGAAGAAGCTAAATGGGATCTTTTGAACCGTGTTCAAGATAATGCTGAAGGTTGGGAGAATGACACTCAAGAAAGGTATAGAACACTTCCCTAACAAGAGAGAGAGGGTTTCTTTTGCCTCTCCTATGAAAACAAAATTTGCACTTAATGATTTTTCATTTGAGAACACTTGATCCTTTTTCTTGCTTCTTATGCCTAACTTAAAGGTGTTAAAGAAAAGTACTTATTGTGAGATAACCCAAAACTTTTAGATGAGTCTTGGAAGTTATTACATCAGTAATAACCGCTCTTTATCATTTTTATTTTCTTTTTGTGCCAAGAGTAACCTCTAATGAGAGAGAAGTAATGATTGGGAAAGTTGCTGTCCCAAAACAGATTTCTGTGCTTCACCATAAAACTTCGTGTAAAATCTCTGTACGTAATTTTGAGGCATAATTTTTTGTGCTTCTGCCCCAGGTTGTTATATAACTTTCGTTGGTTGAACACTTTTTGATTTGAGCAACAAAATTCGTCTTTACCTGTTGGTCTGTTTTGACAGATTTCTGCCATTATTTGCATTTGCTTCTTGTTGGTTCCTTTTTGAGTTCTTTTGGGGAATTGAGCTTTTTGAGGGAAGTTCTACAGTAGCTAGTGTTTTAATGGAAGTTTTATTGGTGTTGGAACTGAACGTAAAGAATTATTATCTTGAGTGCACTAATGTTGCTAATAAAGATTGTGTGATGTTTTGTATGAAGGAAACAATTTCAGGTGTATGGAAGGAATGAGTAATGAGATGAAGGATGGACTAAAGCTCAATCTTGGGGATGCCACGCATGTCACCCCAAGAAATATCCAAGAAGTACAAGCGTCAAAGCTTGGGGATGCCCAAGGCATCCCCCTCTTCATCAATAAAAATCCCAGGTTTCTTCCAAACACTTCATTTTTATTGTTTCATGCACAGTTGTGTTGTTCTTGGAGCGTCTTCTTTTTTGTTTTTGTTTTGGTTTTCCGTTTGCTTGGTTTTCTTAGTTTGCTAAATAAATTGGTTGGACCCCCTCTTTCATACATTTTTCAAATAGTTTGGTTTGGATTGGAAAAGAGTAGGAAAGTTCATGCTTAAGTGGTAAAGAGAGCTTGTTTTTCACTGTGGCCTATGCTTTGTCATGCCATGCTTGATATTGTTTTGGCTTTATGCTTACTATTGTTTGTTGTAGCATGACTTGTTATAAACAATTGAGATTGCTTAATGTGCCTTTGAAGAATCATGCGTTGTTTTAGCATATTAAAGCATAGTATTGTGGTATTCTCCTTTGATGCTTTATTTGGGTTGACTTGGCACATGCTCACACCATGTTATGACTATCCCAAGTCACCATAGCCTTTATGATCCTTTAGTTTTCAACTTGTAGTATAACTTTATGCTTTGATTAATGATGTTTTGTCGCTCTGCATGATTATGGCCACTATTGCTCTCTTAGTTGGTCACTCCCAGACTTTTGCTAGCCTCCGCAACCAAAGTATGAGTTCCACTCATGCATCCAACTCCTAAAACCAAGTTATTCCAAAGAGTCGACCATACCTACCTATTAGCTTATGCTATTCAAAGTATATTCATGTTTTTATCTACCTTCTGAATTAAACTTGTTATGAGAAAACTAGTTATTAAAGCTCTCACGAACTTGATGGCACACTTTACTTTACTTGCCCTTAATAAACTTGAACCATTGTGTCGTTTATGTTGTATATGCTTGCACTTATTTGTTGGGGATTAGCAAAACCATGCTGTCATGGGGAACGCTTTCAACATTGCACTTGTACTTTGTACCTAGTTGATATCATGCTCTTTTGTCTATGGATGTCGTCAGTGTGAAATGAAAGGGGAGCTTGTAAGTCCATGGAGTTATGTATATGTGTTAGAGAAATGCCTGCACCGCTGGTCTAATCCATGCTGTCATGGTGGAAACCTGCAGCGTAACCATAATGAGCTATCTATGAAGCATTCTTCTTATAAAAAAAGAGTCAGATATTGAGAAAAAAAGAGAAAAAAAGAAAAAAAAGAGATATATGAAAAGAGGAAAGAGAGAAAAAAAGCACCATATTCCCATGGTAAATAAGAAGATTGCTGAGATGCTCGTTGTCTGCTTGCCTTGTCATTTTGATATGGGGATTCTTCCATATCATCGGGCAAGGGGTACCCCGTTGACGGTTCTCTATGATACACATGTACTTACGATGACAAGAACTTACTAGTGACTAAACTTGAGTAGCATGAGGAGCGGCCCTCGTATTCAAGGGACATGAGATTTCTAACTTATACTTTGTCAAGCATATACTCCATAGTTTGTTCACTTTAACCTTAATCACTTCAAGATGCTTATGATAGGGGCAATGAGAGCTGAAAGCTATTAAGTACCATAATTTTTGGAAGCTCTTTATGAAACTTGAATCCCTACTTCCTTCTATGAAGGCCTTTCTTTTAATTTTTTGTTGAGTCTCCACCTTCTACCTTTATGCACCTACTTTGAGATCATAGTGGCCATTCTTAGTTCTATGTGCATTGTCCCAAGACTTGTTGATTGATGCATAACTTTGATATTGCTTGTTCTAAACTATTTGTATCTAGTCACTCTTATGAACTTTGAAGGTGTCCTATGCATTTATGTTTGCTACTCTATGAGGGACAAACTGAATGCCACTATGCTATGTTTTCTTTATGTGAAACAAACAAACGTCTTGCGGAGCATTGTTATCCATTAATCTTTTGTTTGTGCCTTTTCATGTTGCAACATAGTTTCTTTGTCTTATTGCTAGAACTTTGTCTTTCATGTTATGATTGAAGTACTATGATCCCAGCTTTGAATGTTTTCAAATACTTTGATCAAGTTTATGATGGCGCATGTAACCTCAAAAATTATTCTTTCTTTTTATCACTTACCTACTTGAGGACGAGCAGGAGTTAAGCTTGGGGATGTTAATACGTTGCTAACGTATCCATAATTTTTGACATTCCATGCTTGGTTTTATCCACTTTCTTATGTTTTGTCCACACTTTGGAGTCCTTTCATATGATTTCTTGGACTAACCTATTAACAAGAGCCACAGTGCCAGATGCCTATTTTCTGCTGTTTTTGGTTCGAGGAAAGTCAGAAAATGAATATTCTCGGAATTGGACGGGACAAAAGCAAAAGTTAGTTTTTCACCGAGGGACACCCGGAGCCAGAATACGAGACGGAGAAGGGCTAGAGGGTGGCCACACCACCTGGCCGCACGACCAGGCCTAGCCCGCACCAGGGGTGGTGTGGCCAGCCCAGGAACCCCCTCGGCCTCTCCTTCCGTCTACAAGATGCCTCCGATACAGAAACCCTAAGTACCAGATCAAAATTCCACGAAAGATTCTGTAGGCACCATCATATCTATCCCTAGATCGGGTGGGATCTGAAGCTCTTCCCGGCACCCTACCGGAGAGGGGAATTCACCCTGGAGGCCTTCTTCATCATCATGCAAGCCTCTGGTGTGATGCGTGAGTAGTTCATCTCTAGACTACGGGTCCATGTAGTAGCTAGATGGCTGGTTCTCCTCCTTTGTGCTATCATGTCTAGATCTTGTGAGCTCCGTTCAAGATCAAGATCATCTATTTGTAATTCTGCATGTTGTGTTTGCGGGGATCCGATGGATATTGAGATGCTATTTTAGATTGATTATTGATTCTATCATGTCTTTGTTATTTGTGATCTTGCATGCTTTCCGTTGTTAGTATCTATCTTGGCCAAGTAGATGCTAGCAACTCCAAGATTTAGTATTTATGCTCGATAGTGGGTTCATGCCTCTCGTAATCTGGGGAAGTGACAGAAATCTCTAAGGTACTATATGTGTTGTTGCTACTAGGGAGAAAACAACAATCCTTTGTTCACAGAACAATCATATTGTTTACTTTACACACAATGTGTAATGCAATTATCTGTTGCTTGCAACTTGATACTAGATGGGTTTCGGATGATAACCTGAAGGTGCATTATTAGTCATAGATGGAGTTGGATGGTGGTCTATGTATAACGTTGTAATGCCCAATCGAATCTCAAAGGAGTCAAAATGAGTAGTATATGCTTGTATGCTTTCTCGATGATTGTCAATTGCCCTGTTGTAAGTTGTTCACCCAACATGTCATCTATCTTAAGGAGAGACACCTCTAGTGAACTATGGACCCTGGTCCTTTCTTTTACTATCAAGCTACAATCAACTGTTTACTGCTTTGTGTTTACTTTCTACAAACTATTACTTTCTTCCACTTGATACGTTTAATCCTTTGTTTTTAGCAAAACCGATGAGATTGACAACCTCATCGCAAGTTGGGGACAAAGTTCTGTGGTTGTGTTGTACAGGTCTCCACGTTGCTGCTGGCACCGGTAGTGCGCCCTGCCAAAGTTCAGCTAGCTACACCTTTGGGGTGTTTCCTTGCTCCTACTGGCTCGATTAAATCTCGGTTTCATAATTAAGGGAAAACTTGCTGCTGTGCTCATCATACCTTCCTCTTGGGGTTCCCCAACGAGCTCGGTATATTTTGGGCCATCAACGTCTTCAACAAAATTGCTAAGCATCTGGACACTACTAGCGCCGTCCGACTGGCCGCATGCTCCAAGGAGCTGTACCGCCAAGTTGCTAGCGGAAAAGGTAGTAGATGCCTGAACGACATCTGCTGGACTTTGGTCTCCTACAAGGATGTCTACGACCACAACATCGCGTGCAACTACCGCCGGTGTGTCTGCATGGAGCCAGGATGCGAGTTCACCGGCATCAAGAAAGTGTTTGTCGAGCACCTCATATCTGCCCACTCGATGACAGTGCCCAGATATAGACCCCAAAAATGGGACCCGTCTGTGCCGGTTCATGCACCGGGCTCGCTCAGAGCTGAGGTCATCGGCATCGGGAAGGAGGGCAAGCTGTTTGTCTCCCAAATTGACGGGCATAGCATGGACTTGATCCTGTTCGTCAGGCCGGTCAGGTCGGCGGCGTGCGAATCGCCGCGGTACGAGGTGAGGTTTTGGTCATTGGTCTTGTTCGCTACTTTCAATCAGGTTGTACTAAAGAGGTCACCCGAGACAATGATTAGGTCGTCGCCGGCCAACGCCGCGCAGGAAGTGCTCATGTCTTTTCTATCCAAGCCACGGCTTTACTGGCATACTACTGAACCTGTCGTCGGACAAGATTCACCGGTGAGATATCACATCTTAATCCTCTTGTGATGATCCTACTATGAGTGTATGTAATGTTGTACTAATTAGTTAGTTTATGTTGGTGGCAGATTCCCTTCGTAATTGGAATTGCCGAAATTAAGGATCCCAAATTTCCTGGTTTGTCGTATGAATTTTACATGTATGCTGCTGACCTAGAGGCCGACAGGCGACAATGAAACGAGAGACACTCCCATGCAGGAAATCAAGGGCGCAGCCTAGCCAGCACTTTGACATGATGAAGCATTCTCGTTTCTACGAGTACGTATGATGGGACATTTAGTGGTTCCTATCTTAGTGTAAGCTTGTAGTTCTAGACTTCTACTAAGTATTTTGTATGGAGTTCAGCTACTGCTAATCTATTTTGTAGTAATACCTACTCCGTCCATCCCAAAATTAGTGACGTTGTTTTGTCTAGATTCGGATATATCTAGACACGTTTTAGTATATAGGTACAAGCGAATCTAGACAAACTCAAGTCACTTATTTTGGGACAGAGGGAGTATGTACTTGGACCTATTCAGATCGAGTGGAGAAAATGCATGGTCACGCTTTCTTTTGAAACTTGGCTTTGCCACATTGTTGTACATCCATTGAATTTCAATGTCGGCATTGCTGAATCTATCAATTCTTTTGGTCATTTTTTGCCACCGTTGAATCGGTCACTTTAAATTGCTGTTGAATCTGTCATGTGCTGCTGAATGTGAACCAGACGCATGCTCGTCACCCTTGTACATGGCTGTGTCACAATTTAGATGAGACTTGGGCATTTTGGGTTACATATGGGGGTCACACAGGAATTGATGTGAGAAGAAGGTACTCAAAGCAGACTTGATCATCAGTTTTGCTTGCTCCAATGGTCGAGTTTTATTGGTGAAAAGGACAAACTGATCACGCGACAAGGTTTTTAGAGCTGAAACAAAAACTGGTTCTCTCTCTACTGTTACTGTAGTTCATTGTCTGTATTGCTGAATTGGTCAAGTGCTCTTGAATATGAACTTCGAATCTATTGATAATTTTTCTACCTTATTCTGTACTGCTGAATTTTGACATGAATAGCTGCCAAAAAGAATTATCACTTTTCCCCCTCCCTCTCTGAGGTCTATGTTTCGAATCCAGCCGAGCACATCACAATGCCATTTTTATTAACCAGGAGAAGAAATCTAGTAGCACAATCGTCCCCTCTTTATCCTAGAACATTTTTATTCGTTCTTTTTGGGTCAGGGGACTGCTGACCATAGCCTAGTGAAATTTGAGAAAGGATCCCATGGAGCATAGGTGAGAACATATTAATTCGGCCTTTTAGGGGTCAGGGGACTGCTGAGCACAGCCCACTAAAATTTGAGAATGAAGCCCATGGAGCATACCCTATGGAGTATAACCAACGTAGAGCAGCCTATGTAGAATATCCAAACTCTTTTTAATTCGGCCTTTTGGGCATTGCCCCCCACCTCTCAAAATAAAATAAAACTATGCCTACCCATGTTTTGAAGAAAAATACTCCATTATGTGGCATTTTATAAATTGCGATGCCAGGAGCGCTGCCCTTTTATATTTTAAAAGAGATAAACATAGACACACAAAATATTTTTTAGAAGACTAATACATAAATTGTAGTACTAATAAAAGTTTAATGATATTTATTCTATAAATATCTTTGTTGTAGTGGCAACACACTCAGTTTACATTTATTTGATTTGAAGGTCTTTTGTTCAAAGTGTTTCGTGGGTTTACATTTTCTTTTTCTAGCAGTATCGCATTATGGAGAGGTTGACATCACGAACCCAGTTTGTTTTGAGGGTGGGTTTAAAAAAGTTTAAATACTTGTATAGAGAGGCTCGCATCGGGGACCCACCAAACAGAACATACAAGGCTGCATCAGGGACCCACAAGCTAGAACATGCTAGAGAGGCTGACATAAGGGCCCCAGCAGTAAGACCATACACAACTGCCACGGTGAAAACAACGGACGTGGCCGAAAAAAAAGTCCATCACACACTTTGCACTTACAGAGAGGTTGACACGTCGGACCCAGCAAGCCCAAGCATAGCCCATGAAATTAGCCTATCAGCCCCAAGCATAGCCCAATACCTTCTAATTCGGCATTTTCGTGGTCTTGTGGCCACCGACCATAGCCCATTCAATTTAGGAGTGAGCCCATGGAATATAAGCCATGATGAACAGGGCATCCGCCCCGAGTTAGCCCAGAATTTTTTTAATTTGGCCTTTATGAGCATTTTGTGTACTCTGAGGCTGACATCTAGGACCCGAATAAACATTCCAACATACACACGTTTCTTTCAAATAGAGGATGTCAGCTGGGACCCAACATAGACACAATTCCTGCAGAGAGGTGGTTGACATCTGGGACCCAGCAAGTTACCAAAGTTAAAGCAGCGGACATGGCCAAAAAAAGTCCATCATACGCACGTTTCATTACAGAGAGGCTGATATGTGGGACCCAGCAGCGCGACCTTATACAGATGTTGCATCAAGCAACATTGCCAGTTCGAAACAGGGAGGCGCGAGCGAGAAAAAAGTTCAGCATGCACATGTTTCTTGTAATGAGAGGCTGAAATGGGGGACCCAGCTGCGTGAGCAAACGGCAGATTCGTCGAGCAACGCTATCTAGTTCGGAATAGGGTAGCACTAGAGAAGAAAAAATTCCATCATACCCACGATTCTTCTAATGTGAGGCTAACATAAGGGACCCACCAGCCTGAATAAATGGCTGATGTAGCGAGCAACGCTATCAAGTTCAGAACACGAAGACACGACAAAGGGTAAAAATCCATCATACACATGTTTCTTCTAATGAGAGGATGACATATGCGGCCCAGCAGCATGATTAAATGGTAGATGCATCGAACAATGCTATCAAGTTTGGAACAGGGTAGCGCAAGCCAAGGAAAAAACTTCCATCATACACACGTTTCTTCTAATGAGAGGATGACATGTGGGGCTCAGGAGGTTGGTTAAACGGTAGATGCGTTGAGCAGCGCTATCAACTTCGGAACGGGGTAGCCAGCGCAGGAAAAAATTCCATCATACACACGTTTCTTATAATAAGAGGATGACATGTGGGTCTGATGGCTCAGGATACTTTGAGCTTGTTGGGAACCCCAAGAGGAAGGTATGATGAGCACAGCAGCAAGTTTCCCTCAGTTATGAAACCAAGGTTATTGAACCAGTAGGAGCAAGGAAACAACCCCAAGGTGTTGCTACCAACTTGGAATCCTGCACAACACAACCACAGAACTTTGCCCCAACTTATAGTGAGGTTGTTAATCTCACCGGTTTTGCTGAAAACAAAGGATTAAACGTATTGTGTGGAAGATAGTAATTGCTTGTAGAAAGTAAACAATAAATAATAAATAGTAAATGGTATATCAATGGTAAAAGAATGGATCGGGGTCCATAGTTCACTAGAGGTTATTCTCCTTAAGATAAATAACATGTTGGGTGAACAAATTACAGCGGGGCAATTGACAGATTTGAGAAAGCATACCATGCATATACTAATCATCTTGACTCCTATGAGATTTTATTAGGCATTACAACATTATACATAGACCATAATCCAACTGCATCTATGACTAATAATCCACCTTCAGGTTATCATCCGAACCCCCACTAGTATTAAGTTGCAAGCAACAGATAATTGCATTAAGCAAAGTGTGTAAGGTAAACAATACGATCGCCCTATGAACAAAGGATTGTTGTTTTCTCCCTAGTAGCAACATCACATCGAGCATGAACCCACTATCGAGCATAAATACTCCCTCTTGGAGTTGCTAGCATCTACTTGGCCAAGATAGTTACTAACAATAGAAAGCATGCAAGATCACAAATAACATAAACATGATAGAATCAATAATCAATTTGAAATAGCATCTCAATATCCATCGGATCCCCACAAACACAACATGTAAGATTACAAATATATGATCTTGATCATGAAGGGAGCTCACAAGATCTAAACATGATAGTACAAAGGAGGAGAACCAACCATCTAGCTACTATATGGACCCATAGTCCAAGGATGAACTACTCACGCATCATACCGGAGGCAGTCATGGTGATGAAGAAGGCCTCCAGGGTGATCTCTCTCCTCCGGCAGGGTGTCGGGAAGAGCTTCGGATCCCCCCCCCCCAATCTAGGGATCGAGATGGCGGTGGCTACAGACTCTTCCATGGATTTCTGATTGGGTCTTTGATCCAATACTTAGGGTTTTCAACTCGGGAGGCTTTTATAGGCGAAGGGGCAAGGTCGGTGGAGCACCAAGGGGCCCACACCCCTGGTGGCGCTCCCCTAGGCCACGCCACCACCAGGTGTGCCCGCCTTGGTGCGCCACTTCGTCTCCCCTCTAGACTCTGTGTTGCTTTGGGTAAAATATTTACTTTCGCTTTTGTCCGGTCCAATTCCGAGAATATTTCCATACTAGCTTTTCTGAAACCAAAAACAGCAGAAAATAGGCAATTGGCACTATGGCATCTTGTTAATAGGTTTGTTCCAGAAAATGTATAAAAATACCCCAAAGTGTGAACAAAACATAAGAAAGTAAATACTAAACAAGCATGGAACATCAAAAATTATAGATAAGTATACGACGTATCAACATACCCAAGCTTAACTCCTGCTCGTCCTCGAGTAGGTAAGTGATAAAAAGAATAATTTTTGAGGTGACATGCACCATCATAATCTTAATCCAGATATTTGTAAAACATTCATAGCTAGGATCATAGTACTTTAACATAGACATGAAAGATATAGTTCTAACAATAAGACATAGCAACTATGTTGTAACATGAATAGGCACAAACAAAAGATTCATGAATAACAATGCTTTGAAAGACGTTTGTCTATTTCACATATAGAAAACATAATAAGAATGGTATTCGGCTTGTCCCTCATGGTATAGCAAAACATAAATGCATAGGATGCCTTCAAAGTTCATAAGGGTGACTAGATACAAATAATTTAAGAGCAAGCAATATCAAAGTTATGATTCAATCAACAAGTTTTGGGACAATGCACATTAAACTAAGAATGGCCACTATGCTCTCTCAATAGGTGCATGAAGATAGAAGATGGAGACTCAACATAAAAGTAAAAAAGAAAGGCCCTTCATAGAAGGAAGCAGGGATTCAAGTTTCATAAAGAACTTCCAAAAATTATGGTACTTATTAGCTTTCAGCTCTCATTGCCCCTATCATAAGCATCTTTAGGTGATTAAGGTTAAAGTGAACAAATATGAGGATATGCTTGACAAGTTATAAGTTGAAAATCTCATACCCCTTGCTTACAAGTACCGAACGTCATGCTACTCAACTTTAGTCACGAGTAAGTTCTTGTCATTGTAAGTACATGTATTTCATAGAGAACCGCCAATGGGGTACCCCTTTCCCCATGATACAGGAGCTAGCCCATATCAAAATGACAAGGCAACAGACAGTGAGCATCTTAGTGATCTTTTTATTTGATATTTGCATAGGTTTTTATTGAGGATGCTTCATAGATTGCTCACTATGGTTATGCTGCTAGTTCCCACCATGATTAAGCATGGCTTAGGCTAGCCGCCCAAGCATTTCTCTAACACATATACAAACTCCATGAGCTTACAAGCTCTCCTTTTATTTCACACCGACGGGATCCATAAGCAAAAGAACATGATATCAACTAAGTAATGTGCAATGTTGAAAGCGTTCCCCATGGTAACATGGTTCTGATAATTCACAACTTATAAAGCGCAAGCATATACGCAACATAGATGGGAACAATGGTTCAAGTTTATTAAGTGCAAGAAAAGTAAAGTGTGCCATCAAGTTTGTGAGAGCTTTAATCACTAATTTTCACATAACAAGTTTAATTTTTCGGAAGGTAAATAAAAACATGAATATACTTGGAATAGCAATAATGCTAATAGGTAGGTATGGTGGACTCTTTGGAATAACTTAGTTTTATTTGGAGTTGGATGCATGAGTGGAACTCATACTTGGAACATGTGGAGACTAGCAAAAGACTGGGAGCGACCAACTAAGAGAGCAATAATGGCCATAATCATGCAAAGCGACAACACATTATTAATTAAAGCATAAAGTGATATTACAAGTCGAAACTTAAATGATCACAGAGGCTATGGTGACTGGTATAGTCTTAACACGGTGTAAGCATGCGCCAAGTCAACCCAAATAAAGCATCAAAGGAGAATACCACAATATTATGCTTTTGTATACTAAAATAACGCATGATTCTTTTAAGGCACATTAAGCAATCTCAATTGTTTGTAACAAGTCATGCTACAGCAATAATCATTAAGAATAAAGTCAAAGCAATATCAAACATGACATGATAAAGTCTAGGCCACAGTCAAAACAAGCTCCTTTTGTACCACTTATAAGCATGAAACTTCCTACTCTTTTCCAACACAAATCAACTTATTTGAAACTATGTACGATAGGTGTCAGATCCCAAAATTTTGCAAATTTTGAAATGTGAAAATCAAATAAACAAAGTAAATAAAAGATGAAATTTTGGGACTGGGCCACACTTCCTTTCCTTTCAGAGTGGGCCACACTTTCTGGCCCATATAGCCGATCGATCATCTTTCTGGTGTGGTTCACGTACACGTTACAGAAGCTCAACGTTCATGGCAGTTACTTCTTACCCTCCCTCTCCCATCAAATCTAATGGTCGTTTTGGTTCGCAATAAACACGAAATTTGTTGTATATCCAATGAATGTTCCCGTTCAGGGTATTAGTTCCCCGTTTTATTGTGTTAATTGCCCAAACCGAAGCGGTCCTCCGAATGCCACCCGTCGGCATATGTCTCCCGATCTCCCTCCTCCTACCATAACAACGTGAACCGAAGAAAGCACCATCTTCCTATCGTTCTGCTCCATCATTTTGGTTTTCAAAATTTCTCGAGAGGAGGTCTATAGAACTCATACCGATGATGCCAAGATCAGCCCCAAATTCGAGTTCATCGTCAGATCTTGTCGTCCACAGTGAGAAACTTGTCAATTCCTCGAACCAGAATACTCTCCTCATCTTTGCCTACCTCTAGGACATGGTGGGACGACATTTTGTTTCCGTTGGTCGAGCAACCCGACGCGACCGCGGCTCCAGCCGTGGATTGGCGCTGTCTTCAAAGACCAGCGAGATCTCCGTCATGTCCATGAGTACCACCTCGGCGTACTCTTCGCCGTCCATGTCTTCTTCAACTCTGGATACGTTCCTAGCGACGAGAACGGCAACGCCAAGCCCGTGCCCACTATTCCGGCGATCTCTCCGGCGAGCTATTCCGGTGAGCACTCCTTGTCCATCCGATCTTCATCTAACGGTCAGAATCAGATCACTCACCGAAGGGGTATCCTCCAATCAGATTCTGCCAAGTGTCATGTCTATTTCTATTTTCGGATTTTTAGGACATAAGAACATAGGAACTTGCAAAAATCATATCTTTAGTTCTGTTTGTCCAAATTTAGAAAATAATATGTCTATAGATTCAAAAAAATGAGTAGAACATAGTAGAGCAACAATTCGGTACTTTTTTAATGGTTAAAATCACGTTTTATACAGAACAATTATTAGAGTAAATTGGCTATAAAAATTGTTCTATAATTAATTTTTGGGTGAATCTTTTTGCTATGGGTTGAAAATTGAACCCTCTGTCTAGTAAGACAAAAATATAAATTTAGTTTAGTATAAATAATACTGTAGCAATTATTTTGTGAGAATGGCCTTTCCAAGTGTTAGAAAATATTGCTAATTGTTATAATTGCACAAACGGTTGCATTTGTAATCTTGCAAATATTAAATGTTCAGAAAGCACCTAGTAGTGTTCAGAACCTTGTTGTAACAACTTGTTCAATAAAATATTTTGTTGTATGCTTGCATGCATTTTGTTGTACTCATGTGTTGTTTTGTGATGCTAGTTTTGAGAATGTGCTTTTTGCTTGATTGTATTGTTGTAGACTTTGAGGAGTGTAATATTTGAAAGAGGAAGAAGAGTACCTAAATATTCTACTACCAAGGCAAGTGGCACTATCATCAAGTCCTACTGTTTTCATTATACTTAGTGGATTTGTGTACTATATGCATGATAGACTATATTATTGTGCCATGCTATATCTCTTATATAGAATAGGGAATGGTAGTTTCTACTTGGTAGGTGAAACATCATAAGATTAGAAATGCTTTGCCCTGCTATAGTTTTTGGGGTGGAATATCATATTATGATTATATGGAGTATTGGAAAATATATGTTTTCTATAACAAAACAAGTACTTAATGAAACACCTGGGTGGAAATGGGACTTGCTTGGATTATGTTGAGTGGTTACTCAGGGGCCATATCTATGGTCGGCTGGTGTATCGCACTTGTGGACGGCCACCCAGGAACAAAGAGATTGGAGACGTTCTTGTCGCAAAGCTTCCAGTGCAGCCACATGGCATATGGGCTCTGCCTTGACCGACTAAGTTGCGAGAATTCAGCCAGACGGACAGAGGGTGGTAGTGATGATAGGATGGAATGCATCCGTGGTGGTCTGAGGGATTGCTTCTGAAAAGTCTCGTCTCGATGCATGTCGAGTCTTGTGGGCAAAGTGCACCACCTCTCGAGAGGGTAAAACTAAGTACTTAGCTGTGTCCCCGGTTATGGACAATTTCTGAGCATCAAGACAATGAAGCAGAATCAAGAATCTCATCATTCTAATTTCCTAAGTTAAAACTTGATGGGTGAACAAGGGTTGTTGGTTCATTGATTTCTATCAATGGAACCTAGGTTCACTGATTTCTATCAGTGGTACCACTATGTTGTGATACATATTACCTGGAGGGTATCCAGTGTAACTTAGTTGAGAATAAGTGTTGCAAACTATTTATAAAAAAATAGGGAAAAAACTTTCTTGCTGCAAACTAGCCAAAGCTCTACCTAGCCAGATATGCATGTAGTAATAGGTTCCACTTTACATCCACATACTAGTGACACTTGCCAATAAAAGTCAAAATGTATTGACCCTTGTGGTTGTAACTTGTCATGTTGCAGGATTATTTGATGATAGTGAAGTTTGATGAGTAGGGATTATGAGTCTGCACCCAACATGTTTGCCTGTGCACATGAAGATGAAGGACTCCATGCTTTATAGTTATATCTGTTGCTTTGTAATGAGATAGCCATATAAGCTATGTAAGTTGTAATGAACTATTTTTATTCCTGGATATGCGATGTAATATGACCTTTGTTTCTTGATATTACATCTTAAACTGTGGGTGCTAGCTATTTGATCTAGGGACTAGCACTATAAACACAGGGACCTATACCTTACCGGGTTCGGGTAATGACAACAGGGTTCCAACCAATTTATTTAAGCAAACCAAACAAAAGAAAACAAAAAACAAAAATGAAGACGCTCCAAGAACAATACAATTGTGCATGAAACAATAAAAATGAAGTGTTTGGAAGAAAATCTGATATTTTTATTGATGAAGAAGGGGATGCATTGGGCATCCCCAAGCTTTGACGCTTGTACTTCTTGAATATTTCTTGGGATGACACGGGTGGCATCCCCAATCTTGAGCTTTTGTCCATACTTAATCTTATCACATTATTATTCCCTACACTTTAAAATTTCCTTCATACAAAATTCACACAATCTTCATTAGCAACATTAGTGTACTGAAGATAATAAGTCTTTGGGTTCAGTTTCAACACAAGTAAAACTTTCATTAAACACAAGCTACTGTAGCAATTCCTTCTAAAATCTCAAGTGATCAAAGAGAACTCAAAGAGAAAGAGATTAAGAGGCAAATGCAAATAATGGCAGAAATCTGTCAAAACAGACCAGCAGGTACAAACCGATTTTTTCGAAGACCTTCTGTTGCTCAAATTGATATGTGTTAAACTAACAAAAGTTAGATAACAACCTGCGGCACAAGCAAAAATAATTACAGCTCAATCTGACTACAGGAACTTTTCACGATTTTTTACAGTGAAGCACAAAAATCTGTTTCAGGACAACAACTTTCCCAAGTCTTACTTCTCTCTCATGAGAGGTTATTCTTGGCACAAAAAGCACAAAAAATGATAAGGAGAGGTTATTACTGAGGCAATAACTTCCAAGACTCAACAACAGAAAAACTTACTGAATAAAAATTTGGGTTATCAACCAATTAGTGCTTTTCTTTAACGCCTTTGAGTAGGCATAGGAAGCAAGATTCAAGTATTCTCAAATGAAGAAGCATTAAGATCAATACCGGAAATATCTTCAACAAGGCAAGGTATCTCATCCAAATAAGTTCTAGAGGATCCTCTCTCAATGCTCTTGGGTTCACTATTTTCATCAAACGGGTTTTCAGGAACAATCCAATCAAAATTCTTTTATAAGGCTTCATGCATTCCTACAAGTTTAAAAGGTATTGGTATTTCCTCTCCATTTTTAGGTTTGGTTTTGTCCATCTTTTCTCGTGTACCAATAACATCTACACATGAGCCTAGAATATTAAAACGATCAAAGACTTTTCTAGCTTCCTTAACAACGTCATAGAATTCTTTAAGCAAAGTTTCTAGAATGAAATCTCTCTTTTCAGTATCCTCAATATCTTTAAGTTTAAGAAACATTGCTTGCATTATGGGGTTAAGGTTAACAAACCTAGCTTCCAACATGTGAATTAAAGAAGTTGCAGCAATTTCATAATTTTGAGCAAGTTCTGCTAAGGATCTAACATGATTAAAGAATTATTCAATATTATCTTTACCAATTATGGAGCCACTGCCTATTGAAAGGTCTTTGAGGGTGAACTTAGGGATCAACATAGTGAGCTAAGAACAAGGTGACAACTACAGAAAGAACTATATTTGTTTGTGTTTTTGATATAAAGAAGCAAACCAGTACAACTAATTTTTTGTGTTTTTAATAAAATAAACAAGCAAACAAAACAAAATAAACTAAGAAAAACAAAAAAAAAGTAAAGAGATTGGTTGTGATGGACTCCCCTTGTGAAGCTATCCTTGACTCTCCGGCAACGGTGCCAGAAAAGGGCTTGATGGCTCAGGATACGATGAGCTCGTTGGGAACCCCAAGTGGAAGGTATGATGAGCACAGCAACAAGTTTCCCTCAGTTATGAAACCAAGGTTATCGAACCAGTAGGAGCAAGGAAACAACCCCAAGATGTTGATACCAACTTGTAATCCTGCACAACACAACCACAGAACTTTGCGCCAACTTACAGTGAGGTTGCCAATCTCACCGGTTTTGCTGAAAACAGAGGATTAAACGTATTGTGTGGAAGATAGTAATTGCTTACAGAAAGTAAACAGTAAAGAGTAAATAGTAGATGGTATATCAATGGTAAAAGAAAGGACTGGGGTCTATAGTTAACTAGAGGTGATTGTTCTTAAGATAAATAACATGTTCGGTGAACAAATTACAGCGGGGCAATTGACAGATTTGAGAAAGCATACCATGCATATACTAATCATCTTGACTCCTATGAGATTTGATTGGGCATTACAACATTATACATAGACCGTAATCCAACTACATCTATGACTAATAATTCACCTTCAGGTTATCATCCGAACCCCCTCCAGTATTAAGTTGCTAGCAACAGATAATTGCATTAAGAAAAGTGTGTAAATTAAACAATATGATCGCCCTATAGACAAAGGATTGCTGTTTTATCCCTAGTAGCAATAGCACATTGATGACCCAGAAGTATAGGGGGTGTATCGCAGTATTTTCATAAGTAAGAGTGTCGAACCCAACGAGGAGAAGAAGGTGCTGGCTAGTGGTATGGATCAGGAATTCTCTGCAAATACTTAGCAAACGGATTTTTAGGGATTTTTGATAAAGCAAGTAAATAAAGTACGAGTAAATAAAAGACAATAAGAATAAATGCAGCAAGTGGCCCAATCCTTTATGCAGCAAAGGACAAGCCGGTTGTATTACTTAAGATGACCAAACGTTCTCGAGCACACATAGGAAGACTGTCAAGTGCTTTCGCTTCATATAGTTGATTAATCTTATTTAGCTTGCTAAGTGTTGTGTGGGTGAACCTGTGCTAATGTACCGACCTTCCTAGGACTAATACATACTTGTGATTAAACCCCCCTGCAAACATCCGTAAGTACAAGAAAGTAATTAAGGTAGAAACCTAACCACAGCTTTAAACTCTAAGACCCTTACGTCCCTTGTGCAATGGTTTCCTAACAGGGGTTCAGGTTTCCGTCACTCCGGCATCCCCTACGATTAGTAGCCAAATACACAATGCATTCCCCTAGGCCCATATAGGTGAAGTTTCATGTAGTCGACGTTCACATGACACCACTAGAAGAAGTACACCACAACTTAAATATCAAACTATTGAATCTTTCTCAACACAACTCCACTACTAACAACATGACTTCTCCCATGTCCTCTAGAACAAAACGAACTACTCACAAGACATCATATGGATCATGATCAGAGATGGAATAATGATGTATAACAATCTGAACATAAACAATAATTCAATGGTACACTCAATAGCATCAACTACAAAGAGTAATCAACACCGGGAAAGTTTCCCCTAAGAACTATGCAAGATTCAACCCAATTGTTACAGCAATATGGAGGTGGTGATGAGGGTGCTGATGGTGATGATGATGATGATACCGATGAAGTCCAGCTTGATGGTGGTGTTGATGGCGACGATCTCCCCTCTCCGGGAAGGAATTCCTCTAGCAGAAATCTGTCTGCCAGAGAGATCTTTCTCTCTCGGTGTTTTCCGCCCTGCAGAGGCGGCGGAATATTTCGGTGGTCGCTCCTCGAGTCTTAGGGTTTCGGGAGGAATATATACGCCAGAGGGGAGAGCTAGAGGTGGGCCAGGGCGGCCACACAACCTAGTGGCGTGGCTTAGGCTAGCCCACGCCAGGGGATGGTGTGCCCCCCTGTGGCCCATCTCCACTCCCTCTTCTGGCAGCCTTCGTCTTCTGGAAAAATAGGATTTCCGTATATTTTCCCGGATTTTCTGATCTTCGCGAATTTTGCCTCCAAACATTACCTTTTCCATCAGAATCCTGACTGCAGCGGTCCATGCTCCAAAAGTCATTAACCATGCAAAAACATATGAAATAACATAAGTATCACCTCTTAATATGAAATATATCAATGAATAACAGTGAATTATGATATAGAATAGTGATGCAAAATGGACGTATCAACTCCATTTATGGAGTGAAGAGTCGACAAAAGAATACGGACAAGAAGCATCACATTCATCAATACATAGATCATAATAGAAGGCAACTCACTATTATATAACTCAACTTGCAATGAGTAAAGGAAACGCAATAAAGATACATAAAGTAAATCATAATTGGTAATGGCAAACTTAGCTCTTGGTCGAAGAATAGTTGATAGATTGCTGGAGTTCACAAATAACTGATTTTCAATGATAGCTTTCAAAGTAGTAAATGTCAATATAAGATCAATATGCAAAACAAGGAACATAAGAAACATGATTGAATAAATCACCATATGAATGAATGAAACACAACAACTCAAAATACTTGTTGAGATAGAAGGGAATAGGTTTACTGACTCAACTAAAAAGTAAATGAAAGTCCCTTCGTAGAGGGAAGCAGGGATTTCAAGTTTCATAAAGAGCTCCCAAAAATTATGATACTTACTAGCTTTCAGCTCTCATTGCCCCTATCATAGGCATCTTTAGGTGATTAAGGTTAAAGTGACACAACTAAGAGGATATGCTTGACGAGTTATAAGTTGAAATCTCATGCCCCTTACTTACGAGTACCGAACCTCATGCTACTCAACTTTAGTCACGAGTAAGCTCTTGTCATTGTAAATACATGTGTATCATTGAGAACCGCCAACGGGGTACCCCTTGCACATGATACAGGAGTTATCCCATAATCAAAATGACAGGGCGAGCAGACAATGAGCATCTTAGCGATCTTTTTATTTGCTATTTGCATAGGTTTTTATTAAGGATGCTTCATAGAATTCTCACTATAGTTATGCTGCAAGTTTCCACCATGATTAGGCATGGCTTAGGCTAGCGGCCCAGGCGTTTCTCTAACACACATATGAACTCCATGATCTTACAAGTTCCCCTTTTATTTCACACTGCCGGGATCCATAGGCAAAAGAATCATGATATCAACTAGGTACAAAGTACCATGGCAGTGTTGAAAGCGTTCCCCATGATACATGGTCCTGCTAACTTCAACTCATAAAGCGCAAGCATATACGCAACAAAGAAGGACCCAATGGTTCAAGTTTATTAAGGCAAGAAAATAAAGTGTGCCATCAAGTTCGTGAGAGCTTTAATCACTAATTTTCTTAAAACAAGTTTAATTTGGAAGGTAGATAAAAATAAGAATTTACTTGGAATAGCAATAGTGCTAATAGGTAGGTATGGTGGACAGAAATGGCGTAGGTTTTGTTTAAAGGAGGTGGATGCACGAGAAGAATTCCCTCTCAATACAGGTTTTTGGCTAGCAAGGCTGGGTAGCAAGTACAAGAGTTGAAGGAAACAAACAAACATACAAGTGATAAAGACAAACATGAAATCTTCCTTGGAAGCACAAAAGATCTTAACTAGAGAATACTAAACTTATGAGAAAATCAAGAAAGAAAGGTGATGAAATTATTTTTCTTTAGAGTACTTTTATATTTTCATTCAACTCTCAAAAATAGTGTTGCTACTGACCGAGCCAGGTTTACCAAAACCAACTAAATTAACTCAATAATCCCAGAGTGATACCAATACTAACAACAAGATCAATCATATAACCACGAATTGAAAACTAATATAAGATATGCAAAAGAGTAAATGATAGAACTTCTCATTAATATTCCATAACGACAACTCACACCAAGGGATACATATCTAATGAGAGAGGGGACACTTCCATAATGCAACATCCTACATGATAACTTCTCTATTCATGATATGACTCTACTAAAAAGGTAAAAAAGATAGAAGATAGTGATGTGCTACCGCGACACTCCCCCAAGCTTGGAACAAACCAAGGGGATGCCAAACCTGATGACGAATTACTCCTTCGGTGGTGGTGGTATTCTCTCGGTTGGCACGAGGAAATTCTTCGCGCCTAGTTGCGATCCTTTCTTCTTCCACCCATCCTACGGAGGTCTTCTGCTCAAGATTGTGATGGAGCTCGCGACGGTGTCGCAGCTCATAATCCTTTGAATATGAACCCATGAACAACATCTGAACAAAACAGACCGAAACAAAAACATGACGAGAACACGATATACGAACCTCGGGGGATCCGGGGGATTATATATTACGAAGTTTTACAACAAAAGGAAGGTACTTGAAGAAAACGGGTCGGAGATGGAGGCCAGGGTGGCCACACCACCTGGTGGCGCGGCTAGGGGTGGGCCCGCACCACAGGGTGGTGTGAGCCACCCTGGCTCCGTTTCCATCCCTCTTTCGCTTCATAGCTTTCCTTGTTGGATAAAAACTGCAAAAATATAATTGGACAGATCTTTCGCGGAACTTTTCTTACCAGAACTGTCACCTATTCGAAAACGGGCTCTGCGGGTCTCTGAATTTGGTATTTAGTAGATTCTTCCAGAGTCACCACTTGAATAACATCAATATCTTCATCTTCATACTCTTATTGTGTGTCATCAAACCTTTCACTTTCTCATTACACTATTATCTCCACTAACCTGGAAATTTCTTTCACACAAAACTTCACATAGTTCTCATTAGCAACATTAGTATAAGTGAAGTGATAAAACTTTTAAGTCCAATTTCAACTGAAAACCATCAAAACATGAGCTACTGTAGCAACTCCTTCCAAAAACCCAAAAATAATTCAAAAAGGAAATCGATTAAAGAAGCAAATGCAAGAGTGGAAAATCTGTCAAAGTATACCAGAAGGTAAAGATCAATTTTTTAGAAAATCTTCTGTTGCTCAAATCAAAAAGTGCAAAACTAACAAAGGTTAAAAAACAACCTGGGGCAGAACCACAAAAAATTACAGCTCAATCCGACATACAGATATATCTCACGAATTTTTACGGTGAAGCACAAAACTGTTTCGGGACAGCAACTTCCCCAAATATTACTTCTCTCTCATTAGAGGTTGATCTTGACACAAAAACCAAACAAAACGGATAAGGAGAGGTTATTACCAAAGTAATAACTTTGAAGACTCAAAGAAACAAAAACAAACTAAAAGCAAAAACAAATTGGGTTGTCTCCCAAAAAGCTCTTTCTTTATAGCCATTAAGATGGGCATGATAATTTTGATGATGCTCACATAGGAATATGAATTGAAGTGAAAGAGAGCATTAAGAAGCAAAAATTCACACATTTAAGTCTAACCCACTTCCTATGCAAGGGAATTTTGTAAAGAAACAAGTGGTTGAAACCAGAGGCTAGTAGCATAGGAAGGCAAAAGAAGTGCAACATAAAAACTTTCAGCATAAAACGAGGAAACTTGATATTATTGAGATACATAAGAACACTTTTCCCTCTCTCGTAGTAACTTTCAGTATCATGCATAAACTTAACAATATAACTATCACAAGGACAATCGTAGCAATGATCACTTACTCTAATAGAAAACACAGGAATACTAGCTCTCATAACACTACTTTGTGAAACAATATTAGAGGTATCCTTACAAAGGATAGTGTGTCCCTCTTCTTCATATTAAGTAACAAAGTCTTTCACATTTGCTATTATAGGTTCATCAATCATTTGTTTATCAGGTTCAATAGCTTCATTTGTACTTTCATTAAACATACTAGCTATCATAGAGTGTTCCTTTATCTTAACTGGGAAAGGCATTTTCTCAATGTAAGGTTTAGGTAAAACATGATTAGCAGTATAAACTTTAGTATTTCTTGTAGGAACACTCTTAGCAACATCTTTATAAGGTTCATGATACTTATTCCACTTCTTTTTAGGCACTTCAATGTAGGAAGCAAAAGTCTAAAAATAAGAAGCAATAGCTTGAGAGTCTAGACCATAAGCATTTTTAATATTTTGAAAGTCATCACTTCCCATAAAAGATTCAATGCATTCATAATCATAATTTATACCTGACTTTCTACCTTTGTCATTCTCCCATGCTTTAGCATTGTCTTGAATACGGTCCAGAAGATCCCATTTAGCTTCTTCTTCCATGCGAGTGAAGGATCCAGCACAAGAAGCATCAAATAAATCTTTATCATAAAGAGAAAGCCTTGCATAAAAGTTATTAATAATAATATTGTTGGGGAGCTCATGAATGGGATATTTGAGCATTACTAACTTCAATCTCCCCCAAGCTTGAGCTGTACTCTCTCCGTCAAGAGGCCAAAAGTTGTATATTTGATTCCGATCTTTATGAATCTCACTAGGAGGATAAAACTTTCAATAAAAGAGAGGTACTATTTCCTCCAATTCTAGAGCTTGACCATTCTTCAGCAGCTTATACCATTCCTCAGCTCTTCCTTTCAGTGATAATGAGAATAACTTCTTCTTAACTTGATCTGTAGTAATACCTGCACACTTGAACAACCCGCATAATTCGTGTATAAAGAGTAAATGATCACCGGGATGGACAATTCCATCCCCAACATAGTAGTTATCCATAACACGATCAATAATTCTTGTAGGTATTTTAAAAGCATCATTCTCAGCAGGTGGTTGTTCATCTACTACCTTAGCAGTGGTAGTAGCATTATCAAATAAGAAACTCAGCGAATTATCCATAACGAAAATAAAGCAACTAACAGAAGGAAACAATACTCATAGTAGAAGTTTCCTTTACCAGTTCCACTCTCCAATATCGCTTCACTCCCCAGCAACGGCGCCAGAAAATAGTCTTGATGACCCACAAGTATAGGGGGTGTATCGCAGTATTTTTGATAAGTAAGAGTGTCGAACCCAACGAGGAGCAGAAGGTGCTGGCTAGTGGTATGGATCAGGAATTCTCCACAAATACTTAGCAAATGGATTTTTAGGGTTTTTTGATAAAGCAAGTAAATAAAGTACGAGTAAATAAAAGACAATAAGAATAAATGCAGCAAGTGGCCCAATCCTTTATGCAATAAAGGACGAGTCGGTTGTATTACTTAAGATGACCAAATGTTCTCGAGGACACATGGGAAGACTGTCAAGTGCTTTCGCTTCATATATTTGATTAATCTTCTTTAGCTTGCTAAGTGTTGTGTGGGTGAACCTGTGCTAATGTACCGACCTTCCTAGGACTAATACATACTTGTGATTATACCCCTTGCAAACATCCATAAGTACAAGAAAGTAATTAAGGTAGAAACCTAACCACAGCTTTAAACTCTAAGACCCTTACGTACCTTGTGCAATGGTTTCCTAACGGGGGTTCAGGTTTCTGTCACTCCGGCAGCCCCTACGATTAGTAGCCAAATACACAATGCATTCCCCTAGGCCCATATAGGTGAAGTGTCATGTAGTCGACGTTCACATGACACCACTAGAAGAAGTACACCACAACTTAAATATCAAACTATTGAATCTTTCTCAACACAACTCCACTACTAACAACATGACTTTGAGCAGACTTAAATATCAAAGTTTATTTGATCTTAAAAGTTTTTCAATAATTTCCTCGCGCCTTTGAGCAGGCACGCGCTCAATATAATTTGGTAGATAGGTCCTACCAGAGCGTGTAGACCCTTTATCTCCTAGGGATAACATTTTGTAGTAGCAACACCTGAAATGTCAAAATACAAACACTTAGCGCTTAGCTCCCCAGCAACGGCGCCAGAAAATAGCTTGATGTCTACAAGTGCATATATCGTTTGTAGCTATGTCATGGTGGTGGCACAACAGATGCCATGGATAGGCTAAAGATGGGGCCAATGAGCACTAGAGGAATCTAGGGAGGGATAGTGTGGTGATTCCACACACAAGTGTTTGTATTTTCACTCTATCAAGGTGGGATTACAAGGGCTCCTTGAGCTATTCGTGAGAAAGAGACTAGTTCTCTTACCCTCCTACTACAATGCTCTAGAGTTCTTCCTAGACAGAATGATCGATCCCCTTCTAAGGAGGCCCTAGTGTTCCTTATATAGGGGAACCTAGGTTACAAAGTTAGGGCACACATGGAGGCACATTCCCTGAATATGCCATTTGGTTAAAGCAAGATGCTTCTTTATTCACTTTAAACGGCTAGTCCAGACTACGGACATAACCCTCTATGAGCCTCTTATCTTTTGGCATCACCAGACACGGACTACGTCAGTCGACATTGCCTGCATCACCTTTGTCAGCCACGCCCCACTAGTCCTTCCCTCTGCTCGCTTCGCTCACGCTATAGTGGATAGAGGCCACCTTTTGACCAGCGGGAGATTCCTTCCTTCTCTTGGTAGACAAGTGGTAACCCGGCTAGCGCTTGGCTGACCCAATTACGAATGGTACCTGCACACATCGCAAATCAAGTATAGTCGACATTAATATATGTCAACTGGGTTAGTGTTAGGTGAATACCTGCCAGGCTGGGTTACACCGTAAGTCGACTTGCCTTGAGGAGACCCGGCCAGCACTTGCTTTGACTGTGCCGTACCTTGGCTAACTTGGTCTTTATACCCTGGCGTGACCCTACCTGAGGGTATCCCCCCAACATTAGTCCCCGAAGCTGGTGCGGTCTTGGCAACTTCAGCTGATAAGGCCACAACAGGTTCCATTTATCAAGATCTGCACTTTCCTTGCCGAGTAATTCCGTAACCCAGTCTCATTGGCTTGACATTCCCTTGACTCAATCCGAGTTACTCCTTGTTGGCTGGGTCACTGTCCATGTATCCGGGTTATCTCTCCTTCTATCATATGCTTCCCCACGTCCTACGTGGAGGGTAATCATCACTTTGCCTCATTTTAAGGGATGCGTCAGTTTACTGCACCGGTTATTGTATTGATTGTTAGGAATAATTGTTGCGCGCATCACGTCGCAGCAGCCCCTCGTTAACTGTATCATAACGTCGCAGCAGTCTGTGGCCCTTGGGGAAGATCCCCCACTTCGCACGCGCCCCTGCCCTCTACCTCCTTCTCCACAATGACGCCATCGTCGCCGATGCTTCTGCCTTTGTGCTGCACTGTCGCTGTTGTGCCTTGCTGTAGCATCCCATCTATCTAACATATGTAATGCTACTTAGTCTAGTAATATAATTGCTACTTCCTACATATATTTGTTGCATCATAATTATATCATGCTCATGTCATCATGCCACCTTGCATTTGAGCATCATATAAAACCCTTTTCATTTGGTTCTTCTCTCATATGCATTAGTAATTGTATTTGGCTCTTGATATATTGTATTTTATTCTTGATAAATGCTTGATGCCCAAGTTGAGTTGGGGCATATATTTTATTCAACTCCACCACCTTTTCCTTGCCACCACCTTATAATTCCACCATCCTAATTATCCATGAGCTTTTACACTTTTCCTTTGGCATTTAAATCTAGCTCATGTGGGTTGGGATGGATCCACCCATATTTTCCACATGCCCTCACACTAGCATCATGTTGTTTTCACATTACTGATATGTGGAGCCACCTTTGCATGCCTTGTGAGTGGTACCCCTTTTTCTAGCTTCCATATGGGTTGTTGTGGAATATTTGCTCATGTTGGAATATTTTGAGGATATTATGCACCTAGTGGAATATACACACTAGCATGTCCAAATTATATTCAAATTTGAGCATCTCCATCTACTCCACTTGGAACATCTTTCTAATTCGTTTAGCTTGGCCTTACTCCATGTTTTGGAATGCATGTGTATAAATGCCATGATTATTATTTTGTTTTCACAAGATTAGACATGGCATTTAATGCCCATGCATGGGCCATGCAACAAAACTCACCATCTTTTTCTCCTTTGGTTTTCTTTGGTTTTTGAGTGGTTTTCTTCTCTTTTGGTTAAGCTTCCATTTTTCTCTCTTACTCAATCCTCCTCATGCTTGATCTTGTCTTGACCATGCTCAAAACTCTACCCATCATCACCCCCCTTGCTTGTTCTTATTTTGGCCATGATTAAACTCTAACCCTAAACCCTCTCTCCCTAATCCCTCTCTCTAAACCCTACCCCATGATCTACCCCCTCCATGCCGAAGCACCAACCCCAGCCCTAGGCTACCCCATCTACCCCTCTAAACCCTTACACCAACCCTAACCCGAGCCCCTCCAACCCTAGATCCATGCCACACCCCTCTCTCTCTCTCCCTGCCAGGCCGACCCCACACCCGAGCCTCCTCTCCCTCCCCTCTGCAGGCCCTAGCTGCAGCCCCTCCACCCTGTTGTGCTTGACCGCGCACGTGAGGAGGAGAGGAGAAAAGGTGGCCGAGCCACCTTTTTCTCTCCACCGATTCCCCACGGCACCTCTCCCCTCTCCCTCTCTGCTATCTACTCCCTCCTGTCTCTCTCTCGTGCCCAGATCCACCCCCTGGCCACTACGCCGTTCCCTTCCTCTCCCCTGCACCTCTTCTCTAACTCCGGCCAGCACCTCGGCATCCACCACCATCCTCTAGATCAGGCGGTGGGCGTGGCGAGTTGGTGTCGAGGAAGACCGCAGGAGCCCTGGCGTCGTCCCTGTGCACGCAGCCGAGGAGGAGCCGCCCGTACCTGCTGCACACCGATGTCGACGCCGAACCGAAACACTAATCCCCTCGGCCTCTGCATCGCCGTTGTCCTGCTGCTCGCCGACCCGATCCACCACCGCCGACCACCTTGCGGTGAGCCAACCTTCCTCCTAGACATCCTCATGGCCACCGTCGTTTCCCGGACACGCCGGCCGTTGTGTCGAGCACGCTCTGTGCGCCGGCGTGCACGAGCGTTTCCTCGCCGCGGCGTCTCGTAAGCCCTAACTAGCCGCCCGGCCTCCTCCTGTCAACATCCCCTCACCCACCGCACTGGTTCCACCTCTCAGCGCGGGCGCCGCAGGTCGTGGGTTCGATCCCCCACGTCGTGCCGTTCTCTGTCGCGCACCGATCTGTCCGTCAGAAAACCTGGAAGAGAAACAGTGGGTTAGTTGGTAGCTTTACTGAAAATCCCTACCCTTTTTGCCGGCTAAACCCGCAGTCCCCCTGAGCCCCACCTGTCAGCGGCTGTGTTCATTTTACAAAAAGACACCCGGGTATTCGTAATCCTCAACCCGCAATCCCCAGCTGGGCCACGTGGCTATGCACGGTTCACCTGCTGGCAGCTAGGCCCACGAAGCCTCCGGTCCCACCTATCAGTCTCCCCGGCTAGCTTCTGCGCCGGTGGGAAAACTCTCTGTCACGCGCAGTGTCGCCAGCTCAGCGCGGTCCCACCTGTCTGCGTCTGTGGCTAGGCGATGCTGAGTATAAAAAGTCTCTGTGTAATTCTGTTTTTATAAAAACAATTTCAGAAAATGTTTTAATATGAATTTAAATCTGTTTTAATAACTTTTAATTTGTAATTCCAAATAATACAAATGATATATGTTTTGGAATCAGAAAAATGTGAGGAATTCAAATATGCCATTCAAAATATCTTTTGGGCAAATTAAATTTTCGAAATTGTTTAAATGCAATAAAAAAGCCTTTTCTTAAATAATTAATAACTTTAATTCTACAACTCCAAATTTGACAAATAATATGTCTAAATCGATCAGCGCGACGAGCCTGTTCTAACTATGCATTCCATGTTCTGAATTTCAGCATGCATAATATAAATATAAAGTTTACAGCAACTTATTTGGGAGTAAAACATGACAAAAACTCAATAAAATGCTTTATTCTTGTATCCCACACCTCACCCATGCCATGCTACATTATTGCCATGCAAATTGTGCATCATTCATCATGGCATGCTTGTTTGCTTGTCGCATTTTAATTCATATGCTTGTGCACTTTATTTATGTTGGCCCTTGTTTGTTTGGTTCTTCTTCGAATAGACGCCGAGCAGGGGATATATCAGGAATCCCAGGAGCACTACCCAGATCCGTCTCTCGCTTCAACTGAGCTACCAGGCAAGCACTACCACATGCTTGCATACATATAGTACCTATTGCTTCTATCTTATTCTTGCATCATTGAGTCACGATTGCATTAAATTGAATCCCAAGTACTGCATAGCCTTTACTTTTAAACCCCACCGAAGCTTGTTCCTCCATCACATGAGCCATTACTACAGGAGTTGTTTGAGCCATGCGACTCGTAGAACAGCATGTGTAGGGTATGTGAGTGTCTGATGGACAATGAGGTACCTAAACAACTTAACCTGAGTAGTAATGGGATAACTAATGAAAGTGGCACCGGTGAGCAATATCTGCTATTTGGTTTTTCATGCTCACTTGTGTCCCGTAGGACCCCGAGTACTTGATTCCTGTTCCTTGACTATTCGCACTATCCACATCCGGGAGGCCTTATGGACCCCCCTGAGCTAGAGCTTGTTTCATTCTTATTTCTTGGGGCCACAAAGTAGTTTGGGGCTTTATTACTATCCTATAATTATGCCATGTTTTACTGTTTTATTTAAGATTGTGCGAGGAGCACCTGTACTGTTTAGGGATCGCGGCACGATTTCGCGGTATCGACAAGCCCAGTCACATTTTCGGGTTCCTAGTCGTTTACAGCCGTTCTCGCAAACCCTGGGTCCGTCTCGGAGCCGGCCAACTTTGTTGCGGGTAGCTTATTAGGGTGCCCCCCTGAAATATTTCTGAATCCTGTGATCGCTTTGTCGTGAATGCCTCGTTGGGTTTTGATTTGGTTTTTCCGAGGTTGATCGAGTTTGTGTTGCTATTTGTGCACCCCTGCAGGGTAAATCTTTCTGAAAGCCGTGTCCACGGTTATGGACGAATTGGAGCACAGTTTCTCGATCATAGACAAGTATAACTAAAGTACCGCTTTTAACTTGACTAAGTACCTGACTAGTAAATAGTGCAATACTCATGGAATGGTTAATAAAACTGCCAACGGATGGGTTGTTCGTCCGCTTTCTCGTTGGTAAGCGAGAAGGAGGATGGATCTGTTAATTATACCGTTATAACTGTTGTTACTAATTAACGGACATCCGTCTATCTTTGGTTAGGCGGATGGTTAGCGAGTATCTATATACTTTTAGCTATTTTATTTTGCTGCAATCGCGTCACCCCAGGTATATGTCCCCTTTAGAGGCATAAAGACTTGCTGAGTACCCCTAGGGTCCCACACGATAAATTGTTTGATTCAGATGAACAGGTGTATTCGCTAGATGGATACTGGGTGGAGGAGACGGATGATGTTGTCAACGATCACTCGGTGTAGAGATTCCGGGGATGGGGATCCGCGAGATCTATGGGCGGGATGTGTTTATTTATGTGGCATCTTATGCCGATTTGCTTCTTATCCGTACTCGGATCTTGTTTTGCGCTTCCGCCTGATACTCTGATGTTTGATGTATGAGGAGCTATCCTGAACTATTATGTCTATCTAGGATATTTGGATCTTGTCGTATGGCGTTGCAATATTTCTATTATGTCTATGCTAGGCCTGGGCCTTCTTCTACGTCAGGAATAGCTCGAACGAAGATCTAATACGGCTGCTCCCCTTCAAGATGGGTGTCCCAGACACCTCCTTGTGGGAGAAAATCCCGAAGCGGCCCACTTCTCTGGCGAATCAGGTGGATCGCTGGATCAAAGAGCTGGTCAAGCTGGGGCTGTGGAGCGAGGATGTCATGATCACTTTCGTCCGCAGCCGGGTTTCCCCCTGCAGAAGCGCTCCCACAAGATCTACCATTTGAGTGGCCCCCTTGACCCCAACCGGACCTCCTCCTTCGAGCCTAACAACTCCGAGGTGTTCCACCGGGTTAAGGCCATTTTTAAGGTAGAGAAGGAGTTCTTCGAGGCGTGGAAGTGGGGACTCACACCCTTCACCCGGGCTAACTTGCCTCCCAAGGTATATTCTTCTCCTGGTATTCTTTCCGAGTCTTGCGATATGTCGGATAGCATCCTAACTTAACCATTTAGTACTTTTGCTCTCAGTTGTTTCTCCAACAGACGATTGAGGATGACAAGGAGCTGGCCCTCAAATGGGTGGCGGACCGCGCAGAGCCGGACACGGAGGAGCCTGACTCGGAGAGGTTCTTGCCTACTCCGGACAGTACCAAGCGAACCTCTGGTAAGGCCTCTTCTCTAAGGGATTGGCCAGATGACGATGACTCCGATGTTGAGCTTATGGAGGTACTTGATCCGGTGCCCATCTCTTACGCGCTTCCGGTTATCTCCGAATCTTCACTAACCCGGTCGGTCAGGTCCACGAGGTTCCTCCTCTCGCCATGGATGATCCGGCTCCTGCCCCCTCCCAGAAGCGCATGGAACCTCGGCCGCAGCTTCGGAGGTGCCCCCGCCCAGGAAGAGGCAGAAGAAGTCCGGGGTCAAGGGTCCGGCCAAGCCTGTGGCCAAGGGCACCGTCCGGAGGACGCCCAAACCTCGGTAGCCCCCAACCTCGGATGAGTAAGTCGTTTTTCCCTACTCATTTCCGGGTCTTGCTCATTTTGCTTTTGCCTTTTACTTGCCTTTCTTTCTCCCTTTGATTCGTTGTTCTACGTTTCTGCAGCGCTCCCAGGGTCATTCCCTAGAGTGGCCCCAGCATTTCCTCTCCAGTCTGGAGCAGCCCATCTCCCCCCCCCCCCCCGACGATGACGTTTGTCCACTGAGTCCTATCCAAGAGGATTCTACGGCAGCATCGGATCAGAGCCCACCTCACCATGAGGGGGGCAATGTCAACGCGGGGGGCAGTGGAGCTGCTGAGGATACGGTGATGCCGGATCTCCCTAGTTTTTCTGCTCCACCGCAACCGTCAACCTCTGAGGTGCCAGCTTCATCGGCACTGCCGTAGATAATTTCTTCCTCTGTTCTAGTTTCCCTAGTATCATCTATACCAGTACTAGTAACACCAACAGCACCAGCAGTACTAGTACCAGCACTAGTGGCTCCAGTACCAGCACCAGACGCACTAGCAGTACCAGTAGCACCACCAGCACCACCAGTAGCAACACCAGCAACAGCTATAGTGCAACCAACTTCTAAGAAGAAGTCTCCAGCTGCTGCCTCCAGATCAACTGTGTCTATCAAAGACATATTTCCACCGGCCTCTCAGGCTCAATCCGAAGCGGCAGCCTTGGCTCTTCTACAGCGGCCAAAATCATCTGGCAAAAGCAAGAAGGTCATCGAGCTAGCCAAGGATTCATCCTCCTGCCCTTCTGCTTCCAGATCTGAGAGCAGGAAGCAACTGACCTTGCATACCAGTCCAGCTGCTCCTCAGTCCGTGAGGCGAGAGGCCCATGCCAAGGGCCTGGTTACAGCCTAGTCAGCTAGCGGGGGGAGCTACATTCCAGTGCTCATTGAGTATGTCAACAATTGGAATGACACCGAGTTTATTAACCCGTAGGATGATCTCCCGGAGACGTTTGGTCCGGTGGAGTTCAGCGCTCAGATGAACTACGCTACCAAGGCCATCTCCCTTGCTAGCCGGATGATGGAGGTAACCCCTTTTCCATTATACCATTTATATGCAAACACTTAGCGATATACCCACTAGTCCCCGAGCCTCCGGGTGAGTAATTCATTACTCGATCGAATGCTCTTAGAGAATTAGCATAGGTCCTTAGTATTTTCAAATATCTACACACCTAGAGCCGGGTTAAGTTCCACTTGGCCCGGATCTTGTAGACTTCGAATATCCACACACCTAGAGTCGGGTTAAGTTCCATTTGGCCCGGATCTTGTCGATTTCGAATATCCATACACCTAGAGCCAGGTTAAGTTCCACTTGGCCTAGATCTTGTATACTTCGAATATCCACACACCAAGAGTCGGGTTAAGTTCCACCTGGCCCGGACCTTGTAGCCTTCGAATATCCACACACCTAGAGCCAGGTTAAGCTCCACTTGGCCCGGATCTTGTAGACTTCAAATATCCACACACCTAGAGTTGGGTTAAGTTCCACTTGGCCTAGATCTTGTAGACTCCGAATATCCACACACCTAGAGCCAGGTTAAGTTCCACTTGGCCCAGATCTTATAGACTTCGAATGTTTTTCTTCCTATTTCTGCACTAACATTGGCTTGTTTCAGATCACCACCAACCGCCGAACTACTGAGTTCCAGTGCCTGCTGGACTCATACAAATATCTTCACGCCAGATATGGCAAGTTGTTGGTTGATCACCAGAAGAAAGGTAAATTTCTTTGCTTAAGACCTTCACATTTTTGTTTCCTCGAGTTACTTGCCATCCGTATTAACTTATTATCCAGATTATGCAGTCGAGGCTGAGGCTAAGAATGTCATCATGCACAAAAACTTGGTTGAGATCCAAGGTAACTTATCTTGTTCACTTAGTCACTATATGCCCATTCCTTGACTCGGCGGATATTTATACCTCGGCTCTGCCTGGTCAACCCATCTTTGCAGTTACGCTTCAAGATAGCGTGCCCATCCCTGACATGATGACTCACTTTCTTGAGCAAACAGGGAAGCACCAGGCCGAGCTAAAGAAAAAGGACGAAGAAATTACTCAACTGCGCCTCAAGGACACGGAGATTACTCGGCTGAATGCCGAAATCTAAAAGCTCAAGGACTTGCACAAATCCGAGCTAGACAAGGCTAACCAGGAATTTTCCGAGGAGAAAGAGCGCCTGAAGACCCAGATCTCCAAGGACCATGACTTGCTGCAGGAAACCGACATAAAACTTAAGTCGGTGACCTCCAAATACGATAAGCTCCAGGCCAGGAGTGCAGATGAGCACAACAAGCTGACTCGGATTCTCAGCCAGATCACTCGTGAGTTCCTTTCCTTCTTCCAATGTTTATTTCTCCGGGTCAAGTGTTTTTACTCATTGATACTTTCTGTTTTGCTTACAGGCAAGTTTCTAGAGAGTGGGTCTATTGCTTCTGGTGCTGTGGCTAGGTCTTGCCTATAGCGGGGTATTCCAATAGGTCCTGCCACCGGGTCAATTCCTTATGACATGGAGGATTTGCTGGTTAGCCTCGCTGCCCGCCTTGAAGCTATGAAGAACTATGGCACAAATATAATGCGGGCAGTAGTTCGGATGCTCAACGCTCTCTGGCCTACTGAGCCCACCCCCAAAGGAAGCATTGCTTTTATAGAAAAACTCATGGAGTGCGAGACCCAAGTGCACCTGTGGCAGGAATCTGTTGCACGAGCCGGAGCTGATACGGTGCTGAACTTCGTTCTTTCATGGTATGAAGGGATAGACTTAGGGTTCCTTGATCGTATGCGCACTAGATCTAAATGGTCCAATGATCCTGAGTGCATCGCTCAACGCAAAGCCTATTCCAACAAGTTTATCCAATATGCTTCTGCCATAGCGGGAACGAGGGTCCGAGCTATCTCGATGCAGCTGATGATGGCTATATTTCTGAGGGTGCCAAAGGTGAAGAGGATGAGAAGGAAGCCTCCGAGGTCGGTGATGATGCTGAAGACCCGGAGGACGAGGAGGCTAACCCTGAAGATAAGGTCAGGACTAGTGCCCCACCTACAGATGCCGAAGTACCTCCTCCCTCTGCCAATGATCCGGCTCCAGCTGCTGCTCCATGAGCTTAAAACACTTAATGATATTCATCAGATCCCCGGTATGCCGGGTGAAGTTGTATCTATGCACAATGATTTGTTTTGCTACAATTAGTTTCGTGTTGCTACCAAGTTTTTAATGCTGGATTAAATTGGGCGAAGTCCCAGGGTTTCCTTTTCTTGTTCCTCCAATTTTATGACTCGTCGCGTCTACCTTGATTTGGTTTTTTGACTTACGAGTCCAAGGTTCAAAAAATTGACTGAACAATACTTGAAACCTTGATATTAGCTCAAAATAATCTGACGTAATATAGATAAAGTAAATACAGGGTTAGTCCGAATAACAAATGTCGGCTTGATTATGTTCCTTTCCTTAGTCGTTTTTCATGTGCTTTGTGATTCCAAACTTGTTCTCTTGCTTGCCATGAAGCCAATTCTTGTTGGACAACAGCAAAGTCGAAGAGTTAGGTTTTTGGTGCTCACACACTACTAATCCGGCTAAGGTGTAGGCAATTTAAGCCAGCCGACATAAAATAAATACAGGAAAAACAATTATTAAGGCAGCCCTCAAGTTTATACTAGGGGCGTCGAAGTTTCATTGATATGCTCATTGCCAACATACATACTGACATATGAGTAACTCAGATACATTCACCTTTTTATCAGGTGTAAAATGGACGAAGTAGAGCTACATTCCATGGGCGCTTAGGTTCCTCTCCGGACCTGTCCACCTTGTTCTTCTCCTGTGGTTGTGCATCAATAAGATAGTAGGAATCATTGTGCAAAGCTTTGCTTACAATGAAAGGTCCTTCCCATGGAGGGGATAGCTTATGCATGCCAGCAGTGCATTGCACTAGCCGAAGTACGAGATCACCTTCCCGGAAGATCCGAGGGTTTACTTTCCGGCTATGGTAGCATTGGAGGTTTTGCTGATATATGGTGGATCTAGACAAGGCCACTTCTCTCACTTCTTCCAGCAGATCAACATCATTTTTCCGGGCTTCACGCACTTTGGCTTCTGTGTATTGGGTGACTCTTGGCGAATCAAGCTCTATGTCGGCTGGTAGTACAGCTTCTGCCCCATATACCAGAAAAAATGGCGTATAGCCCGTTGATCGATTCAGAGTTGCTCTTAAAATCCTCAGTACTGCTAGTAGTTCTTCTATCTAGCACCCCGCTGATCTTTGTAGCATCTCAATGAGCCGAGGTTTTATCTCGGACAATACTAGTCCATTGGATCTTTCCACCTGTCCGTTCAATGCGGGGTGGGCTACAGAGGCAACATCTAGCCGAATCTTCTTTTCTCAGCAGAACCTCGCAAATGCTCCTTCAGCAAAATTTGTGTCATTATTAGTTATGATACTGTGGAGATAGCCATATCTCAGGATTATATCTTTGAGGAATATAACTGTTGTTGCCCCATCACATTTTCTGATTGGCTTAACTTCAATCCATTTGGTAAAATTGTCCACCATAACCAAGATGTGGGTTATTCCTCCCCTTGTCGGCTTAAATGGTCCTACCATATCCAGGCACCACACAGCAAATGGACAGGTAATGGGGATGGTCTTCGGTTCCGACATTGGCATATGGGTTTTTGTGGCGTATCTCTGACAGCCATTGCATTTTCTCACCAGGTCCTCTGCTTGTTCCAGGGCACTTGGCCAATAGAATCCATGCCGGAAAGCATTTACCACTAATGCTCTGGATGATGCATGATGACCACATTCCCCTTGGTGGATATCTCGGAGTATGTCAATCCCTTCTTCCGGGTCTATGCATCGCTGCAGCACAGTGGTTACACTTCTTTTGTATAAGTCGGCATTGATAATAGTGTATGCCTTTGCTCTTCTTTGTATTTTCCTTGAGAGTACCTCATCATCCGGCAAAGTTCCCTCCTTTAGAAATTCAAATATTGGCTTTGCCCATGCAGGTATAGCTCGGATGGGGAAAAGTTCCTCATCAACCTCCATTGCATCCACTGACATAACTTCAACCGGATCAAGTTGAATAGTCCCCGGGTTATGCGAGGTAGTCCCCGGGTTTGCTGATGTGCTTCCCCAATCTATTTCCATAGGAGTAGCTTCTGATCCGGAGAGGGCTGGGATATAAATTGACTCAGATTCTGGTGATGGCGTAATAGATGGTTTTCTCAAGTATTCCAATGCAACGCCTAGCGGAATTGGATGCTGGGATGACCCCAACTTGGATATTACATCAGCCGCCTCATTTTCAATCTGAGGTACATGATGGAATTCACACCCCTCGAAGAAACCACTTATCTCTGGACATAAAATCTGTAAAGTGCCATGTTTGCATCCAGATCATCCCAATTGCCAGACACTTTCTATACCACCAAATCCAAATCTCCGAAACATAGTATCCGACGTATGCCTACTTCATTTGCTACTTTCAGTCCATGCACAAGTGCTTCATATTCGGCCACATTGTTTGATGCGCTAAAATGGATCTGGAGGACGTACTTCAACTGGTCCTTCTTGGGCGAGGTAAGCACTACCCCGGCCCCCAGTCCTTCCTTTAGCTTTGATCCATCAAAGTACATCCGCTAGTAATTTGAATCCGAAAGAGGTGGTTCATACTGCATCTCAGCCCAATCCACAAAGAAATCTGCCACTGCTTGTGACTTGATCGCATCCCTTCTATCAAATTGTGGTGCGTACGGAGCTAATTCAATTGCCCATTTTGCAATTCGTCCGCTAGCATCTTATTACCCATAATTTTGGATATGGGTACTTCACACACCACCTTGATGGGTGCTCCTCAAAGTAGTGTCTGAGTTTCTTAGCCGACATATACACACCATATGCCATCTTTTGATAGTGAGGGTAATTCTGTTTTGAAGCCGACAATACCTTGCTCAAGTAATACACCGGTCTTTGCACGGACTTTTCTTCTTCATCGTGTTCCACTACTATTACTGCACTTACGACCCAGTTGGTCGTGGCTATATAGAGCAACATCGTCTCCTTGGGTAATGGTGCAGCTATTATTGGTGCCGAGGACAACATTGTTTTTAACTCCCGGAACGCGCTATCAACTTATGGTGTCCATGTAAATTTATCTGCCTTTTTCATTAACTGGTAGAGGGGCAATGCATTCTCTCACAACCGACTTACAAACCGACTTAATGATGCTAGGCAACCCGTAAACTTCTGCACATCATTAAGACATTTTGGAAGTTCCATTCTTTCTATGGCTTGGATTTTTGCTGGATTGGTTCCAATACCTCAGCTGGAGACAAGGAAACCAAGTAATTTTCCTGCCGGCATGCCAAAGGTACATTTTTCTGGGTTAAGCTTCATCCGGAACCTACTTAGGTTCACGAACGTTTGCCAGATATCTTCAAGGAACGTTTTGCTTTCCTTGGTTTTTATCACCACATCATCCACATAAACTTGCACATTCCGACCTATTTGGTCATGTAAACATTTGCATGCATCGTTGGTACATTGATCCTGCATTACATAATCCGAACGACATAGTGTGATAGCAATAAGCCCCATACGGGGTGATAAACGCCGTCTTTATTTGATCATCCGGATTCAGGGGTATCTGATGGAAACCAGAATATGCATCTATGAATGACAACAACTCACACCCAGCAGTTTAATCTATGACCTGATGTATCCTTGGCAGCGGAAATGGATCTTTTGGACACGCCTTATTCAGGTTCGTGTAATCGATACACATGCGCCATACCACTGCCACATTCGGATCATCCTTCTTTTTCTCCATGAGCATCGGATTAGAGAGCCAATCCGGGTAAAATACTTCCATGATAAATCCGGTTGCGAGGAGTTGAGCTATCTCATCTCCAATGGCTTTCCTCCTATCTTTGGCGAAGCGGCGGAGAGGTTGCTTCACCGGCTTTGCCCCGGGTCTCACATTCAAAGAGTGCTCGGCCAACTCCCTCGGCACACCTTACAGGTCTTGCGTAGACCAAGCAAAGATATCCCGATTCTCACGGAGGAAGTTGACAAGCTCGTTTTCCTATTTGTCTCCGGAAATTGATCATCAACAGGCACTTTATTTGCATCCTTCGTTGCTTGAAATGAGACACTCCCATGCGGGTTACTCAGAGCTGGCATATGCTGCTGCGCGGACTGGGCCAGCTCAGCCACTTCCATGATTTTCCTCTTCTCCTGAGCAATTACAAGTGACTCAGCCAGGTTTGATCCGGCAGAAGCACATTCAATAGTACGCTTGAAGTCCCCGGCTATGGTAATCACCCCCCTTGGTCTAGGTAATTTCATCTTTAGTTAACTGACGTGAGTACTTTCCATGAATTTGTTCAGAGCAGGCATGACGAGCAGCGTGTGATATGCACTTTCCAAGTTCACCACCTCAAACTCCAAGTTCTCAGTCCGACAATTATCTCTTCAGTCGAATAATACATCAACCCGGACTTTACCAATTGGCTCACAGGAGATACCCAGCACAATGCCGTGAAAGGTGGTCCTTATTGCCTGAAGCATATTCTCTGTTATCCGCAACTTGTGCATGGTATCCTTGTACATGATGTTAATGCTACTGCCGTTGTTTATCAGCACCTTGGATAACCTCACATTAATATTTGGCCCAATGAATGTCGAATCTAGCACCAGCGCGTAGGTTCCTAGACTTGGCATGAGCTTTGGGTGATCCTTGATACTCCAAATAATTTCCTGATCCGACCAAGGCATATACCTCACCACAGTTGGCATTACTGCATTCACTTCCATATGCTGGCACTGCAAACTCTTTATGTTTGTTTCTTCTATGGTAAATACACGGTAGCTTTGATGATGCTTCCTGTACTCATTTCTTCCCTCATTGCCGTGATATCCTTGGTCTTGCTGTTGTTGGTTATTCACTTGGTGCACAACATCTCTCCTTTCCTGATTCTCATACCTCGGTGGAGGTGGAGGAAACATCAAATGCTGTCCACTTCTCCCAGTGCGCAGTTGCTGCCAAGGTGCTTCATTCCGAGGTCCATCATGCCGAGGTGCATCATGCCGAGGTGCATGAGCATTCCTCGAACTACCTTGCTCTAACTTCCTCATCCATTCACATTGTCGGGTCGTATGGTTCGCCGGACTATTTGGACTTGGCGCATGGAACTTGCACGCCTGATCTAGCATAGATTCGAACATGTATCTCGGACGGTCCTTTCTTTCCTGCCACTGTTTCTTCTATTCTGGGGTCCAAGGCTTCTTACCTGATACATTGCAAATGTATCTATAATTTTCGATATTCCATGCTTGGTTTTATCTACTTTCTTGTGTTTTGTCCACACTTTGGAGTACTTTTCATATGATTTCTTGGACTAACCTATTAACAAGAGCCAGAGTGCTAGCTGCTTGTTTTCTGCTATTTTTGGTTTCAGGAAGTCAGAAAATGAATATTCTTAGAATTGGACGGGACAAAAGCCAAAGTTACTATTTTACCGGGGGACACTTGGAGCCAGAATACAAGACAGAGAGGGGTTGGGGCCTGGCCACACCACCTGGCCGCGCGGCCAGGCCTGGCCCGCGCTAGGGGGTGGTCTGGCCGCCCCAGGCACCCCCTCGGCCTCTCCTTCCGCCTATATATTGCCTATGATACAGAAACCCTAAGTACCCGATCAAAATTCCACGAAAGAGTCTGTAGCCACCGTCATCTCCATCCCTAGATCGGGAGGGACCTGAAGCTCTTCCCGGCACCCTGCTGGAGAGGGGAATTCACCCTGGAGGCCCTCTTCATCATCATGCAAGCCTCCGGTGTGATGCGTGAGTAGTTCATCTCTAGACTACGGGTCCATGTAGTAGATAGATGGCTGGTTCTCCTCCTTTGTGCTGTCATGTTTAGATCATGTGAGCTCCGTTCATGATCAAGATCATCTATTTGTAATTCTGCATATTGTGTTTGCGGGGATCTGATGGATATTGAGATGCTATTTCAGATTGATTATTGATTCTATCATGTCTTTGTTATTTGTGATCTTGCATGCTTTTCGTTGTTAGTAGCTATCTTGGCCAAGTAGATGCTAGCAACTCCAAGAGTTAGTATTTATGCTCGATAGTGGGTCCATGCCTCTGGTAATCTGGGGAAGTGACAGAAATCTCTAAGGTACTAGATGTGTTGTTGCTACTAGGGAGAAAAACAACAATCCTTTGTTCATAGAACAATCGTATTGTTTACTTTACACTCAATTAGTAATGCAATAATCTGTTGCTTGCAACTTAATACTGGAGGGGGTTCAGATGATAACCTGAAGGTGTATTATTAGTCATAGATGCTGTTGGATTACGGTCTATGTATAATGTTGTAATGCCCAATCGAATCTGAAAGGAGTCAAGATGATTAGTATATGCGTGTATGCTTTCTCGATGTTTGTCAGTTGCCCCGTTGTAATTTGTGCACCCAGCATGTTCTCTATCTTAAGGAGAGCCACCTCTAGTGAACTATGGACCCCGGTCCTTTCTTTTACATTCAATCTACAAATTTTTTATTGCTTTGTGTTTACTTTCTACAAACTATTACTTCCTTCCATTCGATACATTTAATCCTTTGTTTTCAGCAAAACCGGTGAGATTGACAACCTCATCGCAAGTTGGGGATAGAGTTTTGTGGTTGTGTTGTGCAGGTCTCCATGTTGCTGCTGGCACCGGTAGTGCGTACTACCAACGTTCAGCTAGCTACACCTTTGTGGTGTTTCCTTGCTCCTACTGGATTGATAACCTTGGTTTCATAACTGAGGGAAACTTACTGCTATGCTCATCATACCTTCCTCTTGGGGTTCCCCAACGAGCTCGACATCATCCACGAGCCAGCAAGTATTTTTCTGGCGCTGTTGCCGGGGAGTCAAGGACATCTTCACAAGGGGAGTCCCTCATAACCAATCTCTGTACTTTGTTATTTTTGTTTTGCTTAGTTTACTTTTGCTTTGTTTGCTTGTTTCTTTATCAAAAATACAAAAAAAATACTTTTACAAGTTTGCTCTCTTTATTAAAAAGAAAAAAAATTAAGTCTCCTTTAGTTGTTACCTCTTCCTTAGCTCACCATGTTGATCCCTAAATTCTCCCTGAAAGACCTTTCAATAGGTAGTGGTTCAATAATTGGAAAAGATAAAATTGAAGAATTATTTAATCATGTTAGTAAACATGAGAATATTTTGAGGATAGATCCCTTGCAGAACTTGCTCCAAACTATGAGATTGCTGCAGCTTCTTTAGTTTACATGTTGGAAGCTAGGTTTGTTAACCTTAATCCCTTAATGCAAGTAATATTTCTTAAACTTAAGGAAATTAGGACCCTGAAAAGAGGGATTTTATTCTAGAAACCTTGCTTAATGAATTCTATGATGTTGGCAAGGAAGCTAGAAAAGTCTTTGAACGTTTCAATATGCTAGGCTCATGTGTAGATGTTGTTGGTACACGAGGAAAGATGAAAAAAACTGAACCTAATGGGGAGGAAACTAAGATACCAATACCCTTTAAACTGGTAGGAATGCATGAAGCCATAGAAAAAATCTTGATTGGATTGTTCCTGAAAACCCTTTTGATGAAAATAGTGAACCTAAGAGCATTGAGAGAGGATCCTCTAGAACTTATTTGGGTGATATACCTTGCCTTGTTGAAGATATTTCTGGTATTGCTCTTAATGCTTCTTAATTTGAGAATACTTGATCCTTTTTCTTGCTTCTTATGCCTAACTTAAAGGCGTTAAAGAAAAGTACTTATTGGGAGATAACCCAAAAGTTTTAGATGAGTCTTGAAAATTATTACTTCAGTAATAACCGCTCCTTATCCTTTTTATTTGCTTTTTGTGCCAAGAGTAACCTCTAATGAGAGAGAAGTAATGATTGGGAAAGTTGTTGTCCCGAAACAGATTTTTGTGCTTCACCGTAAAACTTCGTGTAAAATCTCTGTACGTCCTTTTGAGGCGTGAATTTTTGTGCTTCTGCCCCAGGTTGTTATCTAACTTTTGTTAGTTCAACACTTTTTTATTTGAGCAACAGAAAGTCTTCGAACAAATTCGTCTTTACCTGTTGGTCTGTTTTGACAGATTTCTGCCATTTTCTGCATTTGCTTCTTGTTGGTTCCTTTTTGAGTTCTTTTGGGGAATTGAGATTTTTGAGGGAAGTGCAACAGTAGCTAGTGTTTTAATGGAAGTTTTATTGGTGTTAGAACTGAAACTAAAGACTTATTATCTTGAGTGCACTACTGTTGCTAATAAAGATTGTGTGAAGTTTTGTATGAAGGAAAAATTTCAGGTGTATGGAAGGAATGAGTAATGAGATGAAGGATGGACTAAAGCTTAAGCTTGGGGATACCACGCGTGTCACCCCAAGAAATATCCAAGAAGTACAAGCGTCAAAGCTTGGGGATTCCCAAGGCACCCCCCCCCCCCTCTTCATCAATAAAAATCCCAGGTTTCTTCCAAACGCTTCATTTTTATTGTTTCATGCACAGTTGTGTTGTTCTTGGAGCGTCTTCTTTTTCGTTTTCGTTTTGGTTTTTCATTTGCTTTTGTTTTCTTAGTTTTGTGAATAAATTGGTTGGACCCCCTCTTTCATACATTGGTTTTCAAATAGTTTGGTTTGGTTTGGAAAAAATAGGAAAGTTCATGCTTAAGTGGTAAAGAGAGCTCGTTTTTGACTGTGGCATATGCTTTGTCATGCCATGATTGATATTGTTTTAGCTTTATGCTTAGTATTATTTGTTGTATCATGACTTGTTATAAATAATTGAGATTGCTTAATGTGCCTTGGATGAATCATGCGTTGTTTTAGCATATTAAAGCATAGTATTGTGGTATTCTCCTTTGATGCTTTATTTGGGTTGACTTGGCACATGCTCACACCATGTTATGACTATCCAAAGTCACCATAGCCTTTATTATCCTTTAGTTTTCAACTTGTAGTATCACTTTATGCTTTGATCAATGATGTTTCGTCGCTCTGCATGATTATGGCCATTATTGCTCTCTTAGTTTGTCGCTCCCAGTCTTTTGCTAGCCTCTGTAACCAAGTATGAGTTCCACTCATGCATCCAACTCCCTAAACCAAGTTATTCCAAAGAGTCCACCATACCTACCTATGAGCATATGCTATTCCAAGTATATTCATGTTTTTGTTTACCTTCCAAATTAAACTTGTTATGAGAAAACTAGTGATTAAAGCTCTCACGAACTTGATGGCACACTTTACTTTTCTTGCCCTTAATAAACTTGAACCATTGTGTCGTCTATATTGTATATGCTTGCACTTATTTGTTGGGGATTAGCAGAACCATGCTGTCATGGGGAACGCTTTCAACATTGCACCGGTACTTTGTACCTAGTTGATATCATGCTCTTTTGTCTACGGATATCGTCGGTGTGAAATGAAAGGGGAGCTTGTAAGTCCATGGAGTTATGTATATGTGTTAGATAAATGCCTGGGCCACTGGTCTAATCCATTCTATCATGGTGGAAACCTGCAGCGTAACCATAATGAGCTGTCTATGAAGCATTCTTCTTATAAAAAAGAGTCCTATATTGAGAAAAAAGAGGAAAAGAAAAAAAAGATTATGAAAAGAGGAAAGAGAGAAAAAAGCACCATATTTCCATGGTAAATAAGAAGATTGCTGAGATGTTCGTTGTCTGCTTGCCTTGTCATTTTGATATGGGGATTCTTTCGTATCATCGGGCAAAGGGTACCCCGTTGGAGGTTCTCTATGATACACATGTACTTATGATGACAAGAACTTACCGGTGACTAAACTTGAGTAGCATGAGGAGCGGCCCTCGTATTCAAGGGACATGATATTCCTGACTTATACTTCGTCAAGCATGTACACCATAGTTTGTTCACTTTAACCTTAATCACTTCAAGATGCTTATGATAGGGGCAATGAGAGCTGAAAGCTATAAGTACCATAATTTTTGGAAGATCTTTATGAGACTTGAATCTCTGCTTCCTTCTATGAAGGCCTTTCTTCCACCATTATATTAAGTCTCCACCTTCTATTTGTATGCACCTACTTTGAGAGCATAGTGGCCATTCTTAGTTCTATGTGCATTGTCCCAAGACTAGTTGATTGATGCATACCTTGATATTGCTTGTTTTAAACTATTTGTATCTAGTCACTCTTATGAACTTTGAAGGTATCCTATGCATTTATATTTTCTACTCTATGAGGGACAAGTTGAATACTACTATGCTATGTTTTCTTTATGTGAAACAAACAAACGTCTTGCAAAGCATTGTTATTCATGAATCTTTTGTTTGTGCCTTTTCATGTTGCAACATAGTTTCTTTGTCTTATTGCTAGAACTTTGTCTTTCATGTTAAGATTGAAGTACTATGATCCCAGCTTCGAATGTTTTACAAATACTTTGATCAAGTTTATGATGGTGCATGTCACCTCAAAAATTATTCTTTCTTTTTATCACTTACCTACTCGAGGACGAGCAGGAGTTAAGCTTGGGGATGTTGATACATTGCAAACGTATCTATAATTTTTGATGTTCCATGCTTGGTTTTATCTACTTTCTTGTGTTTTGTCCACACTCTGGAGTACTTTTCATATGATTTCTTGGACTAACCTATTAATAAGAGCCACACTCCCAGCTGCCTGTTTTCTGCTGTTTTTGGTTTCAGGAAGTCAGAAAATGAATATTCTCGAAATTGGACGGGACAAAAGCCAAAGTTACTATTTTATCGTGGGATACTTGGAGCCAGAATACGAGACGGAGAGGGGCTGGGGCCTAGCCACACCAGCTGGCCGTGCGGCCAGGCCTGGCCCGCACCAGGGGGTGGTCTGGCCGCCCCAGGAACCCCCTCGGCCTCTCCTTCCGCCTATATATTGCCTCTGATACGGAAACCCTAAGTACCCGATCAAAATTCCACGAAAGAGTCTGTAGCCGCCGTCATCTCCATCCCTAGATCGGGAGGGATCTGAAGCTCTTCCCGGCACCCTGCCGGAGAGGGGAATTCACCCTGGAGGCCTTCTTCATCACCATGCAAGCCTCCGGTATGATGCGTGAGTAGTTCATCCTTGGACTACGGCTCCAAGTAGTAGCTAGATGGCTGGTTCTCCTCCTTTGTGCTATCATGTTTAGATCTTGTGAGCTCCATTCATGATCAAGATCATCTATTTGTAATTCTGCATGTTGTGTTTGCGGGGATCCGATGGATATTGAGATGCCATTTCAGATTGATTATTGATTCTATCATGTCTTTGTTATTTGTGATCTTGCATGCTTTCCGTTGTTAGTAGCTATCTTGGCCAAGTAGATGCTAGCAACTCCAAGAGTTAGTATTTATGCTCGATAGTGGGTTCATGCCTCTGGTAATCTGGGGAAGTGACAGAAATCTCTAAGGTACTAGATGTGTTGTTGCTAATAGGGAGAAAACAACAATCCTTTGTTCATAGAACAATCATATTGTTTACTTTACACACAATTCGTAATGCAATAATCTGTTGCTTGCAACTTAATACTGGAGGGGGTTCGGATGATAACCTGAAGGTGGATTATTAGTCATAGATGCAGTTGGATGACGTTCTATGTATAATGTTGTAATGCCCAATCGAATCTCAAAGGAGTCAAGATGATTATTATATGCTTGTATGCTTTCTCGATGTTTGTCAATTGCCCCACTGTAATTTGTTCACCCAGCATGTTATCTATCTTAAGGAGAGCCACCTCTAGTGAACTATGGACCCCGGTCCTTTCTTTTACATTCAATCTACAAAATGTTTACTGCTTTGTGTTTACTTTCTACAAACTATTACTTCCTTCCATTCGATACGTTTAATCCTTTGTTTTCAGCAAAACCGGTGAGATTGACAACCCCATCGCAAGTTGGGGACAGAGTTCTGTGGTTGTGTTGTGCATGTCTCCACGTTGCTGCTGGCACCGGTAGTGCGCCCTGCCAACGTTCAGCTAGCTACACCTTTGGGGTTTTTCCTTGCTCCTACTGGATTGATAACCTTGGTTTCATAACTGAGGGAAACTTGCTGCTGTGCTCATCATACCTTCCTCTTGGGGTTCCCCAACGAGCTCGACATCAACCACGAGCCAGCATTACCCTCACTCTTTTGCTGCCACTGTTGTCCTCCAGTTTTCTGACGCTGGCTTGCACCGGCATTGGGCTGATCCCGGTCCACTGCGGCCACTTGCTACGAGTTGTATCAGTAATCCGGACGATCATCCCTTCTTTTACCTCGGAAATCATTCCTCCTGGCTAATCCGGAACCATCTTTGTTGTAGTATTCCTCATTCGATTCACTTGACATTAGCCGGGGTTGCGTTGGGTCTCCCAAGGCATATGAATCCGCGATCCAGATCATCTCTGCTAGTGTGGTTGGCATATCTCGCAGCAACCTCTGCCACAACATACTCACATACCTACAACCTTGGGCAAACCACGCTATAGCTTGTGATTCAATTACCCCTTCGCATGAATTGTGCACATTGCACCATCTAGTCAGGAAATCCTGGTCTGGCTCATTTGGTCTTTGCCTGCATAACACCAATGTCTGTTGCCTATTTGGCCTCTTGTAGGTGCTTGAGAAATTGCTAATGAACAGCTCCTCAAAATCTAGCCAATAGTTGATACTCCCTGGTGGCAAGTTGTTCAGCCAAACCCTTGCTGGTCCCTCCAGCATCTAGGGCACATATCTCACAGCCCATCTCAAATTACGTGTTGCAATTTTAACCGCAGTTGCGTAATCAATGAGCCAATCATCCGGCTTTGTGCTGCCATCGTATGTCTTTGTTCCTCTGGCCAACTGAAAGTTCAGCACGGGTGGTTCTCTCATGATCCTAGGTCCGAAGCATGCCAGACCCGGAGGACCTTGTACCTCGATCATCTCCAACCTATAAAACCGGTCTAGCTTCAAGCTAGTGGCATCCGGCTGCAGGTTCCTATTTCCCAACCTTGATCCAATCACATGGTGTTCTGGCCTTGGGTATCCGACGTTTGCCATTGCCGAATAACCATCATTGTATCTGTCTTGATTCAGACAAGCGTTTTGCAGTTGCATTGCTTGGCCTGCACTTCTGTCCTGCCGAGGTGCGTACTGCTGCTACTGTTGCCGAGGCGCATTTTGCCCTGTTTCCACCAGATTACGCTGTCCGGCATTACCGTTGACAACATTCCTTTGACCGGCATTGCCTTGGTCGCGATTACCTCGGCCAGCCTCATCTCGGCTAGCACTGTGGCGATCCTCATCAACTTGTACTGCTTTTCCTTCCACTGCCCTTACCGGGTCATATGGGACCATTTGTTTATCTCGTCTCCTCAAGGTCACTACCTCCTCTCTCCTAGGATCATGACCTGGGGACGACGCTGCTGCTACAGATTTTGCCGGGTTATTTCTCACTGAATGAACCACATGAGATGCTCTGGGATGTGCCGGGTTTACCTTGTTTATTTCCTAATTCTGCTGACATGCTACCCTCAACAAATGGTTAACTCTTTCATGTTGCCTCTCTTGGGATTCTCCGGTTAAACCTTCTAACTCGGATGCAACTGCATTGGCAGCCCTGAGGGTCTTAGACGGGGTACTGTATTCTCCAGTCTGGTAGTTACTATTGTTTCTGTTTGACCCGGCCTAGGCACATACTCCCTGTCAATCTGAGTAATCGGGTTTCTACCTCGGATTTTCAGCCCATCTATACGGTTTGCCTTTGCGTACTCCCGTAGAGTGATGTTTAGTGACTGTTGTAACTCAGCTACTTTTTTTGCACTAGCTAGCATCTTTTGCCTAGCTTCCTCTAATTCGGTTTGTGCCTGAGCGATATCTACTACTGGCGCTATGGGTGTTGCTAAACTATCTATTACCTACTGCAGTACATTTTCTGGCCTCTCTAGTGGAAGGAATCTGGACCTTGCCTGCTTTGGTGTCACGTCCGGCTCTGGCGCCGGATCCTTGCTTGCTCATGCGTCTAGCACCGTCATCATGACCTCAATGTAGCTTGCGGGGCGAGTGATATGCATGCCGCGAGCCGTGCTGAGAGGTGGTTCGCCTTCCTCGACGACGTGCCATGGGTGAGCGCAGGACTCATCGATGCCAACGTCGATCTTGTGCGCACCAAGCTTGATGAAGAGGCCATTGCACGGAGGGGGGTTCCTACCAAAGCTCCCCGCGTTGTCGCTGACGTAATCCAGCACTCCAAAGCGTTGAATGAGCATGGAGACAACACGCTCGCCGGTGCCGAAGAAGTTTCTCATCCAGATTTTTACCCCTGCTAGCACCGCTAGCCCCACGGTGGGCGCCAACTGTCGTGGTGGTGGCACAGCAGATGCCATGGATAGGCTAAAGATGGGGCCAATGAGCACTAGAGGAATTTAGGGAGGGATAGTGTGGTGATTCCACACACAAGTGTTTGTATTTTCACTCTATCAAAGTGGGATTACAAGGGCTCCTTGAACTGTTCGTGAGAAGGAGACTAGTTCTCTTACCCCCCCCCCCCCCACTACAATGCTCTAGAGTTCTTCCTAGATAGAATGATCGATCCCCTTCTAAGGAGGCCCTGGTGTTCCTTATATAGGGGAACCAGGTTACAAAGTTAGGGCATACATGGAGGCATATTCCTCGAATATGCCCTTTGGTTAAAGCAAGATGTCTCTTTATTCACTTTAAATGGCTAGTCCGGTATACGGACGTAATCCTTTGTGAGCCTCTTGTCTTTTGGCGTCACCAGACACGGACTGCGTCAGCCGACATTACCTGCGTCACCTTTGTCGGCCATGCCCCGCTGATCCTTCTCTCTGCTCGCTTCGCTCACGCTACAGTGGACAGATGCCACCTTTTGACCAGCAGGAGATTCATTCCTTCTCTTGGAAGCCAAGTGGTAACCCGGCTAGCGCTTGGCTAACTCGGCTACGAAGGTACCTGCACACATGGCAAATCAAGTATCGCTAACATATAATATATGTCGGCTGGGTTAGTGATAGGTGAATACCTGCCAGGCCGGGGTACGCCATAAGTCGACCTTCCTTGAGGAGACCCGGCTAGCACTTGCTTTGACCGTGCCGTACCTCGGCTAACTCGGTCTTTATACCCCAGCGTGACACTACCCAGGGGTATCCCCCCAACAAGCTAGTTTTGAAGTATAGATATTGATCCCATAGGGAGCCCAAAGGTAAGTGTTTATGGGTGAAGTCTCTATCACACCCAAAGTTGTCACAGGTCTTCGAGTGAATTGACTGCAAGTGTTAAAATAAGAATGGGGTTTTGATCAAATGAGATGTATTTAAATAGAACTAAAATATAAACTTCATAAATATAAAGCATAAAAGTAAAGAACGACTTGGTTGTTTGTTGTTTCCTACACATGGCAAAAGAAGGTGCGGGGAGATTCAGTTCATGGTGATAGTGACTGTAGCCATTATAATCTTATAAATATATGTGTAGGCGAGCAACCCATAATTAGCCGAAACTCCTCTTGGTAGATTTTATCCCAACTTTAATAATCCTACTAGCCTGTTACCAAAACCATGGTCAGACACTAGACGATTAAGACCCTTCGGGTCGCTTAGCGATTAAGCTCGTTGGATCGGACTAATACAATAAGCACAGTGGTTCCTCGTTTTCCATTGATATCCCCGTGTCACATGGGGATCGCCGGTCCACTAACGAACAAGATCTTATCTATGTAGAACAAAGCATCATGTTGTTTGGGCCCTTAATTGTACAACAAGCATTAGGCATCCCACAGATAGTCAAGCACACATAATATAGTAATTAGAATTAATCACAAACTAATGGAAAATATATGAAGGCACATCACATCTCACCAATCCCCTACATCTCCCACGCCCAAGGGAATTACTCACACATGAGAGAAGAACGAATCATCAGTATAATCAAATAAAGGGAATTCGTCTTTGTATTACCATGGAGATCCACAATAAGAATAGAAAAATATCCAACACAATTCAAGATGGGAAGAAACAATATCAAACCCTAGTCTTGCAAGGTGGAGATCCCTCTATCTAGTACAATTAGTGGCTACGGGGGTGTATTGGCTAGGAGGTCGAAGATCGTGGAGCGAGATGAAGAACGTCTTTCCCTTCTTCTCTGAATATCTTCTTTCTCCCTTCTGGATGGTATGGCAGCTGATGCGTTGTGTTTTCTTCCTTGGTTCCTTCAAATAAGTTGTCCCTTTTGACAAGATAGAGGCGGTGGCAACTATACGGCCGAAAAAATATTCCCGCTGTATAGTTGCTTGTTAAAGCTTCTGTGAGTTCCCCCCGAGTGCTTCCAAAGAGAGACTTGCTTGTTTTCTCTATAATATTATGTTTCTCTAGTAAAAACCTTCTGTTGATATTTAGAACCTGAAACACACATTAAAAACCAAGATTTCGTCGCTACCAAAGTATTAGCATTAGGTAAAGCTAGAAAATGATCAAATTCGGGAGAAAACCATCAATAAAAGCCATCAAAAATGTGTCGAATCTCACAGCTATCAACTTGCGGTGGCAAATGTTCTCAAAACTAAAAATGATAAAGTCATAGTTTCCCATGCTAAACTTGTTGAGGATTTTAAGCACCTCGAAAATGGCTCTCGGGTTGTTAAGAGTGAGCTCATCAAACTCATTGAGTCACATGAGCAACTTAAAGCTTCATATTCAAAAGAGTTTGCAAATTTGCCCTCACCTCTTGCTATTATTGATGATGCTTGTGCTACTAACTCTATTTCTTGTGAAGCATCAATGTTGAAGGAGAATTTTGAGCTAAAGGCTCCACTTGCTTTGCTAACTAGCAAATATGGGATATTGGAAGCAATTCATGTTAAGCTCTCAAGCTCGCATGAGGATCTTCTAGTCTCCCATGATAGGCTAAAATTAGCTCATTAGGCCATTATGTCAAAGGTAACATCTAGTGGGCCTCATGTGGACATTAGCACTACTACCCCTAATTTGGTATTGCCATGTGCTAGTCCTTGTAATTCATCCTCACATAACCATGCTATATCTTGTGATGAATTTCATTATGTGCCTTGTTGCTCTAACAATGAAAATTCTACTTCCTCTACTACTATTGTTGTTGACACTAACCATGTAGAGGAAATTAGAGAGCTCAAGTCTCAAGTCACTTCTTTGAAGAATGACTTGAAAAGGCTCATAAAGAGAAATTCACACTCAACCACATCTTGAGTGTGCAAAAATCCCCCAATGACAAGAGTGGACTTGGATTCAACTCCAATATCAAGAACAAGTCCACTAACAAGTTGAAGCACAAGGGCAACAAGAAGAATGGCCAAGATCAAGCGAAGTATTCGGCCAACATTATTTGCTTCAATTGCAAGGAAGAAGGGCATCATGTTAGATCTTGCCCATTGAAGAAGAAGCCTCTTTGGTGTGAAGCAACAAGGGAAGTGGCCTCAATCTCTACCTCAAGTTGTAGATGGGCCTCTTCCTAAGAGGACTACTCAAGCTCTTCCTCAAGTTGTGGAATCACCTAAGAATAAAGTGAGCAAGACAAGAACTTCCTACATTTTCCATGAGAAGGGGCACATTTCTTCCTCATGCACTGGTGGTATCTCCTCATCCGACCCTATCTTGATTGATGATGCTTATTCTCTTCATAAGGATGAGGTTGGCAATGTGTTTGCCAAATTTGTTGGTGCTCAATGTGGTGACAAGAAAATAACCATTTGGGTTGCCAAACCTATTGTGACTAACTTCTTAGGACCCAGCATGGTTGGGGACCGACAAGCCAAAACTTAGGTGATTTTGGAGGACAATGGAGAATTGGTTTCATCATGAAGAATTGAGGGATATTCATCTATTATATTTGTCAAGCCAATTCATGTGGATTATGTTGCCTCTATTATATTTCCAATGTTCCTCCTTGCGGTAACATGTGCTTAACTCATTACATTGAAAATTACTTGCCCCTTGTGCACATGTTGGTTTTGTACCTTACATGTTTTTGTATATGTTGTGCTTACCACTTACTTTTATTTAGCTATCAAGTTTATTTGTTTTGTTGGTTTGCACACCATATATATGTGTTTCTTGTTTTGGAGCTATTATTGAATTAAAATGATATCTTTTTGGCTCTTCTAAGAGATTAATGGACTATCCCATTTTGGTGGAGTGTTATGCTTGGGCATTCCACAATCCTAAAAATGTGTGTACATGAGGAATACCACTTAGTAGTGATTTAGCAATATTATCTAGTCTCTATGTGGTATGATTCTCATGAGAAATTTAAGTTCTATAATGTCCATTAATTATCTCTATCTGGATTCATTTGCATCGTGTTGAGATTTATTGTTTATCACATTATGAGGGAGTCATATGCTTAGTGCATATTACAAGCCTAGAAAATGTGAAAATTTGAGGTTGTATCACTTAGAATTGATATTGATAATTATCTAGCTCCTATGTGACACATTTGCTCAAACAAGTTCAATGCCTTTGTTTCTCATCTTTTGGATCTTGTTTGTGAGAGTGTTTCTTGGTATGTGTTTCCTCATATTTGTATCGCTATATCCACATGGAAACCATTAGCGTCAAAGTTACTCTAATCACTAGTGATTGTGTGACTATTGGAAGCTACCAATAATCTCTTTTGAAGCATCAAGCTTAATTCTTATACTTGGTTATATGCTTCTTAGTGTGAATATGATCTTGCATATCCTTGTGAACTACCTCAGGAAGATTAATCCCAATACTTCTTGTCCTTGGATAATTAGTACTAGATTTGTGGTAGAATTTATTGAACGTATTCACTTTGGCCTTTTCTTAATTTTGTTCAATATCTTGCCAAGAAAATGTTTTGTGTTGTCTCCCAAGCTTTCCTTGCCTCTTATGGATCTTCTTATTTTATTGGTATTCTCTTGTGTTTTATTTAATGTAGGTACTAGTGATGATCCCATTTGCGTGCATCTTGCATTCAAAAGCAAAATTCTATATAATGTACTACTTATGGGTGAGCTTTCCTATATTATCTAGAACACTCCTTTTTTATGTTTCATCGTTTGATCCATATTATGTTTCATGTTCTTGGTAGTTCGATCTTTTGCATTTTGGTATTTTGTGCCATCATGAAAAGTGTGGACAGTTTGGTTCGTTTGTTGGAACCTTGCTCTTTTGGGGAGTTGGTTTTGTCTCATTCCTTGTTTCCTATTTTGACCTTTTAGAATGAGATAAATCCTAGAGCATTTGTATTTTTATCTATCTTTGACTTTTGTCTTGTTCATTTGTTGTAATTTGGACACCTTTTGTCGTGTCACACTCTTATGTCTGCCATCTCGATTTACTTGGTCTTTTTGTTCAAATTGTATCCCTTGTTGGATCTTGAAAGCCTTGTGCATGCATATTTACTACATGTTTATATTATGATATGCTTGCTTTCTTTGATCTAATATATAGGGGAAACTCCACCAAATCCCATCAACTAAGTTGTGCATGAAATTCAATTTCATATCAATATGCACATATTTATCTGGAGTCTCTCCTATGTATTGTGGTTTCTCTAACTACTTTGGACCCAATGAGTTTGGGGACCATTTTTTACATAAATATGTTTTAGGTATATTGGAGATATATTCTATGTTTGTCCCTCATTTTTGAAGAAATGTTGCATACATGGAAATTGGAGGCAAGCTATAGGATGATCAACGAATTCATATCCTCTAGATCCTGCCAATTATATCTCGGTAACAAGTATCTCTTTCTCATGCTCATATATCCTGCTTCCAACTGTTTGTGGGTTGCCTTCTAGCATGAATTTTTGTATTTGTATTTGTTGTGGTTCTAGCCTTGGGTTTAAGAGAACTCCTTATTGCAAATGTGTGTAAGTTGAGATGAGTGCATATAATTCGGACTATAAAAAATCATGCATACGATTCACCAATCCCAAATATGTCAATCTAGCAATTTTACTGCATATCCTTTCCTGAACTTCTCTCATGTGCAATAGTGAGATTTTGCTAGTTGTTTTTTTCTTTGTGATACTTATTGCCTTTCTCCATATATTCCAACCATCTCGTTTTCCCTTGGTCATTGTTGGAATGTATGTAGTGTGTTGGTGTTTGAAGTTTATTAATGAATAATAAGATAAAATTGTGCCTTTGGCCATTCTTACAAGCAAAAAACTTATTGGTATATGTTATGACTTCATTTTGGTTTTCATATGCTTTCTTGAGTATCTTGTTTATGTGTGCATGTTTCTTTGTGGACATATGTCTTTGTGGTGCATTCCACTTAGAAACTTATACACAAAATAGAAGATAATTCTTAGTTGAGTTTTTTATTCCTTGGATACCACCTTTTATTCCTTTTTAATTCTTTGGTGGCTTCCAAATTCATTTGCCTATGAGTGCTTGTTCCTTTTGTTTGTATCTTCAGGCAATCATATTTGTTCTCTCATGCCTTGTATTGTTAAATGAATTTGGATGAGTGAGGATTCCATGATTATGCACTTTGTTCCCAAATGCACTTATCATAATTGGTGCATAATCTTGGGGAGCTCCTCTAATTCATTTAATAATGCTCATTTGTCTTCTTTCTCATTTGTTGTGTTTTAAAAGCTTATGGGGGAGCGAGGATTCCATATTTGTGCATGATGTATTCAGATGCAACTATTCTTTTTGTGCACAAATCTTGGGGAGCTTCTCTATTTTTATTTAAAAAACTCGTTTAGTCTTATCATAATATCTTATTGTTTCCATTTTGGACTCATTTGTTGTTTTCAATTGGTTTGTCGAATCTTGTGATTGCTTGCGTTATTTGTTGATACTTTTTTATTATTCTTTGGCAATCTTCGGGTCCTCAATATAGTTCTACTTCCTCCCAAGTATTCATCATTACATATGTGTGAATGCACACCTTTGGAGGAACTATCACTATATTGGCCTTCTATAAGTTGTCACCCATTTCGGCAATCGATGCTAATGGGGGAGAAGTTTTAGAGGGTTTAAGGGAAGTTGGTTTATGCTTTGAGTTTGTTCTTAAGCATTTGCCTTTCATGCTCTTGCGTCTTTATGTTGCTTATCATGTGGTTTATATAGAGGAAACTCCACCAATGATAATGATTGACAATATATGCAATGAAATTCAAGTTCATTACACATGCATAGATTGTGGGGGAGTTTGCTCTATATATGGTAGTGGTACCAATATAACATACTTGTGTAGTATTTGACATTGGTGCTACCATTTTATTCGTTAAATTCACTATATAAACCCTCTCAAAGGGATTGTCGTTGCATTGGGAACGGCAGTACCTAAGCAGGTTAGATAGAGGTGTGGGGACTAGCAGGGAAGCTATCGACGGCGTCCACAGGCGGGATTGGATACAAGCAAGCGTAATTGGACGTAAGAAGTACCCAGGTTCGGAGCCCTCGTGCTGAGATAAAACTCCTACTCCTGCCGATCTGACTATGAGGGGTATACGGGGTACAAGTGCTCCTCGAGCTGTATTCTCTAGCTACTATCTTAAATGCACACAGACCAACCCTTTCTACTGAGGCCTTGCCTCTCCTTATATAGGCAGAGAGGAAACGGTCTCACTGGCCAGTCCGGCTGGCGGGCCCTACAGGTGGGTCCCAGCCGGCTGGTCATCTACAGTATCCGGTACAACTATGTCCCATCAGAGTACGAGCCGTATGGTCGGCGTGGGCACAGTGAACGCCGTGCGAGCCTGTCGTCAGCATCGGGCCACTGTTCCCACGTCACCCCGCGAAGTCTTCGGTATGGCTGAGTAGTTGCCAGTCTTGTCGTTGTACTAGGGCGTGCCGCGCACTGTGCCGCACGTCACCCTGTCCTCCTGATTGGTTCCGGCTACACTGATGTAGTCGGCTGCTTCTCGCCGCTCCGGCTACCTCACGGTAGCCGGCTTGACTTGCCTTGTCCGGCTGCGCTTAGCCAGCCGAACGCGATCCGAATGCCGTATTTCTTGTCCGGTTGGGGTATCCAGAGGTCATCCCCCCGACACTAGCCCCCGAGCGCATGTGGATTTTGCCCTTAGGTGAAATGTGCGCGCGCTCCTCATCATTTTGAACTTTCTGGCCGGCTAGGTTTGGCGGTTGCGCTACCCGTGACGTCAGTGCTGACGCCGGCCATGCACGCACACGCCATCATTACTCTGCGGCGGGCAGCGAAACGTCCTGTCGCACGTCGCCTCGGGAAACTACTGCCTGGCTCTTCGGTTCTCGCTCCGGGATCTTCTGCGCGCCCCGCGTCTACACACGGGATCTGGAACGGCGGTTGGAGTGAGGTGCGCCCCGATGGGTGCCGCGCGGCGCCGCTGACGGTTGCCCTTCCGGGCCTTTAAAGGGGCGCCTGGGAGAGGGCGGTTCCTCCCTTCACTTCCCCCGCTCCCAGTTGCTTTCCTCTTCTCTTCTTTGCGCCCTTGTTTTCCTCGTGCCGCCTCGCTTCGCCACCGTCGCTGTAGTCCGGCGCGCCAGCCGTTTAGCATCGTCGGCGGTACGGGCCACCGCCACTCTTCCGTCGCAGCACCTCCCAGCGAACCGGCGATGGCGGCCGAACGCGGAGCGTGGTGCGGCTCCTCTGTTACGGAGGAGCACATCCAAAAGTACCGAGCGACCCACGTCCTGCCGTCGGAGGAGGAGGTGGAGGTGCGGCTCGCGCCGGCGGGGGAGGAGTCACCACAGCCGGTAGAGGGGGAACATGTCATCTTCCTCTCGCACCTGGCCCACGGGTTTGTGCTGCCGGTGCACCCATTCTTCCTCACTTTCCTTGCCTTCTTCCAACTCCGCCTCCACCATCTGGGCGCCAACGCCATTGGGACGCTGGCGCACTTCGTAGCCTTCTACAAAGGCTACCTCGGGATCCAGCTGGATCTCGGGCTCTTATGTCGGCTCTTCCGAGTCCGGCCGCAGGTCCAGTTCACGAAGGGGCTGCTGGTCGTCTGTGGCAGCGCCTCCATCTACTCCCACACGCAGACCGGCTACCCCAAGTTCCGGCTGCACGACACGGTACGGCTGTGGCATCAGTCGTACTTCTACGTCCGCAACCTCACCACCGTGGACCGGATCAATCTTCCGGCGTTCTAAGACGTGGAGTCCAATCGGCAGTAGTGGGACTTGAAGGTCTACGGTGAGAAGACGGAGTCGGATGCGATGCTGCAACACATGCGTGCCCTCGTCACCGCCAGTCTAACCGGCCTAGACATCACCCTTAGCTAAATGTCCAGGCTGATGATGCCGCTGGAGCAGGGAGCGCACAAGATGTGCTTCTACTCCAGTCGGCTGGACCCGACCCGGCTGTCTCGCCGCGACCCCCACTACCATAATCTGAAGGAGTGGGTGTGGACCATCACCAAGGAGCGGCTGCCGGAAGGCTGGACCTATGGGCTGGCCCCTTACAGCCGTGACAACCGCGTGCCCCGGGTAGGTCTTTCTAGCCGGAATTCTCTTTGTGTTTCTGGCCCCTCTTTTTTTTATCCTACTAATCCTTTGTCCTTGGCAGATCTTCCCATGCATCCTTCGCGAGGAGGGCGAGGCCCCTCTTCAGACATTCATGCCTGACTTGCCTAAGCCGCGCGCTCGCCGGTCTGGCGAGGAGTCTGACAGGGACGGGGACGTCCGACTGAAGAAGACGAACGACCGACTGAAGAAGGCGAACGACCGACTGAGCAAGTCCAACTCCACGCTGCAGTTGCAGAACAAGGACTGGCACGCCAAGGCGGACGCTCTGGAGGCCACTGATACATTGCAAATGTATCTATAATTTTTGATGCTCCATGCTTGGTTTTATCCACTTTCTTATGTTTTGTCCACACTTTGGAGTAATTTTCATATGATTTCTTGGACTAACCTATTAACAAGAGCCACAGTGCCAGCTGCCTGTTTTCTGCTGTTTTTGGTTCCAGGAAAGTCAGAAAATGAATATTCTCGGAATTGGACAGGACAAAAGCCAAAGTGCCTATTTTTCCAGAAGACTCCAGGAGCCAGAATACGAGACGGAGGAGGGCCAGGGGCTGGCCACACCCCCCCCCAGGCGTGGGCTGGGCCTGGCCACGCCAGGGCATGGTGTGGTGGCCCAGGCACCCCCTCGCCCTCGGTCTCCCTCTTCACCTATAAGAAGCCTTCTGACCTAAAAACTTCGGGGGGTTCGACATTTTTCCAGAAGGAGTTCCGCTCCGCCGCCACCACCAGATTCCATGAAACAGCACCAGAAACTCCGTTCTGGCACCCTGCCGGGACGGGGAATTGGAGGAGATCATCGCCATCATTATCACCATCGCTTCTCCATCGACCATCCATGTTTCCCCCATCTATGAGTGAGTAATCCCCCGCTGTAGGCTATGGGGATGGTAGGGATTGGATGAGATCGTTCATGTAATGACATCAGATTGTTAGGGCATGGTGCCTAGTATCTTTTATTAGTGCTTTATGACTTTGTTGCGACTTGTTATTCTTAATGCTTGTCACTAGGGCCCGAGTGCCATGATTTCAGATCTGAGCATGTTATTGATTCATTATGATAGTATTGTTTTTCGTCTTATCTACAAGTTGTATACACACGTTGTTGTCCGGAACCTATGGCCCCAAAGTGACATAAATCGGGATAACTGGAAGGGAATGGCTTTGATGTGAGGATCACATGTGTTCACGGAGTGTTAATGCTTTGCTTCGGTGCTCTATTAAAAGGAGCACCTTAATTGCCAGTAGTTCCCTAGAGGCCCCACTGCAAACAGGCTGGCAGGACAAAAGATGTTGTGCAAGTTCTCATTGCGAGCACGCATGACTATATATGGAACACATGCCTAGGATTGTCTAGTACTTGGATGCTTTATCTTATTTATCTGTAATTGCCCTATGTTCTGATTACTATGTGAATTGTCTTGTCCATGCAATGCCCGTCCATCCATCCCTATGCCTACCGCACTCGAATCCCACTGTTTACTGCTTTTGTTATTACTGCCTTTGCTTTACTACTACTGTTACTTTACTATTCCTACTACAAAACTGTTGCTACTGATAAACTGCTGTGAGCAAGATTGTTTCCAGGTGCAGCTGAATTGACAACTCAGTTGTTAAGGATTATAAATATTCTTTGGCTCCCCTTGTGTCGAATCAATAAATTGGGTTTCACTTCCCTCAAAAATACTGCGATACACCCCCTATACTTGTGGGTCATCAGCCACTGTCAAGGAGCACGATGCCTCGCTCGCCATCCGGACCAAAGCCTTGAACCTTCTCGAGGCCTAGAACAAGGACCAAGAGAAGGAAGTTAAGCGGCTGACGGCGAAGGAAAAGGCCTTGGTGGAGGAGCTGATGCAGGTCGGGCACACGGCCAAGGGTAAGCCTTCTTTCCCAACTTCCCTCATCTTTCCGGATCTGGTAGCTGGATCTGACTTTCTTTTTTCTGACAGCCTTTTATCCCGGCGTAGGACTACTGGCCTACAACCGGCTGTAGGAGAACTGGCCGAGAGAACAGCCGACAGCCTAGGAGCTCGTCGTCCTTCTTAGCGAGGAAGCTTTCAAGCTTCACCAGGCGGTGCAGGCCATCTTCTCCTTCCTGTGGTCGGACGCTCCGATCCCGGAGACGATGGCACAGCTAGCCGCAAAGGTAGGGAGGTGCCGGCTACCGTCGACTAGCTGCGAGACTTGGCGGCGTGAGCTGGAGCGGAGATGGCCTTGGCCCTCATGCTCTCATGGTACAAGGACGCCCGCATCGAGAAGATCGACGGGGGTTTTCGCGCCGGCGCCGACCTTGTCGCCATCCTCTAGGCCCATTCGGAGCTCCGGGCCTCCGCCATCAAGATCGCTGACTACATGGACCCCAACGAGGTGCTCACCGACTCGGAGTGTGTCGGCACTCCAGATACGGAAGCCTCGACGCAACCGGCTGGGGGCGACGCCGGAACCGGATCGAACGTCACACCTCCTCTGCCTCCCGAGACTGCCGCCAGCCAGGGCGCTCCGCACGGCAAGGGCCCCGCTGCTTAGCCATAACCCCGGGATGCCAGGTGTATCTGTTCATCTTTGTTTGGTTCGAAACTTTGTCTGTTTGTGCCGGCTGCTTCTGGCGCCGGTTAAACTCATGGGAGCTTCGTCTCCCTTTTCCGCTTAATGTCAATCTGAACTAATTTGGTTTGCCATCAACTTGTGTTTTTGCATGTCCTTTCAATATTTCGCCGATTGACTTTATCCGGCTGACTTCGCTTGGCTGGACGCCTTTAGCCGGGGGAACTGCAATTCCAGTGCGGGCGCGCCAGTGCACCCACTAGGTGTAGCCCTCGAGATTCGGAGTAGCTGGCGCAGCCATGTACTTCGAATCTTCTTTGTTTCCTTAAGTCTTCTAGCTTCATCCGACTAGATGCCTCTTAGTCGGTTACTTCCACTGGCTGAACGCCTGCAGCCGGGGGAACTAACATTCTAGTGGGGGCACGCCAGCGCACCCACTGGGTGTAGCCCCCGAGATTCGGAGTAGCTGGTGCAGCCAGGTACTTCGAATCTTCTTCTTTCTTCTGCTCCTGCCCTTGCCCTCACCTGGGCTCCAAATATTCGGCTAAACGCCCTTAGCTGGCCGGGAAACTACAAGATTCCACTAGGGGCGCGCGAGCGCACCCAGTGGGTGTAGCCCCCGAGATTCGGAGCGCTTGATGAAGGTAAGGACATCGAATCTTCTTCTTCTTTTCTTCCTGGATTCCGACTGGAAATAGCCGTACAAAGCATACACACATACATACATTCTCACCGGTTAATAGGTTAGTCTACTAAACTATAGCCGGAAGGTGGATTTGTTTTTTAAAAACTAGCTTTTGCCTTTCTGGACACTTAGTCATTTTTCTCGTGTGCTCTGTTGTTTTCGCTGCGTCCTTGCCGGGCAGCCGGGTTGCGGTCTGTAGCCCAAATCGAAGGAAGCTCACAGTACATTGCGCACGGTACTAACGGCTTAGCAGCCGAATTGTCTTAAGCTAGTTGTGACGCCGAGACGCCCGATCTGCCGCATCTCCTCCCCGTTTTTCATGTGGGATGCCTCGGGCTTCTTCTCTTGCTAGCCGGATAATCGGGTTGCGGTCTGTAGCTGAGACGAAGAGTGGGCCTCTGACATCATCATAGATTACTCAGTCGGTTTGTTGATTTTAGCAGGTCGGGCCAGCCGGCAAGCCCCCGGGAAGGGATTACCGGATCCGGAAAACATTGAACCGGAAAACAGATGCTTACAAACTTCTAGCGAGGAGCCCCCGAGTATCTCGTAGGGGTCCACATTTTCATTCATAGGGTTTGTGGGATACATACACTGTCTAGTGACTAGGTGTAAAACGGGCGTAGCAAGGCCACGTTCCAGCGGCGCTCTGTCTCCTCGTCTGACTTGTCCATCTTGTTCTTGCGCGGCTGCTGCACGTCGATGAGGTAGTAGGAGTCGTTGGGCAGCGCCCGGCTGATGATGAAGGGACCCTCCCAGGGTGGCAATAGCTTGTGCATGCCCTTCGTGTCCTGCACCAGCCGGAGGACCAGGTCGCCTTCGCGGAACGCGACAGGGCGGATCTGGCATGAATGGTAGTGGCGTAGGCGTTGCTGGTACAAGGCCGATCTGGACAATGCCAGTTTGCGGGCCTCCTCCAGGAGGTCCACACCGTCCTCCCGCGCCTCCTGGTTGGCTTTTTCATCGTAGAGGAGCTTGCGTGGGGAGTCGAACTCAATGTCCACGGAGAGGACGGCTTCCGACCAATAGACCAGGAAGAACATGGTGTAGCCGGTTGATCTATTCGGCGTGGTGCGGAGGCTCCATAGCACAGTTGGAAGCTCCTCGATCCAGCATCTGGGCGACCGCTCCAAAGGCTCGATGAGGCGTGGTTTGATGTCGGCTAGCACTAAGCCGTTTGCCCTTTCGACTTGCCCGTTGGACTGCGGGTGCGCGACAGAAGCAAGGTCCAGCCGGATGCCCTTGTTGCTGTAGAACCGGGCGAAGGCCCCCTTGGCGAAGTTCGTGCTGTTGTCGGTGATGATGTTGTTGGGGTAGCCAAACCGGTTGATGATGTCGGTGAAGAAGGTGACGACTATCGCCCTATCCACCTTCTGGATGGGCTTGGCCTCGATCCACTTTGTAAATTTGTCCACCGCCACCAGCAGGTGGGTCATGCCCGCGCGCGCCCGCTTGAAGGGACCGACCATGTCGAGGCCCCAAACAGCAAAGGGCCAGGTGATCGGTATGGTCTTGAACACTGAAGCCGGCATATGCCTGAGCTGCCCAAAACATTGGCACCCATTGCACACGCAGACTAGCTGTTCGGCGTCCTCGAGGGCGGTGGGACAATAGAAACCATCGCAAAACGCCTTGGCGACTATCGCCCTTGAGGAAGCGTGGTGCCCACACTCGCCCTGGTGGATGTCCTTGAGCAGCCGGTAGCCTGTGTCCACGTCGACACACCTTTGGAAGATGTCGGATACGCTGCGCTTGTACAATTCTTTGTTGATGATGGTGTACGTGTGCGCGCGGCGCCGGATTTGCCTGGCCTCTACCTCGTCATCCGGAAGTTCCCCGTTGGCGATGTAGTTCATGAAGGGTTGTGCCCAGGATGGTATTTCCCGGATGGCGAGGATGCTTCCGCTCTCCGGTTGATGGTCGTCCGGGGTCGTCCGGATGAGGTACCCGGGACGGCGGCCCCCGAGCCGCTTAACGAGTCGGCAGCCCCCGGGTCTTGCGAACCGGAGGGTACCGACTTGCCAGAGTTGGTGCAGACCTTCTTCTTTGGAGGCTCTGCCGGCTCTGCATCTACCGCGCCGTCAACCGGGGTGCTCCTTGCCCATATGATGGAATCCGACTTGGGAGACGGGTTGATGGAGGGCTTGCGCAGGTGCTCCAAGGAGACCCCGGGTGGGATCACCTGCCTGGTGGATCCGATTCGTGTGAGGGAATCTGCTGCCTCATTGTTGGCGCGAGGACGTGATGAAATTCACATCCATCGAAGGAGGCGCTGAGCTTCTGTATGTGGAACCGGTAGAGAGCCATGTTTGCATCGCGGGCATCCCACTCTCCGTATACCTGCTGCACCACTAGATCCGAATCGCCGAAGTAGAGGATCCGGTTGACACCAATCTCTCTTGCTAGCCGGAGGCCATGCGCCAGTGCCTCATATTCAGCTACGTTGTTGGAGGCCTTGAAGTGGATTTGCAGGACGTACTCCAGCTGGTCTCCCTTGGGCGAGGTGAGCACGATGCCAGCTCCCAAGCCCCCGAGCATCTTCGATCCGTCGAAGTGCATCCTCCAGTGGTCCGAATCCGGAACCGGTGGGAGGTATTGGGTCTCGGCCCAGTCGACGAGGAAGTCCACCAGCGCGTGCGACTTGATCATGAGCCGCGACTCGTACTGCATGGAGTAGGCGGCGAGCTCGATGGCCCATTTGGTGACTCGGCCGGTGGCGTCCTTGTTGCCGATGATTTTCGAAAGGGGTGCAGTGCACACGACCTTAATCGGATGCTCCTGGAAGTAATGCTTGAGCTTCTTGCATGCCAGGTACACGCCATAACACATCTTCTGGTAGTGGGGGTAGTTCTGCTTGGAGAGGGAGAGGACCTCGCTGAGGTAGTAGACGGGTCGTTGAACCGGCTGAGCCTTGCCTTCCTCGGGGCGCTCCACCACCAAGATGACGCTGACGACCCGGCTGATGGCTGCTATATAGAGAAACATTGGCTCCTTGCTAGCCGGCGTGGCTAGAACCGGCGTTGTGGATAGCATGCGCTTGAGGTCATGAAAGGCGGGGCATCGGCTTGCGAGGTCCAGGAGAACTTGCCTATCTTCTTCATCAGCTGGTACAATGGGAGTGCCTTCTCCCCCAACCGGCTGATGGAATGGCTGAGGAAGGCTAGGCATCTGGTGAACTTCTCGACTCCAAGCAGGCTCCTGGGCGGTTGCATCCTCTCGATGGCCGCGATCTTTTTCGGATTCACCTCAATCCCTCGTTGCGATACGAGGGAACCGAGTAGTTGGACGGATGGGACTCCGAAGACGCATTTCTCTGGGTTCAGCTTCATCTGGTACTGCCGGAGGTTGCCAAATGTCTCTCCTAGGTCTTCGAGGAGGGTGCGCTTCTCCTTGGTCTTGATGACCACATCGTCCATGTAAGTGTGCATGTTTCAGCTGATCTGCGAGTGCAAGCACTTCTGCATGCAGCGCTGATAGGTAGCGCCTGCGTTCTTCAGACCGAAAGGCATGGTTACATAGCAGAAAGCCCCATACGGGGTGATGAACGATGTTTTTATCTGGTCAGCTGGGTTTAGCCGGATCTGATTGTAACCAGAATAGCAATCTAAAAAAGACAACAAATCGCAGCCGGCCGTGGAACCGATGACTTGATCGATATGGGGCAATGCGAATGGATCTTTCGGGCACGCCATGTTCAGGCTGGTGTAGTCCATACACATGCACCAGGTCTTGTTCTTCTTCAACACCAGGACTGGGTTCGCTAGCCAGTCTGGGTGGTACACTTCCATGATGAACCCGGCTGCGAGGAGCCGGGTGATCTCGTCACCGATAATCTTCCTCTTCTCCTCTGCGAACCGGCGCAGGGGTTGCTTTACCGGCTTGGCATCCGGCCGCACATGAAGTGAGTGCTCGGCAAACTCCCTCGGTACACCTGGCATGTCCTGTTGGGAAAATGCCCTAGAGGCAATCATGGTTGATGATATTTCTCAATGTATTCATAAAGTTATAGTCCATGTATGAACTATTGATATGTATCATCGAATATGTGATTCGATTGTGGAACTATATATTCATGTTGTTCATGCTAAATGTCCTTGGTCATTGAGGTCGTGTTGAACACACAACTTAGACCAATGTGAAAGTCGGCAGATGACTAGGTTCCACTTATCATGGGCGTGCAGATGCTATTCCGACTTACATGGATTCGGCTAAAGAGTTTAGCGAGTCGGACTGGCCCATATTGAGATGCAACAAACAAGTCGTCATTTGCATATCTCAATCAATGTAATCCTTAGACCTGAGGTTATTGCACAATCCGAGTTGAGGATCACCGACTTAGGTTCTGTCAAACGTTGTTCCGTCACTGGGCAGTTATAAAGGCGGAGTTCGGGTCGACTGAGAATCAAGCTGCATTGATGTGAATAACCGAGATGGGATTTTGCCCCTCCGTCTGGAGAGATATTCTTTGGGCCCTCTCGGAAGATATGATTCGGAAAGCATGGCCATGCGTGACTCAGTTAAGTGTTAACCGAGGCGACCGACTAAGAGTTAGTCGGATGATTCACTTATCTTGGATCGAGAAAGAGAGTCGGACTATTTAAGGGATGACGATCATTCGCCTATAGTTCGACAAGGTATATCGTGAGGCAAAAGGAACTTAGACGAAAATCACATCGAAAGGCATGTCATCATTTCTCTTTGGTACTTGGGAGTTGGCACGTTCTGCTAGGAGCCGCTACCAGCTGATCGGTCACGAGTGAGACTCGGATCGTGTTTGGGTCACCATGAGCCTGTCGGGTCACACACTTAAGAGCGAGAGCAAGTTTGGGTTAGACTCAAACATGAAATCTATTTGGGTTGGACCCAAATAGATACATGGACTTAGTCAGCAAGTGGGACTTGCAATGGCTAATATAGGCCTTTTAGTGAATGGGTCACAAGTGAGTGGAGCCCACTTTCACTCCCTATATAAGCTAGGGCCCAGGTGCTTAGAGCACGTGGTTAGGTCACTCCATGTGTTGGAAACCCTAGCTCCAGTCCAGTCCTGTCCTGTCGCTGCTATACCGGACCTAGCAGTCCATCGCCGGCGCTCCTCCTCGTACGTGTGGATACTGGCGGAGGTGTTGTACGTTCAGCACTTCGACGATCGTGGATCGGAACGGATCGTGAGGACTGCACTGCATCAAACGACGTGCTTCATCAATTCCACAACCGCGCGTCTAGTGGTAATTCTCGTGGCCTACTACCTCAGCTAGATCTTGGGAGAACCACGTAGGAAAAAGTTTTGTTTATCTCTGCATGGCCCAACCTGTCCTTGGGTGACCATGCAAAGATGTCCCGATTCTCATGGAGGAAGTCGACGAGCACGCCTTCCTATCTGTTCTCCAAGTTGGCACCAATGGTGACGAACTTGGTCGGGTCGGAGGGGTCGAGCAGGATCCTCTTCGTCTCTTTTGCCGGCTGGAAAGGTCCTTCTCCAGTAGGCTTGATGCTAGCCGGCATATCCTGTTGGGTCATGGCCACGTTGCGCATGATCACGCGCTTCTCTTCGGCTATGATGAGAGCCTCTGCCAGTTTGGAACCGGCTGAGGCGCACTCCATCGACCGCCTGAAGCAGCCGGCGACGGTGATCACACTGTTGGGTCCTGGCATCTTCGTCTTGAGGTATGCGTAGTGGGGATGGCCATGAATTTAGTGAGGGCGAGGCGCCCGAGGAGAGCGTGGTAGGAGCTCGTCAGGTTTACCACCTCGAACCAAATCGGCTCGCGGCGGAAATTTTCCTCAGTCCCGAAGATGACGTCTAGCTGGATTTTACCCAGCGGGGCGCAAGCCGGTCCGGGCAATACGCCGTGGAACGTTGTGGTAGCCGGGCTCAGGTCGCATTCGCGAACGCCCAGCTTCTCCAGCAAAGACCGGTAGAGGAGGTTGAGGCTGATGCCTCTGTCGATGAGGACGCGCGAGAAACGGCAGGCACGCTCGTTGGAGACGATGAGGGGGTTGAGTACCATGGCGTAGCCCCCGGGAGTCGGCAGCTCCTCCGGCTGGTCTTCTCGGCTCCAGGTGATGGGGGTTTCCGACCAGTTCAGGTACTGGGGGACCGGAGAGACAATGGCATTGACCTCCTTGGAGCGTCGCCTACGGATGTGCTTGTCGACCAACTCCTTCTTGAAGATGTGGTAGGCGGCGTGCGGCCCGTTGCCGTTGTTACCATCATTGCCGGCTCCCCTAGCCGGTGGTGGTGGTCCACTAGGAGGAGGCGGGGGGAGACTGATACGTCCATTTTGCATCACTATTCTATGTCTTAATTCACTACTATTCATTGATATATTTCGTTTTGAGAGGTGATACTTATGTTATTTCATCTATTTTTGCATGGTTGATGACTTTTGGAGCATGGAGCGCTATAGTAAGGATTCTGATGCAAAAGGTGCTGTTTGGAGGCAAAATTCGCGAAGATCAGAAAATCCGGGAAAATATACGGAAAATTCTATTTTTCCAGAAGACTCAAGATGCCAGAAGATGGAGTGGATGTGGGCCACAGGGGGCCCACACCACCCCATGGCGCGGGCAAGCCTAGGCCGCGCCAGGGAGTGGTGTGGCCACCCTGGCCCACTCCAGCCTCTCCCCTCTGGCGTATATCTTCCTCCCGAAACCCTAAGACTCGGGGAGCAACCACAGAAAGATTTCGCCGCCTCTGTGGGGTGGAAAACACCGAGAGAGAAAGATCTATCCGGCAGACAGATTTCTGCCTAGGGAATTCCTTCCTAGAGAGGGGAGATCGTCGCCATCAACACCACCATCAATCTGGAATTCATCGGGATCATCATCATCATCATCACCACCATCACCACCATCAGCACCCTCATCACCATCTCCATATTGTTGTAACAATTGGTTGAATCTTGCTATAGTTCATAGGGGAAACTTTCCCGGTGTTGATTACTCCTTGTAGTTGATGCTATTGAGTGAACCATTGAATTATTGTTTATGTTCAGATTGTTATACATCATTATTCCATCTCTGATCATGATCCATATGATGTCTTGTGAGTAGTTCGTTTTGTTCTTGAGGACATGGGAGAAGTCTTATTGTTAGTAGTGGAGTTATGTTGAGAAAGATTCAATAGATTGTTATTTAAGTTGTGGTGTACTTCTTCTAGTGGTGTCATGTGAACGTCGACTACATGACACTTCACCTACATGGGCCTAGGGGAATGCATTGTGTATTTGGCTACTAATCATAGGGGTTGCCGGAGTGACAGAAACCTAAACCCCCGTTAGGAAACCATTGCACAAGGGACGTAAGGGTCTTAGAGTTTAAAGCTGTGGTTAGGTTTCTACCTTAATTACTTTCTTGTACTTACGGATGTTTGCAAGGGGGTTCAATCACAAGTATGTATTAAGTCTTGGATGGGACGGTACATTAGCACAGGTTCACCCACACAACACTTAGCAAGCTAGAGAAGATTAATCGACTATATGAAGCGAAAGCACTTGATAGTTTTCCCATGTGTCCTCGAGAACGTTTGGTCATCTATAGAAATACAACCATCTTGTCCTTTGCTGCATAAAGGATTGGGCCACTTGCTGCATTCATTCTTACTATCTTTTATTTACTCGTACTTTGTTTACTTGCTTTATCAAAAAACCCTAAAAATCCATTTGCTAAGTATTTGCAGAGAATTCCTGATCCATACCACTAGCCAGCACCTTCTGCTCCTTGTTGGGTTCGACACTCTTACTTATCGAAAATACTGCGATACACCCCCTATACTTGTGGGTCATCAAGACTATTTTCTGGTGCCTTTGTCGGGGAGTGAAGTGTTATTGGAGAGTGGAACTGGTAAAGGAAACTTCTACTGTGAGTATTGTTTACTTCTGCTAGTTGCTTTATTTTCGTTATGGATAATTCGCTAAGTTTCTTATTTCGTAATGCTACTAACACTGCTAAGGTAGTAATAAGCCACCACCTGCTGAGAAAGATGTTTTCAAAATACCTACAAGAATTATTGATCGTGTTATGGATAACTACTATGTTGGGGATGGAACTGTCCATCCCGGTGATCATTTACTCTTTATACACGAATTATGCGGGTTGGTCAAGTCTGCAGGTATTACTACAGATCAAGTTAAGAAGAAGTTATTCTCATTATCACTAAAAGGAAGAGCTGAGGAATGGTATAAGCTGCTGAAGAATGGTCAAGTTCTGGAATGGGAGGAAATAGTGCCTCTCTTTTATTCAAAGTTTTATCCTCCTAGTGAAATTCATAAAGATCGGAATCAAATATACAACTTTTGGCCTCTTGATTGAGAGAGTACAGCTCAAGCTTGGGGGAGATTGAAGTTACTAATGCTCAAATGTCCATTCATGAGCTCCCCAATAATATGATTATCAATAAATTTTATGCAAGGCTCCCTCTACATGACAAAGATTTATTGGATGCTTCTTGTGCTGGATCATTCACTCGCATGGAAGAAGAAGTTAAATGGGATCTTCTAGATCGTATTCAAGACAATGCTGAAGCTTGGGAGAATGACAAAGGTAGAAAGTCAGGTATAAATTATGATTATGAATGCATTAAATCTTTTATGGGAGCTGATGACTTTCAAAAAATTAGTAATGCTTATGGTCTTGATTTGCAAGTTATTACAAATTGCTTTAGAGCTTTTGCTTCTTATATTGAAATTCCAAAAAAGGGATGGAATAAGTACCATCCGCCTTATAAAGATATTGTTGACCATGTTCCTATTGGGAGCACTGAGTGTTGCATTATTGATCATATCCTACCTGAACCTTACATCAAGAAGATTCCCTTCCCAGATAAGGTAAAGGGTCATCCTATGATAACTAATGTAATCACTAAAAGTGGAAAGGAAACTGTAAAACCTGATGAACAAATAAACATTGAACCTATCGTAGCAATTGTGAAAGACCTTATTACTAAAAGCGTAGAAGATGGGCACATAGTCTTTTGTGAGGATGCTTCCAATATTGTTTCACATCCCAATAGATCTAAAAAGGCTAGTGTTCCTGTGCTTTCTGTTAGAATTGGTGATCATTGCTATTATGGTTTATGTGATATTGGTGCAAGCTCTAGTGCTATTCCTTATGAGCTTTACAGAGAAATTATGCATGAAATAAGTCCTTGCGAGTTGGAGGAGATTGATGTGGTTATTCACCTTGCTAATAGAGAGAATATCTCTCCAATTGGCATTGTGCGAGACGTGGAAGTCCTTTGTGGTAAGATCAAGTATCCTGCTGATTTTCTAGTACTTGGTTCAGCTGGTAGTAAAACTTATCCTATCATTTTCGGTAGACCTTTCTTGAGTACTTGTGGAGCTATTATTGATTGCAAGAGGGAGAAAATCTTGACTAAGTTTGATGGGGAATCTTATGAGTTTAATTTTTCAAAATTTACTAAAGAACATTGCGAAGAGGAAACCCCTAATGAGGATTTTAGAGTTGAACAACTTGCTTCTCTCTCTCTTTCTCCTAACAATGCTTTGCAGCAATTTATGGAAGATCACGAAAGTGAGATCTTCATGGATGAAAGGAATGAGATTGACGAGATCCTCCGTCGTCCACCCAGGTTGCTTAAACATGACTTGCTTGTAGAAGACTTGGGTACCACTTTGCCACCTAAAAAGGACCCGGTCTTTGATCTAAAAACTCTCCCTGATGATCTTAAATATGCTTTTATTGATGATAAAAAGATATATCTTGTTATTATTAGTGCTAAACTTTCAGGGGAGGAAGAAGAAATATTATTGGAAGTTTTGAAGAAACACCGAGGAGCTATGGGCTATACTCTGGATGATTTGAAAGGGATTTCACCTACTATATGTCAGCATTCTATCAACATAGAACCAGATGCGAAGCCAGTAGTGGAGCACCAATGACGTTTAAATCCTAAGATGAAGGAAGTGGTAAGGAATGAGGTATTGAAACTCCTTAATGCTGGTATTATTTAACCTATTGCTGATAGTGAATGGGTTAGTCTTGTTCATTGTGTTCCTAAAAAGGGAGGTATTACCGTTGTCCCTAATGATAACGATGAGCTTATTCCTCAAAGAATAGTAGTAGGCTATAGGATGTGCATCGATTTTAGGAAAGTCAATAAAGTCACTAAGAAAGATCACTACCCGCTTCCTTTTATTGATCAAATGTTGGAAAGGTTGTCTAAAAAGACCCATTTTTGTTTTCTTGATGGTTATTCTGGTTTCTCTCAAATTGCTGTTAAACAACAAGATCAAGAAAAAACTACTTTTACTTGCCCTTATGGAACTTATGCTTATAGACGTATGCCTTTTGGTTTATGTAATGCTCCTGCTACTTTCCAAAGGTGCATGTCTGCTATCTTTCATGGCTTTTGTGAGAAAATTGTAGAAGTGTTCATGGATGACTTTTCTGTCTACGGAACTTCTTTTGATAATTGTCTACACAACCTTGATAAAGTTTTGTAGAGATGCGAAGAAACTAATCTTGTTCTTAATTGGGAGAAATGTCACTTCATGGTTAATGAAGAGATTGTTCTTGGGCATAAAGTTTCTGAAAGAGGCATAGAAGTTGATAGAGCTAAGGTTGAGGCAATTGAGAAGATTCCATGCCCAAGAGACATCAAAGGTATTCGTAGTATCCTTGGTCATGCTGGTTTCTATAGAAGGTTTATTAAAGACTTTTCTAGGATATCAAAACCCCTTACTAATCTTCTTCAAAAAGATGTACCCTTCGTTTTTGATGATGATTGCAAGGAAGCTTTTGAAACTCTTAAGAAGGCTTTAACTACAGCTCTTATTGTTCAACCACCTGATTGGAATTTACCCTTTGAAATAATGTGTGATGCTAGTGATTTTGCTGTAGGTGTTGTCCTTGGGCAACGTATTGATAAAAAGTTGAATGTTATCCATTATGCTAGTAAGACTCTAGACGCTGCTCAAAGGAATTATGCTACTACTGAAAAGGAATTTCTAGCTATTGTCTTTGCTTGTGATAAGTTTAGGCCCTATATTGTGGACTCAAAAGTAACTATTCATACTGATCATGCTGCTATTAAATATCTTATGACAAAGAAGGACGTTAAGCATAGGCTTATTAGATGGGTACTGCTTTTACAAGAGTTTGATCTACATATAGTAGATAGAAAGGGTGCGGAAAATCCTATAGCTGATAATTTATCTCGCTTGGAAAACATATCTTTTGATCCTATGCCTGTTAATGATAGTTTTCCAAATGAGCAATTAGCCGCAGTAGAGGTGAACTCGCGAGGAAGCCCTTGGTATGCTGATTACGCTAACTTTATTGTCTCCAAGTATTTGCCTCCAACTTTTACAGCTCAGCAAAGAAGAAAGTTCTTTTATGATTTGAGGCATTATTTTTGGGATGACCCACACTTATACAAAGAAGGGGTTGATGGTATTATGCGAAGATGTGTTCCAGAGTATGAACAAAAAGAGATATTGCATAAATGTCACGGGAGCGCCTATGGAGGACATCATGCAGGAGATAGAACTGCACAAAAGGTATTACAATCAGGTTTCTACTGGCCTACCCTTTTTAAAGATGCAAGAAAATTTGTTTTATCTTGTGATGAATGTCAACGTGTTGGTAATATTTCTAGACGCAATGAAATGCCTATGAACTACTCTCTAGTTATTGAACCTTTTGATTGTTGGGGATTCGACTTTATGGGTCCTTACCCTCCTTCGAAGGGTTACACTCATATTCTTGTTGCCGTTGATTATGTTACTAAGTGGGTAGAAGCCATTCCTACAAAAAGTGCTGACGGGGAAACCTCTCTAAAAATGCTTAAGGATGTTATCTTTCCTCAATTTGGAGTGCCTAGGTATCTCATGACTGATGGGGGTTCTCATTTCATTCATGGCGGTTTTAGGAAGACCCTCGCTAAGTATGATGTTAATCATAGAATTGCTTCAGCTTATCACCCCCAAACTAGCGAGCAAGTAGAGTTATCAAATAGAGAAATTAAATCTATCTTGAAAAAGACTGTTAATAGGTCTACAAAAAACTAGGCTAAGAAGTTGAATGATGCTTTATGGGCTTATAGAACTGCTTATAAGAATCCTATGGGAATGTCTCCTTACAAAATGGTTTATGGGAAAGCTTGCCACTTACCCTTAGAATTAGAACACAAAGCTTACTGGGCAGTGAAAGAACTAAATAGAGATTGTAAGCTAGCTGGTGAGAAAAGACTCTTTGACTTAAGCCCTTTAGATGAATGGAGGAGTGAAGCCTATGAGAATTCTAGGCTCTTTAAAGAAAAAGTTAAAAGATGGCATGACAAGCGAATACTTAAGAGAGAATTTCATGTTGGTGAGAAAGTTCTATTGTATAGGTCTCGTCTCAGATTTTTTGCAGTTAAGCTACTATCAAAATGGGAAGGACCTTTCATCATTGAAGAAGTATACCGTTCAGGAGCAATAAAAATTTCTTCTCTAAAAGATAATACTACACAAGTAGTAAATGGACAGTGACTCAAACACTATATTGCTGGAGATTCTTACAATGAAGATGTTGATGCCTTTCAAGTTATAACTCCAGAGAAATTCATTGAGGACCAAATTCAGAGACCTGCAGAGTCCGTTTCCAACTAGGTAACAGTTCTGGTAAGAAAAGTTCCGCGAAAATACAAGCCAACTATATTTTTGCAGTTTTCAGTCAATAAGGAAAGCTACGAAGCGAAAAAGGGATGGAACCGGAGCCAGGGTGGCCCACACCACCCCATGGCATGGGCCCACCCCTGGCTGCGCCACTAGGTGGTGAGGCCGCCCAGGACTCCGTCTCCGACCCGTTTTCTCCCAGTACCTCCCTTTTGATATGAAACTTCGTGATATATAACCCCCCGGATCTTCCGAGGTTTGTATATTGTGTTTTCGTTATGTTTTTGTTTTGATCTGTTTCTGCCAGGTGTAATCTCAGATTTGGAGCCACAATGTCTTCCTCTGGAACATCCAAGGGAGATCCCTTAGAAGATATCATCAACCCATACATGAGAGAATTGAAGATTCATCCCAGGGAGTTGTTGCTCGAAGGTGGGGAGGTCCGGATTAAGGAGGTTCAAGGCCCTAAAGGTGAAGGAAGTCTGGAGGACAGGATGGAAGCATTGGAGCAAGAAGTCTTTAGGTACAGGAAGATGTCGGAGCGCGAAGTGGACATCATCCACAAGATTTGTTCCGAACTCATCGCCGAGCACCAAAAGGAGACTTCTGAACTCAAAGGTGAAGTCTTTTCACTCCGCCAAACAACCAACGAACTACAAGCACAGTTCTACGACGTTCAAAATCAAAACTGTGAGTATGAGGCTAGATTTAAACGCATAAGTGCTGCTGCAAGTTTCAGGATGTTGGAAACCACGATGTCCTTTGTTGATGGGAAGACTTTACCCTGGAAGACGGACGAAGATGAGAAGATACCACCACCACCGAAGGAGTAATTCATCATCAGGTTTGGCATCCCCTTGGTTTGTTCCAAGCTTGGGGGAGTGCCGCGGTATCATATCACTATCTTCTATCTTTTTACCTTATTAGTAGAGTCATATCATGAATAGAGGAGTTATTATGTAGTATGGTTTGCATTATGGAAGTGTCCCCTCTCTCGTTAGATTTGTATCCCTTGGTGTGAGTTTCCGTTATGGAATATTAATGAGAAGTTCTATCATCCACTCTTTTGCATAGCTTATGTTAGTTTTCAGTTCGTGGTTATATGATTGATCTTGTTGTTAGTATTGGTAGCACTTTGGGATCATTGAGTTAATTTAGTTGGTTTTGGCAAACCTGGCTCGGTCAGTAGCAACACTATTTTTGAGAGTTGAAAAGAAAAGGATAGAAGTACTCCAGAGAAAAATAATTTCATCATCTTTCTTTCTTGATTTGCTCATAAGTTTAGTATTCTCTAGTTAAGATCTTTTGTGCTTCCAAGGAAGATTGCATGTTTGTTTTTATCATTTGTATGTTTGTTTGTTTCCTTCAACTCGTGTACTTGCTACCCAGCCTTGCTAGCTAAAAACCTGTACTGAGAGGGCACTCTTCTCGTGCATCCACCTCCTTTAAACCAAAACTTCGCCATTTGTGTCCACCATACCTACCTAGTAGCATTATTGCTATTCCAAGTAAATTCTTGTTTTGTCTACCTCCCAAATTAAACTTGTTATGAGAAAATTAGTGATTAAAGCTCTCACGAACTTGATGGCACACTTTATTTTCCGCACTTAATAAACCTGAACCATTGTGAACTCTACATGAAAGTTATATGCTTGCAAATTATAGGCTGGGGATTAGCAGAACCGTGCTGTCACGGGGAACGCTTTCAACACTTGTAAATATATACCCAGTTGATACCTTGCTCTTTTGTTTGCAGATGTCATCGGTGTGAAATAAAAGGGGAGCTTGTAAGTCCATGGAGTTATGTATATGTGTTAGAGAAACGCCTAGGCCGCTGGTCTAATCCATGTTGACATGGTGGAAACCTGCAGCGTAACCATAATGATATCTATGAAGCATTCTTCTTATAAAAAAAGAGAGAGATAGCTATTGAGAAAAAGAAAAAAAGAGACACTATGAAAAGAGGAAAGAGAGAAAAAAGCACCATTTTCCCATGGTAAATAAGAAGATTGTTGAGATACTCATTGTCTGCTTGCATTGTCATTTTGATATGGCGATTCTTCCGTATCATCGGGCAAGGGGTACCCCGTTGGCGGTTCTCAATGATACGCACATACTTACGATGACAATAACTTACCGGTAACTAAAGTTGAGTAGCATGAGGAGCGGCCCTCGTACTCAAGGGACTTGGGATTTTCAGTTTATAGTCTGTCAAGCATATAACTCAGATTGGACCTCACTTTAACCTTAATCACCTAAAGATGCCTATGATAGGGGCAATGAGAGCTGAAAGCTAGAAAGTATCATAATTTTTGGGAGCTCTTTATGAGACTTGCAATCCTTGGTTCCCTCTTTGAAGGGCCTTTCTTTTGCTTTGTAGTTGAGTCAGTAAACCTACTCCCTTCTATCTCGACAAGTATTTTGAGTTGATGTGTTTCATTCATTCATATGATGATTTATTCAATCATGTTTCTTATGTTCCTTGTTTTGCACATTGCTCTTATATTGAAGTTTACTACTTTGAAAGCTTTCATTGAAAAAACCAGCTATTTGTGAACTCCAGCAAATTATCAACTATTCTTCGACCAAGAGCTAAGTTTGCCATTACCAATGATGATTCACTTTATGTATCTTTATTGTGTTTCCTTTACTCATTGCAAGTTGAGTTATGTAATAGTGAGTTGTCTTCTATTATGATCTATGTATTTGATGAATGTGATGCTTCTTGTCCGTATCCTTTTATCGACTCTTCACTCCATAAACTTGAGGTCATGTTTATTGAACTCAGTTTCGCTTGGGGACAAGCGAAGTCAAAGCTTGGGGGGAGTTGATATGTCCATTTTGCATCACTATTCTATATCTTAATTCACTACTATTCATTGATATATTTCGTTTTGAGAGGTGCTACTTATGTTATTTCATCTGTTTTTGCATGGTTGATGACTTTTGGAGCATGGACCGCTGCAGTCAGCATTCTGATGGAAAAGGTGCTGTTTGGAGGCAAAATTCGTGAAGATCAGAAAATCTGGGAAAATATATGGAAAATTCTATTTTTCCAGAAGAATCAAGATGCCAGAAGATGGAGTGGAGATGGGCCACAGGGGGCCCACACCACCCCATGGCGCGGGCAAGCCCAGGCCGCGCCAGGGAGTGGTGTGGCCGCCCTGGCCCACTCCAGCCTCTCCCCTCTGGCGTATATCTTCCTCCCGAAACCCTAAGACTCGGGGAGCGACCATAGAAAGATTCCGCCACCTCTGCGGGGCGGAAAACACCGAGAGAGAAAGATCTATCCGGCAGACAGATTTCTGCCTAGGGAATTCCTTTCCGGAGAGGGGAGATCGTCGCCATCAACACCACCATCAAGCTGGACTTCATCGGGATCATCATCATCATCATCATCACCACCACCATCACCACCATCAGCACCCTCATCACCATCTCCATATTGCTGTAACAATTGGTTGAATCTTGCTATAGTTCATAGGGGAAACTTTCCCGGTGTTGATTACTCCTTGTAGTTGATGCTATTGAGTGAACCATTGAATTATTGTTTATGTTCATATTGTTATACATCATTATTCCATCTCTGATCATGATCCATATGATGTCTTGTGAGTAGTTCGTTTTGTTCTTGAGGACATGGGAGAAGTCTTATTGTTAGTAGTGGAGTTATGTTGAGAAAGATTCAATAGATTGTTATTTAAGTTGTGGTGTACTTCTTCTAGTGGTGTCATGTGAACGTCGACTACATGACACTTCACCTACATGGGCCTAGGGGAATGCATTGTGTATTTGGCTACTAATCGTAGGGGTTGCCGGAGTGACAGAAACCTAAACCCCCGTTAGGAAACCATTGCACAAGGAACGTAAGGGTCTTAGAGTTTAAAGCTGTGGTTAGGTTTCTACCTTAATTACTTTCTTGTACTTACGGATGTTTGCAAGGGGGTTCAATCACAAGTATGTATTAAGTCTTGGATGGGACGGTACATTAGCACAGGTTCACCCACACAACACTTAGCAAGCTAGAGAAGATTAATTGACTATATGAAGCGAAAGCACTTGACAGTCTTCCCATGTGTCCTCGAGAACGTTTGGTCATCTATAGAAATACAACCGGCTTGTCCTTTGCTGCATAAATGATTGGGCCACTTGCTGCATTCATTCTTACTATCTTTTATTTACTCGTACTTTGTTTACTTGCTTTATCAAAAAAACCTAAAAATCCATTTGCTAAGTATTTGCAGAGAATTCCAGATCCATACCACTAGCCAGCACCTTCTGCTCCTCGTTGGGTTCGACACTCTTACTTATCGAAAATACTGCGATACACCCCCTATACTTGTGGGTCATCAGAGACGTTGCTAGTTGCCCTGGTCTTTTAGCTGGCAGGTCCAGCTGCAGTTCCAGGTGGTGTGCATAGCCGGTTTGAAGGGACCGCTATGCCACTTGCACGGGCCATCAAACATCTAGTCGAAGGTGAGCCGCGGCATCTGCCTTCTTGCATCGTTAGCCGGTGCGTCGGGCGCGCCCTCCACAGTATTGACCTGCCGCGCGTGGTAGCGGGGCTTCTAATGTCCGGCCTGGTGGTCCCCATGGAACCGGTTGTCGTTGCCGTGGAGCCTGGAGGATCCGGCTTCTCCAGCCGGATTGCTCGGACGATCGCGAGCCGGCTCCATAGGAGTCGGACGCCCGTCAGCACTTACTCGGAGGGGCTTCTTCATGGCGGCATACGCCATGGTGTACTGGTCCGCTACCGTCATGAGCTCCACCATGGTTTTCGGCTCATCACACAGTAGCCGGTGACGAAGCATGGTGCCTTCTCGGCATCCCTTGATAAAGAAGCCGATGGCCTGGCTCTCCAGGATGCCCTCGCAAGTGTTGCGCAACTCCGTCCACTTGGCGAGGTACTCACAGTCGGTCTCGCGGTCGCCTTGGACGCACAAGGCCAGGTCACGTGGGCGTCCCGGACGCTTGTACGTGCCACTGAAGTTGCGGACGAACACCTTCTCGAAGTCTGGCCAGGCATTGATGTTGTTGGGTGCGAGGCTGTTGAGCCATGTCCTCGCCGACCCGGTTAGCATGAGGGGGACGTAGCGCACCGCTGTGCGCTTATTCCCGTGCGCGATGCCGACTGCCGTAGCATAGTCGGTCAGCCAATCTTTCAGCTTCATACTGCTGTCGTACTTGGGGGTGTCCGTGGGCAGGGTGAACTTATCCGGAAACGGCTCGTTTCGGATGCGGGGTCCGAAACAAACCGGTCCGGTGGAGTCTTCTTCCTCCGTGACGCGTTCTTGAGCAAGGAGCCGGCGGGTTGGGCGCTCCCACCCGGACCGAGAGACGGGAACCGGTGGGTCTTGGTGCTCCGGTTGGTGGAGGGGGAGGCGGTGGGTTGCTGTTCACCGTTTGTTCTGGGCGCGGATGGGCCTTGCTGCCCGAACCGTGACGCTTGCTGCGGGCCTTAGCCGGTTGAGGGGAGGACGTCTGTTGGGTGTCGCGAGGCGCGCCCTTGCTGTTGACGGGTGGTTTGCTCCCCTTGGAGTAGTTGGGGTCCTCCTGCATCTGCCGGTTGGCGTCAGCCTGCTCGTCCACAATCCGGAGGAGCTCCTGCACCCGAGCGTGTTGGCGGGCTTGCTCCTCGCCCTCCAGGTTGGGCAGTTCGTCTGCTGTGGCTCGC